>CM052801.1:72268258-72312078 GCA_028533885.1 Nasua narica | reverse complement strand
AGTACAAAGAAGGGCCACATGTACCCCAATCTTCATAGCTGCAATGGCCACAATCGCCAAACTGTGGAAAGAACCAAGATGCCCTTCAAGAGATGAATGGATAAAGAAGATATGGCCCATATGTACAATGGAATATTATGCCTCCATCAGAAAGGATGAATACTCAACTTTTGTATCAACATGGATGGGACTGGAGGACATTATGAGAAGTGAAATAAATCAAGCAGAGAAAGTCAATTATCTTATGGTCTCACTTAAGTGCAGAGCATAAGGAAAATCATGAAGGTTTTGTGAGAAGGAAGGGAAGGGTGAATGGGGGACATTGGAGGGGGAGATGAACCATGAGAGACTGTGGACTCTGAGCAACAAACTGAGGGTTTTGGAGGGGAGGGGGTGGGGGTTGGGCAAGCCTGGTGGTGGGTATTGAGGAGGGCACGTATTGCATGGGGCATTGGGTGTGGTGCATGAACAATTAATCTTGTAACACTGAAAAAATAAAATAAAAGTATTTGGGGGAAAATAAATAAACAAACAAACAAATAATTAAATGAAGAGTTAATCCAGAGTTTGTTTTCAAAAAGGTTGACTTGAGAAGAGTCAAAGTGTTGGCAGCCTAGGAACCACCATCATAGTTCTAGGCATCATGAGTGGAGGTACACTTTTCAAAACTCTGAAAACCTTGATGTCAACTTAAGGTTGATCTTCTAGCAGTACCATGATATCATGGAATAGCTCTTGGGATAGGTTGAAAGCCAAGTCCTGTAGTAGGATCCATAGGAAATACCTACATATTCACCAGCAGCTATAGGTTATTCTAAAATATGCTGTAATTCCTTCTCATTGTAGCCTCCAATTCAGGCCCACATTCACACCTGCTTATACTCCACAACTCTTTTCCTAACACACATGATCACTGATTAATCTGGGTTATATACCATATAAATATTAAGGAAGAAATCCCAGCAAGGAACTTTTAGTAACTGAAAGATGATTAGCATAGGTGATAGGCCCAGAAAAGCAACGAAGTAGTAATCAAAAAGCCATATTGAAAAAAACAAAAACAGTAATGGAAACATGGTTTTTTTCAAAATCCAGTATCCAGAAGTGCTCTGTAACAAATGCTCAATAAATATTTTTTAGAATGAATACTGTAGTGAGCAGTGTATTGATGTTATATTGGAATATGTACTAAATTTCAGAATTATAATGACTCTATTGGGAAAGGCTTTGTAGGGAGTGAGGGATGAAGGTAAAGTGGTAAGAAAGGCACACAGATAAACATATTAGCTATCAAATGAAATAAAAAGAATTGAGAACTTCTCTGGGGTGGCATTTAGAATCAACTAATAAACTAGATTTAGAATGCTAGAAAGGCATAACAACAATTACTAGTATTGATTGAAATAGGTCATGGTACACAACCATAGGATATAGTAACCTGAACTTCAAAGTAGAACATGATCCCTAAGGATTATATTTAAAAATAATCACAACTGTAAATGTATGATACATTAGCCCATATGATGATTTTAGCATGCATAAGATATCGACTTTGTTTGTCCTCCATATGCACCCATAATGTGTGAGGTTTAACAAGCAGCTCAATCAGAGCAATAAAACCTCAATTATCTACTCCTCTCTCCTCCTAAGGGATCCTTCTGGAATGTACATAGATTCATGGGAAGTGTAGGAAATTTATCATCATTTACTCATATGGAGGACTAACTGTCCTGACTTCTGGATACAACTTTCCTAAATGTCAAAAGTAACAGTGGCATCAGGACACATGAGGCCTATGACTTCCCAATATAATATCTCAACATCACAGAGGGAAAAAAATTAGGTCAAAAACACATGAAAACTTCACAAATCATAAAATAAGGGGCATGGTACTATTTGTTCTGTGACTGCTGTAAAATTTTACATTAAGATAGAAAACACAAATCAGAAGAGAACTATCTCATGGAAAGACCTACCCTTATTATATCTAAATTACCTTTTTCTTCCAACCATTTTCTAACAGGGACAGAAATTGCCTTAGAAATTGCCTCCATGCAAGGCTTTGGGAAAGTTTGTAGAGGGCAAATAAAGTTCATAATGCAAACTATGATAAGTCATGAAATCTGACCTTTCACTTTGGTTGGTAAGTTGTGGGGTGTTTTTTTTTTTTCCTGCCTTCCAATACATAGGATTCTGTACCACAATTAGAGGCCCTAAGAGGTGGTCAAAGGATCCTAAATCAAGCCCTCTCCAAATCTTCATGGCCTGAATCTCATGTATTTACTCAATAAAATGTTATTGATCATTTATTACTTGCCAGTCACTATGATAGATTTTGAAAATTATAATAAATATCTGTATAATACTTTAGAGCTATTAGTAACAAGATCAATAAAGAAGGGGAAGCAGCTACCCTGAGAAAGCTCTTTCCATGGCTCTATCAAAAAGGGCAAGGGTGCCTAATTGCAAACATATTTCAAGTCTGCTTGCTTATATCTATTCATATCCAACTGGCCAAATTGGTTATAACAATTTACATCGCCAAGCACAACAACATTGGAGAAAGGAAATATACTCCTCTAATAGAAGAAGAGTAGGTAGTAAATATTTGCTGAACGGTCATCTGATCTTCCACATAGGACATCGTAGCAGAATATGAGTATGGAGGCTTCTTTAGCTAGCATCATTGAGGACAAGCTATCTAAGGAGGTAATATTGGAGTTGGATCCCCAGTGTTGAGAAGAGTAGCAGCTATGAAATTTTTGGAGGAAGAGCACTTCAAACAGAAAGAAAGCCAACAAATTCAAGTACTCTGAAACAGAAAAGAGCTGTATGCGTGTGTTCAAAAACAAAAAGATTAGAGGCACATGGGTGGCACAGTCAGTCAAGGGTCCCACTTGGTTTTGGCTCAGGTCATGATATCAGGGTTATAAGATAGGCCCCAAACAGGGCTCTGCACTCAGCAGGGAGTCTTCTTGAGATTCTCTCTCTTCCTTTCCTTCTGTCCCCCACACCCCTGTTCATGCAGACTCTCTCTCTAAAATAAGTCTCGAAAAAATTTAAAAAAAAAGTTAGCAGAATGGGAGGGGATAGAGAGAGATGAATCAGAGAAGTAAACAAATCATGTAAATCTTGTAAGAGTTTGGATCTTATTATAAGTGGTTTGGGTAGCCATCAGAGATTTGTTTGATTTTTATTTAAAAAAAAAAAACCCTAAAAATATATACAATAAAGAGAATAGTATAATGAACCCCATACAACATTCAGCCAAATTCATTAATTATCAATATTTCATATTTGCTTCATCTGTGTTTTCTTTGCTTACGTATTTTAAGCAAATCTCCCAGACTTCATGTCACTTCACCTCTATTTACATCATTCAGTATGCATCTCTGAAAAGTATGGATATTTTCTTACATAGCTACAATGCCATTCTCACACCTAACACTGGTAACAATTAAGTCTTTGGTGTCATATAATAATTAGTCTACAACCACATTTATCCAGTTATGTCACAAACATCTTTCACCATTGGTTTATTCAAAGCAGGATCCACACAAGTTCTGCGCATCATGTTTGTTGTTATTCTTTTTTCACGCTAAAGTAAAAGACCCCTTTTTTTCTTCATGTCATTGAGTTGTAAAAGAATATAAGTCCATTTTATTGGAGAATGTCTCGATATAGTGGATTCACTTCCTTGTGATGCTGTTTAACTTGTTTATCTAGTTCCCATATTACTTTAAATGGAAGCTCGTCCTTAATTAGACTCAAGTTCAACTTTTAAATATATATATATGTATATATATATATATATATATATATATATATATATATATATATATATAGGCTGTGCTGTGTTTTTCATCTTGAGAAGACACTTAATTTCTGGTTGTAATTTTTGGTGATTGATCAGAAGATTCATGCGATGGCAGCCTGATCCTTCCATTGTAAAGTCCCCCATAAATCCTTCACTCACTGCTTTTATCCTTTAAAGATCATTGCCTAAATCAATTTTCTCATTAAGTGTTACACAATATCGATTTTCTAATCCTTCATTGTTTCCCCATTTATCAGGTGGGATTCTTAACTAGAAAAGGGAAAATCTCACTTATCTACAGCTATTTCAGTACCCTAAAATACAGTCAGTAGAAGGTTTTCAGTCATATGATATGATTTACTCTTTAGAAAGATGCACTGTGGGCTGGAGAAGGGTAGGTATAAAGGCAGGAAAACTAGCTAGAGAGCTGGAGCAAGGTTCAAGAGATAGTGGTGTCCTGAAGTAATATTTTAACATTGGAAATGATGAGAAGTAGTCATAAATAGATTACATTTTGCAAGTAAATCCAAGAGGACTTACTGAAGGACTGGACGTGCACTACGAAGGAAAGAAAAAAAAATCAAGGATATCTCCTAGGATTTTAGCTTAAGAAAGAGGGTGTAATTTACTAAAATGAGAAATGTTTGAGGAGAATGGATTTGAAAGAGTGTAAAGTGGACAAAATTCAACTGTTCTATTTGATCATACCCAGTTTGTTATGTTCATTAGATACCTAAGTGGAGATCATGAGTAAGCAATGATATCCAAAGTTTAGATGAGGGGCGCCTGGGTATCTCAGTCTGTTAAATGCCATACTCTTGATGTTGGCTCAGGTCATGATCTCATGGGTGGTGAGATCAAGCCTCACATTGGGCTCTGTGTTCAACAGGAGTCTGAAGATTCTCGCCCTCTCCCTCTCTCTCAAATAATAAATCGTTTTAGAAAATAAAATAAATTTTTTATTTTAGTATCATAGACATCCAGGATCATATATATCCAATAAAGTATAGATATTAAAAGTTCTCAACAAGTTTTCAAGCATTCTGGTATAACAACATCAAGATCAAGAAACAGCATGGGGCACCTGGATGGCTCAGTCCATTAAGCATCTGCCTTCAGCTCAGGTCATGATCTCAGGGTCCTGGGATTGAGCCCTGCTTGGGACTCCCTCTCTCTCTGCCCCTCTCCTGGCTTGTGCACATTCTCTCTCTCTCTCTCTCTCTCTCAAATAAATAAAATCTTTAAAAAAAATTAAACAGAGCATGACTAGCATCCAGAAGTATCCTGTGTGTCCCCACACCCTGTCTTCTCATTCCAAAGGGGTAATCACTATCTTGATATCTAAACAGCATATATTGGCTCATATGTCTGTTTTTGTACTTTATTTTAATAAAATCATAGAGAATATATTTTGTGTCTTTTTTTTACTCAACATGTTTGTGAGATCTATATATATTGTCAAACCTTTTTATTGCCGCATAGTATTACATTGGTGAATTATCCATATTTATGGACTCTACTGGTCATGACAACTTAAGTAATTTGTGTTCATTTGCTACTTTAGTCTGCTATGACTATTTTATTACATGTTTCCTTTTTGACTTACATATGACTTTCTTTTGGATATTTACCTAGGAGTGGAATTGCTGAGTGATAGGGTATCAATTTACGGTTTTATTAGATAATATCAAACAGTTTTTCAAGGTGTTTAAACCAATTAAAACTCATGCTAGAACAGTTTGAAAATAGCAGCAGTCTATATCTTAACCATTCTCTCTTTTGTTTACTTTTTGTTTTTGTTTGTTTTAGACCTTCTGATGGGTATATGGTATTTTATTGTGGTTTCAATTTGCATTCCCCAATGACCAATGAAGTTGAGCGACTTTTCTTCCTTTTTTGGCCATTGGATAGTCTCTTTTGCGAAGTGTCTGTTTAAATTGTTTGCCTATTTTTCTTTTTTCTTTTTTTTAAGATTTTATTTATTTGAGAGAGATGGCACATGAGAGAGAGGAGGGACAGAGGAAGAGAGAGAAGCAGGCCCCCTGTTGAGCAGGGAGCCCAACGCTGGACCTGATCCCAGGACCCCAGGAGCATGACCCCAGCCGAAGGCAGTTATTCAACTGACTGAGCCACCCAGGCACTCCTTTCTTTTTTGTTACCAATCAATTTATTGATCTGTAAGAGTTCTTTATTCTCAATGCTAGTCATTTGTTAGTTTTATGTGTCTCACAAATATCATGTCTCATTTTATAAGTTACCTCTTAATTCTCTTAATGTAATCTTTGATAGAAACAAGTTTTAAATCACAATATAGCATAAACTGTCATTTTTTTCTTTTATGATCAACTCTTTTAAGAACTCTTTGCCTTCTCCAAGGTAATAAATATGTTTTCCATGTTTTCCTCTAAAAGCTTTTTATCAATTTACCTTTCATATACAATACATCTAAAATTGATCTTTGTATAGGATGTGAAGTAAGGGTCAAAATACAATTTTCCCCACTTGGATATCTGACTGAGCCAGCACCATTTAAAAAAGTATCCATTCTCTAATGTACTGTGGTGTCATTTTGTCATGAAACAGGTGACTGGGTATATGTAGGTATAAGGTAGGGTTTTTTTACTGCATTTTGTTCCATTAAAAAGTGTCTATTTTTACACCTGTTTTTTTTTACACCTGTTTTAATCACTACAGTTTTATAATAGATCTCAATACCCAGTAGTGTAATTCTCCAGCTTTATTCTTTTTTAATTATGATTGTCATGGTTATTCCTTTGAGATATAAATTTGAGTCATTGGCTTTTAAATGGTATTTTAAGTTCTGTGATTACTTGCATTGCCCAAGGAGAGAGTATAGATAGAGAAGAGAAAGTGGACCAGGATATAACTTAACCATTTTAACAGTTACAAGTCATATAAGAGAGGGGCACCTGGGTGTCTCAGCCGGTTAAGCATCCAACTCTTGATTTTAACTCAGGTCATGATCTCAGGGTTGTGAAATTGAGCCCCGCATCGGGCTCTGCACTGGGCGTGGTGCCTTCTTAAGATTCCCTCTCTCCCTCTCCTTCTGTCCCTCCCCCCCCTCCCCCCCCAAAAAAAAGTCATATAAGAGAGAGTAATCCGATTTCCCCCCATTCATCCTTCCCTTCTTTTTGGAGGGGAGGGGTTGGGGGGTGGGCGAGCCTGGTGGTGGGTATTGAGAAGGGCACGTATTGCATGGAGCACTGGGTGTGGTGCATGAACAATCAATCTTGTAACACTGAAAAAATAAAATAAACATATTTAGGGAGAAAAAAAAGAGAGAGTAATCAAGTTTAGAATATGTAGTTAATGAAATAGGAAGAAACTATGTAAGTGTAGTGTTATGGAAGGCAAGAAAAGAAAATGTTTCAAAAATGAGGAAATGGCCAATCATGGCAAATACATTTGAAAAATGAAAATAATGACAGAGAACTGGCTGTTGACTTTGGCAATATTTAGGTCTTTGGTGTCTTTGATAAAAGCTATTTTAGTAGAGTTCTGGAGATAAAAATCCTATTAAAATGAGATGAAATGAGAATGGGAAGTAGAATTTATATTGCTGACATTAAAATAATAAAATATAAACCTAAATAATTAGAAGAGTGGTGCCAAAACATAGCAGGAAGGAGTACAGAAAGCTTAGGAACAAACCCAGGTGTTTGTGTGTGTGTATTTTTTTACAGTTAGCAAATACTGATGGCATTTCAAATCTCATGTGGGGGAAAAAAAAGAATATCAGTATGTGGATTTGGCTATTTAGAAAAAATATATCTTACGTTATATACCACTTGAATTAAAGCAACAGTTCTCAATGTGTGATCTGAGGACCACTGGAGGTTATTGCGAACCTGGCAGAGAGTCCACAAGATTAAAAACAATTTTCATAAAAATACTAAGAGATAATTTGCCATTTTTACTCTTATTCTCTTATTTGTATATTATGGAGTGTTTCAGAGGCTATCTAATGTGTCTTTTATAAAACCAGATATTGTAAATATTTGTAAAGGTATAAATAACAATAGTCTCACAAAATTTATTTTTGTTTTGAAAAAGACAGTTATTTTCATTTAAAGAGGTGTATGTTAGTATGTAATAGATTTCATATTTTTAATAGATAAATATATTTTAAATTTCTAAGCTTTAATCTCTAATATGGCTAACATTGATATATATAACCTATATGAACAAAAGCTTCTGGAGTTCCTCAATAATTTTGAAGAGGGTAAAGAAGTCCTGAGATTAAAAAACAATTTGAGAATCAGTGAATTAAAAATAAAAATTTAGTCCCTGACCTCATCTCTTTCGGCATCTGTGTGCTCAGTCCTGCACCATGAACCCAATAGCAACGGCCAGATTAAGGGGTCCAATCCAGTCTTCGGGGTCAATGATCCAAGATTATGTGAATCGACCAAGGCCGACCTGGGAAGAAGTGAAAGAACAACTAGAAAAGAAAAAGAAAGGCTCTAAGGCATTGGCTGAATTTGAAGAAAAAATGAATGAGAACTGGAAGAAAGAACTAGAAAAACACAGGAAGAAATTACTAAGTGGAAGTGAGAGCTCATCCAAAAAAAAAAAAAAAAAAAACCAAAAAGAAAGAAAAAAGAAAAGAAGAAATCTGGTAGATATTAATCTTCTTCTTCATCAAGCTCTGATTCTTCCAGCAGTTCTTCAGAGTCTGAAGATGAGGATAAAAAACAAGGAAAAAGGAAAAAGAAAAAGAAGAACCGTTCACAGAAATCTTCTGAAAGCTCCATGTCAGAAACTGAATCGGACAGTAAGGATAGTTTAAAAAGGAAAAAGAAGTCAAAGGATGCAACTGAGAAAGAAAAGGACATTAAAGGACTCAGCAAAAATAGAAAGATATATTCTGAAGACAAACCTTTATCATCTTAGTCCTTATCAGAATTAGATTATATTGAGGAGGTATGAGCAAAAAAGAAGAAAAGCAGTGAAGAACAAGAAAAAGAAAAAGAAGCATAGGAAACACAGTAAGAAGAAGAAAAAGAAGGCTGCTAGTTCAAGTCCTGACTCGCCATAACATTAAGAAAAATCAATGATTCCCTTATAAAGTGCAATATCTAAGGAAATTTCAGCTTGAAAAGTATGACATAATTACTAAAATACATGAATTTTCTTGTTTTTAGAATTATTCCTGGACTATTCAGTAGCCACTCAGATGCTGCTGTGTGAAAGGACCATAATTGCTGCCTGCTGCTTGAACATCTATTTTTTCCTCTTCCAGTGATTAACAACTCTGGGAGATAATACATTGCAGTTGTGCTAGTGGTTAAGATATTTGGGGATAAATTTAATATTTTGACTATAAGTATCTAATGATAAATCAACAGAAATCAAATCCGGATACATCATTAAGATGTAATTAGCAACGACCAGATGATTCTAGTTAACATTTTTGGAATAGGCATTATATTGATATTTCAAAATCCTTACTCCGTAGATAAGTGTATTTTAGTTTTTTCCCCTTATATACTTTTATTTACCTGGGGAAGGAGCTTTTTTGGGTGGGGTGGGTGCTTTGCTATCTCTTTAGCTAGCAGAATAGTATGCCTTTTATCCTCACACATCCTATTTTTGTGGACATAGTAGCCATGCTGCATGAGGTCAGAGCTGGGTACAGCAGTCTTTCCCTTAGACATCCTTTGACTCTGTCGTTTGCTGCTTTAAGTGAACCCAGAGAAACACCCCTTTGCAGCATGACGGAGCCCCAGAAGCTCTGAGATTTACCTCTACTTCAATAATACTGAATGTTTGCTTTTGTTTTTTTTGTTGTTGTTGTTTTGTTTTTTAAAGTTGTCAGGTACTAAATCATGGTGTGGACAGTATGAGATTGGGCAGGATTTTTCTTTTTTTTAATATTTTATTTATTTATTTATTTGAGATAGAGACAGTGAGAGAGAGAGCATGAGAGGGGAGAAGGTCAGAGGGAAAAGCAGACTCCCCGTGGAGCTGGGAACCCGATGTGGGACTCGATCCCGGGACTCCGGGATCATGACCTGAGCCGAAGGCAGTTGCTTAACCAACTGAGCCACCCAGGCACCCAATACTGAATGTTTTTTAGCATTAGAATGTGTTATAACATTTGAATTAATTTTGACTACACTTTAGCTTTGGAGAAGAATTATTTCAAATGGACACTGGTACTTTTTGAACTTGATAGCTAAAGATTTAAAATGCATGTTTTATACTGTTAAGTTTTAACCAGTCAGGAAAACTTTATGTAACCTGTAACAGTTATTTTATTTTTGTATGAATTTTGCTTAGGCTGCAATGTTTAGCTTTTATTAACTCCTTATCCTTGCTATCTTCCTTACTGTGTTTAATGACATATTTGCCAAGATACTTAGCATGTAAACAAAGCAGGCTTTGGATTTTTTTTTTAATAGCTTCATATTGAAGATTGAGACTTACCATAAACAAGTTGAGTGGCAGGCCTGGTATGCTGTGTCTTGTTACATAAAGCTCTTGCCAGAATCTCAGTAAATATAACATTTTAGAAATTTGTCCTTGTATATTCATAATGAATTATGACAAGTGAAAATTACATTATTGCTCTTCCTGTGTCATATTTTACTAAGATTTTGTGCCTCATATCTACTGCTGAATTATTTACTAGTAATGCTAAAAGGAATTGATAAATCATTTTCACTTTACATTTTTATATAATCAGGTAACATGAAATATAATTTGATGTATAATTTTGCCTGTTACAGAGGGTGTGCTAATTATAGTGGTATATGCACAAAACATTTTGGCATGACAAGAGGCTGAGTAATTGGCTATTTTACTTAAAAAAATAAAAAATTAATAAAAAATAAAAATTTACAAAAATTAAAATATAAATGTACTAGGAGAATACATATAATGAGATCGAAAGAACTTTTAAAAAGACAGCAATATAAAACAACAATAAACTTGGGTCATTCACAACATGCTAAGTGTTTTACATACATTCTCATCAAATCGAACAACCTCATGACACATGATCATTATTTCTGCCAGCTGGCCGAAAATTCTTATGGGTGGGATACTTTCCTAAAAAGACTAACCAGAACACTGGTAGCTTGTTTATGTTTTTTAGGGAAAAAGCTGCATTTTGCACCATCGCCCGGTGGTGTACCCCTCACAAAGGAGCGCTGTTCTGTTGACAAATAACTGTGTCATTATCTTTAGCCACTAAATGCAGAGTAAGAGCAGTGGCTGTGGGGGTGGGTCTGGTACTGGAAGGCACCCTCTCGGATAGCTAGAGGAGATTTTCTTACCGAGGGTCGTCCCTACCAAAGTCCCGCCAAAGGCCAGCAAAGACTTTCAGAGAGGCTTTCAGACGGGTTGCGGTAGGGGTCTGGGGTCTGAGCAAATGCTAGTGGGAGAAAAAGGCCCGCGCCGGGAAGGGGACAGACAGACATACCTCCTTACAGACTAAAACCCGCTCCTTCGACATAGTCACCGCGGTGACCCGAAAGGGGTTGCTGGAATGGAAACCAGACTTCTGTCAGCCTACGCAAATCCAGAGACAACACTCTTGCAGGTGGAGGCAGCTGGCAGCATCGCGGCAGTTTTGCGGCACTTAACATTCAGGAGGCCGCCCAAGACATGAAAGAAATGGATGCCCACTGCAGCAGAGGATGCTGGTCTCCCTGGCTCCCTGAGTTCAGGGCGAGAGAGTGAGGTGGGCCTGGAGTCCATTCCCCGCCTCCCCCCGCCTCGCCTTCCCTCGCCTCCCCCCCCACCCCGCCCCCGCCACCTCCTCCCAACTCAATGGGTGGGAAGGGCGAAAGACAGCACAAGCAAGGGGAGGGGCGGACCAAAGAGGGAGAAGCCCATTACTTCGCAGGAAGCCCGGCTCGGGCGTGATCCCAGGACCCTGAGATTAGGACCTGAACCGAAGTTAGAAGCTTAACCGACTGAACCACCCAGGAGCCCCTTAAATTTATTTTTCTCTCTCTCTGACATACTTAGTGCACCAGAAATCTGAGGGGAAAAAAAAATCTTTGACAAAATACACCGAAACCTTTAGTTTGATGGTCACCATGCTGGTTTGAGGCAAACTGCTAAACAGAACCAATTGTCTTTAAGCACTTTCCCTCTGTCTTCATTGCCCATCTCTTGTTTTTTGATAACCATTTTGAGTCACTACACAAGGGACTGCCTGCCCTCATATTACATTCTAAGTACTATAATAAACACCTCATTACTACCAGTGTAGAATTTCACTTAAATCCAAATTCAGTTATCTCTACTACTTCCTTTCATTTAATGAATCAGGCTTTATGTAGAGAGCTTACATAGGTATTCATATAAAGGGACATCTGCTCTATTTTATGCCTAAGGTAGGTAGTCATGACAACAAAAATATGGAATCAGTATAAAAGCCCAAAAGATGTACTCCAAACATATTTATTCTTTGCTCACACCTACGTATGCAATGGCTAACCATCAACTGAAAAATAATTCAGTCAGACTATGGGCCATATTCATCTGTCATCTAATTACTGGATCCACATACCATTATAGTCTGCTCAAAAAAGATGAAAAATAAAAAATGCTTCTCACCTTCTCATCTCTGTATCTTTTCTCATGTTGTGTCATCTCCATGAAATTCTGCCTCTCATTTTTGCAGCTTGAATCCCACTCTTCCTTCAAGTTCCTGTACTTTCATATTCCTGCATTTTATTTATCCTTCTTCCTCTGTCTAAAATATATTTACTTCCAAACCATGTTCAAATGTTTACCCACCATGTAGGTGTCAAAGGCTCTCTTGTGCTTATGTTCACCCTGAATGCATAAGCCAAAAATAGTTTTTTCCCTCTTTTAACTTTCATAGCAATTCATCTGTGCCCTTTCTTCCTGAATGTTTTGTTTTTACCTTGTATTAAAGTAATTTATATGCATACATTATCTTCCCCACAAAAAGGCTTCTTGAGGGCAATCATGGCTCTATAGGATTTATTTTATATGCCTCAGGTGCCCAATATAATATATTACCCCTAAAAACTGTTTATTAAGTATTTGTTCATTAAAAGAAAAAATCTGCTTTTAAACAACTCATTTTAGGCTTAAAAGCACTTAATGTATTCTTTATTTCATTCATTTATCCATTCATTCATTCATTCAACTAATATTTATTAAGTACCTATTAATGTTCTGGACAATGTTTTAAGAAGGCCGAATGTGGCAGTAAGCACAACAAAGTCCTTACTGTCACAGGTGTTACATTTTAGTGAGTAGATACACAAAATAAACAAGTAAATATAAAATATGCCAGGTTATAATAATAATGTGAAGAAAGAGAGGACTAGTAAGTACCATCAAAAATAAGTTGATCAGGTAATGAACAGCATGATAGTAAGCAATCCTGTATTGTATATTTGAAAGTTACTAATAAGAGAGTAATCTTAAAAGTTCTCATCACAAGAAAAAAAATTGCAACTATGTGTAGTGATGCATGTTAGTGATGCATGTTAACCAGACTTATTGTGGCAATCATTTCACAATTATACCAATATCGAAATACTATGTTGTACACTTGAAACTAATATATTGTTATATGTCAATTATGTCTCAATAAAAAATAATATATATTGCTTAATAACATTCCTTAAAGATACCATATCAAGGGGCGCCTGGGTGGTTCAGTTGGTTAAGCATCCAATTCTTTATTTTAGCTCAGGTCATGATCTCACTGTGGTGGGATCGAGCCCCTTGGGGGGGGCTCTGCACTCAGCTAAGTCTGCTTGAGATTCTCTCTCCCTCTCCCTCTGTCCCTCCCTCCACTCACATGCATGCTGTCTAGCTCTCTAAATAAAATCTTTTAGATATCATATCAAAAGTAAAGGTTTGATTTAGAAATAAATATGCAGATTTGGATTCATCAATTGCAACAAAGTGAAACTTAGATTGAAAAAGTTTAAGAAACTTCATTAAATAGCACTCAGAAAAATTTAGGAAATGTATTTCCTGGAATAAGCCAATCCAAAATCTAATTATTAGATTTGAAATATTCTCCTGAAGCTAACCATCTCATTAAAAGAAAAAACATTTTTTGATAATAGGTACATTAAAAATTCAATATGATGGTCTATAAACTAATTTCACATTATTTTAATGAGTTAGAGCTGAAGAAAGATAGAGAATACCAATTTAAGTTTTGCTTCTCTGTTAAGGAATATCGTTCATTGAATGAATTCAAAGGACTACTTGTACATTTCAAAATGTAAGAATTCTAGAATTTAGATTCATGTCCAGGAGCAGGGTTCACCTCTAGTACTTTAATTTTTGGGGACTATGTTTACAGTTTTATTAAGAAACATTTTATCAGAAAAAAATATTGGGGGAAGGGAGGGAAATTCTGCTTTTATGCTAACACTTCATCTGTAAATTATTAAATTTATGTTAGGAATTATAAAGCCAATGCAATTAAAACATGAGCCTTAATACTCGGTATATATGAATGGCACAGGTCACTTAACATGACAGAATTGGTGACTCTAATAACAGAGACTTTAGTTTAAATCAATATGTGTTTTGGGTGTTTTTGTCTAATCTCTGCTAAACCCTGCTTTCATCTGGATTTAATGCTTTAACCAACAGCTTTTAAACTATTATACTTGGTCTTCAAAGCTTTTTATCATCTGATGCCATTTCCACTCCCCAACTTTAATTTTTTCTCCCCCTCAGCATCCATTGTTTTCCCTGACTATTCCACTAATATGCCAGACAATGCCTAGCTCCATCTTTGTTTAAAGTATTTACTTCACACAAATTCTACTTATCTTTCAAACTCTAGTTCGAGACCCACATCCCCTATAAAACTCCTTAATTATACCAGTCTTCACTGATTCCATTTTTTAAATTCTTATAGCATTTCATATGTAGTATGTAATTCAGCCTTTAGTTGTATATCAGCTTATATTGGAATAATGTCTTCATGTGTATTCACGCAATGAACATTAACTAAAATGTGCCTCTCAAATGCCTGGCACTGTGCTAGGTACTCAGGATAGGAAAATGCATAAGATGTGGTTGGTCCCTTCCCTTAAGTTCACAGCTTACTAGGGAAGGAAGCAGATAAACAAAATGTGAGACATAATATTAAAGAGTTATAAGAAAAGTTTGGTGATAACAAAAACAATCAATTGAATTTGATTTAGGAAAAAGTGTATGATATGACAGAAAAGGTTTTATAGGAGATTAAACATGAGCTGGGCTTTGAAGGATAAGTAAGTTTTCTGGGTTGGCAAGGGGGAAAAGGACATTGTAGGGTCTCTACTTCCAGTAATGAACTACCAGATGCATCCTCCTCACCCCATAAAAAAAAAAAAAAGTAAAATATGGTTATTTAGAAAACTGCAAATAGTCCTGTGACAGAGCAGCATTTCCTAAAACATGTTCTATGAGAGAGTTTTTTGCCAGGTGTTAAGAGGTGGTCTTAAAAAATTAGTTCCACAGTCAAATAAACTGGAAAACAACTGATTATTGTTAAATAGGTCTCTTCATTACAGTATTTTTTTCAGAGCTTTTAACATACGATATTTCATGCTTTTCTAAGTAGGGAATATAGTAATGGAGCACTGCCCAAACTTATATGACCACAAAACATTTTGCATCAGGTTTTCATCAGAGCTAATGGAGTTAAGTTTCTATAGAAAATTCTCTGAAAAAAAAATTAGACTATGACATAATTTGCATTGTGAAAGAAGTAATGGTGGTGAATGATGTAGCTAGACACAGAGGTGGCGTCAAATTTTGAAGTACTTTAAATAATTGTCTAAGTATATTAGATTTCTTTCTATAGGCAATAGGAAAGATTAAATATTTTATGAAAGGGAGTTACATAATCAGACCTACAAAAAGATACATCAGGCAGTAAAATAAACATCGGATTCAAGGATCTAGAACCAAGGATATCAATTGAGATGTTACTGCAATGGGAAATAAGATGAGGGCCTGCACTAGATTAACACTACAGACATGGTGGTATTGTCTCAACTGAATGGTGGCTTCTTTGAAAGTCACCATTTTTAACACTTTGTTAAATGTCACAGTTCTTATACTCTTCTCCTCCAACCATAAGATCTAAGCACAATGCTGAGAGTGTCAGAAGTGTCTATTGTTCTAAAGGCATGTTCATTAGATATCTTCTGAGAGGTAACTGAATGTGCCAACTCTGAGCTCCTGAGGAACACAGAAATTATTCTGGAATTCAAGACATCTAAGTAGCAACTTCATTTTTTCAGGTGGCTCTTCTAAAACTATTGTAGGATCCAGTCTCCAAGCCAGCCCCAATGACACCCACCTCCTAGTATTTCATACTCTTGTATAGTCTCATTATACCAAGGTTCATCTGGATGACCAACATAATATACTAGAAACAGACTTAAATATAGAGAACAAACTGGTGCTTGACAGAGGGGAAGCGGGTGGAGGATGGGCTAAATAGATGAAGATTCAAAGGTACAGACTTCCAGTTATAAGATAAATAGGTCATAGAGATGAAAAGTAGAGCATGAGAAATATACTCAATAGTATTATCATGTTATATGATGGACAGATGGTGACCTACCATGGTGAGCACTGAGTACAATATATAGAACTGTCAAATCACTATGGTATACACCTGAAACAAATATGACATTGTATGTAAACTATACTTTGACAATAAAATAAAATTTTAAAAAAAACAACATAGCAGAAATGAAGCTCATGTCACTTTGGAGATGAGGTTTTAAAATCTATCTTGGTCATTCATACATTGCTGGATCACTCACTATTGGGGAAGCCAGCTGGCATGTCATGAACAGCCTTATAGAGAGGATCATGTGGTGAGAAACCAAAGCCTCAGCCAACAGCCCTGTGATTAAAATGTGGCTCAGTGGGTTAAGCCTCTGCCTTCGGCTCAGATCATGATCTCAGGGTCCTGGGATCATGCCCTGCATTGGGCTCTCTGCTATCCCCCCACTCACACCCCCCGGCTGCCTCTCTGCCTACTTGTGATCTCTGTCTGTCAAATGAATAAATAAAATCTTAAAAAAAAAACTTAGAAGTAACATCCATGCAAACAGTGAGCATGAGATGCCTAGAGTACCTATAATAATATCCAATCAAATATACTTTAAAACAAAATATATAAAAAAATATAACCAGAGATGATATTACTGCCATTATAATAAAAAAGTCAATTCAACAGGACATAATGATCATAAGTGCATTTACCCAATATAAAGCTTGAAAACACATGAAGCAAATATCACATAATTAAAGGGAAAAACAGACAATTCCTCAATAATGTTGGGGATATTAACAGCCCTCTCTTAGAAACCGATAGAACAACCAGACAAAAAAAATGGTCAAAAACTTAGATCTGAACAAAACTATCAGTCACTTCAGTTTATTTCATATTTATAGAACACACACAAAAATGGAAGAATACACATTTTTTTCAAGAACACATGGTACCTTTCTATATATACTCAATTGATACTTAACAAATGTGTCAAGTTAATTTCATAAAGAAAAGATGGTCTTTTCAACAAATGACGTTGGAACTGCATACTTGTGTAGAAAAAAGTGATCCTTGACTTTTATTGCACACCAAACACAAAGATTAACTCAAAATGGGTCATATATCTAAATATAAGAGTTAAAACTGTTAAACTTCTAAAAGAAAACATAGAAGAAAATTTTTGTGACATTAGGTTTAAGTAAAAATTTATTAAACAGGACACTAAAAACACAAAATAGATAAAAAACTGATGAAATGGACTCCACTGAGATTATGAAAGTTTTGTTTGAAAAACTAAGAAAAAAAACATAATTAAGAAAAGAACAAAAAATTAGCCACAGCCTGGGAGTATTTACAAAACATCCATATGACAAAGGGCTCTTGCATCAATAATATATAAAGAACTCTTGCAACTCAACCATAAAAAGACAACCCACTTTAAACATAAGCAAAGGATTTCAATAAACATTTCTCCAAAGATACACAGATGGCACATAAGTACATGAAAAATGCTCCACATTAGTAGTCATTAGGGAAATACAAATTGTAACTGCAATGAGACATCACTATTCACCCATGAGGATGGCTACACTCAGAGTGATGAATGATAACAAGGACTGTTGAAGATTTGGAGCAAGGTGGGAATATAAAATGGTGCATCCACTTTAGAAAACAGTCTGACATTTCCTCAAAAGGCTAAGCACAGAGTTACCATATAACCTAGCAATTCCCCTCATCAGTATTTACTCAAGAGACAGAGAAACATATATCCACACAAAAATAGCTATGTGGAAGTTCATAGTAGCTTTATTTGTAATATTCCCAAACTGGAAATAACCCAATGCCCATACACATACAACTAAAAAATAAACTGTATTATATTCATAAATCAAAATACTATTCATCAGTAAAAGAGTGAACTGTTCATACATATGGCATGGATACATCTCAAAAACATTATGGTAAATCTATAGTTCTTGACCAGGAATGATTTTGCCCCCCTGGGAATAATTGACAATATCTGGAGGCATTTTTGATTATCACAACTGGGGAGTGCTATTGGCATCTCATAGGTAGAGGTCAGCAATGCTGCTCAACATCGTGAAAAGTACAGGACAGATCCTCACAACAAAGAGCAATATAGCCCAAATGTCAATTAGTGTCAAGTTGAGAAACTATGCACTAAGTGAAAAACATCAAACACAAAATAGTACGTTGTGTATGATTCCATATATATGCAATTCTAGAAAAGACAGAACTAGAGTGACATAAAACAGATAAATGATTGCCTGGGGTCAGGGATAAGAAGGAATGAAGTTAATGGGATGTGAGGAAACTTCTTTAGGGTGATGGAACATTCTATATATTGATTGTGGTGGTGTTTACACAATTGCATGCAATTACCAAAATTCATTAAAATGTGCACTTAAAATTGTAAAAATATTGCATGCATATTTGTCACACTTTAAACAGCAAAGTATCACAAGAGAGACAAAAGCACTGACAGAGAACATAATGGAACTCCAAAGATGAGCTTTGCCAGCCTCATCTATGTGAGAAGAGAACTGACCTCAAACTCTATGAACACTTCCAGGTCACTAAGCTGTTACTGAGGAGAACATCATACCAGCCTACCTTGGTATCTTAAAAAGAAGGAGTTAAATCAGGTTCCTACAGGGTTCTAGGATGGACAATGAATTACAAAGAGGTCTTATACTCTTTTAGATTTTTTAATTCTTCAAAGAATATTCTCATTAGTAGCAAATCTGGTACAAGATTATTCCACCAAGTGAGCATTTTTAAGAGATTATTTGTTATGGTAGGTAGAGTGTTACATATAGTACTTTTATACATTTTTATAACCTTTACTATAAAGTTTCTTTGGTAAATGAATGAAACCTTTCCTGGAGCTCTTGAGATGAACTTATTTCTTTGAAATTCTGGGAACACTGGAACTCTCTTTATAAAAGAGTACATTTGCTCAAAGGCCATGAAAGAAACACCTATTACACTTCCTTAACAAATGCTTCTTTGCGAAAAGTAAAAAAGGTAAAATTACAGTTGATGAAATCTGATCAACAAGAGGTGAGAGTTATTTCTCCTACTGAGGTTAAATCAGAACTTTTCTTTCATTTTCAGTCTTGTTGAGACTATTATATAAGAATACTCCCTTACCTCAGCTACTCTGAAAAAAGTTATTTCTCCCATATGTGTCATTAAACCCTTGGAAAAAAATCATCTTGGAAGTAATAAAAATCATTCCATTCAACTCTGTATGGAAGATTTTTTATGAAAGCAGAGAAATACATAGCCAGGTTGCCTCCAGAGTTCCTGTAGGCTCCAGAGTTCTATGTGAATCCTGGCAATCCTACTACAATTATATTTTTAAAGATTTATTTATTGGGGTGCCTGAGTGGCTCAATGGGTTAAAGCCTCTGCCTTCAGCTCCGGTCATGATCTCAGGGTCCTGGGGTCAAGCCCTGCATCAGGCTCTCTGCTCAGCAGGGAGCCTGCTTCCCTCTCCCTCTCTCTCTCTCTCTCTCTCTCTCTCTCTGCCTGTCATCTCTCTCCCTCTGTCAAATAAATAAATAAAATCATTAAAAAAAGATTTATTTATTTATTTGAGAGACAGAGATTGTGCAAGCACAGTGGGGGAGGGGCAGAGGGGGAGGGAGAGACAAACTCAAGCAGACTCCAAGCTGAGTGTGGAACCTGAAGTGAGGCTCAATCTGAAGACCCTGAGATCACCACCTGAGCTGAAACCAAGAGTTGGGCACTTAACCAGCCATGCCACCCTGGTACCCCAGTCCTACTATAATTACTAAGGAAAAAAAAACCCAAGAAGATGCAGAATGCTTTTATCCAGTGTTTAAACTGAGAAACAAGCATTTTTTAATGCTGACTTAGAAAATCACTTAGATTTGCCACCATTCTTCCAAGTTAGAGCCTTTTTAAATATTTATTTTCAGAGAGAGAGAGAGAGAGCGAGCATGCAAGGTGAGGGTCAGAGGGAAAGGGAAAACGAAGAAGATTCCCTACTAAGCGTGGAGCCCAATGAGGGGCTTGATCTTACAACCCCGAAGTCAAGACCCGAGCCGAAATCAAGAATTGGACCACTTATCCGACTGAGCCACCCAGACACCCCTAAGTGAAAGTCTTTCAATGTTAATAGCTTATCTTTGCATATTTTTCAAATGCCTTGCATGATCTTTTAGGTCTCATTTCTGTTGATGTGAGGCTAAGGGTTTTTAATTTGGGAATTTCAAATAACCACTCTGCAATGATGCCACAGCCAGAAATTCTATCGGGAAGGCCAAGATGGTCAGTCTAATGATATGAAGCCGGCTTTTGAAGTTCACTCATAGTCATATCTTAGCACTAGATTGGGGCAATGTAACAGTAAAATAATTAGCTGTTCATACCAAATAAGAAAATACAATTATATCTTGGCTCTTATGATGAGTTTCTAGAAATTCATACACATTAACCAGGATTTTTCCAGTAAGACCATCCCTATGAGCCAAAGCTACAAAATATCATACTGGGGTTTTTTTTGCCCCATCTTCCCCACTCCTTCCACCTCCATCTCCTGCCTATGTTTGCTTGGTATAAAAGCTTGGTTGGAGAAGCAGAAAAAGACCTTATTAGGGGCCTTGCTTTGGACTAGCAGAAAATGAGAATTTTGATGAAGAGGATTCATGGTTATTTAAAAACAGAACATTCTCAAAATATTATTACTCAGTAGCTAGGTTCTATATAAATGTGTATTTATACACATCGTGCATAATTGCCTAATTATCTTTAAAAGTATCTTGCTATAGAGAAAGTATAGGGATTGCCTACATCATATATAAAAAGTTACTGAGCAATAAATTTTCAAAAATACTCAATTATTTTGAAGTACATTGTTTTGATACCTTAAGTAGCTCCAAATACCTCAACCTTGCAATACCAAGAGTAAACCTAGGGGCGCCTGGGTGTCTCGGTCATTAAGTGCCTGCCTTCGGCTCAGATCATGATCCCAGGGTCCTGGGATGGAGCCCCACATCAAGCTCCCTGCTCACCAGGGAGCCTGCTTCTCCCTCTCCCACTCCCTCTGCTTGTGTTCCCTCTCTCGCTGTATCTCTCTCTGTCAAATAAATAAATAAAATAAAATCTTAAAAAAAAAAAAAAAAAGAAGAGTAAACCTAGCTCTGGAACATTCTCCCTTCATGTGATTTCAATGTGCTATATATGCTAGACATGGAAAAGAAGTAAAGGTCTTTGGAGAATCGAGCAATATTTTAGATGTCTAAATGAGCTGTTTTTTTGTCATCCATGTACTCTGCTCATACTTTCTATGTTCTGAACAATTGTTCTCCTGAAACACCAGGAATATGTTGCTCTATTGCCTTGTCAATGGTCCAAACCCAAGTATGTGCAACTGCCTCTCCTATTCTGTTTTTCATTTATTAATATTGTCCCTCCCTCCTCTTCTCTCGCCTTCTGTATCCGTCCTGTCATCTTTCCCTCTCTCGTTCCCTCCCTCTCTCTCCTTTATCTCTCTCTCTCTCCCTTCCTCCTACTCTCTCTTTTCCTCTTCTTTGCTTTCCTTTCACAAAACCCATCATCCCCTGGATCTTCTTCCTCCAGGCCCTTGCTCTCAATCAGGCAGCATACACAGAATACACACAGCCCATCTTAAGGAGTACTTATGAGTTGATAGGCCAGGCAACCCAATGCATTTTAGCACTATTCAAGAACCAGCTTCTCTGGAATCCCAGCACATCCCCTCGTTGTTAGAATGATTCCAAAGTACAATTTTCCTTTAGAGAGTTACTCTAATTAATCCCACCTCTTCTCAAACCTGCCAACAAAAACTATCCTCAAAATATTTCTACGAGCAGAGGCACATATTTATTGGCACAAAAAGCAAGCTTCATCTCCAAGTATGACTGCAGCACCACTGAGAGATTCCAATTCTGCCTCATCAATCTACAGATGGAGTGAACATATTAACTTCCTGCGTAACCCTACAGTCTACTCTTCAAAGTAAGATCTTTGCATAGACACACTCAGATAATATTTCTCAGTGAGAAACTAATCCCCCTAATTGTAAGAGAGAAAATAGTACTCAGTGATAGGA
The DNA here is from genome assembly GCA_028533885.1 of Nasua narica. Taxonomy (NCBI): domain Eukaryota; kingdom Metazoa; phylum Chordata; class Mammalia; order Carnivora; family Procyonidae; genus Nasua; species Nasua narica. The sequence goes on along the minus strand of CM052801.1, from coordinate 72,289,596 downwards.
TAACTCAGCTAGTTAGAAAGAATGTTGAAAATGCAAAACTCAAAAAGAAGAAAAAGCCCATTTGAAAATGTTTTGATACTGAGTCAATTAACTGTCAGTTCCCATTTCTGCCCATACTAGATTTGAGAAACTCAGAGATGAGATACATAAAATTGATTTAATGTCTATAACATGCATACTACTGCAGGGCTTAGAGTTTTCTTTTTAATGTCAAATAATTATTGTGGTCAGTTCATACAGTTGTCTGTGCACTAATCATATGCATTGCATGGTGCTATTTAACTGTTCAATGTGGTTTTTCTTTTTTGTGTGTGTGCTTATATGTCTATGTTATATGAATAAGGCTTTGTCCCTATGTAGCCTATAAATCCCTGATGGGCATGTTCAATAAATAATCATTGGGCTGACCTGAATTGAATTGGGGGAGGTGCAATAACATCGATAATCTCCAGCTCATCCCTATCTGGCATTTTGATGGGTGTTTGTATTTCCGTTTCAGTAGGGATCTGTCTGCATTATTAGGACTTTGCATAATTTCAAATAATGAAGTCACACTGGGAAGAAGTGATTTTTGAAGAAAATGGAAAGTAATCCAGTTTATACTCATGCTGAGTACTAAAGCAAGGCACCAACCCCAGACTTAGGGGCTTTTGACAATTACAGGCTGAATGACTCACATCTTCCCCAGGGAATGGAAGAATGAATCACTAGGCCCACTGAGCATAGATCAGGGTAAGGGGGTGGGCAAGAAGATAGGGGGAGAGGTTCACACACCCTGAACATTGCCTCCTTTCCAACCCCTCTGAGGAGCATGCCAAATTAGAAAAAGGGAGAGCTAAAATAAATATAATAATGTCAACAAATGAACAGGAAGAAAAAAAAAACAGCATGCCTTTGTTCCCTATTCTAATCACTTAGAGAAGAATTTAAAGATTCTTCTGATAAGCATTAATGCAATAACTGAGAGTTAACTCTTTCACTGATCCCACACCTATCAATCACTTACCAGGCACAGACAAACAAATCCTTCTGAAAACCACTTCTAGATTAATCTTAAGGCACTGCTTTCAGCATGTCATTCCTCTACAAGGACATCCATTTGCCCATAGGATAAAGTCAAAACTAATCAACCTGGCATTCCAAGTCTTCCATCAACTGACTCCACCCTATCTATTCATCCTAACCCCACGCTAATCCCCAACATGATCACTGGCCCCAGTTCGGTCAAACTGGCCCCCTTAAAATCACATATCAGATTCTTGCCTCTCTACCTTCACTTGTTCTACTTCCTTATATCTAAAATGCTTTCTTTCTTCTCTCTTCACCTTTCAAAACCCCAAATTTCCTTCTTTCAAAGCTCTAAGTTCAAGATTCATCTTTTCCATAGGAGCTGCCCTATTTAACTGCATCCTTCAGTGACCATTTCCTTACTTGAAATGCCTACCGCATGAATATGTATGTCTGTACCAAAACGTCCATGCATTTTAATGTCCTCAATATATGACTAGCTTCTACAATTAGATTCTATGCAAACGACAAAGGATTTTTTGTCATCATCAACATCACTTAACACAGTACCCAAGATACATATGTATCTTCATATTAATAATCGATAAATAGAAGCCTGTTTTAAGTCAATTTAGGGTTCACTTGGCATGAAACTATACTTGTTAGAACTTTCTTTTTTCTACATGGTTATATGGCATTTTTAAATGCCCGGATCCCTTTCCTTGCTTCATTTTTCTAAATTGAACTCATTTTCATTTTACTTTCTTTTTAAAAAAAGAACATGTTCTTTATGTTCTATTTTTAGAGCTCTGGTTTTTAGTGCACCACTGAGGGTATGAACAAACATCAGGTCTTAAATGTTCCAACTGAGGTACTGCAATTTAACCTTTACACATATCTGCAGTTCAGTAACCTAGGCTGATGAAAGAGGAAGAGCTGTCCCATCAGGAGGCCTCAAGGAAAAGATGCTGTTCTTTAGAATTGAGTTTCACAGAGAGAATCACTTTCTCTCCCACTTGGATATAAGCTCTCCTTGGAGCCTGGAGGATGATTTCATGACTCAAAACAGATGGATTTTTTTCCCCTTTATGTATTATTCTTTACTTAGGTAAAGCACAGCTGCTTCAATTCCTTTTTTTTTTTTTTAACCAAATATATTCTAAGTCACACTGTTTCTTTTAATCTCTTCTGGGTATGTGGAATTTCAATCAGGGGGAATAATTCTTTGACATTCTTAAAAATAAATTCATTCATTTTTTCGTCCGTTTGAGATAGAGTACTTCAGGAAAATTAAAAATCTGCTAGGTCACTGAGTTGGCATGGCAGACAGAGATCATGATGGTATGACTTTTAAGGGCAGGAATACTTACGAGAAATTTTGATCTACTTGCCCATGCCAAAATTCTACTAGATAATGCAGTATCCTCTCTGGGCATCCTTCTATAAAACTTAAGTGTCCCTGAAAACAATAGCAAATGCATCATTACACTACAGTTTAGACTAGTGTATCAAATTTCCCTCTTAACTGATAACTAGCTGTGTATTGAGGGAATGGAATTTGCAATAATGTGTTCTGCTAATTAGCCACTCTGGAAATCTCAGAGTCAGTTTGGATTGGCTGTATTAGTTTTATATTCCATATCTACCAATACACTCACATTATTTGCAATCATTCAAACCAGGAATTGTTTTTAAATCATGTGACTCTGTGGCTTTGTCCACGCTATTTATTAACTCCTCCATAGATTTCCTTTTATACCATCATAACTTTTTGTCATGGCTCAGATCATGCACCACATCCTTCAAGAAACACTCCCTGCATATGTCACCTGGCAACATTCCTCATTCACCTTTTATCTATCAGTTAAAATGTTACCTCCTCTATGAACCATTCTGTCTTTTCCAGGCATCTGTTGGTATTCTTTTCCCTTAGGTTCCCACACTATATCTTGAATCCTACCCTAGTATGTCATTATTGAAATTATTTTATTGTGTGCCTCTCCCCCATAAGACTGAGTTTTTCAATAGCATGGACTAGACTTCATCCCTCTCTATTTTCTAGCTTATTTTCCCCCAGATATTCAATATTGGATGAATTAATAAATCACAGGATTTGCCTAAATAGAAAATGTAACAGGATCTGAATTCACTTCTACAGGTATCAGATGGTTCCTTCATCTTAACCAACTGAGCCACCCAGGCGTCCCGGTTCCTTCATCTTAAACCATGAAGACTACCCAACCACAAACATGTATTTTATAAGGGTAAAAGAACAGAGCACTTACCTGTGTGTGGAAATATCAAAATAAAAAATTTGGTATTCTATTAAACTGAAAAGAGTTCCTAAATATATTTCTCATGTTTGGTTATTAAAGTCCCTCCAGGTTGTCCTTTTCTTACCTTAACTTTCAGAGTTAAACAAAAGAGCCAGATGGAGAGCAGCAATTATGAGATTGAACTCAATCATTTTTTTTCACTAAATATTTATCAAATATAAGCACACACAAATATACAACAGTGATTAAAACAGACATAACTCCTCCCTGCCCTCATGAAACTTACCATATAGTGGGAGAAAAGAAAGTAAAGATAGATAGATAATATCTAATGATAAGTTTATACAGAAAAATTCATCAGGATAAGAGGATAAAAAGTAATGGATAAAGACATGGCTATTTTAAATAGGCATTTTTGAGATGATATTTGAAAAAAATCTAAAGGTAGAGAATGAATAATGCCACTATCAGGAGAAAGAGGGGCAGGGTCAACAAATGCATAATCCCAGGACAGAGGAAAAACTTGTGATAACCTAGCAACAGGAAAGAAGCCAGAGCAATTGAAAGACTATGAGCCAGGAGTAGCCTTGTTAAGAGATGAGTTTAGAGAAGTAGCAGGAATCTAGATCATATAGAATCTTATAAGTGATTAGCAAGGTCTTTGGACTTTGTTCTAGGAATGATAGAAAGCCATTTGAAAATTTTGAGTAGGGAAATTACATGACATAATTTATGTATTTTTAGAAGGTATCTTAGCTCAGGCTGCCATAACAAAATACCAAAGATTAGGTGGCTTAAACAACATAAATATATTTCTCACATTTCTGTAGACTGAAAATCCAAGGTCAGGGTGCCAGCAGAAAGGATGTCTACTAAGAACTCTCTCCTTAGATTTCAGATAGCTACCTTCTTGCTATGTCTTCACATAGTCTTTCCTCCATACATATGGAAATAGTGAGAGGAAGCAAGTTCTCTTGTGTCTCTTCTTATAAGGGCACTAACTCCATCATATGAGCCCCTTCCTTATGATTTCTTCTAAGCCTAATCACCTCCCAAATTTCTTATCTCCAAATACCATCACATTGGGGATTAGGACTTCCACATGAATTTTAGGGGGATGCAATTCAGTTAATAGCTGAAAGCTTAGTCTGAATATTGTATGGAAAACACACTATCAGGGGACAAGAGCAGAAACAAGAGAACTAGTCAGAAACCTATTGCAAAAATGTAAGTGAGAGATGATAGTGGCTTTGACCTGGGTAGAAGTGTTAGTTGTGAAAGGTGTTGACATTTTAGACGCATCTGAAGATAGAGCCTATAGGACTTGATAATTAGCTGTACATGGATTGTGGAGAGAAAATAGCTGTACATGGGTTGTGGAGAGAAAATAATCAAGGATGACTCCAAAGATTCTGGCCTGGACAATAGGGGAAGGTGGTTTCATTTACTATAATGGGAAGTACTGGGAAATGTTTCGGGTAGAAGAAGGTAGAATGAGGAGCTCAATTTTGAGCATGTTAAGTTTAAGCTGCCAAATAATCAGTGGGATATATCATTCTGGAGCTCATGGAATGGGTCTATGATAAAGATGTAAATTTTGGAGCCTTTAGTGTGTAGATGGTATTTAAGGTCAAGTAATGACATCACAGATGGAACAAATGTAGATGGAGAAGAAAAGAGGGCTAAGATTTGAGTCTTGGGACACTTCAACATTATAAAAGGTGGGAGTAGAGAAGAATCCAGAAAATAAGACAGATGGAACAGCTAGTGAGGCAACAGAAAAATAAAAAAAGCAGAATAATGTAGTTTACTGGAAGCCAAATGAATAAGCAATATCAACTTTGAAGGAGTGATCATCTGTGTCAATGCTGCAGAGAGGTCAGGTACATGACAGCTGAAAATTGACATTGAAGTTGAAAACATAAGCCTCATGCCCTTTATTAATAACAGTTGTCAGAATGTAAATGTACTTGATGAACAGTAGCCACCTTCAGAGAGAATTTAAATGGAAATAAGATAAAACCACGGGTTAGAAAAGAGGATTTTTATCCTGACAATAGTTTATGGAACATTAAACATTAACACTGCAAGGTTGTCTCAAAGCCTTCTCTAGAAATCTATAAAACATGATAGATAATGATTTAGGGCTGCTGGTAGGAGAATTATTCAAAGGTAATCCTGCAGGGAGGTGTAGGCTAGGTTGTCTACAGGTCATTTTCAGCTTTCAGGAACTTTTACTATCTTTTATGCAAACCAATGGTTTTTTACAGAGGTGCTAATTAAGACTGTAGTTCACTTTTATAGAACTCTTTGTGCATGGAAATGTTCATGAGGCTTACCTCACATTTAACAAAAAAAAGGGGAGGTTCAGTGTTAGAAGCAAATGAAAGATTGGAGAGTGGTGTGCAGAGAAAGAAGAGAATTAATGTAAATACTAAGGAGTATATTCCTGGTAATTGCTCATAATGAGAAGATGTCAAGTGTGGAGTGACTATTTTGACTTCTACCCACAGTAAATGCATTGCAATTTTTTTTGGTCTAGGATGATAACGAAATTAAAAAAATTTTGTAATGAAAGCCAAAAATCTCTGTTATACATGGCTAAGTGTTAGTTAAATCTATTGGTTGGGGACAATATAACACAGTTAGGGTTAGACATAGACCAGATTCCTATATTCATACACAAAGGATGAAAGAAACTTGAGGTCTTAAAGTCATAGAATGTGTTTATATTTGTATGTCTTCTTGCTAAAAGACAAAAATACCAGAGGAATTACTCAAATAAAACTTGTTTAAATAAATGCCCATCATTTTCTAAAAATTTGACTGGTACTTTGCTGGTAAAATGAGTTTCCCTTAACTGCAAATATTCTGTACAGATCATGTTTTTCACCCAGGCATGAATTTTGTCCAGAAAAAAAAAAACAACCCTATCATATTTATCTGTTTTTGTAAAAAAAAAAAAAAAAGAAAGAAAGAAACCTTGAGTTTTACTTAATGTAGAGCATCTAGATTTTATTTGTGCCTCTTTTTTTTAAAGATTTTATTTATTTATTTATTTATTTATTTATTTATTTATTTATTTATTTAACAGAGAGAGAGAGAGAGATCACAAGTAGGCAGAGAGGCAGGTGGCGTGGGGTGAGGGGGACGCAGGCTCCCCACTGAGAAGACAGCCAGATGCAGGGTTCCATCCCAGGACCCTGAGATCATGACCTGAGCTGAAAGCAGAGGCTTTAACCCACTGAGCCACCCAGTTGCCCCTTATTTGTGCCTCTTATGAAATCTTAGGTTCTGTCTAGATGATTTGTCTAACAAACGTAAACAAATAACAAAGATATGTTAAAAAAAAAAAGTTAAACATTACTACGCACCTATTAGAATGGCTAAGATCCAAAAAACTGACAACACCAAATGCTAGTGAGGATGTGGAGAAACAGGGACTCTCATTCATTACTGATGGGAATGCAGAAATGTTATAGCCACTTTGGAATACAGTAGTTCCTTACAAATCTAAACATAGTCTTATATGATCCAGCAACTCTGTTCCTTGATATTTATTCAAATGACTTGAAAACATGTCCCCATAAAATTTGCACATGAATGTTGATAGCAGCTTTATTCATAATTGCCAAAACTTGGAGACAACCAAGATGTCTTTCATATAGGTAAATAGATAAACAAACTGTTATATATCCATTCAAAGGGATAATATTCAATGATAAAAAGAAATTAGCTATTAAGCCACAAAACAGACATAGAGGAATTTTAAATGTAAAATCCTGAGTTAATGAATCCAATCAGATGTTCTGAAAAAGGTCAATTTATGGAGACAGTTAAAAGATCAGTGGTATTGCCAGGAATAGGAGGGTGGGAGATATGAATATGTGGAGTCCAGAGGATTTTTAGGGCCATAAAAATATTCTGAATGATACTATAATCATAGATACCTGTCACTCACTATACATTTGCCAAAACTAATAGAATGCACAACACCAACAGTGAACCCTAATGTAAACTGTGGTCTTTAGTTAATAATAATTTATCACAATTGGCTCATCATTGTAACAAATATACCACATTAATGCAAGATGTTGATAATAAGAGAAACTGAAGGAGGAGAGTATGGAGCTTTATGAAACTGTACTATGCAATTTTCCTGTAAACCTAAAACTTTTCTAAAACATAAAGTATATTAATATTTTAAAAAACCCCAAAACTAAAAAAATTTAAAATAAAATAAAAACCCCAAAAACTTCTGAAACTGACTTAGTAAGACATAGACAATCTAAATAGACCTATAATAAAGGCATGAAATTATTAAACAAAAAACCTTCAAACAAAGAAAAGTCTGTTGAGTGGCTACTCTGAATTCTACCAAAAATTTTAAAAATTAATACCAATCCTTCTCAAGATCTTCCAAAACTAAAACACTTCCCACACCATTCTATAAGACTCTGATACCAAAACTAGACAAAATAATGCCAAGAAAATTAACTGACCGATATCTCTTATAAATATAGACACAGAAATCTCAACAAAATATGAACAAAGCAAATCGGGCAATACATAATTTGTGTTTTTTTAATTCCAAATTCTAATTTTCATTGCTGCAATATAGGAAAGCAATTTGTTATTGTATAATAATAACCTTTTATACTACAGTCTTGCTATAACTGTTTATTAGTTCCAGGAGTTTTGTTGATTCTTTGGGATCGTCTACATAGATAATAATTTCATCTGCAAACAAAAACAGTTTTATTTCTTCCTTCTCAAACTATAAACCTTCTATTTCCTTTTCTTATCTTATTGCATTAGTGAGGATTTCCAGGACAACGTTGACTGAGAATGGTGAGAAATGACAACATTGTCTTGCTCCTAATATTAGCAGGGAGGTGCCTAGTTTCTCATCATTGAATATGATATTAGCTGAAAGCTTTTTGTAGGTGTTCTTTATCAAGTTAAGGAAGAGCTCCTCTATTTCTAGCTGAGTTTTTATCATGAATAGTTGTTTAATTTTGTCAGTCCTTTTTCTATATCTATTTATCATATGATGTTTCTTCTTTAGTCTGCTGATGTGATGGAATGCATTAATTGGTTTTCAAATGCTGAGCCAGGATGAATATGTGGAATAAATAAATTTTATATGTGAATAAATTCCACATATTATGGTGTGAATTTTTAACATGTTGTTGGATTTCATCTCCTAATATTTTTGCATCTATGTCCATAAATGATATTGGTGTCCAAGTTTTCCTTTCTTGTAATGATTTTGCCTGATTTTGGAATTACCGGTCTCATAGAATGAATTAGAAAGTATTCCCTCTGTTACCTTCTAGTAGACATTTCTTCTCTAATATTTATTATTTCTTTTCTTCTGCTTAGATTTAATTTGCTTTTTTTTTACCGTTTCCTAAGGTAGAAGCTTATTAATTTTAAGTGTTTCCTCTTTTCTAAAATAAGAATTCAATGCTACAAATTTCCCTCTAAGCTTTGCTTGTACTGCATCCCACAAATTTGATAAGTTGTATTTTCATTTAGCGCAAACTATTTTTAAATTTCTCTCGAGACTTCCTTGACCCACATGTTATTTAGAAGTGTTTTGTTTAACCGCCAGACTTGGTGTTTTCCAACTATCTTTCTGTTATTGATTTTTTTTGTTTAATTTCTTTGTGGTTAGAGAACATATTTTGTGTGATTAATAATCTTTTAAATTTGTTGTGTTTTATGGCCCAGACCATGCTTTATCTTGGTGAACGCTCTGTGAGCTTGAAAAGGACATTTATTCTCCTGCAGTTGGATGAAGTATTCCGTAAATGTCAATTATATCTGGTTGACTGATGGTGTTGTTCAATTCATCTATGTCCTTACTGATTTTCTGCTGGCTGAATCTGTCAATTACTGGTAGACAGGTATTGACGAATCCACTATTGTAGTTGGAAACATTTGTCCTTGCTGTTCTAATGGTTTTTGCTTCCACAAACTAGAACATAGTTTGGTCAAGTTCTTTGTCACTTTATAACGTGGATTGCCTTTCTTCCAGTTTCCAATAACATGTGCTTCATTTCCATTTGAGATTTCATCAGAATCACCATTAATGTCCATATTTCTACCAATAGTCTCTCCAAGGCAATCTAGTTTCTTCCCAACATGCACTTCAGAATGCTTCTGGCCTCCACCCATTAACCACTTCCAAAGCCAAGTCCACATTTTTAGGTACTTGTTACAACAGCAGCACCCCACTTCATAGTACTAAAACTTGTTTTAGTCAGCTAGAGCTACCACAAAATAATACCACAAAAGAGGTGGCTGGAACAATAGAAATTTATTATTTCACAGTTCTAGAGGCTGCAAGTTCAAGATCAGGGTACTGACAGGGTTGATTTCTCCGGAGGCCTCTCTCTTTGGCTTGTAAATGGCCACCGTCTTCCTGTGTCCTCATGTGGCCTTTTCTCAGTTCTTGAATATGCCTGGTATCTCTTTCACTTCTAGTCACATTGGATTAGGACCTTATCCTTATAAATCAGTCAAATTAATTATTTCTTTAAAGGCCAGATCTCCAAATCCACTTATAACCGGGATTAAGGCTTTAACATATGAATCTGGAGTGGGGGACACAATTCAGTACGTAACAATATATTTAAAATTATTATTCATTCTTAATGTATTATCTTTTGTCGTTATAAAATATCTCTATTTCTAGTAACATATTTTGCTTTAAACTATTTTATTAGTATAGCCACTCCAACTGCTTATAGTCACATGATATCTTTTTCATTGGTATTCACATGTTTGTATCTTTAAAGCATGCCTCCTGTGAACTGCATATATTTGGATTTTTTTTTTATTTAGGCTAGTAATCCTTACCTTTTTTTTTCCACTTTTAATAAATCTTTATTAGGAATTGATAAATCAAGTAGATAAAAAAGTAATGATTTTGAACAAAACTGGTATCTTGATCTGCACCCCAAAATAGAAAATATACATTCTTTTTAAGGGTAAATGAAACAATAATAAACATGGGTCAAGTATTAGTTCTCAAAAGAAGCTCCAGTGAAGGTGGAGAGGGTCTTCTGAACACAGTACATTAAATTAGAAGCCAAGAATAAAAAATTATTTAGAAAAACTCCATAGACTTATAAACTAAAAAAAGTAATACTGCATAAGAGATAAAGGGGAAATAAAAATGAAAATTACAATCTATTTACAATTGAATGGCAATGAAAGTTCCACTCATCAAAGTTGCTAAGAAAAGTATATAGAAGTTCATTTATAGCTCATTTTGAAAATAAGTCAATTTAAACAAGGGTTCAGAAAGCTAAAGAAAATTGATGAAAGTAAAGAAGAAAGATAAGAGAAATGAAGCAGAAACAGAGGATCAAGAAAAACAAAAGCTGGTTCCTTATTAAGATTTAGGCTGTATTTTGGTATATGTGAAATATTCTCTCATGATTGCTCTCTCATAGAGATGAATAAGGAAGAGATGTGCAATCAAAGAGGAGACTTTTAGAATTTTTCAATGAACTTTTGGTCTCTGTTGTCACGTTATTTAATCACACAGATGTCTTCCTTTCCTTACTTTCTATTATTAGATTGTGTCCTAAGAAATAAAATATTTTCCCCTTTGGAATTCACATGGTTTAGGAAGTAAATACATTTTCTGATGCATTTTCTCAAGTATGTTTGTCCCACTATAAATTCAAAGCAAAATATTTAAGACAAAATTAAATATAAATGTAAATATATATATTTAAGGCAAAGATAGTTATACTTTCCTCACAAAGGGGAGTAGAATGTATACATGGCAAAGCCCAAATTCCTACCTAGTTTGAGTTGAAGCATATGTAGAATGTTTCAGACATATATATAAGAATGTAATCCCTACCTTTGGACTGGATTTTAACTCCAGCGTAGTTAACATACAGTGTTATATTAATTTCAGGTGTAAAATATAGTGATTCAACAATTCCATATATTACTCAGTGCTCATCAAGATAAGTGTACTCTTAATCTCCTTCATCTGTTTCACCCATCCCCCAACCACTTCCTCTCTGGTAACCATCTGTTTGTTCTCTATAGTTAAGAGACTATTTTTCAGTCTTTTTTTTCCCTTTGTTCATTTCTTCTGTTTCTTAACTGCCACATATGAGTGAAATTATATGGTATTTGTTCTGACTGGCTAATTTTGTTTAGCATTATATTCTCTAGCTCCATCCATGTTGTTGCAAATGGCAAGATCTCACTCTTTTTTATGGCTAAGTAATATTCCTGAGTGTGTGTGTGTGTGTGTGTGTGTGTGTGTGTACACCATATCTTCTTTATCCATTCATCTGTCAATAGATTGTCTAATCTATTCACATTTAAAGGTATTATTGATATGTTCAATTTACATCTGCCATTTTACTTGTTTTCTATAGGTCTCATGGCTTTTTTGTTCCTGTCTTTCTTTACTGTTTATTTACCCTTTATTGTTTTTCTTTGACTATTTCCTAGTGTGATATATTAATTTCCTCAAATATTTTGTAAACATCTTTTATTTTCTTTTAGTGGTTGTTCTGTGACTTAAAATATACATTACAACTTATCAGAATCCATTTCATATTTATACTATCCTATTTTCTGTGGGATATAAAAACATTACACCTATTTCCTCTCATTTCCTTTTCTGTGCTATTGTTGTAAATATTTCATCTATGTATGTAACAAGCTCAGAAGTGCATTTTTTAAATTATTACTTTATAAGATAGGTCATTTAAAAACCTGAAGGAGAAAGGAGACAAAGTATATATTTACAAAATGTTATATTAATCTTATTGACCATTTCTGCTTCTCTTAATTTCTTAATATGAATTCAAGGTACTATTTGATATGATTTAAAGTTCTAATACATTTAATATATTTTAACCTTTTTTTTCTATAAAGGTTACATGATTTTGTTAAAATTGTTCTTTGGCACTATATTTTTAAATAGCATCAAAAACTATATTTCCATCTTCATTTCATTTTCCATGTTTTTAGTGGAGCATAGAAAGGGATTTTAGTATCTTATTTTGAATTCAGAAACACTGCACTCTTTATAATTCCTAATAAAATACACATCTAAATTATTTGAATTTTCTATGGAGGCAATAATGTTTATAAAAGATAACCATTCTCTGTAATCGTAAGAACAATAGTCTTATTCCAAATCTTAAAATCAAATAAAGTATATCATAAGTCTTAGTTTTGGTATTCATTATTAGAGGAATTCCCTTCTACTCTTAGTTTACTAAAAATGTCTATCATAAATGGATAATTTTATCAATTTTTCTATTTACATTCATTTGCATTGAAATTAAATTAATGTTGTGAATTATGTTAATTCCTTTTCTAATGTTAATCCACACTGGAATTTTGGAATAAACTCAATGTGATACAGATTCTGTATTACCCTTTATAACCATTTCTGGATCCTGCTGATTAATACTTTGGGAATTTCATCTGTATTCAGAGTAACATTGTTCTATAACTTTCCTCTCAAATATTTTTGTCAGGACTTGGTATCAAAGTTATGACAGTCTCATAAAATGAAATAAGAAGTACCTCTTCTTTTTATATACTTTGGAATAGTATGTAGAAGATGAAAATAATTCATTCCTTAGATATTTGGTAGAATTCACTGTTAAAAATGTATGGGTATAGAATTTTATTTGTAGACAGATTTAAATCAATTACTATCCCTAGTAATTACAGTATTATTCAGTATTTATATTTCTTCTTGAGATACTTTTTATCATTTTCTATGTAAGGTATCCAATGTACTGCCATAAAATTTGTTATATCTTATCTTTTTAATAGCAGCTGAATTTTTTATTACATGTGCTTTTGCATCTCTAGTTTTTTAAAGATTTTATTTATTTATTAGAGAGATGGAGAGGGAGAAAAGTAGGCAGAGCAGCAGGCAGAGGGAGAGGGAGAAGCAGGCTCTCTGCTGAGCAGGGAGCCCAATGCACAGCTCGATCCCAGGATCCTGGGATCATGACCTGAGCTGAAAGCAGATGCTTAACCAACTGAGTCACCCAGGCGCCCCTTTTGCATCCCTAATATTGTGCATCTGTGCCATATATTTTAAACACTTTATTATTTTCTCAACTTTTACCAGTGATTTGTCAACTTTATTTTTCTTCCTAAATAACTAAATCTTAGCTGTGTTGGTCCTTTCTATTATATATAGGGTTTTTTTTTTATTTCACTAACCTCTACTTTTTGTTCTTTTACTCATTTCTTTGTAATTCTTTTTCTATTTTTTCTAAACTCTTAAAATGTATGATTGTCATTAACTTCCAGGCTTTCTTTCTATTAAAATAAGCATTTAGGATTATTGTAACTTCTAATTATTGCCTTAACTAGATCTAAGCTTTGTTGTATTGGATTTTTATTATTTTTTAATTTCCAAGTGTTTCAGAATTTCAATTTGTTTACTTCTCCTTTGCTCTTACCACACACACAAAAAAACCCCAAGACAAAATAAAAACGAAAAGAAAAGTATATCTTTGGGGTGCCTGCCTGGCTCAGTCAGTAGAGCATGCAACTCTTCATCTCCTGGTCATGAGTTCAAACTCCATGTTGGGCCTAGCAATTACTGAAAAGAAAAAGAAAAAAATCTTTTTTTTTTTTTTAAAGTGTATCTTCTAAGCATATGGGGTTTTTATGGTTACATATTCTTTTTTCTAAAAAAAGTTTATTTGAGAAAGAGAGATAGAGTTTAGAGAAGAGGGGCAGAGGGAGAGGGAGAGAGAATCTTAAGCAGAATCTGCACTGAGTGTGGAGCCTGGCTTGGGGCTCCATCTCAGGACTCTGAGATTATGACCTGAGCTGAAACCAAGAGTCGGTTCCTTAACTGACTGAGCCACCAAAGCATCCTTGTTACCTATCGATTTTTTTTAATTTTTTTTAAATTAACATATAATGTATTATTTGCCCCAGGGGTACAGGTCTGTGAATCATCAGGCTTACACATTTCACAGCACTCACCAAAGCACATACCCTCCCCCATGTCCATATCCCTACCCCCCCCCCACCTCCCAGCCACCCTCAGTTTGTTTCCTGAGTTTAGGAATCTCTTATGGTTTGTCTCCTTTCTGATCCCATCTTGTTTGATTTCCCACCTCCACCCCCCCACACACAAACCCCCCGCCTGGCCTCTCAAATTCTTCATATCAGAGAGATCATGTGACAATTGTCTTTCTCTGACTGACTTATTTCACTTAGCATAATACCCTCTACTTCCATCCGTGTCGTTGCAAAAGGCAAGATTTTGTTTCTCTTGATGGCTGCATAGTATTCCATTGTGTGTGTGTGTGTGTGTGTGTGTGTGTGTGTGTGTATATACCACATCTTCTTTATCCATTCATCTGTTGATGGACATCTAGGTTCTTTCCATAGTTTGGCTATTGTGGACATTGCTGCTATAAACATTCGGGTGCATGTGTCCCTTCAGATCACTACATTTGTATCTTTAGGGTAAATACCCAGTAGTGTGATTGCTGAGTCATAGGGCAGCTCTATTTTCAACTTTTTGAGGAACCTCCATACAGTTTTCCAGAGTGGTTGTACCAGCTTGCATTCCCACCATCAGCATAGAAGGGTTCCTCTTTCTCCGCATCCTTGTCAAATTAGCAAGTCAGGATACCTATTGATTTTTAACATAATCCCACTGTGATCAGACTGTTGTCTGTACAATAACAATCATTTGAAATCCTAAAATTAATGAGTATAGTTACTCTCCAACTGAATAAGAACCTTATGATATTCTAAGCCTGATCTAATTTGATCAAGCCTTCTCTTGATTTATATGCTATTATTATCTACTATTCAGTTTTTTCTTATTCCAAAAGCATTATCATTATTGTTTAAATATTCTGTGTATGTTTATGTTTACTTAAATACTTATTTTATTTCTTCATTATTCCTTCTTGCTTTACAAACCTTCCATCTTGGATTATACTTGTTCTGCCTGAAAAACATTTTTCTTGAGTAGAGAATTCTAGTTTCCCAGTGTTTTTTTGTTTGTTTGTTTGTTTGTTTTTCAGATTCCTTCAGTATCCTAGAATTTCAACATAATGTTTCTAGGTGATTTTTTTTAGGTGATTTCTTTTTAAAATCTTGCTTAGGATTAGTTAAGCTTCTTGAATCTATGTATTGATGTCTTTTAACATTTTTACAAAAAGTTCAACCATTATATTTTCAAATATTCTTCTGTTTTACTTTTTCTTCTCTTTTTGGATCTCTGATAATATGTATATTAGCTCTTCTCAGTCTATCCTACAAGTCTATTAACCCCTCTCTCATTTTTTATCTCTTCTTCTCTTTGGGCTCTATGTTTTCTTCAGTTATTTGGTACAGTTCACTAAATGTTTATTTAGTTTTGTGTAACCCATTGTTAAAGCTGTTCACTAAATTTTCAATTTTCATTATAATATATTCCATTTATTTTTTTAAAGATTATTTTTAGAGAAGGAGATCAAGAGAGTGGGGAGAGGGGCAGAGGGAGAGAGAGAATCTCAAGCAGACACCCTGCTGAGCACAGAGCCCAAGGTGGGCCTCAGTCTCACAACCCTGAGATCATGACCTGAGCTGAAACCGAGAGTTGGATACTCAACCAACTCAGCCACCCAGGTGCCCCAGTATATTCCATTTTTATGGGTTCTGTATGGTTTATCTTTATCTTTATATCCACGTGCTCTTCACTCACATTTTTTAATTCTCTTTAATTTATTAACAGAGAAAACAATTATTTTCTACTGACTTTGATAGTTACACAAATGAAGTTTTGTGAATCTTATTCTGTTGTCTTTTGTTTCTACTGGCTCTCACTCATGGTGACTTTTTCTGCATGAATTCAATGATTTTTTTCCCTGTTATTTTCCTTCAACCTCTATCTGTGGAAATTATCTTGGGCTTGTGATAAAGGTAAGTTCCCTCAAGAAAAAATTTGAGTTTGGATCTGTCAGGTCTTTGGAGGAACAGTCAGTCTAGATTGGCTTTAAATACTCAGCTTTAGGTTTTCCATGCCACCTATGTGTTGTCTACTTGGGCTGTAAATGTATGTGAGGGCTAGTTTGCTGTTAGAAAATCTCAAGAGAGGATTACCTCACTTACCTCACATTCCTACCAATATTCAAAGCAGATAGTATAGTTTGGAATGGATTTATTTCTAGTTCACTCTTAAACTGTGGGTATGGCCCTATAGGGCCAAAGCTCTGTGGAAGAAGGATCTCCTGTTAGATGCTCTCCATCTTAGTCAGGCTTTGTCTCCTACTCCTTGACCTCCAGAAGGCTGTGAAAAACTACTTCATTAGGTTCAACAAATGCTCTTAAAGTAAAAGTTGGTGTTGAAGAGCTGCTTAACTCTTTTACATCTCTCCCTTCATTTGGTCACTAGATGATAACTTCTTATTTTCTTCTTATTCAAGATTTATAAAGTGTTTTTGTTTTCTGTGAGAGTTAGTCTGGGCATCTAGTCTGCCAGTTTAAAGAAACAAAAATGATTGCCATTTTTTTCCATGTGGTAATACTCAATTCTGGTAAGAATACAGTGAAATAGACACTCATCTATATTATTTTCATATAATCTTCCTGGATAATAGGATGTATAATAAGCCTTATAAATATTCACATATTTGGTCACAATAATTGCAAATATAGGTTTATGACCTATCGAAAGGATCAGAAATTCAGGAAAGTAAGTTTTGTTTATGGCAGTATGGTTTACAATATGCCATTTATAAAAGCAATCTAAATATCCTGTTGTACAGAAATAGTAAAATAAAGAACGGTATATCTATAGGCTGTAACATCTAGCAATTACAACTGTATTTTAGAAAAATATTTTGGGACCTATGAAAATGCTTTAGGTATAATAGTAAATAAAATATTGGGATACAAAATTATAGACAAAGCATCATTCTATGCTAGAAAAAAGTGTTAAGATGAAATAATTGACACTTTGTTGTGTCTTCTTGTAAAAATATGAGCACTTTTAGTTAATTTTGAATTTTCTACATCTTCGAAGTACTTCTTACAATGAACTCTTATTTTTATAAGATAAAAAAAGATTATTTTTCTGTTTTTAAACAGAAGTATTAGAAAATAAAGCGGTCTTAAATGTTGGTACTCTGAAAAATTGACCTTCCCTAGTGTTTCAATAACACACTTCATTTTGCCAGTATTTAATGATTAAGAATGTCCTTTGTGTAAAAGATAACACTTTTAATGAATGATTCAAAAAATTATACCTGACTAAAGGTGATTAAGAAACAGTCTGGAAAATGGTCAGTCTGGTGTTTTCAGACATTTTAACAAGTAGAAAGGATTTACTACAAAGGTGATCCCATTGATTATGCCAAAGTGCAATCATTAGGGAGGTCTGAAAAAAAAAAAAAAAACTGGACCTAAAAAGAGAAAAAAAAAACTCTCTTCTCTAGCAAACAGTGTACTTGGACCAACTTTGTGTGCCTTTCCTTCTCTCTCTCTCCCCCTAAAGCTCAAAATCTTGCTATAATGATTGCCATGACATGGCCTCAAATGGCTTTGATGGATCTGTCACATATGGCACAACTTAGATTTGTGAAATGTTTACAACTAGAGAGTGAAAAGCTCATAATAAGTAATAAGAAGTAAACAAGTCCAATCTATGCAGAGAATGGGATATACAAAAAGCCCCCAGAGCTATGGAGATGTCAAAAGTAGTAGTTTAGTGCAAAATGAAAGGAAAAAGATAAAAAAATCAATATAATCAAGAAGTGGTCCACTGCAGCTGACTCCTGGGTTTGAAATGTGTGGGCCCACTTATATGCAAATCCTTTTTGATAAATACAGCACTATACATGTATTTTCTCTCATTATTTTATTAATATTTTCTTTTATCTAGCTTACTTTAAGAAGATAATATATATGGGGTGCCTAGGCGGCTCAGTCAGTTAAGTGGCCAACTCTTGATTTTGGCATAGGGCATGATCTCAGGGTCCCAGCTGGGATTGAGCCCTGCATCAGGCTCCGTACTCACTGGGGAGCCTGCTCAAGGATCCCCTATCCATCTCCCCCGTCTCATTTGCTATCTCTCTTAAGTGAATAAATAAATCTTTTTAAAAAGAATATATAATGCATATAAACATGCAAAATATGTTTTAATTGACATTGGTAAGACTTCTGATCAACAGAAGGGTATTAGTAAAGTGTGGGGAAGTAAAAAATTATATGTATTTCAATTATATGCATTTTCAACTACATGGGGTGCTGGTATCTCTAACACCCTTATTATTCAAGGGTCAACTCTAATTCTACATATTGGTTGTCCAGGGGACCCATTTTTTAGTATAACAACTTTATGTGGGCTTGCCTTTTCCCCCTCAGTGGGAAATACTCCAGCACCAAACATTTTTTTACATGTGTAAGTTCTATAAACACACAGACTATTTTATTCACTGCTTAGTCTAGACTGATATTCAGTTAACAGTGGTACAACCTACTAGACTTCATGAGTTTGGATTGCTGGAAGCCTAGGATACCTGTGTTGTACCAATTGTTTAAAAATCATACATATGACCCCTGGATGATTTTCAATGTCTATTGCATTGCCTGGCACATATTAAGCAATACATATCACACACAGCTATTCAATATATGTATATATTGCTATTGCAGTTATTCAAAAATTCTCCATCTGTCCTTTCCTATCTATTCCTGCTGCCATGGCAAAATTCCATGCATGACTTTCAATGACATATCTTGAACACCCTCATACTTATCTCAGTTATCATCAATGCCAAACTCCATCTACCTGTTGATAGCTATCCTATCACCAGAATAATAGGTCTAAAATGCCATTTTTGTCAGGTCTCTCTCCTGTTAAAAACCAACAAAACATACCAATGCCTCTCTTTCGTCTGTAAAATAAAATCCAGAAGTTCAAACCTTTCAGTTGGCATCCAAGACTCTCCAAAATCTAGCCCAAACCTATCTTTTCAACTTTAGCTTCCAAAATTCTTCTCAAGGTCTAGTTTCCCTATGAAGTCCATCCTCATTACTCCAACCCATTATAAACTCTTCCTCTTATGAAATCCAATCTCCTAAAGTTTTATATTTTTGATGCAAAGTATAACCTACCTTGCATTTTTAATATATACATATCTTATTTCAAAATTATAAATTGTCAGAGTTTAAATAGGAACCATACTTGTTATTTCTTTGCTTCTTTGCTCACAATCCTAGACCAACATGTGAAAATAGTAGATAAGAACACAATTCTAGAATAATAGTTGAAAATAGTAGATAAGAACACAGATACTTGCTGGTTAATTGGCTCACTCCTCCCTTACTAACCTTCCATTTATTCAACAAGTACCGTTGTCTCTACTCTGTGCCTGGCAGTGAGGACATAAAAGTGACAGGACACAGTCCCTGATTTCAAGGACTTTACTGTCCAGATTTCTACTACCAAAGAATATTAAATAACCCACTCATTGTCCAATGGAAGAGGTCTGAATTACAATTTTTTAACCTGGTAACCATTGCTGCCTTTGTAGAATTCTTTTTGTCTGAACTCTTTTATTGTTACATTTTTTTTAAGGAACATCTGCTGTTAAACAGAGGTTAGAAGTTTAAGCCAAATAAGAGCCATGTAGAAAACTCTAGGTCAGTCGTTCTCAAACTTGGCTGCACATAACAATCCTCTGAGGAGCTCTTAAATGATATCCCATGCTTGTGCCCTAATAGAGACCAATTAAATCGGAGTGGAGAGAGGGGGTACATCTAGGCATCTACTTGTTAAAAGCTTCCCAGGTGATTCTAATGTGCAAAAAGTGAAAAACACTGCTCTAGGCTAAAACTGCATTTCCCCAGATTAATTACAATTATGTTGAGAGAATAGTAACAAACATGTGCAATTTACATATTCACAGGGAAATAAAATCATGCCATCATATCCATTGGTTTAAATAACTAAATTAGGTAATATTTGCTAAGGAAACAATTTCAAAATTTTTTTTACTATTTTTACCAGTGTGGATAAAGGAATAATCAGCTCTATAACATATCAGCTCTTATATTTTTATTTTGCTAAATTATGAATTAAATCTCTTTCCACTCATTTTTAAAATACTGGTTTGAACACAGGATCTAACAGCAAATGTGAAAGTCGACCATATTACACAAACCCAGTACTAGTCTAGAGCAGGGGTTCTCAAACTCCTTAGGCATCAGAATCAACTGGAAGGCTTGTCCGAACCCAGTTCACTGGGCCCCAACTCCAGACTTTCTGATTCAGTTGGTCTGAGTTGGAGCCCCATAATTTTCATTTCTGACAGTTTCTCAGGGGCTGTTGATGCTGCTGGTACAGAGATAACTTTGAGAACCATTATTCAACATAGAGTAACAGCTCATAATAGAGACTTGATAACTTGATCAATTGAAATAAGTCAAATGGTACATTTTAGTGTAGAGGAACCTATGGTACATCCCAATATGTATAAAGGTAGACTACATTTTCATTAGTTTTTTCTAGGTCTTGCTCATGAATCACCAGAGGAAAAAAAAATCACCTAAAGTGATTGTTAAAAATGTTGATTCATGGGTTCCATTCCAGGCCAATCTAATCAGGATCTCTTTTGGTATGGCCCAGCAATCTGCATTTTAAATAAAATTCCCATGTGTTTTTTTAAAAAATATTTTATTTTCCTGAAGAAATTAAAAATAGAGCTACCCTATAACCCTGCAATTGCACTACTGGGTATTTACCCCAAAGAAACAGACGAGGTACAAAGAAGGGCCACACGTACCCCAATGTTCATAGCAGCAATGGCCACAATCGCCAAACTGTGGAAAGAGCCAAGATGCCCTTCAACAGATGAATGGATAAAGAAGATATGGCCCATATATACAATGGAATACTATGCCTCCATCAGAAAGGATGAATACCCAACTTTTGTATCAACAAGGACGGGACTGGACGAGATTATGTGGAGTGAAATAAGTCAAGCGGAGAGAGTCAATTATCTTATGGTCCCACTTACGTGT
>CM052801.1:72058355-72260909 GCA_028533885.1 Nasua narica | reverse complement strand
TGAGGGACAGAGGGAGAAGCAGGATCCCTGCAAAGCAGAGAGACCTATGAGGGGCTTGATCCTGGGACTCCGGGATCATGACCTGAGCCCAAGACAGAACCTTAACTAACTGACTGAGCCACCCAGGCACCGGTATTTTACCACTTTAAATAAAATGCAGAAACAGCATAACTATACGAGTCCCTTTACCATTTTATATCTTTCATATGTTTAGTATCTATTTATTTATATCGGAAACTCCACCAAGGTTACACCTTTGATTTCAATAGCAATACATATTTTAAAGAACTTAGGAGAAAAACAGTCTTTTATATTTATCTATATATTTATGATTTCTGATGTTCTTCCTTCCTTCTTGAAAATTCCAGTTTTTCCCTAATGCACGTTTCCTTCATTCTGAAGAACTTAGTTTAGCATTTCTTGTAGAACATGTCTGCTGTTGAAAGAATCTCTTAGTTTCCTTTTTTCTGAGAATACCTTTGTTTTCAGCACTTTCAAGATGTCCCACTGTCTTCTGGCCCCCATGGTTTCTGAAGACAAATCCACAGATGTTTGAATCATTGTTCCCATATATAAACATATGACGTTTTCCTTGGCTGCTTTAAAGATCTTAAAAATTTTATCTTTGGTTTTCATTAGTTTGATTCTGATATGGCTGGGCATGGCTTTCTCTGAGCTATTCTGTTTGGGTTCAATAAGTTTCTTGAATCCGTAAATTTGTGTTTCACCAAATGTAAGAAGCTTTCAGCTAATATTCCTTAAAATATTTTTTTTTTCTGCACCAATCTCTTCTCTCCTTTTGGGACTCTAGTGATACAAATGCCAGGCTTTTTGATATTGTCTCACAAGCCCCTGAAACTCTGTTCATTTTGTTCAATCTTCAAATCTTCTTTGTTTTGGTATTCTTCATATTGGATAATATTTACTGTCCTATTTTATTTTTTAAAGATTTTATTTATTTATTTGACAGAGAGGGATGCAGCGAGAGAGGGAACACAAGCAAGGGGAGTGGGAGAGAGAGAAGCAGACTCCCCTCAGAGCAGGGAGCCGGATGCGGGGCTTGATCTCGGGACCCTGGGATCATGGCCTAAGCTGTAGGCAGATGCTTAATGACTGAGCCACCCAGGTGCCCCTGACCTATTTTTTTTCCAGTTGTACTGAGGTATAATTGGAAAACAAAAAAATGTATATATTTAAGGTGTATAATGTGACGGTTTGACATACACTGATTACTACAGTCAAGCTAACTAACACATCTATCACTTCACATGGTTACCTCCTTTTTTTTTAGTGGGGCGAGAATACTTAAGATCTACTCTTTTAGCAAATTTCACATACACTGTACAGTCTTATTAACTACAGCCACTATGCTGTAGAACGGATCCCCAGAACTTATTCATCTTATGACTATGATCAAATTCTATGTCCCTATGATCAAATTGTCCCCATCTTCCCCACTCTTCAGTGCCTGGTAGCCACTATTCTACTCTTTTGTTTTGAATTCAACTTTTTTAGATTCCACCTATAAATAAAATCAAGAGTGCCTGCGTGGCTCAGTGATTAAATGCCAGACTCTTGGTTGTAGCTCAGGTCGTGATCTCAGGATCCTGGGATCAGGACCCACATTAAGCTCCCTGTTCTCTCTCTCAAATAAATATATAAAAGTTTTATTAGATTACAGAGAGATAGCGCGCACAAGTGGAGTGAGAGACAGAGTGAGAAGCAGACTCAGCACTGACCAGGGAGCCCAGTGCTGGGCTCGATCCTGGGACTCCGGGAGCATGGCCTACACAGAAGGCAAACACTTAACCAACTGAGCCACCCAGGCGCCCCGTAAATAAAATCTTTTTTTAAAAAGGCATAAAATGAAATCATACAGTATTTCTTTTATTGACCTATTTTCTAGTTACTAGTTCTATCCTCTGACATCTCTAGATTACGATTGAGCCCAGATGGTAATTTTTTTCATTTCAAATGTTGTAGTTTTTAGTTCTAAATTTTCCATATGGTTCTTTTTTATATACTTTTTATTTCTCTGCTGAGACTATCTATCCATTCATTTCAAATGTTTTTTCCTTAACTTCATGGAGCAGAGATACAATTGATGTTTTAAATACTTTGATAATTCCAACATCTGGGTTTTCTCAAGGTTTGCATTTGCTAATTGTCTTTTCCTTTGAGGATTGGTCATATTTTCCAGGCTCTTAATGTCTAGTATACATAGTCACTCAGATATTTTGGCTATTAAATTGTTTAGACTCAAGGTCCTGAAACTTCTGGTTTTTTTGGAGAATGTTGACTTCTTTTGTTTTATCATGTAATCACCCTGTTAGATTTAGACCATATATTCTGTCTTGCCTTAAATGGGTGGCAGGTCAAATCTTAGTTTTGAATGTGGAATAGCCATACAATGAATACTTTTCATCCTTAAAAAAGAAACAAAATATGCATACATGCTATTATATGGATGGACATCCAAAACATTATGTTAAGTGAAAATAACCAGATACAAAAGGCCACATATTGTATGATTCCATTTATATGAAATGTCCAGAAAATGCAAATCTACAGAGATAAAAAAATAGATTAGTGGTTTCCGGGGCCTGGAGTTGAGAACAGAGTTTAACACTAAACAGAAACAAGAGATCTTACTGGAGTGATGGAAATGGTCCTTGATTTCCTTTAAAAACCACTGAATTTTAAACTTAAAACATAAATTGTACGTATGTAAAGTATACCTCAATAAAGTTGTCAAAAATTAAATCTTGAAAAAAAAATTAAAACTTGTTTTATTTCTTTCAGAAGCTGCTCTGCTTATTGGATCTGTACCATGGGGTTATTGTTTAGGGTTGATGCAAGACTTGTGTGAATGATTCTAATCTCACTCCAATCCTTAAAGCCTTTGCTCAGCTCGTTAGGGTCCACCCCACGCATGCATGGCTCAGGAGTCCACCTGAGACTTATACAGAATTAAGGGGCCCCTTCTCCAGCAATCTCCCTACGATGATTCTTCCCACACTATCCAGCTTTGTGGTGCTCCTATCCTTTGTTCTTCAGGCCAGAAAGTTCATGATTTTTCTATTGGAGTATTACTTTCGAACACCACCACATCACTATGTGACTGGGACCCACTCTAGGCACAAAGCAGCACAAGGGGGAAAAATGGAAACTCACCCCCATGCAGGTCACTTCTCCAAGTTTAGACCCCACTCCATAACCTTACTGCTTCTCTTAACTTTGTAGAGTCCTCAAATAGCAGGTTTTGTATTTTTCCGTATTTTTCTGTCATAATCAGCCAGAAGGATGGGCTGTAGTCACCTTACATAGCCATAGCAGAACTATGACTATGACAGAGCTGGTTTTGAATCCTAGCTCTACCACTCACTAGCTGTATGACAGCAGACAAAGCATTGAATTTCCGAGTCTATTTTCATCTGTAACTGAAAGCCTATTCTTACTCAAAAAAATGATAGAAAAATGAGGAAGGGAAGACTTCCTAAAGATAAAGCCATTATCATTAGCTACCAGAGAACCGACTCCCCTTGCCTAATCATATTTCTTCGGTTTCTGAAAAGTAACACTCATTATACTTTATTGTAATGATGTGTTTAAACTGTCTATCTTCTCTACTAGAATAGAAGTTCTGTGAGGTCAGGACTGTATTTTCCTCATTTACGGCTCTATCTCCACAACACGTTCCACAGAATAGTTACTCGCTACTCATCCAGTCAATAAAGATCCCTATGGACACTCAGTCCACTCAATACCCTACACGTACAGGTCTTAACCTCAACACCTGTGACACTGACCTTCACTTCACTCTACCCACTCACAGCCATGGAAACCCCTCTAGACCTTGCCATCACCAGAACTGCTCTACATCAGAAATCCTTAATTCCAATAACCTATTCTCTGACCTCTATCCCTTGTGCTTCCAGCAACCCTTTACCTTCCAGCTTTGCTCTCACTATACATACTCTTGACCTCACAGTGACTTGTTCTTTTTTTCCCCAGTCTTGGTAGAAGGTTTATGTAGCCCCTTCGATGCTGTAAAACACCCTTGGACAGATTTCTCGAGTTGCTTCTCTGTTTCTTTTGGGCCACATTTGTCAAGTCATGTGGGTAAAACAACATGTCTCTGTGGTTATTTTATGTATGAGGGATACATAAATATAATGCATTTAGATCATTCACATCTTAGCTTGAAGAACTATATGTTTAGTGTGCTGCATAAAGGGCCAAGCTCTGAAAAGCCAGGTTAGGTTATTGTAACATGACAAAACTCCATTTCCCTGAAAACCAATTCTCATTATGGAAGATTTTCTCCTACACCATATATATTCTCCATATACTCATTATTCATTGAAATAACATCTATTTTCATGAAAAGCATAATCTTATATTTACATAGACTTCTTGCTTTTTTATAAAGGGCATGGTTTGAAAGACAATGTTTTCAAATAAGTAATTTTCACTCATTCATTAGAAACAAATTTTTTAATGAAACTAGACAGGTCAATATAGCCTAGCCTTTGGTTCTGGGTTGATGTTTGGGAACAAATTCCTCTCCATTCTCTTTTGGTTCTTTAATCTAATTAACCTAGGGCACTGACAGGTTTGCAAGTGATTTATATTAGTTGGGATAAATTTACATGTCCTTCTACTTTCCTCTGTTAATAAAATTTTTACATGTTTTTTCTTTTTTTTAAGGTTTTATTTGAGAGAGAGAGAGTGAGAGAGAGACAGAGAGAACATCAGCAGGGGTAGGGGTAGAGGGAGAAGCAAGCTCTCTGCTGAGCAGGGAACCCGACTCAGGAATCGATCCTGGAACTCCAGGATTGTGACCTGAGCTGAAGGCAGACACTTAATTCACTGAACCACCCAGGAGTCCCTTTACATGCTTTTATAAAAAAGAAATCTCTGGGGGCGCCTGGGTGGCTCAGTGGGTTAAAGCCTCTGCCTTTGGTTCAGGTCATGATCTCGGGGTCCTGGGATCGAGCCCTGCATCGGGCTCTCTGCTCAGCAGGGAGCCTGCTTCTTCCCCTCTCTCTCTGCCTGCCTCTCTGCCTACTCATGATCTCTCTCTCTCTCTGTCAAATAAAGGAATAGAATCTTAAAAAAAAAAAAAAGAAATCTCTGTACTTAAAAATAGCAATTTTTATGATGATTTTGAGTCATGAATTCTAGTGAATGATAAATTCTTCTTTGGGGAGGGTGGTTCTCTGGGGTGTAGTGAATGAAGGGGAGAGAGAGAATGGGGAAAGAAACTGACATCTGCTTATTGGTAAAGCAAATTCTGGCCCTGTTTCCCTTAAGCCTCAATCTATTCCTGAACTAAAACCTCTCTGGTTCTCTTTCCCTCGTCATTCTTAGCCTGCTAGAAATACTGAATCTTGTTTATCCTAGCCTTAGAACCATGTGGTTTCTTAGGAAACAGATCACAAATGTCATCTGCCAAGACAAAAGCTACATATATTTAATATATACTTGGGTACCCTCAAAGGGCACCAGTCAATGACCACTGAGATATCACTTAGTATTTGCATCCTGTACACACTTCTACACTACCAACTCAGGCCATACTGTGTGATTTAAAAACCTGAAAATGATAGAACTGAGAGCAGACAGAGATAATAGAACCTAACCCCTCATATATTTTACAGATGGGGAAACAAAACACCTGAGAGGTTAATCGACGTGCCCAAGGTCACACAGCTATATCATTGTTCTAAATTGTACACTCATTCTATACCAGTAGAACATTTTGTGATGTAATATGCTAGGCTAACCACTGTCCCTGAAGTCACATAATGAAGCATTCTCTTTCATCCTCGTTGTAGAAAACATGAAAATAATCACCAATATCTGTTCATTGTCAGAACACCCGGTTGGCTGCTTTAGATCATAAGCATGAAATTGCATCCACTTGATGTTTGGCTTTCCATAGCTGCAAAATGCAATTTCATGAACTACCACTTATTCATTTATTCAGCAAAATTTGCAACTTTGTTCTTGAAACTAGAGGCCAAGGGTAATGTGTGAAAGGGTGTTGTTGCAAACAAAGTAGGCGATGCATTCCTCACTGCCACTGAAGAGCTTTGAAACTAGCTGGAGAAGAGGGCGAAATATGCAGAAAATGACTTAAGAACAAGGCAAAACCCTTTGCCTGCAGGTGCAGAGGATTATGCAGACTGATTACGTGAGTGCTGAGATGAACCAGAATAATGGTGAGACCTAAGTCAAATGGGGTTAATTAGGCAATTTCCTGGAAAAGGTGAGTTTCGCGCAAGATTATGAAACTAATTCAAATACTGTGGCACTGAAGAGTGAAGGGCACTCTCTGTGGGGTAATGAAAACAGTGCAAGCATGGGACTGAGAAGCTGAGTAGTGTATAAGGGCGGAAAGGAAATCAGTCTGGCCAAACAAAGGGACCTAATCTAACTAGGCCATAACAAACTGAGAGTATTGGTGCCTGGGATAAACATGGGAGCCAGTTCTTACAGGGTAGGGTTAAAGATTTGCATTTTACCTTCTAAGCATAGGTATCCAGCAGTTAATTAAATCAATAGTTATTGAATACCTAATATGTACCAGGGCTTAGCTCAGGCCAGGTGCTCTGCAAAGAGCTTCAAACATTGTCTCATGTATCCCTCACAACAATATTATCAGTTGTAATATATTTCCCCACTTTGTTTATAAAGAAACTGAGCCTCAGAGGAAATAAATGGCATTCCCAAAGTCACACGGCCAGCAAAAAGTAGAGAATCAGACCCAGAACTTCTGTCTCTACAGCTCCCACTTATAACACTAAAGGCATTCTCTATAGGTTTTTGAGCAAGAGAAGAATATAATGAAAATGCTATGGGTAAGAGATTATCCCGGCATTTATGTGAAGGATGAACATAAAAGCAAAGTTCATAATTTTTAAATGGCTCTTATGAAATACTATCAATTTAGTAGCAATTAATATTAAAGCACATACAGTTTCCCCGCTGAATTTTTAAAAAATCATATATATGAGTGTTCTGATGTGAAAGGAGAAAGATTAAAACTTAATAGCACCAGTTTCCTATTCTCAGCTGTGCTGAACAATGAGAATAATACACACAAATTTCATTCTCTTCCCTGACATTCCAACATTCAATGAGGTTTTACTTATGTATTTTATGCATTTATTTAATTTTAATAGGACATAAAATGCAGGCAAATAATTACTTTTTCTCTTCATATATCTGGCAAAATTATATAGCAGTCAAATATCCCTTTTGCAGCAGTTTCATGATAAAAAAAAATACCAAAATGAATTGTCCAATTAGTTTCTGCCTCAAAGAGGAGTTATAGCCTCAGGTCAAAGAAAATATACTCTGATTATCACAAAGTTACTTTCATTGCCAGTAGTGAGACATCTGGATTAGAAACATGAAAAAATAAATAGAAATCTATGGTGAGCATCACTGCCTCTGGTCACTGAACACATATAGGTTGAAAGCCTGCAATGAACCCAGCACTGAGCTAGGCACTTTTGTTTAACCAGTTTGCTTCTTTCCACAGAGATGCACAAGATATATTAGAATTTGTTTACAATTAAAGAAAGAGATGTGCTAGAAAATTTTATTTCTAGGATCTCAAGTACTAGACCCATTCTGCCCCATCCATTTGAAATGCCATATAAATTGTTGCAAATTTTTCATGAGTTCAGATGAACTCATTTTGGTATTTTAAGAGTCAGCTCCCTTTTCCCTGAAAGATTGATCCACAGTAAATATAAACTCTGACCCTGGGCCTCAGCTGCCCCATTTGACAAATGAACTATGAAGGATCTTGGAGATAACTAATCTAACTCCCTAAGAGGGTAAGACAACTGCTAAGGAACTGCTAAAGTCCCTTCCAGCTCCAACATTCTCTAATCTACAGAATGTCAATGGAATTGTATTATGTTCTCTTCCTGCAGTCATTCTTCTGGCTAATATATAACCACCTCTATTTACTTTTGTGCTAAAAATGCAACCTGCAACCTAGAAGAAACTCTAAAAGAAAGAAGTTTGAAGTTATGTGCTTTTAAGACAATACTCTTACCCCCAAAGAAATTATAACATAAAGCATCAACAAATTGGAAAGAAACTGAGCATCTCCTAGATTGACGTCAAGCCTATTTCTAAAGCCAATTCAGGAAGGAAATTCCTAAAACCTAACAAAATAGTGCCAAATATTTACATTCTTGCTCAAGAGTGACCAAACTTCAGCTCCTTGAAAATATTACCTGTCTTCAATATCCCCACAGTATTTCATGCTGGGCCATGTCCACGATAGGCTCTTTACACCTATTTTTAGATGTTGATCAAGACTGTTTTTCAGTATAAGGCTCTGGTGACCTGAGAAACCTAGCTCTTGCAATAGAGCGTAACTCGAAAAGAGTTTATAGTTTGTGTGTACCGGAGGTGACTGATCTAGTTCATTTTCATTCACGTCAACCCGTAGCTTCTCAAAAATATTCTTACTGTACAAGTTAGGACCAAAACAGATTAAATAGTCATTTCAAATTCTAGCACAGACACAAGCATGTTTAAGCTGCTTTTCCATTTTACAAGGTCTGGCTAGTTTAGGGATTTGGATTATCAAAGCGATGAGATCATTGTCCAGTTTTCAATTCTTTTCAGCTAAAATTGAATCTGAGCCGTTTTTAATTTTTCAAAAATCTCGGACATGAATCTATATATTTGGTAAATTAAAGTGTAAATTTGCATGAATATAAATTGTAATGTAAATCTGTGGATTCTGTATATAAAATAAATATATGCATATTCAATGATACATATGCAAATTATATCTACATCTATGCTTATACATATACAGATAATTATAGAACAGGCACTCAGATTACTGTTTTTTTAAATATAAGTGTGTTGGGTCGCCTGGGTAGCTCAGTGCGTTAAAGCCTCTGCCTTTGGCTCAGGTCATAATCTCAGGATCCTGGGATAGAGCACTCCATCCGGCTCTCTACTCAGCGGGGAGCCTGCTTCCCCCTCTCTCTCTGCCTGCCTCTCTGCCTGCTTGTAATCTCTTTCTCTCTCTCTCTCTCTCTCTCTCTCTCTGTGTGTGTCAAATAAATAAATGAAATCTTAAATAAATAAATAAATAAATAAGTGTTCTTCCAAAACATTAATGAAACTTTGGGCTGTTTTTTTTTTTTAAAGATTTTTTTTAAAGACTTTTTTAAAGTATCTACCAGTTGTTGGCCCAGATCTACCCCATATCGGTCTGGCCTATGTTTTAATTGTTCCAACACTTAAACAGCAGGAGATATCACTTTATCTATCTAAAAATACTAATTTCTGGGGCACCTGGCTGTCTTAGTTGGTGAAGCATGTGACTCTTGATCTTGGGGTTGTGAGTTCAAGTCCCATGTTGGGTGTAGAGATTATTTAAAAATAAAATCTTTAAAAAAAGAAAAAGAAAAATCCAGATTTCTAAATTCTCTTGAAAAATCAAAAGAACTGACAATACAAGGCAAAACATATTCCAATGGGATCCCAATCAAGAGGAACCAAATAGCTGCTGCTCCTTCCAGAGAGGGCTGTGTTCTTCAGTATATCACAGCCAAATGGGCCATCTCAGTCATTTGTTACATTCTCAACCCTATATTCACTTGAATTTGCAACTACTGGGGCACCTAGATGGCTCAGTCAGTCAAGCATTTGCCTTCAGCTCAAGTCATGACCCTCTTCAGCTCAAGTCATGATTCCAGGTTCCTGGGATGGAGCCTACATCAGGCTTCCAGCTCAGAGGGGAGTCTGCTTCTCCCTCACCCTCTCCCTTCCCCTGCTCGTGCTCTCTCTAATAAATAAAAAAATCTTTACTAAAAAAATTTGCAACTACTGATTGGTCCAACCTTCTTCTAATAGAGGTTGACTAACTTGGAAGTGAAGTGATCATCTACCCTAAAGTCTTTCAAGAAGAGAACATGGTGAGTAGATACAGTCTTTGCCCTCAAAGACTTTATTATCTGCTTCATGGGAATACACATATTCATAATAAAGCACAGAATATGATAATCACCATAAAAGAAGCATACACACAAATGCAGAGAAAGTTGTAAAAAGAGATCACATCTTGTTGAGCACATCAAAAAAGGATTCGTGACACAAGTGTCTTTCCACCAAGTGGAACATATCACGAGAAACCAGTTTTGTCAGGTTTCTCAGCACAAACTCTAGCTCCTACAGTTCCACACTTTGTGGCTGATGCTGTTGCTTAGCCTCTCAGAGCCTCACTTACCTCATCTGTAAAATGGAGTTAATACTAGAATGTACGAAGTAGGATTGTTGTGAGAACTGAGTGGCAAAATACAAGTCGCCTTGCACATAGTAAGCAACTTGCAAAACATTCTGCTTATTATTATTTTTATGGAGAAAGTAGCATATTTGCAGATGGAAAAGGAAGAGGTGGCTCTACCCTGCAGAGTGAGCATCTAGTTGGAAGAGTATAGAACCTAGTCAAGGTACAGTAAGTACGAAATGGGGTTGAATCATAAGTAAAAGCAGCAGCCGGGTGCTTCCCCAAAGCTGGGGGAACTCATTCCCGGAGACAATTTGTGAGGACACAAAAGAAAAGCAAAAGCCTGTCAGCCCATCCAGATGACAGGACCTTCCACCCTGCCACTACCCTGGCCAACTGGGAGCTCCCCAGCCACATACCGATGTGATAAGCATAATAAAGAAATGCACAGCAGAATAGGAAAAGGTAAGCCAGGGACAGCTGACAAGTCAAGGAAGTCATATCTTTCTTAAAGAAAAATGAGTTCGGATCTGAATGATGAGTGTGAGCTGACCAGACAAAATGAAGCGAGTGCATTCCTAGCCAAGACAAAAGCACGTTCAAAGGTCCTGTGCAGGATGTAGCATAAAGAGAATAGGCATTAAAGGAAGGCCAGGGCAATTGGGGCACAAAGAGCTAAAGCAAGTGCAAGGTGAGAGGACACTGAAGAGGGTGAGAATGAGGGTTCAGATCATTCAAAGCTTTGTAGGTCTTGGTGAAACTTTTAAACTTTCCTCAAGATCAGTGGCAAGGAAAATTACATATTCATATCTGTATTTTGAAATGGCTGCATTACAGAAAATGGATTGAAATAGGGCAAAGGTGGATGCAGGAAGATGACTTAGAAGGTTTTGAAGGTGAGTGAGTGTAAACTGCACTAGACTACTGGTGGTAGAGCCAAAGAGAAGCAGAATTGAGAGAAAGTAGAAGAAATGCAGAGTTAGTGACAGATTGGATGTGGCAGGAAAAGGACAGACGACTATGGCTTGCATACTAAAACACAGGGTGACATGTTTCATAGAGACCATTATTTGGAGAGGTAAATTTTAATCTTATTTTTGAACATGGTGAGTCTGACTACCTTTAGGATAAGAAGATACGTCATGTAGGTAGCTCGAAGAGAATAATCTGTGGTTGAGATAAAATTTCAGGTCATCGTAGTAAGGTGGTAATTCAAATGAGATCTCTGAAAAAAAAAGCACAGAGTGAGAAGAGAAGAGGTTCTAAAAATGGCTAGGTAGTATAAGATGAACCTATACACAAGAGAGAAGGATAGAAGCCAAAGATCTAGGTAGAAAACCATGAGGGTCTTGTATCAAGAAAATTCAATCAATCATTTCAAGGAGTCAACAGTTTAAACTATAGAATGCTGGAAACCAGAGTCCAAAAAGCCAGCATAGCTTTTTCTTTTTTGCTGTTAATCATACAAGCTCATTGCTAACCTTTGCATCAAGTCCCCATCTTGTTGGCTTTACAACAGTGAAAGTTTTCATATGGAAACTCCTTCATTGCTCTATTATTATTTAAAGAGAATTCTGAGGTATAGGAGAAAAAAGTGAGAGCCAAGAGATAATCAAAAAGTACTGTAATTTCCTCCATGTACACTTGAAGGGTTTCTATATCCAATTTTGTTATGGCACAACAAAACAAAACAAAACAAAACAAAACAAAACAAAACAAAAAAACAAAGAAAACCAACCCTTAAGAAGCTGCATTCTTAGGCAACTTGTTGAAAACAATTTTGATTCTCCTAGTTCTGTAATTGTGATTGCCTCTCCTCCAAATGGAGCTAACTAATCAGATAGTTGCAATTTTAGAAAAAGTAAAAGCTGCAGCGCACATTGCAATAATCACCAATTAATGTTAATACAAACTTCGTGACTGGATAATGTTCTCCCTTCTCCTCTTTCCACACAGCAGATGACAAAATTAGTTTAAAAT
Organism: Nasua narica; assembly: GCA_028533885.1. Lineage (NCBI taxonomy): Eukaryota > Metazoa > Chordata > Mammalia > Carnivora > Procyonidae > Nasua > Nasua narica. Next base: position 72,248,653 of record CM052801.1, on the reverse strand, counting down.
CACCATCTATCTGCAGAGCCATTTTGATTTTCTAGTTAACGCTATCTCATTCCAGAAGAAGGAAGGAAGAAAACAAAGAAACAACCACAGTCAGATGCCTCTAGACTTCGCCTTTGTTGTTAAATAAAAGCAACAATGAAAAGATAAACTTCAACAGTCAACAATCCACACTTCACTCCTCTCATTTTGTAGCTTATCGAATTTCCCATTCAAAGTCCTTTCTGCTTTCAACCATTATTAACTGAGTGCCTACTACGTTCCAGGCTTTCCTCTATGTGGTAACAATAAAGTCGTGAAACAGACATAAATCCTTGCCCTGATGGAGCTTATCTTTGGCTTTATTTTGATTTTATGAAGCTAACAACAACACCTCTTGTTAACTAGTTTACCTCTTTGCTTATGTGAGATTTGGATAATTGGAAGAAAAAATTCCTCAAGAACAGTTCCCTTTCCTTCCTCCTTTACTGCTCCTACTGCCAAGCAACACATCCCGAGTCCTTGAGAAAGTGTGGCAGAAAATTATTTGGGTGGCCTGGCTCTCTGCATGACTTTTATCCTTCTTCCTCTATTATTACTCTGAATTTTTTTTCTTTTACTTTTTAAAAAATATTTATTTATTTATTTGAGAGAGAAAGAGAGAGAGAGAGAATGAGTGCATGGGGAAGGGGGTGCAGAGGGAGAGGGAGAGAGAGAATCTTAAGCAGACTCCATGCTGAGTATGGAGCCTGATGCAGGACTTGACCTCATGACCCTGAGATCACCACCTGAACCAAAACCAAGAGTCTGACGCTTAACAGACTGCACCACCCAGGCACCCCTTATTTTCACTTTTTCATTAAGTAGGCTCCACGCCCAATGTGGGGCTTGAACTCACGATCAAGAGTCACATGTTCTACCAAATGAGCCAGCCAGGTGCCCCTCTTACTCTGTATTTTAAAAAGCCTGAGGTGGCATGTCCTCCAGCGGATGGGACTCCTAATAACCTCACCTGACATCCCAGCACACCCCAAATAAACCATTCGCTCCAGTATGAAAATACAAAATACCAGCAGTAACAACAAGAGAAATGCAGAACAAGAAAAACTTCCCCCTTTGGAATTCTTCTTGCCATTCTCAACTCCAAACAGCTATTGTGGTGATAGACACAAGAACAAAAAGGCGTGATGAAGAGCATGTATTCCTCTCTATGCCAAGGAGGAAACAGAATTGTGACCTGAAAAGGTATTCACATTTTAAAAACGTTTGATGTTGCCAAATGACCTTCAAAAATCAGAGGAGGAGATGAAGCAGGAGAGACTGTGGACTCTGAGCAACAAACTGAGGGTTTTGGAGGGGAGGGGGTGGGAGGGTGGGCGAGCCTGGTGGTGGGTATTGAGGAGGGCACGTATTGCATGGAGCACTGGGTGTGGCGCATGAACAATGAATCTTGGAACACTGAAAAATTAAAATAAAAGTATTTGGGGAAAAAAAGTTAAAAAAATAAACATCCAGAAGAATAAAAAAAATTGTATCAAGTGACACTTCCATCAAGTGGTGAATGGCAGTATATTAACTTTCTATCTTTGCCAATTTGACTGGCTAAAAATAGATGTCTCATTTTATTTTATTTTATTTTTTACTAACGAGATAGAATTTGTTTTTTGACCCTTTGTATTTCGTGTTATGTGAATGATGTGTTAATGTTATTTTGTCTGATTCCTGTTATCATTTCACTTCCCACCCACTGGCAGATACCTTAGATGCCTCCCCCAAAGCTCCACTGAAACTGTTCTCACAGGATCACTGTCATCCTCCTTGTGACTAAATCTAAAGGATTCGCTTCAGTGCTACTATCTTATACAACCTCTCCGCAACATTTTTTTAAAGATTTTATTTATTTATTTACGACAGAAGGAGAGAGAGAAAGAGAGAGAATAAGTATGGGGAGGGATTAGGATAAGCAGAGTGTGGAGCCCAGATGCAGAACTCCATCTCATGACCGTGAGATCATGACCTGAACTGAAATCAAGAGTCAGATGCTTAACTGACTGAGCTACCCAGGCACCCCTCTCAGCAACATTTCACACAGTTAATCATTTCCTTTTTCTTGAACACTATCCGCCCTTTGTTTCCATGGCACAACAATACCTTGGCCTTCATCTTACCTACTCCCTCAACCATTCCTTCTCATCTTGAGAATTTTTCTTCCTTTTCACATGGCAGTGTTCTATCCCAGGATTCTGTCTTATCCCTCTTATCTTCTTACTCAGTACTCAACTGTCTCTGGATGAACTCAGGACTGATGATTCCCTTACCTCTATCTCCACAAGTCCTCCCACCTGAGTTCCAGACTCATAAAACTAAATTCCAGAAATTTCCATTTCCTTCAGACACCTAAAAATCAACATATCCAGAACATTATTCATCATCTTACTTTCCAAAGCTGTTCTTACTTCTTTTTATCACCACTCCTGATACATCATATCAATTACTAAGTTCTACCAATTCTACCTTCTAAATAAATTTCAAATCCACCCACTTTTCTCTATTACCACTGATGCCCTCCTTATCATTCCACCATCATCTTTCTACTAGGTTACAGAAAAATCTTCTTAAATGGACATGTTGCCCACTCCAATCCATTCTCCATACTATAGTCAGTCAGATTGGCTAAAGCCCAAATCTAATCATAGTATTGCTTCCCTACTGAGAAAATTTCAATGGCTTCCTTAAGAAACCCAAAAACTTCTGGGGCGCCTGGGTGGCTCAATCAGGTGAGTGAGTCATTTGGTTTTGACTCAGGTCATGATCTTTTGGGTTGTGAGATCAAGCCCCACATCAGGCTCTGCCATCAATGTGGAGTCTGCTAGAGATTCTCTACCTCTGCCCCTCCCCCCACTCATGCATACTCTCTCTTTCTCAAATAAATAAATAAATATTTTTTTAAAAAACTTCTTAACATAGTTTTCAAAACGTGCCTTATCTGACTTCTCTCCTTGTACTCTGTGCTTCAGCCATACTTAAGTGCCTTCATTTACCCCAAATATACCATGCTCTCTCTCAGTTTCAGGTCTTCACATATATTGTTCACTATGACTAGACTACCCAGCTACCCTTTCATCCCCAGCCAACTTCTGTGTCTGTCTACATTTCACCCATTTTTCACCTTTAAAACTTAGAAGTTTTACTTCTTCAGGAAGCTTTCTCTGGCACCCCAACTATGATTTAGGTGCCTCTTCTGTGTTCTGATTATAATCACAACACACTAAATTGTAATTGTCCTATTTATTTATCTGCATCCCCCACTAGATGGCAAGCTCCATGATGTCAGGGAGTATGTCATTGTTACTACTTTGTAAGTATAGTAAGTGTTCAAGAAATATTTTATATTAATGTTTGTCCATTTTTCTAATGAGGTCTTCATCTTTTCTCATTGAATTATAAAAGCTCTTTATATATGAAAGATGTCAATCCTCTGTCATTTTGTTGTAAATATTTCCATACCAAAGAAACTATTCTTCTCATTTTTCCTGAACAAATTATTCCTTTTATTAACTCCTTTCCTCTGTATGTGCTGTTCTCTCTGTTAGGAATATACTCACTCCCTATGCATTATTTAATACCCATTCAAATGGCATTTTGCCCATGACTCCCTGGGAAAGAATTATCCAATCCTTTCTTTGTATTCCCCTAGCACCTTGTTTATGTGTCAGCTTCAATAACTTAATGTTTTTATTTCTAGTGGAATTATGTTTTTGCCTGACTTTATCCTCCATTCGATTTCCAACTCCTTAAAACCAAAGATAGTTTTATTCATTTTTGTATTTCCTATGTCTACCATTATTCCTGAAATATAGTAGTATCTGTAAAATATTTTGCTAAAAGGATTAATTTGGACTTACAAAAGAACATGTTTAATAATAAAAATATAGAAACAAAATATTTTTCTGTGAATAATCATAAATTCAGAACTTCAGGAAAGTCCTGACTGATGACTAACATCTCAGTTAATAGAAGCCTCAACAATTATAAAATGGAGAGTCATTGTTGGTAACTAAGGGTAAGTCAAGAAAAAACTAAGTATACACACTCTTTGTAATTGTGTGTAAAGCATTCAGATAAAAGGGAAAATGTCAGCTATTAATTAAGGACCTTAATTCAGAAATTGATGAGTCACATACATTAAATGTAAACCTGGTTTGCAGGTTGAATAAAGAGAAGCCACATAACTAATAGCTTTCCTTGTGACCCTTTAATAACTCTAGAGCTTACTGCTTTTAACCTCTGTGGTTTAACTGAAGGGGGAAAAATAATTGACAGAGATTTATCCTTGGTTACTAAATTGTGCAAGGCAAAAAACCTGAGGTTTAAATTGTTTTGCTAATTACATTTAATAATACTTTCTAATTGCCCTTTTTTAAGAAACTGTTTTTGCAGGGTGCATGGGTGGCTCAATCGGTTAAGCACCCAACTCTTGATCTCAGCTCAGGTCCTGATCTCAGAGTTGTGAGTTCAGGTCCCATGTTGAGCTTTGCACTGAGCACAGAGCCTACTTAAAAAAAAAAAAAAAAGAAATTGTTTTTGCATTTGTTTTGGGTTCTTTTCAGAATCACCTGTAGCTTCTTACATTTCTAATTAGACTTTACTCTTCAAAACTTGCCATTTCTAATTGAATTTAGAAACTTTTCAGTTATGGGGCACCTGGGTGGCTTAGCTGCTTCATCGACTGGCTCTTGATTTGGGTTCAGGTCATGATTTCAGGGTCGTGGGTTCAAGTCTCATGCTAGGCTCCATGCTCAGTGGGGAGTTTGCTTGAGATTCTCTCTCTTTCTCTCCCTCTACCCCTCTCCTAGACTCTCTCTCTCTCTCTCAAATAAATAAATAAATCTACAAAAAGAGAAACTTTCAGTTATATAACTCTTAAGAAGAAGAATTTATGTTTTGCTCTGAGGTTTCTTTCTGCTTAGTTAAAGCAAAGGGCACTTGAACTTTGCATTTTAGAATCATAGTCAAGAGCTAGACAGGACCAGTTACAATTAAGGTTGTTCAACTACCTCATATTCAAAGGAGAAAAACTGAGATTCAAGGAGGATGCTAAGTGTCTTGACCAAGGTCAAACACCAAGTAGCAAACCAGATTTCCTGCCTCACATTTTCCACCTAATAACAGTGTCTTTTGCAAAGGTTGGTTGGCCATTCAGCCATGAGTCAGTAATTCAGTAAAGGCTGATTCATAATTCAACAAATATATATTGAATGCTTACAAGGACATATTTTAATTTTTTTTTAAACTTTGCAACTGCTCTTTAACACACAGAGGATACCATGGGTAAATAAGGCAGACAAGGTCCCTGGCCTACAGTCTGATGGAGGCGCAGATATATTTCTTCCCTTCCCTACCCCAGCCCTAATTCTTATTTTCACTAACCTCTCTCTTTACTAAGACATTCAGTTCTCCCACAGGAGGACTAATCTGATTGGTTGGATTCAATCACTCACTAAGCCATGTTATCCCAGTCACTGAGTTCCCTTTGCCTCCAAAAGCAGGAAAGAGGATTTACTTTGTCCCTTCTCCTATCTACCTCAACTATGAGTAAGAAAGGCAGTACCCTCACAACTTTTGGGTTCCCCTGTGTCAACAGACTCTGCTCTTTTCCTACTCCTCACCAGGGTGGGTAGATTGGTCATATCAGCATGAGGGCCTAGAGCACAAGAGAACAGGAAGGCCCATTTTAGCCTTAGGCCTACTCTGTGTCCTCTAACAACTTTCCCTGGACCTCTTGGGGTGCTGACCACTGTTTTCCATTCTTTGTGTGCATGTTCAGTTGGTTAGAATCCGGGAGGTTAGGGAGTGAATGATGATTATCCCCACAAGCCAGTCCAGTAGGAAAGATGGAATCAAACTAATAACTAAAAAATAATGAACTACACTCATATTCAGTGCTACAAAAGACAAGCTCAGAATGCTACAAGGCCATCCAGATGAGGGAAGACTTCCTGAGGGAGTGCCATTTGACTGGCACCTAAGAGTTAAGTAGGAGCTCACATAAGCAAAGGGAAAAGCGGGGAGGCAGAGCAGTCCAAGCAGAAGGAACAGCATATGTGAAGGCTCTGAGCCATAAAAGATCATGATACATTCAAGGAACTGAAAGGAGACCAATGGGTTCGGCTTAGACAGTGTAGGAAAGTGCCACATCATTCACTATTTAAAAAATAACACTTGATTGCTTTCTTTTTTTTTTTTTTTTGATCGCTACTATTTCTTAACAGTGCATAATCTGGACTTACACTAATACAGTTGCACACACATGAATAAAACTGGAGAAGTATTATGCTTGTAGGGGTGCTCATATGTCAGGAAGCTTTGCTGCATAAATGAGTTAATAACACTGACTTAAAACCGTAAGTCCAGCTAACCAAAATGCCCTTATCTCCCACTGAGCCAGCAAACTGAGGTACGAGCCTAAGGTATCTGTAAAATACCCACAGAAGACATATTGATTTCTCCCTCACCAAGCTAGAATTAGTAAAAGCTCTTTCCTGGCTCCTTGTTTATCCAGCCCCATCTACAACCACGAGAATCAATGTCCAATTTATGAGCTTCTCAAGATCTGTTTGCCAGCCACTAGTTTTTCTTTTTTCAACAAGCTAAACAAAAATATCAAAAATAACTTATCCTTCCTCTCACTCCTTAACCCTTGGAAATGGTGCCCATATGCAATTCCTTTTGCCTAGCGATATGCTCTTCCGAGAGGCCCGGTAACAGCCTACCGCTTTGAGTACCCTGGCTACCCTTCATGCCTGGAGTGCTGGCCGAACTTCCATTTTTATCAGTAGCTTCTGTTTCTTTAGGAGCCCCATCATCGCTCAGCTTTTGTTTATCTGAAACAACCAGCTTTATTTTTGTTCTAATTGCTGCGGTAAAAAGCCATTATGGTAGAATTTTATTTATCTGTACTGTTTGCCCCACACACTACTTTCTTTCTTTTAGAAGTTTAAGTTTTCACTCAAGGCTCTCTTTATTTATCTTTAGTGTTCTAGATAGTTGAGAAAGCTGGGGAAAGGGAAAATATACTTTCTTGTTTCATTCCCTACAGCAACAAGGCAGATTCATACAATTTATTGCTGAATGGTACCTTGGGGACTAGACCTTCTCCTCTCATCCAAACCCCAATTCCCCCTACTACTCCCTACATTCTTGCTGTCAGGAAATGATCTATTCTCTTAAAGTGAAATCCCTCTAAAATGTTCTCCCTGATCTACTCTTCACATATCATGTTTATTTCTCCAGTTCTCCTTTCTCCCTTCCTATAAATCTCAAAGGAACAGGCACAACTTCACTTTTTTCCACTGCTAAAACATCTCTAATCCTAAATTTTAGTTCTTTCCATCCTCTGTTGGCTGTTAATTTTGATGGTGATGGTGATGATACGAATGAGGATCGTAACTAACATTTATCCAACACTTTCTCTGTACCCAGCACTGCCTTATTTAACCCTGCCTTAACCACATTTGACAAATGCAGAGACCGTGGGCCTCATAAATATGGGGACTTCAGGTGATTTATACTTTCTTCTTTGTATTTTCTGTGCTCTTTGGGTGGTTGAAAATGAACTACATACAACTTCTAATATGAAACACAACAGATACGATCAAGTTTTTTTTTTTTTTTTTCATAGCGGGGAGTAAGTATAACAGTCAGGACAGTTTACCTCCAGTCTTTGATTCTTTCTCCACAACCGTTAAATGAGCTCTTCCATCCGTCAAAAAATATTTGAGCGTCTACAATGTGCAAAGCACTGTGAAGGAAACAAGCAACATAAGCAACAGCTGAAGACTGTTAACTGTTTCAAAGTGAGTGGTGTTCACCCCACCAAGAGTTTAGAGAAACAGGAGTAGGCCCAGCCTTACATGTGAGGTGCTGTCAGATATCAGGAAAGAGAAGGCTTCTTAGAAAGGAAGGAAGGCATGCCAGCGTACTGAGTCCCATCACTCTCTCTAGCTTCACTCCCCGCATGATACTTAGTTTTCCTGACTTAGGAGGATGTCTGAGCCCTGGCTTGATTATTTTTTTCTATCGCTGGCTTTCTTGACAATTTTTAAGTCATGATACCAAACCTTGTGTTTTTTTTTTTTTAAATTAAGCAAACTTCTAGCTCACTTTCAGACTTGACTTGATTCGCTAGCTTTAGGTTCAACTTAGAGCAGTAAGTTTGAAGACACACCTATCGAAGAATATCTAACAGGAGATATAAAGGGACATCTCCCTCAATGTTGTCTCACCTGAACAAACTGCAAACTGTATTTAGCACAACTGCAAGCACGCTGCTGGGCACGTTAAAGGCCCTTAATCACTTGTCAAATGATTGATCACTAACTTCTATACCTTTAATTACCTTTGTTCCAACATTTCACAATAAATTACCGACTCCCAAAGAGTAGAGTTTCACAAAACTAAGGCAATTTATCTCCGTTAAGATATAGAGGATTTTTTTTAAATAACATTCTTTGAATTTAAGCTCTTTTCAGTACCAAAATAAACCTCAAACCATAAATAAAGCCCATCAAGAAGCTGAGAACCTCACTATCCTGATCCCTTGATATATATATCTACAAAATCTAGATCAATTTAATAGATCAGAACATAAAAGTTTATTCTCTTCTTTCATCATCTATATAAATTCTATGGTGTTAGTTGCCATAGCAAAAGACATCGCAGAAATCCTTAGAGTTAGAAGTTACTTCAATTCCATCATATACAAAGACGGAAAGATGGCTTCACTCTTTCTTCACTATTGATCTTCTGTCTCATTTTTTTTCCCTCAAAACTAGCATTCTTTTCAATTTCTAAATGCTCATGTCTAAAGTGAGACTTCCTGGGATGTCAACATCTGATGGTATCTTTCACATTAGGTAAGCTCATTTTCATCACCGAGTCCAAAACTACAGGATAGAACAATAACATTTGCTCCTATAAGAAGACCTTTATAAAAATAAAAAGGTATATGATTAATCATTACAAGGGCCATAACATTTGTTTTTTAAGCCCTCACCCCCACCCCAGATGGGTTCAGGTCTAAAAGGAAATGACTCTAGTTTTAACATATTGATTTATTTATTGACAAATTCTGCAGGTAAGAGCACCATGCACAATTATTATTAGTTTGGGCAAATATATTTCTCCACATTGACAAATAAAGAAGGTTCTATAATGCTTTTCCAGGGTGTGTAATAGACTAAGTGGAGAAATGTTTAGTGACATTTAAAAGGCTCAAGGAAGGGCCTTATCCAAAGAAGAGTCGTCCACACAGACTGAAAGTATTCTTTTCTCTTTCCCCGTGGATTCAGGCATAAGGCCAGATGGGATCATAACAGCAAGGGCCCAAGGGAATGTGAGGAACAAACACCAAGGCAAGGTGGAACCTCATCCTTGGTTCTAACTGGCCTCATGAGCCAGGAGAGCAAATTTTCCCTGTGGAGCATAGCAGCAACAGGAAGTTCCAAGCATGGGACACTTGAAGCCAGGAAGGTAGAAACATCATAGTCTAGCATTAGTGATTCATTCTGAACAGACCTCTTGAACCAGCAAATGGCAGGCCTAAGAGACAGGATTTGGTGCTTTGTGGGCATCAAAGCAAGCAAGGACTGGCCACAGCCAGGCAGAGCATCAGAGCTTTGTGATAATATAACTTGGATGTGGAACCAAGATGGAGGACTGTAGGAATTGGGTGCTTTGAAACAGAAACTCAGTTCCATTGATCAGGAGAGACTGGAATTCAACAGGTATGCCAATGACGTCAAATGTGCCTCTCTGAGTTTTAATTTTTCTCATCTGTAGAAAGGGGATAATACATTTTCCTATTCATAGAGCTAAGGGGACTTACCCCACCCGCAGGGCAGGGGCAAATAACTAACTCTTTGAGTACATGCAGTTATGAAGACAGTTATGTAACAAGGAAGCAAGGGGTTGAATGGAGAGAATATAAGAGCAATAGATTTTCCATGAAAATCAGAAGAAATGGGGATTCCTGGTATTAGCAGCAGCATTGGGAATTGAGCATGGGTTCATGTTGATGATTCAGATATCTGTTATAGTGTATTCTTATATATCTATGTCTATGTATCTACGATTTATTGAGTGCTTACTGTGAGTCAGGCACTGGGTGAAGCACTGTAACTGAATATCTTATTTAATTTCACCAATACCCTGTGAGTTAAGTACAGTAATCATCTTCACTTTACCAAGGAGGAAACAAGCTAATGTGGGATGAACTAAAGTAAGGGGAAGAACTAGATCAGACTGACAGTATTGGATTTATTACTACCGAATGGCATTGGTAGGAAAAGTTTGCATTGCATATGTATTTATTTCCTGAAAACTACATTGATTATGATATATATTATACATGGAATTCAGCTCAAGATGGCACTACCATGGGAAATCACCAAGTATCAAGTAATTAAAAATAACTAGTGGCTATTCAAGGACAGCAAAGGGCCAAGAACTGCCAAGGAATGAGTATAATGTTGCAAACTTTGGAGGGGCAACCTAGCTGGCCAGAAGGCCAGACTGGAAAAGAGATCCTGTTTGAGCATTATACTCCAAGAAGAGTTCTCATTTTCCCTACAGAGAGTACAAAAAGTTTGGGGCAGCAAAAAACACTGAAAAGTGAAGCAGATTTGAAATTATTGAGCTTTTATCATATGTCATACCCTTTAGTAGCTTTACATATATTCCAAGCCCCCGCCAACACTGGAAGATAGCATTATTCCTGTTGTACTAAAGAAGAAGCTGAAGAGAGTAATCTCTATTATTCCAAAGTTACAGAGCTGGCAAATGTCTGAGCCAGGACTCAAAAACTCAAGTCTGCATAACTTCTCTCCAAATGCTTCCCCAGGAATTGATGCTGAAAAAGTGAACCAAAAAAAAAAAAAAAGGAGTCAAGAGGGGCACATGGGTGGCTAAGTTAGTGAAGCGTCAGACTCTTGGTTTTGGCTCAGGTCACGATCTCAGGGTCCTAGGACTGAGACCCACGTTGGGCTCTGTGCTCAACAGAGTCTGCTTGTCCCTCATCCTCCCCATCTGCTCCTCCCTGCACTTCCGCTCTCTCTCTCTCTCAAATAAGTAAAATCTTAAGAAAAAAAAAAAAAGAAAAGAAAAAGCCAAGAGACTCTGACACTGAATTCAATAATAGACATTGTAAGGCTGGTGGTAAACTGAAGTATTATGAAGGAGGTATGGAACCTGAACCTCATGCCCCAAATATAGTAATAACAGCAGCAGTAATAATAGCAGCTAACATTTATTAAGCATTTTCTATGTGCCAGCCATTGTTAAAAGCATTTTACATGTTTTCTAGAAGATTTTATTTATTCACTTGTCAGAGAGAGAGAGAGCACAAGCAGGGGGAGCTGCAGGCAGAGGGAGAAGCAGACTCCCTGCTGAGCAAGGGACCCAATGTGGGACTCGACCCCGGGGCCCCAGGATCATAACTTGAGCTGAAGGCAGATGCCCAACCCACTGAGCCACCCAGGCATCCCGCATTTTACATGTTTAATTCATTAAATCCTCACAACAACTCTATGACATAGATGTTATTGTCTCCATTATACAGTTGCATGAACAGACACCGGAAGGTTAAATATTTTTCCAAAGTAGTAAATGGCAGAGCTAGAATGGGATACTGGAATTCATGACATGCTTCAAGGAAACTCTCAAAAAGACAATTCTAACGATACCATTGTAAATTATACTGATGTAGCAGAAAAAAACGGAGTTTCACAAAAAAAAAAAAAAAAAAGTGAATACCTAAATAAACCAGAGAACTGTCCAGGGTGATGGATGATACGAGGAAAGTAGACTCTTTTAAATCCTATTTTGTTTCTGTCTTCCCTGTCAAAGAGAATTATTTTCAGGCTGAAACGTGTAAAAAACGACCATTGCTAAGAAAAAACTTAAGCCTGAGATGGTTGAAAAGATTATAAGACACACACACACCACACAAACACATGCGTGCACGCGCACAAAAACCTAGCATTCTGGTGTTTTAAAGGGCTTTCTTTAAAACAAAGCAAACAAACAAACAAAAACTGAACAAAGAGAAGTGATTTTATCTGGTGCAATTCCAAGGTAGAAAAAGCAGAGCAGGGAGAGCCTTGTACCCCTCCACTCCCCACCATGGGGGGGGGGGGTGGTAGAGGCACATATACAATCATAGTACATGGGCAGAAGAAAAACACAACAGATTCCTGGCTAGAGGGGGAGAGATAAGGCAACATGCATGGGGGATCCCAGAAGGGAGACATGGGCCCTCTACTCTTCCCATGAAAGTTTCTCCTTTGGCCCCATATGAAGACTTGGCTGGCAGTAAAGGCTAAGAGTACCATGTCTTCCCACTCCCTAGCTTCTATGTTCTCTGTGCTCTGAGGCAAAGGAGTGCTGTGGAAAGAGACATGTTGTCTCTGCACCAATCCTGCTCTAGGCCACCAGGGAAATAGATTATTCCATTTATTTTCTTTCTTTCTTTCTTTCTTTCTTTCTTTCTTTCTTTCTTTCCTTCCTTCCTTCTTTCTTTCTTCATTCTTTCTTTTTGAGAGAGAGACAGAGAACACATGTGCATATGTGGGGTAGGGGTAGAAGCAGAGGGAGAGGGAGAGAATCTTAAGCAGCCTCCACGCAGAGCATGGAGTCCAATGCGAATCTCTGTCTCACAACCTGGAGATCATGACCTGAGCCAAAATCAAGAGTCTGACGTTTCACTGAGCCACCGAAGCACCCCAGAGTATTCCATTTTCTTAACTTCACTTTCCTTGGCTCCATGGCTTTGTGAACATAAGGCAATGTGAATAGTAGGCTCAAGATCACCTCTTTCAACAACAACACCAATGCCTGGGTGGTCCATTACTTCTTCATATGACTCAGGTTCCTTGAGGTAAAGAACTATCCCAGGGACTTTTATTCCTATGGTTGGCCCTCTGGCACAGCCTACACTCATGACCACTGGGTCTGCTTCCTGTTGGAATTCCTCATGGTTATTGTGGAAAGACAGGCTGCACAACTAATTCAGGAGAGCCCAACCCTAAGCAACCTAGTTTCCATTTCTGTCCTACAACCCTTCTACTATTTAGTGCAGCAGACCATCCACTGGCTCTTCATGGGTTATTCAATGACTGCCTTTTACCTCCTCACATGGGAGAAATGGTTTAAGGTGTATAAGTCCACCTTTCAGTTTCCTGTGACTTATGAATTAAATCCAAGAATGTATACAATTGGTGAACCTATCTTAATTACCTTTAGAGCAATCACGAAGAAAAGAAATTGTGGAAGACTGCTTAAGAGGCACTCCTTTCGTTTTTCTCTCTTTTAAGATTATACAGAAGGCAGGAGCACCTGGGTGGCTTGGTTGGTTAAGCATTGGACTCTTGATTTTGGCTCAGGTCATGATCTCAGGGTTGTAAAATCGAGCCCCACATCACACTCCATGCTGGGCGTGGAGCCTGCTTAAGATTCTTTTCCTCCCTCTACCTTCACCCTTCCCCCCCCAAAAAAAAGATAAGAAAGAAGTCAGATTCCACAATTAAATACAGGTAAATTGTCTCCATTCCACTCTTGCTTCTTTACAATTCATTCTCCACACACAGCAGTTAGACTCTGAATAGCATAAATCAGACCATGAAATCCTGCAGCTTCTTACAGCCTTCACTGCACTTAGAAAAGTATACACTCTTCATCATTGCCATCCGACAACCTCACTGAAGTTACAACAAAGTCTACACTTTTTACCATGGCTATGACTGGTTGCCTCCCTTTTAAAGTCCATCACTTATTATTGCCCCATTGTTCACTATGCTTCAGTTGAATTGATCATCTCTCTGTTCCTTGAACACTCCAAGATTGTTCCTGCCCCAGGGCCTTTGCATTGTTGTTATCTTTGCCTGGACTACTCTTCCCCTACATATTTATGAACTAAATCCTTGTTAACTAGGTCTAAGCTAAAATATTCTCTACAAGAGGCCTTCCCTGACCCATCTAGTTACTGCCCTGCCCTCATTTCAGGAACTTTTTATCCAATGTCCTTATTTTATTTTCTTCAGAGCATTCACCACTACCTAAAATTATCTGACTTGTGTGTTTGTTTATTGTGTGACTCCCTCCCTGGTACATAAGCTCCAAATAAGCAAGACTTGTCTTTCTCACTCTTTTATCCCCAGTGTTTAGAACAGTTCCCAACACAGAGCCAAAACTACATATGTGTTGAATAAATGATTGACTACTTAAGTCATGGAAAAAACTCTAGAATAGACCATTAAAAGAATTTTTCATGAGCAACTAAAAATATAAGTGCCAATTAGCTTAAACTAACTTCATTTCATTCTCTGACATGGCCAATAGCCTTGAAAATCAGAGATACATGGAGTGCAAAGTGTACATACATGAAAGCATTTAACAAGGTCCTTCATGATACCCATGTGTTCAAGATGGAGAACCATTGGCTAGAAACCTTTCAAATAGATTTTTTAACTGATTGAATGAATGTGTAGCCAGAGTATTGATTTCTATGTCATTCTAGAATATAACTTCTTAATTTCTTTGGACCATGCACACCTTTAAGAATATGATAAAAGCTATGGAGTTTTGTCCCAGAAAAAAATACATATATGCACACATTTGCATAAAATTCATCAAGCTTTTATTGGTTCATGAATCCCAGAACTTCTAGGGGCACCTGGGTGGCTCAGTCAGTTGAGTATCCAACACTTGGTTTTGGTTTAGATCATGATCTCAGGGTCATGAGATAGAACTTTGTGTTGGGCTCTACACTGAGCTCAGTCTGCTTGAGATTCTCTCTCTCCCTCTGCCCCCCCTTCAAATAAAATAAATAAAATAAAGAACTTCTATACTAGCATATTTCCAATAGAAAAACTTCCTGGTTCATTCATTTGTTTGTTCTTTCTTTCTCTTTCTTTCTTTCTTTCTTTCTTTCTCTCTTTTTTCTTCCATCATTCCTTCCTTCCTTCTTTTCTCTCTTTCCCTTCCTTCCTTCCTTCCTCCCTTCCTTCCTGACATTTATTCCCTTGCATAAATTTATTCCCTCACACTTCAGAAGCATAAAAGTCTGAAATCATGATATCAGCAGGGTTGGGTCTTTCTGGGGAGCTGGTTCTTTGATGTTCAACCGTTCTATCAATTTTTAAGATGAAGAAAGAAAAGGCTGATATGCCATGGTTGGAGATGGCAGAAGCTGGAAAAGACAGAAGACATATTAAACAGCATAACCAAAAATTTTAAAAGAGCATGAAGGGATTGGTTGTGATGGGTTGTATATAATAGAAAGTTTAAATTAGAGTTTTAGTCAATAGTAAGTTTGATATGAGAAAACATTGCAGTATGGCCACCAAAAGCACAGTAGAACTATCCTGCATTGGTCGCAGCATACTGTGAGTACACACAGCATTCTGGGTGGTACCCTTTAAGAAGTAAAGGGACAAATACATTCAGAGGCACTTGACAGGCATGGTAAAGAAACATGAAATCAGTTCTTAGGGAACCACTGACTGAAATGGAAACATTATGTTGAGAGGAAAGAGTAGTGGAAGAGAGACCCTATCAAACTTGAATTTGGTTCCAAACATTCGAGAAGTCTTAAGGTGAAAAAAATGATTAAGCCTATTCCTTTTGGCTGTAAGTCATAAATCTAGGACCAAAGATTATAAAAAGACACTTTAGTTTAATTCAGGAAGCACCTTCTAAATAGTAAAAGCAGTCCAAAGATGGAGTGTTCTGCCTTAAGTGATAGAGACTGTCCATCATATTGCTGAATCGGCTAGTGGAGGCTCCATAGTTAATCGTCAACAGTGCTAGAGAGGGGACTCAAGCATAAAACAGGAGGTTGGAAACTAGATGACTGTTCTACTTCTTTTCTACTCCAGGACCAAATAAATTAGGTTACCGTGAAGACAAATGCTCCAAAGTCATGTATGTGAACTCAATACCCAACCCATCAGGAGCAGTGAGGATCGAATAGTCATTCTAATTATGAATATTGTGGAAACTCATTATCCTCAAGCCTATTAAGCTCCTTAACTTTTGAGTTTTCTTTCCCCAAACACATTATACTGGAAATTACCTTTTCTTAGAAACATATGAAAAATGTTCTCCTAGAAATGTGGTATGCAGCATGGTGATTACAGTCAATGGTATTGTAGTACATATTCAACAGTTGCTAAGAAAGTGGATCTTGAAAGTTCTCAAAAAAAATTTTCTGTAACTTTTTATGATGATGGATGGGTACAAGACTTAACGTGGCCGTCATTTCACAGTGTATACAAGTGTTGAACCGTTACATTGTACACATGAAACTAATATAATGTTGTAGGTCAATTACACCTCAAGTAAATGTTCAGATATTTTCATAGCACAAGCAGAAGAATTGCCTATGGTCACACTGGAAAAAAAATATAGCAAAACAATGTCTAGTTTTTTCCAAAAGGCAGGATGCTGACAGTTTGATAGATTTGGGGAGGGGGGGAGTGAAAGAGTGAATTCAATCCTACCACAGCTGCAACAATTTTTGTTAGGTAAAGTTCTGATTACAAATTGCAAAAATGTTTCATGTTTCATATCTATGACAGGGTCATTTAAATATGTCACCCAGCAACGACAAGCAGATCTAATCAATTGTGGACATTGCTGTGCTCTGGTACATTTACGACCATGAAGACAGAACTTGCACAAAATGTTTTCTAAATGTCAGCCTCTAAGTAAACAAGGACATCAAGCCACACAAGACACCCATAATTTCTGTAAACCCAGCCAGTCTCCGGAGGGCGAGAAGGAAGAAAAGATTAGCCAGAACACAAATGGAAGGAAGCAAGAAAGAAATGGAGGAAGAGTATAAGACGAGCATACATTGATTATTTACTAGTTCTATGGTCGATAACTTCATTTATACTCTTAACTCTTTCACACCAACAGGAAGTAGAAATAATCATCCTTAGTCTTTTTTTTTTTTTAGATTTTATTTATTTGACAGAGAGAGATCACAAGTAGGCAGAAAGCCAGGCAGAGAGTGAGGAGGAAGCTGGCTCCCTGCTGAGCAGAGAGCCTGATGTGGGACTCGATCTCAGAACCCTGAGATCATGACCTGAGCTGAAGGCAGAGGCTTTAACCCACTGAGCCACCCAGGCATCCCTAATCATCCTTAGTCTTAATGGTAAAGTAGCATACTTAAAGCAGTTAAGTAACTTGCCCAATGTCCACAGTAAAGAAATGACTGAACATGGACCTGTCTGACTCCAAAGATGATGATCTTTTCACTACGGCACATTGCCCCCTACAAAATGTTGAGTTTAAGAATATTTCAGCGGCATAACATTTAGTATCCTTCACTGATGTTCAACTATCTTCAGCACACCAGGCCCTTGCCCCTGTTTACTTCTTCAGATACTTCTCTCGTTACCCCACCCCTCAAATTACAGCCCAGACAGACAAAGGCAAGGAGGCTGAGATAGCCTGGTACCTTCAGTTCTCCCTGGTTTCCTCCTTTGCCTACTTCCTACGTTTCCTTCAAGATCAAGCAAAGCCTAACTTTTCCAGAAAGCCTTTCTTGTTTATCTCATATAGGTAACAACCTTGCCTCTGCTATTCCACAGTCCCTTGAGGATACCTTAGATCGCATCCTTTATCAGACTGTATTGTTTTACTTATCCTCTCTCTCCACTCTAAACTGAAGCCTTTCCAAAGCCAAGAATTTTGACTTGTCTTTACATTCTAACATCTAGGATAGGGCCTAGAATCTAGTAAGCACTTATAAATCCTCAACGAACGAATGGATAAACAAGTAGTAATAAAAACAACAGAATGAACAAATGAGGAAGACAGGTCCGGTTTAGTAATAGGCAGACAGATTGCATGTGAGCCTAAGGAAAACATCTCAGATGCACAATTATCACAATAAAACAGGGAACGTTCTATGAAACCAGGAGTCTTCGTTTTCTTTTTGTTAAAGAAGAGCCATATCCTCCAACTAGACTTGGATCTCTTCCAAATTACCCTTCTCCTTTAGTACCGAAGTTACAGCACTCGATAAGGAGTGGTCTACTCCCTTTAGTGTCAGCATCCGCATCGTCTAGGTTCTGAGCAGTTTGGAAGCAGAGTTCCTGAAGCTACAGACTAGTCCATCTCTACTGAAAGAGACAGATGCAATTGCCTGTTTGCACTCCACCAGTGAGCAGATGTTTGTTTGTTTTCCCTAATGTATGTGCCCTCTGCTCCATGCAGCATTTGGATCGTCTTGTCTTGCTTCCAACTATTCCCCAGCTTCCCTTGCCTCTCGATCCAGAGACAAAAACAGAAAGGAGCAAAGAAATAAGCCACATATATCATTTTTCAATTTTCTTGTGTGAAACGCTGTGACTGCCTCATTTCAATCAGAAGGAAATTAGTTCTTTGCCCTTTGAAGTGAGCTGAGTCACTCATAATCTGAAAACAATGCAACTGTGGAGAGAGAAAGAGTAGTGCCTGGAAAGGAATGCACGCAAGATGACCTGGGCTCTTTCTAGTCGTAGCTGTACCTCTAGCCAACTCTGTGACCTTGGACAAGCCACTTAACCTCTCCAGGCTTTGGTTTCTTCATCTGTAAAATTAGAAGATTGGGCTATATGATCCCTAAAGTCCTTTTTTGCTCTTCAATTATATCTTGAACACACAAGCATGGACGCAAAGTGGTTTCACCACAGTACAGAACCCTACATTTTAAAGAATCACTGATCCACTCTAGGTACAAACCTATAAGCCTATTTCCACTGTTCCCTACCTCTGGTTTTTTCTGGTTGAATGCATGTTTGAAACATGTGATCCAAATTCAAATATGATACTTCTGGTCTGCCAAAAAGACATTGCTGGAGACTACAGCCTTGCTACAGCATTCTAAGTGGCCCCAGACTGGCTTCTGAAGACAGTAATTTCCTGTGTATATGCATTGTGTTGATCTTATGGGACAGGCCACATCCGTCATTCACCTGACCCCATTCCCACCTCCTAACTCACCTGACTGGGTTTTCTGTCAACATTGGGAAATTACATTATGGAGTGAGGGTGGGAAACTGGAACTAAGGGTTTGCCTAAGATGTGAAATTCACAGTTGAAAAAAACTAATAGGTTAAAGGTTTCAGGAGGCAATGAGTCATAAGTGAAGGATTTATAGTTATCAGTAGAGAGCAGTGGGCCAGAAACTAGGTGGACATGGAAACAGAAACCTTGAAAGCATATATACCTGTGCTTGAGGAAAGAAAATTGAAAGTCAAAATTTGAGCAGATAGACAAGAGCCTGAATTTGGTCAAATTTCAAATGACAGGACAGCTGGCAAAGCTCTGGGCCAGTGGTTCTGGCCTAAGAGATCCTGCACAATGAATAGCACAGGACAAGGCAGACAGGAGAAAAGATAAGAGTTTTTGAGTGTCCAAGAGATCTTGATTATAATCTAAGCAGATACTTGCTGCTGGGGAAAAAACCATTCCAGAGCACGCACAGGCAAGTAGATGGGTGAAGCCATCTGTCTAGTCTGAGGAGTTAAAGGTACCTAACTGTTAAAGGTGGCGTCTGACTGGGGCTCCTGGTTGGGCGTCAGACTCTTGGTCTCTGCTCAGGTCTTAATCTCAGGATCATGGGTTCAGGCCCCATGTTGGGCTCCATGCTGGGTGTGAAGCCTACTTACATACTTAAAAATTAAAAAAGGTAGAGAATGACTATCCACCTGGCTCATGGAAGCCTGTGGCGCCATGGTTTCAGAAACCTGCCTCACAATACAGGGAGCCTCAGAAAAAAGAGTGCGATATGATCACATTCCCATCTAACTTACAAGAGGTGATCCCATCAGCAAGCAAAAAAGTAGGCACACTGGTATCTAAGGCCAGATTCCCCTCCAAGTCTCCCTAAATGTGATAGGAAATATTTACCCTGCTCATAGCTTACAAAGGTGAGAGAACCTGGGAGAACATCAATAAGGAGCTGGCCAGCCAAGATCAGACTGAGCTGATAAGAACTGACTCTGAGAGATACCAGCAACTCCCAGTCCAGGAATGGCAATCACCTGGCAAATTTGCACCCACTTCCAGGTTTATGGCATACATTGCTATCTAATCTCAGCATTCCTTCCAGATGAGCCTGAGGATCCTTCTCAACACAAAGCTCACTAATACTTGACCAGTCAATGTTGTCATATGAGATTTAAGCATATTTTCCATCTGTACTGCAATTGGTAGAGAAACTATAGCCACAGACTCCATGAAGCCTCAGAGAACTTTTTCCATGTTGACCTTATAGCCTTAATCCCCAGTGCCACCGTATAGGTCACTGATGCTACCGAGGGGGGGGGGGCGCTGGGATTAAGGACAAAATCATCTGACTCATGTAAGCTGACTATACAGATTCACAGTTATTGACAGAGTCTACACGACCATGCTTCTGTCTTGCATTTTGTGGTTAACCCCTCATGACCCGTAACGCTGACCTTCATGTAACATAACACGCGGCCAGCACCACTGCCCTGCTGACCCAGGTGCAATGGATAGTCTTAGGTTTTAATTCTGCAGGACCGTCCCACACGCCATTCATAATATTTTCCATTTTTCTAGAGTGATCCAATTTCCCGAAGAAATCATTCTTGAAAAGTTACTGCCTTCTTAGTAATTCTTCAGGCAAAAGAGTTCCAGAAGCTGGTTGCAATGGCACCTTTCCAGTGGAATGTATAAATCAGAAGGTTTGCCTTACTTTAAAAGAGTTCCTTCTATTAAGTTAAACTCTTCTTTTGGAAAAGATTTGCTTCTGGTCTTATTGCCTGATTTAAAAGCAATGTAAACAGACTGGAATATACCCTTTTTCTCATTTGAATATTCTCAAACAAATGAAAACAGCTTAAGTAGAGCAGTGATAGGCCATTTTGCATGATTACGCTGAAGAAAATCCATTAATGATAAGGGAGCCTTATGTTTTCTAAGTAAGTTTAAGGCACAGGAAGCATCTATTTTTCCTATCTTTAATTTAGATGAACCTTGATAACATTTGTCAATTTGAAACTAAACAAAAAGTAGACAGGTCCTCAGAAAGTTACCATATATGTTTCTTTTTTTTAAACCTAGGAAAAAAAGATTGTAAACTTTAGTATTTGAAAGCCAGTTTTAAAGGGAGATGATTTCATTAGGAAATATTTGCATCTATAAATATAAGCAGTTCTACTTTATGGAAAAAAAAACCTGTTTCAAAGAATTAGAGTTACTGTTTCATTTTGTTGTTTTGCTATTAAAAAGAAGTCCCACTACTTCTCAAATACATCCTGAGTGCTAAAGGACTCTCTTCAAAAGTTAATGGTCCTTACAGATTTTGAGAATGATTCAAATATTTTCTAAACAATTATAGTGAACATTAACTGGAGCACATTCAATGACACTAGAACTGTTGAGAGTTTTGAGATGCTCTTTTTAAATGTCTACGTAACTAACAATTTAAAAAATAATATCATCTGATAACCAGGAACTTACATAATTTTTTATTAAGACTTTATGTAGGAGTTTATTTTAGGGCTCTCTATGCTATTTTATTGGTCAATGTGTATTTTTATGCCAGTACCATACTGTTTTGACTACTAGAGCTTTGTAATACAGTCTGAAACCAGGAAGGGTAATGCCAGCTTTGTTCGTCTTTCTCAGGACTGCTTTGGATATTCTGGGTCTTTTGTGCTTCCATACACATCTTAGGTTTTTTTTTCTTTCTGTGAAAAAATGCCATTGGAATTTTGATAGGAACCACCTTGAATCTATAGATGCAGACTGTGTGGCTCCAGAACCCTCATGCTTAAACACAGTGGTGTACCATCTTTAATGTGTCAGTCAATAACTCTCCAAGTGTCATCCATGTTCACCCATATATTGGGGGGTTAATACTATTCAATACAGAAAGGGTAATCTCTTCAATAATGGTGTTGCGACAACTAGATAACCACATCTAAGAAATTAAATTGGACTTGTATCTTACACCACTTATAAAAATTAACTCAAAATCAATCTAAGATTTTAACAGACCACCTGAAACCATAAAACTCCTAGAAAAATAAAAACATAGGGAAAAAACTCCTTGACACTGGCCTTGGCAACTGTTTTTTGGATATGACACTAAACATACAAGCAGCAAAAGCAAAAGTAGACAAGTGGTAAGACATCAAACTAAAAAGTTTCCGCAGAGCAAAAGAAACAATCAGCAAGGGGTGCCTGAGTGGCTCAGTGGGTTAAAGCCTCTGCCTTCGGCTCAGGTCATGATCTCAGGGTCCTGGGATCAAGCCCCACATCAGGCTCTCTGCTCAGCGGTGAGCCTGCTTCCCCCTGTCTTGTGATCTCTCTATGTCAAATAAATAAATAAATAAAATCTTTAAAAAAAAAAGAAACAATCAACAAAATGAAAAGATAGCCTATAGAATGGAAGAAAAGATTTGCAAACCAAACATCTGCTAAGGGGTTAATATCCAAAATATGTAAAAAATACAAGCGTTGGCAAGGAGGTGGAGAAAAGGAAATCCTTGTACACTGTTGATGTAAATGGAAATTGGGGAAGCTACTCTGGAAAACGGTAGGAACACCCCTTTAAAAGTTAAAAATAGACCAACCATATGATTCAGCAATCCCACTTCTGGGTATATATCCAAAGGAAATGAAAACAGGGAATCCAAAAGGTATTTGCATTCCCACGTTCATTTCCGCCTCATTCAAAATAGCCATGATATGCAAACAACCTAAGTGTCCATTGATGCATGAAAGGATAAACAGATATGATATAGTTATACAATGACATAATATTCAATCATGAGAAAGAAGGAATTCCTGCCATTTGTGACAATATGGATGGACCTTGAGGGCATTATGCTGAGTGAGATAAGTGAGAAAAAGAAAGGCAACGAAAAATGATCTTACTTCTTTGTGGAATCTAAAAAATCTAAACTCAAAGAAACAGAGCATAGAATGGTAATTACCAAGGACTGGAGTGAAGGAATTGGGGAGATGTCAGCCAAAGGGTACAAAGTTGCAGTTAGATGATGAATAAGTTCTGGAGATCTAATGTACAACCTTGTAATTATACTCAGCAATACTGTATTATAAACTTCAAAGTTGCTAAGAAAATACATCTTAGTCTCACCACAAAATGAAATAATAATTATGTCACATGATTGAAGCTAACACTATGGTGATAATCATATTGCCATACGTAAATGCATCAAGTCAACGCATTTTATGCCCTAAATTTACACAATGTTACATATCAATCATATTTCAATCTTTAAAAATAGACTTTATTATTTTACAGCAGTTTTAGGTTCACAGCAAAACTAAGGGGAAGGTATAAAAATTCCTCATATATTCCTGGCCCCCTTACATGCATAGCCTTCCTCAATATTAACACCGTCCCCCAACCAGAGCAATATATTTTTTATAATTGATGAACCTACACTGACACATCATAATCACTCACAGTCCATATTTTACATTAGGGTTCCCTCTTGGTGTTTGTTGTACAATCTGTGGGTTTGGACAAATGTATAATGACACGTAACCATCAAAATGGTATACTGAGTACTTTCACTGCCCTATAAATCCCCTGTGTTTCACTTATTCGTCCGTCCTCTTCATCCCCAATCCCTGCGAACCAGTGATCTTTTAACTGTGTCTGTAGTTTTGACTTTTCCAGAATGTTATATAGTTAGAGTCATACATGATGTCACCTTTTCAGATTGGTTACTTTCCCTCAGTAATATCCATTTAAAGTTCTTGTCTTTTCATAGCTTTACTGCTCATGTGTTTCTAGCACTGAATAATATTCTATTGTCTGGAGGTACCAATTTATCTGTTCACCCTACTGAAAGACATCTTGGCTGCTGTTAAGTATTGGCTATTATGAATAAAGCTGCTATAAACAACCATGTGCAGGTTTTTGTGGGGAAATAAGTTTTCAGAACTTACATAATTTTAAAATATAAAACAGCTGTAGGACTAGGTTATTTAACTTACAAATATTTGGAGTATATCTGCCACATCGCTATTATACTTTTATTGAAACAATTAAATCTAAAGGTAACACAACTTAGATTCTTCAAAGTTAAATGCATGATTTAAGCATTCTATTCTAGAAATAAAATAGAGCTGAGGTTTTCCAGATTCAGATGTCTCATAATCTCAGCTTTTAAAAGCAAAGAAGGATCTTCCAAATGAAGAAATCATAAAAATAACAAAGAAACAAAAGTGTATAGTTTATAGGTATTGTTGTTAATGATTATTTCACTGGCCAGAGAAAAGGAGTAAAATTTCACACAACTTTCCCCCACTCCTTGCCCAGGGAAAAGAACTAGCTGATGAATTAGCTTGGATGACAATATCCAGTCCCATTACAGCAAAACTGAGAAGGGTAGGAAGGAAAGAGAGAGATCAGAGAAAAACAATGGAAAGAGATAAAAGCAGAGGGGGGAAAAAAAGATCTATGCTGCAAAAGCCAAAAAAAGCAGCAAGCAGCAGATCCACTGGCATCTGTGATCAGAGGCAGCAGATCATAAACAAGGAGAAAAGAAGCATCTCCTAGTTGTCTGGGGACTTACTAGCGCAAGTGGAAAATAAGTGCTCACTAATAACTGAGAAAATCACTGAGCTGGGGAAAAAAGAACAAAGAAAAGAAAAGAGAAGAGAAAAGAAAGAGGAAGGGAGGGAGTAAGAAAGGAAAGAGTGGAAGGAGAGGGAGGAAAGAAGGAAGGAAGGAAGGATGGAAGGAGGGAGGAAGGAAGGAAGGAAGGGAGGGAGGAAAGAGGAAGGAAGGGAAGAATGAGGAAGGGAGAGAGGAAAAAGGAAGGGAGAAAGAAAGAAAAAGGCAATGAATCTGAAGATAGTCACTCACTATGGGTCCATACCATATTCCAAACCTAAATAGTTTCCCAAGGTTTAGTTTGCAAAGTAAAAGAATTGATATTTCTTTTTTAAGCATTCCATAGTTTTCAGAGGAGAGGAGGTGGGCAGGGGGATGGGTTAAATGGGTGACAGGAATTGAGGCGGGCACTTACTGTGATGAGCGCTGGGTGTTGTATGTAAGTGATGAATCACTAAATTCTACTCCTGAAATTTGTATTACACTACATATTAACTAATTGGAATTTAAATAAAAACTTGACAAAGAAACAAAAAAGAATTGACATGTATAAAAACCCTGAGTCAATCAGGGTTGTAAAGAAAAATCTCTTTACAAAGGCAGTGAAGTTTACAGTAGATTTTAGTAAGACTTCCACTGTAAACAATCTTATAAAAAAATGCTTGAGGGATAAAGCTTCAGTTCTCTGTGAAAAAAAAATCACAAATCCAAGACACTTAATACTCAGATCATGTAAGGTAACTGACTAATTATTCCACATAGAAAATCCCCAAACTGTCAACTACTCTTTGCTAACGGGTGAACATGGATGGCACTTGGAGAGTTATTGACTGACACATTAAAGACGGCGCACCACCGTGTTTAAGCATGAGGGTTCTGGAGCCACACAGTCTGGGATCAAATCCTGGCTCTTCTTTGATGACTTTACTCAGCATTTCTATGGTGACCTCATCCTAAATAATAATTTAGGTAAATTTTCAACTGCTCTGTGCCTCAGTTTCTTCATTATGAAGCAATGACAAATGCTACCTACTTCATAGAGTGGTTGAAGAAATTAAAAGAGATAAGACCAAAATTAAAAAGGATCAGCACAGTGCCCAGCATATAGTAATGTTAGCAATTATTATCATGACATTATTATCATGACACATAATTTGGACATGTCAAATAATCTGCCTGCCTTTAGTCTCTCCTGACACCAATCCTTGCTACCCGCTGCCATCACACCAGTTTTCTTAAAACTAACCTGCTTCTAAAAAGTCCAATGACTACCTACAGTGTAAATCCACATTTCTTGTCTTGAAACTGGAGGCCATTAAGAATTTAAGAATTTGGACCCTTTCTCCTATAATTAATACTCATTTGGTATTAGTAGGATCACTCCCCATTCTACAGACAAGGAAACTAAGGCTCATGCACTTAAGAAAAATATCACACTGTGAAAACAGCTTTACAGCTTCACTTCTGGCTCAGCAACTTCTAATAAGCCTTGAAGCTAAGCACAGACAGTAACTTGATTTTAGTCCCCAGATAATACTGCTTCTTCTCAGCTCACGATAACTTCCTGCCATGGAGAAGAATCTGAAAAAGGTCTAAAGACCCAGATGGATCTGTATTTTCCAGGATCCCTGTATTCTCGGGAGCAGCTGGAAAACACTTTTCAAATCCTTCCTAACCAACTCCATGCTCCTTTATGTTTCATAACACAAAGGAAGACAGAGTATGTGAAGAGGAGGAGAAATGGAAAGGAAGACCAAATAAAAACAAAAAGGAACAGGAGGGGGCACCTGGGTGACTCAGTCACTTAAAGTGCTTTAGGCTCAAGTCACCATCTCAGGGTTTTGGGATCGAGCCCTGCATCAGGCTCCATGCTCAGTGGGGAGTCTGTTTTGGATTCTTTCTTCCTCTCCTTCTGCCCCTTCCCCTCTCTCTCTATCTTCTCTCTCTCTCTCTTTCTCTCTCTCTCTCTCAAATAAAATAAATAAATATTTTAAAAAGAAATAGGAGGAAAGATAAAGGACTAGACCAAAGATGTTTCCATCACTGCTTGATACACATTTTCTTTTGTTTTCTGAGAATAGGCAAAATAGCTCCAAGTATGCACCCGTAACAGTATCTTTCACAAGAGGGCACTGGTACACAGGATGACAAGATGAATATGAGCAAACGCTCCTCAGAGCCACAGAATGAAGGTAATCTCTTCACTGTTTGGTGCTTACTAATCATTCTCTTTCTGCTTTTCGCTGAGTATGCCCCTTAGGCAGAGTTTGCTCTGGGGCAGTTGAAGAGTAAAATGCCTTATTTGTCATTATATCGAGGTGAAGACCAGGCCATTTTAGCCCCAGATAGAAAATGAAACAAAAAACATAAATACTCCATTGCCAAAGAAAGCTGGGCACCAGAAGCTATTATATGAAACTGCCAATTTTTGGAACAATTTTACAAAACCCTTTACTTTCTCTCTATTTTTTATATTGGCGAGAGTTTTACAGTTACCTATTCAAACCCACAAAAATTGTACCCTTGGCTAGATCCAGTTGAAGTCTTTTCTGAGCATTTTAACACAAATCAATTCAATAGATCTGTAAAACACACACACACACACACACACACACACACACACAATGTAATAGCGGTTGTTTTAACTCCTTTCCTTCCTCAGACTGAAAGGCCACTGGAGAGGCCATCAATCAGGTTCGAGCAAGGTTCTAAGTTGGGTATTAACTCAGATGTGAAACGAACATCATACCTAACTTGGGAAACTCTCACAAATGCAATTCTGCCTGTGAAACTGGAAATGATCCTAATAAAAAAGGAG
Organism: Nasua narica; assembly: GCA_028533885.1. Classification (NCBI taxonomy): domain Eukaryota; kingdom Metazoa; phylum Chordata; class Mammalia; order Carnivora; family Procyonidae; genus Nasua; species Nasua narica. Next base: position 72,221,183 of record CM052801.1, on the reverse strand, counting down.
GGAAGGTTGTGATGTCTGCATAAAGCAATGTCATCACACAGGTAGCTTTCTGATGAATTACTTTAAAGGGACTTTTTTTTAATGGGAAAAAAGGCAAGGCCACTATAAAATATTTATACATTTGAAGCATAAATAACATTCTACAAGCTGAGTGCTGTCTGACTGCAGATTTCTAGTTAGTAACACGCATGCAGGGATTCACTAAGCAATACAAAAGTGCTGTTTTTATCCTCCAAAACAGAAATCATAGAGAACGGTGTAGATAGCGTTTAACAATTTGCATAGTGCTTTCCTCTGCATTATTTGATCTAATCCACATGAGAAGCCTTAAAGGAGAAACTCTTATTTTCTCAATTTTATAGAAGAGAAAATGAGAGGTCAGAAAAAATAATTGACCCGAGTCACACCGGTAATAGGTAGCTTCTTGCTCCAAAGACCATGCCTGTTCCTTGTTGCCTCCTTTTAGAATGAATATGCTGCCATGTAATTGAGAAAAGTGAGCCTGATTTTACTTCTGTTTGTATTTCACAGAAATTGATATATTTAAAATATAGAACTGTTAGAACTCTGTTCATTCTAAGACATAACAGGTTATGGATATAATTTAATTTTGCATTGTTTTTACTTCAACAACAATGCCAAGGAATTCAGTTTATGTTCCATTAGCATGAAAAGTACAACTTTTTACGTAATTGATTTCTTGGAGGCTTTGGGTATATGGAAGCCTTCATCACTTTTAACCTAAATCGGAATTACTCTTTTTAAAAAAAAGTTTTTTAAATTTAAATAGGTCTGGGTGTGGTGCATAAACAATGAATCTTGGAACACTGAAAAAATAAAATTTGAAATAAATTTAGGTAGGTTTTTTTAATCACTTGTAGAAGTCATACATTATTATTTCATAAGATTTGAAAAAGACCGAATTTTAGCACTTTTTTAAAGATTTTATTTATTTGACAGAGAGAGAGAGAGATCACAAGTAGGCAGAGAGGCAGGCAGAGAGAGAGAGGGAAGCAGGCTCCCTGCTGAGCAGAGAGCCAGATGTGGGGCTCGATCCCAGGACCCTGAGATCATGACCTGAGCAGAAGGCAGAAGCTTTAACCCACTGAGCTACCCAGGTGCCTCGAATTTTAGCACTTTTAAAACTATTTTTTTCAATCATGCCTAAATAATTTTATTCACATTTTGGTTTTACAAATTGAGAGCATGTTTTATCATGTAGTATTATTACTTAATTTTTGTTAATAAAATCATTATCACTATCCATGTTGCATAAAATATTTTTTGAAAATATGATTTTTTGTGGTTGTAAATTATTCATCAAATAGTGTACCCTAGTTTATTTAACCAAATCCTTCTTTTTGGAAGGTTTTTTTTTTTCCCAGTGTTTCATATTTTAAATTATGGTACTCTAAACACGCCTGTATATATTTGTGTAGAAAAGGAAACTTTATTTGGAGCAGTTGGAACTGTTGAATCCCATCAAAGACAGCAATGTCACTGTTCTTTTGAAGTTGAGTAAACAAAAATGCATTAGTTTAGATTGCTGACCTACTCCAGACAAAAATCTACTTTGGGGATGGATTTTTTAATTAAACTTTCTATTTTGAGATAATTGTAGATGCATGTACAGTTGCAAGACACAGTACAGAGAGTCACATCTGGCAAAACTATAGTGCGGTATCACAACCAGGATATTGCCATTCCATTGATACAGTCAAGATACAGAATAGTTCCATCACCACAAAGATTCTCCATGTTACCATTTTATTTTATTTTTAAAAGATTTTATTTATTGGGGCGCCTGGGTGACTCAGTGGGTTAAAGCCTCTGCCTTCAGCTTGGGTCATGATATCAGGGTCCTGGGATCGAGCCCCGCATTGGGCTCTCTGCTCAGTGGGGAGCCTGCTCACCCCCTTCCCCCCCCTCTGCCTATCTCTGCCTACTTGTGATCTCTCTGTGTCAAATAAATAAATAAAATCTTTTTTTTAAGAAATATTTTATTTATTTATTTGAAGGAGAGAGAGAGCATGAACAAAGGAAAGGGGCAGAGGGAGAGGGAGAAGCAAGCTCTCTGCTGAGCAGGGGACCCAGAGATCCTGACCTGAGCTGAAGGCAGACGCTTAACAGATTGAGCCATGCAGGTGTCCCTCCATGTTGCCATTTAATAGCCAAATTCCCTTCCTTCTCCTCCAGTTCCCTCCTTGAATACTGGCAACTATTCCTCTCTTCTCCATTCCCACAACTTTGTCACTTCAAAAATATGTAAATGGAATCACATAGCATATAACCTTTTGGAATTGGCTTCATTCAGTGTGATCTTCTGGAGATTCATGCAGTTTATTCCATGTATCAGTAGTTCAGTTTTACCGCTGAGCAGTATCCATGGTACGAATGTGCCACAGTTTGTTCAACCTTTTGCCTGTTAAAGGATTGTCACTTCCACATTGGGGTTATTACACATAAAGCTGCTGTCAACATTCATATACGTGTTTTTGTATGAATGTAAGTTTTCATTTCTCTAGGAGAAGTGCCAGAAGCACAACTGCTGAGTCATGTTTTTGCATGTTTGTTTGTTTTTTAAACTGTTAACCTATTTTCCAGAATAGCTGTACCATTTTACATTCCCATTATCAACGTATGTGTGATTCAGTTTCTCCATGCCCTTTTTTAGTATATGTGCTGCCGAAGCGAGCACTCTCCATGCTCTTACCAACGTTTGGTGTTGTCACTTGTTTTAATACATTCTAGTAGGTGTGTCATGACAGCTCATTGTGGCTTTACTTGCATTTCCCTAATGGGTAATGATGTTGAAGACTTGTTTCACATGTTTACTTGCCATCTGTATATCCTCTTTGAAAAAATGTCTCTTCATGGTTTTTGCCCATTTTCTAGTTGTATTTATTTATTGTTGAATTTTGAGAGTTGTAGGTACTATATGTATTGTAGGTACTAGTCCTTTGCAAATATATGGTTTGCAAACATTTCTTAACAGAATACAGCTTTGTTTTTCATACTCTTAACAGAGCAACTTGTAAAAGAAAAGTTTTATACTTTGATCAAGTCCACTTTATCAATATCTATATTCCCTTTTATGAACTGGTGACAAATCTAAGAACCATGCCTACCCATAGAAATCAAAGATTTTTCTCCTTTACTTTTTAAAGAAGCTTTAAAGTTTACAATTTACAAAGTTTACAATGATCAATTTTGAGTTAATTTTTAATAAGGTGTTAGACTGAGGTCAAGGTTTTTTTTTTGTTTTTTTTTTTTTTTTTACCTATAGATGTCCAGTTCCTCCAACACCATGTGTTTAAATGGCTCCCTTTTCTCTGTTTAATTGTTTTTGCACTTTTGTCAAATATCAGTCCAGAATATTTGTGCTGATCTATTTCTGGGTTCTCTACTCCATCCACTGATCTATGTGTTTATGCCTCCACTAATACTACACAGCTTTAATCTTAATTATATAAGTCTTGAAATTGGGTAGACTAATTCCTCTCACTTTATTTTATTTCCAAGATTGTTTAATTCTCTTTTATGTTTTAAGTTATTCTAGATCCTGCTCTTCTCCATGTAATTTTTTTATTAGCTTCAGAGGTAGAGTTTAGTTATTCATTGGTTGTGTATAACACCCAGTACTCATTCCATCAAGTGCCCCCCTTAATGCCCATCACCCAATTTACCCTATCACCCCACCTCCTCTCCGGTAACTCTCAGTTTGTTTCCTAGAGTTCAGTCTCTTATGGTTTGCCTCCTTCTCAATTTGCACCTTATTTTATTTTTCCTTCCCTTCCCTTATGGCACTCTGTTTTGTTACTTAAATTCCACAAATGACTGAAATTATATGGTATTTGTCTTTCTCTGATTGACTTATATCGCTTAGCATAATACCCTCTAGTTCCATCCACGTGGTTGAAAATGGCAAGATTTCATTCTTTGGTTCATTGTTGCTATAAACATCGGGGTGTATGTGCCCCTTCAAATCACTATCCATGCAAATTTTTTTAAAAATTTTCTTTATTTGTTTGAGAGATAGCAAAAGAGAGCACAAGCATGGGGAGGGGCAGAGGGAGAAGCAGACTCCACACTGAGCAGGAAGCCTAATGCAGGGCTTGATCCCAGGACCCTGAGACCATGACCTGAACCAAAAGCAGATGTTTAACCGACTGAGCCACCCAGGCACCCTGCCATGTAAATTTTTAAATATTCTTGTCTATCTCTATAAAAATCTTGCAGGGATTTTGAAAAGGATTAAGTTAAAGTTGAATGTTAATTTGGAAAGAATCTATACCTTTGTATACTGAGTCTTTCAATCTGCGAAGAAAGTATGTCTTTGTTTATTTAGAACTTGATTTCTTTCATCAGTGTCCTATAGTTTTCAGCATACAAGTCCTGTATATATTTTGTAAGATTTCCTCCTAAGTATTTCATTTTTTAAGCAATTGTGAATTTAACTTTTAATTTCAGTATTCATTTTTAATTTGGGGTTCCATGTGTTTGTTGCCAGTATATAGAAATACAATCAATTTTTGTACATTTATCATCTTATATCCTGAGACTTTGCTGAACTCACCAGTTGTAGGAGTTCTTTTATTGACACTCTGAGATTTTCAACATATACAAACATGTCATCTTCAACTAGGGAAAGTTATATTTCTTTCTGGTCTGAATGACTTTTATTTCCTTGCCTTGCCTTATTGCACTGGCTAGAATTTCCAGAACAATGTTGAATAAGCATGATAAGATCGACCACCTTAGCTTTGTTTCTGCTTGGGGCAAGAACATTCAGTCTTTCACCATTAAGTATAATGTTAGCTATAGTATTTTTCCAGATGTTCTTCATCAAGTTGAGGAAATTCCCCTCTATTCTATTTTTCGTGAGTTTTTATCGTGAATAGGCGTTCAATTTTGTCAAATGCTTTTTCTATGTCTATTGGGATGATGTGTTTTTGTCCTTTATTCTATTATTCTTTATTCTATTATGTCCTTTATTCCATTATTTCATATTAAATAGCATCTTTTCTTGTGATATCTTTGCCCAATTATAGTACCATAGCATAAATGGGGATGTGTTCTGTCCTCTGTTTTCTGGTAAGGATAGTGTAAAATTATTCTGAATTCTTTAAATATTTAATAGTATTCTCCAGTGAAACCATAACTGAAGTTTTCCTTTTGAAGAGTTCTTTTTTTAAAAGAACTCATGAATTTAATGTATTTAATAGTTACAGGACAGTTTAGATTATCTATTTTATCCTAGTTGAAATTTTACAGCTAGTGAGTTTTCAAGAAATGGTCATGTTTTCTAACTTGTCAAAATCTATAAACACAAAGTTGTTCCTAGTACTCTTTTATTAGCCTTTGAATGGCTACAGGATCTTTAGTGATATCCTCACCTCGTTTCTAATCATGATGATTTGCATATGTCCTTTTTTATTTGTGTTTGCCTTGCTAGAGATTTGCCCATTGTTTTGATTATTTTCAAAGAACCAGCTTTTCATTTCATTGATTTCTATTGGTTTTCGACATTCAATTTCATTGATTTCTGCTCTTATCTTTAGTATTTCTTTCTTCTTGCTTTCGGTTTACTTTGCTCTTCTAGCTTCTTGAGATAGGAACCTACATTATTAATTTGAAATTTTTCCTTCTTTTCGTTCAGCTCTATATCTGTTTTAAACTCCACTGGAGACTTCGTCTACGATTAATGGATTATTTATATTTGTGCTATTTAATTTCCAAATGTTTAATGATCTTCCCTTGCCTTTCTGTTATTTATTTCTTATTCAGATTTGTGGTGGTCAGAGAACATACTCCATAATTGAAATTCTTTTACATTTCTTGAGATTCGTTTTATAACCCAGGATATTGCATATCATGGTGAATATTCAATGAGTGCTTGAAAAGAATGTGTACTCTGCTGTTTTGGGGTGAAGTGTTCTATATATATCAATTAGATACTTGGGGTTGTTTTGTTTAGATCTTCTATATCTTTGATGATTTTCTTAAACAAAAAATCTGCTAAATTTAGAAAACTACTAAATGTAGTTCTATTAGTTGCTGAGACTTGGATTTTGAATTTCTGAACTACAACTGTGGATCTGTCTATGTCTCCTTTCAGCTCTGTCAGCGATTGTGTCATGTAATTTGAAGCTCTGTTGTTTGGTTTGTACACATTTAATATCATTATATCTCCCTGACATATTGATCTTTTTAGTATGATGTAATGCATCTCTTTATTATATATAATTTTCAGAGCTGTTAGTTGTTCTTAGAAGAAGGAACAGGGAAAAGTCAGTCTTTTCCTTGTCCTTGGAATGGAAGCCTCAAAACTGAATTTTAAACATGAGTAGGTTGAATTAACTTGAATTATAGGTTATCTCAAAAAAAAGTCGATATTGGTTGTTCAAGGTTACTGATGAAGGAAATCTACTACTACAAAAAACAATGCTACAGGAATATTCCCAAAGCTACAGAAAGAAGGATGTTCAAGGTTGTCATGCAGATATTGTAAATTCAACAAAGATGAGAAATAATCTAAATGTGCATCAGCAAAGGATTGATTAAATAGTTTATGGCCCATTCCTGGTTGATATTTAGCCAGGATGAGCAAATGCAAATAAACCGGTTGGTAAAATATTGAAATAATTCCAAAATAGCCTGGTAATAATTTCTGCCTTGACTCCCATACCAAGTACACCCCTCCAGCACTCTGGCCATCTTGGCCCTTTCCCTAGGACATCTTGAAGCACTACACAATATAACAACTAAATTTAACATTTTAAACAAATTTAACATTTGCATAGCAGGAGGCTTCAGGGCCATGCTTTACCACTATGACTGGTGTCCATTCTGTTTGGTCAGAACTCATGTTCTACCAGACGTTAAATACTTTGTATATCACTCCTTGGTCCATACGTACCACAGAATACCATACAGCTATTGAAAATGAATAAAGGGAGCTCCGAGTAAGCAGGGCAGATTGAACGAAGACATTTATCCTCATTCATTCCTGAAACCTCACTAAAATGACAGCGAAGAATTTTAAAAGTCAAAACCCAAAAGGACAAAGAGAACACGAGAGATGACAGCAGAAGAGAAATGTCAACACAAGTTTTGGAAGCTGGAAAGCAGATGGACAGGTGGTAACTGATTTAGCAGAGTAGATAATACTGAAACCTAAGCCTGAAACTGGGGAAAACCCAACAACAACAACAACAACAACAAAAGAAAGCAAGGCAACCCACACTGCAGAACCACAGAAAGACAAGGGATTTGGGAACACCAAGCACCTCTAGAGGCAGGGGTGTGGGCAGGACTGAAAATGGAGAGATTGGCAGTTACTATGAGGAGTATTAGCCCCTCCTAAGTTCAGTCATGCACACCAGGGAGTAATTTCTCTTTGACAATTCACGTAAAAGACTGGGGATTTTTTCTTGCTGGACAAGTTTATATGCCTAAGAACTGGGGTGACTTGCCACACTGAAAGCGAAGATGTAAACTCTGCATATTAAATAGCATCATCTGCCCTCTGCCCCCACTCCTTTCATATATCCCAGAAACCAGCATCCAGGCTTATTAACACCTTACAGGAAATTGGACTATTCTTTTCTGTGGAAACTAAATTGTCCGATGGAAAAGACCTAAAAATACTGACATTTTGGACTAGTGAAAAAGCTGAGTTGCAGCCTTCTCAACCTAAAAAGAAATGTACCACACAAAAAAATGCCTATTCATATACGAAGAACTTTTAATCACTGTCTTGGTCTCTTACTATTATATATAAATGGGCCATCCAGCAAGAGAGGTAAAAACAATAAAGCAGAGGTGCCCAGCTGGCTCAGTCTTGAGGTTGTGACTTGAAGCCCACCTTGGGTGTAGAGATTACTTAAAAAAAAATCTTTTTAAAAAGATCATAAAAGCAATAAAACAGAAAAAGTGAACTTGTAGGAAACAGACAAATCCGAAACAGAAGAAAATTTTTAAAAGACTTCTTTTTCATAAAGATGAGAATATACTGCATTCATTAATGATTGGGTATAAAAAATAACATTCAGGGAACAAGAAACATGTTTTGGAACTTAAGAATAAGATAAAACATAGAAGTATTGGGATATACATTGGAGGAATCCTCCTGAAAACTAGAATAAAAAGAGAATAAGGAGAAAAGATGATTTGGGGACCAATCTAGGATGTCCAACATCTGGATTATAATGTTTATAGAAAGAACAGAGAAATGGAGAAAAAGGAAATTATCCAAGAAATAATGCAAGAAAATTTCCTAAAATTGAAGGACATTACTTTCCTGACTAAAAGGGCCTACCTAGAACCTAGTATAATAAATAAAAATATATCACAAAGGACATATCATAATGAAATTTCAGACTACCACGTAATCAAAATGGCAGGGTGAATCAATGTTTTCAAAAGTTTGAGGGACATGTACCCCAATGTTCATAGCAGCAATGGCCACAATCGCCAAACTATAGAAAGAACCAAGATGCCCTTCAACAGACAAATGGATAAAGAAGATATGGTACATCTATACAATGGAATATTATGCCTCCATCAGAAAGGATGAATATCCAACTTTTGTATCAACATGGATGGGACTGGAAGAGATTACGAGGAGTGAAATAAGTCAAGCAGAAAGAGTCATTTATCTTATGGTCTCACATGTGGAGCATAAGGAAAAATATGGAGGGCATTGTGAGAAGGAAAGGAAGGGTGAATGGGGGGGAAATCGGAGGGGGGAGACGAAACATGAGAGACTGCGGACTCTGAGAAACAAACTGAGGGATTTGGAGGGGAGTTGGTGGGAGGCTGGGCAAGCCTGGTGGTGGGTATTGAGGAGGGCACTATATTGCATGGAGCACTGGGTGTGGTGCATGAACAATGAATCTTGTAACACTGAAAAAATAAAATAAAAATATTTGGTAAAAAAAAGTTTGAGGGAAAATTATTTGCAACCTAGAACTCTATATTCTCCCAAACTTGATGGTAAAATAAAAAAATTTGCAGACATGAAAGGTCTCACTGAACATTTTCTCTCTCAAATAGCCTTGCACAGGAAGCTCTTGGAGGTTGTGTTCAATCAAAATAAAGAAGCAAACAGGGCGCCTGGGTGGCTCAGTTGGTTGAGCGACTGCCTTCGGCTCAGGTCATGATCCTGGAGTCCCGGGATCGAGTCCCACATCGGGCTCCCTGCTCTGAGAGGAGCCTGCTTCTCCCTCTGACCTCTCCCCTTTCATTCTCTCTCTCTCTCTCTGTCTCAATTAAATAAAATAAATCTTTAAAAAAAAAGAAGAAGAAGCAAACCACAGGGCGCCTGGGTGGCTCAGTTGGTTAAGCAACTGCCTTTGGCTCAGGTCATGATCTCGGAGTCCCGAGATCGAGTCCCACATCGGGCTCCTAGCTCCATGGGGAGTCCGCTTCTCACTCTGACCTTCTCCCTTCTCATGCTCTCTCTCTCTCACTCTCTCTCTTTCCTAATAAATAAATAAATAAAATCTTAAAAAAAAAAAAAGAAGCAAACCACAAAAAGAGGAAGAATGTGTGGAAAATAGTATTGAGAAAGGTTTTCAGGGCTTTCCCTAAGAAGCTGTGGAACCTGTACAAAGCTCCCTCCCACCAGTGGTTAAACCAGGTATAAAGTACTTTAAAGAGAACATTTGGTAGGAAAAAAGGTTGAACAGGGTTGTCTTGATTAAAGGATAAAGCACTAAGAATGCTAGGCAAGAAGGAGTTTTTTTAAGGAAAGCTTTTCCCAAAATGCTAAGAAGACAGCCAAGAAAGTTGTGAACCGAGCAAGATGTCAGAATTATATTTTTGCCACTTGTGTACAGAACATCCCACCCAAGGTAGTCTCTTTTTTTTTTAAGATTTCATTTATTTATTTGAGAGAGACACAGAGAGAGAGAGAGAGAGAGCGAGCACGAGCAGGGTGAAGGGCAGAGGGAGAAACGGACTCCCGCTGAGCAGGGAGCCCAATGCGGGTCTCCATCCCAGGACTCTGCGATCATGACCTGAGCCAAAGGCAGACACTTAACTGACTGAGCCACCCAGGCACCCCCACCCAAGGTAGTCTTGAAAGTTACTCCAGTGGATGGATGGCAGAATGGCAACCAGGCAGTCTAACCTTATCTAGAAGTCACAAGTCAAGGCTGACTTTCAGGAAAATGGAGAAACCGGGTAAAGCTGGTGCTATAAGCATTTTTTTTAAATTAATATATAATGGATTATTTGTTTCTGTGGTACAGGTCTGTGATTCATCAGTCTTGTGCAATTCACAGCACGCACCATAGTACACACCCTCCCCAATGCCATCACTCAGCCACCCCATCCCTCTCACCCCCCTCCCCTCCAGCAACCCTCAGTTTGTTTCCTGAGATCTACTTCTCTTTTCTCTGACTGCACTCAGAGGCCTGATGCCATCATGCCTTCCTTGCCTATCCAAAACTTAACTATTCCTGTAAGCAGACTTCTCCCCCGCCTAAACCAATATCAAATCCTGAAGACTTGCCATCCACCGTAACCAATATCCAATCTTGATCTTGGCAGTCCTTTCCAGCTAATTATCAGAGGTCTGCTAAACAAATCTGTGCTAAGATGCTAATGACAGATGACAGATTCATATACTACCCATCCAGAGTTATTTGCATTTCAACAGACTATTCATAGAGACCAAAGACCTTCTAATTTCAAATGAGCTAGTGAGGGAAATATTTTTTTAAGGTAAGAATCCTCAAGTCTCACAATAGACACAGCCACCTAATTCACGGCCCCGCAAAACTAGCTGGAGATCTGTATCTGAAACAATGTATTTTCTGAGACCCGGTTATTTAGTCACGGTGAGCCATAAATCAGCTCCCCTCCCCAAATAATGAATAGCTCCAAAAAGTAGAAATGTTTTTCAGATTATCACGTGGTTGTCCTGGCTTGGAGTGAGGGAAGCCTTGAAATAATTATAAACACGATCCAAGAAATGTTAGAGGTTAATGAGTGTGCCACTAAAACATGCTTCAAATTTAAAATCTTGTATGTTTAGAATTAAAGCACTGAGAGGTGATCAAGTCCACTTAAAACTGCCTTGTATCAAGTTGTTATATTGTAATCTGACACAATGAAGTGTCTGAAAAGAAATATAATATTATTACAATAGTACATACAAAGGAATTGAATGCAATCAATTCATTTATAGTGGTAATCCAAATCACATTAAAACATGTAGACCAAGATAATTGGCAACAGAATCATGCCCAGAATAACACTTAAGTCATATCAGGTCATTCTGAGCAAACACACTGGACAATTCCATAACTTTGAAATCGAAGGAAAGTGATAGGGGACTGAGGGATTTCAGTAAACGCAGCAAGTACATATCTCATGTTTAGAGCTATCAAATTCGCATTGTGAACTTTAGCACAAATCTCACTGCAACTCAGGGGGCATGTTCTAATTCTGGTAATAACATTTACTGAAGTGTTCTGAGGACTTCAGCTAAATCATATCTAAGTCAAAGTGTAAAATCTAAGTTAGGGCATAAGGGAGAACATGAAAATCAATACATTTGGATATATGAGGTGAGGATATTATGTAAATACTTTGCAATGTACGATGAGGCCAGGAACTCACTTTGGTATGCTGGGCACAGTGGCAAGAGCCCAATATCCAATGCCACATTCTCGAAGGGGCAGGAGGCAACGATGCCATAACATTCCACAAATGTCCTTTCACACGGTAAAAATATTTCTGACAGTCACTCTGCCCAAACCTTCCTATTCATAACACTGTCAGCTGGCGTGTCACTCACAGTGACAGGAAAGGAGAGAGGGAAAGATGATTGTGGAAAAGAAGATGGCAGGAGTTAAATCACTACGTGGTGAACAAACAAGATGCACCTGAACTACCCATTTGTCACACAGATGGTTGACACACTCCTGACCCAAAGGGCTAGGGGAGAAATATTCCACTCGCCTCAAGAGAAACGAATAGTCCCAATATTCAAATGATTGCAGTCCAAAAGAAAGGCATAAAATCCACTATGTCAAAAGATGGGAAATATTGAAGGGATCTTGATGCGAGAGACACTTCATTCCGTGTTTTGGTTTGTTTTGTTTGTTTTTTTGGGGGTTTTTTTTTGTTTTATTTTTGGCCATGGTAGCCTAGCTTCGAACCGAATCCTATGCAGAAGTTCAGTATTTTAAGTAAGTCAGAGAAACCCAGTTTGATTAAGGTTATCTAGAACTCCCCTCTCATTCCCCATAACCACCATGTTCATCTCTAAGGCATTCTTAAGGAATTCCAGGACTCTGGACCACACCCTTGGATAATAACATCCCCAAGCAGAATATTATCCAGCCCAAGGTCTCCCGTGGTCAATCTAGATTTTTCTCCTAAGCTTATGCATCATTACATCACCTGCCTCATGTCAAGTGGCCCTCCTTGGTTTCCTCAAATAAGCATTTGGCATTGTTATCTCTAATTCACTGAACAGCTTCAGCAGATCAGAAAAACTTTACTGTAAAGAGATATTTAGGAATATAGACTATATATAAATGTAAGTGATGTTTATTTCAAATAAGTGTTCACAATGTTAGAAACCAACTAGGGTCAGTCATAAGACATTTACTACAGTTTGTTTTTATATCCTGGCAAAATTAGTTACCTGGCGCAATGCAAGCCCACTCATAAAACAAATTGTGTTTGCTTTTTTTTCTGATTAACATTCTGTGGCGTTCTCAGAAAATGGAAGGATCATAATATGCCAAAAAAAAAAAGGATCTACAATATGCCAACTGAAACATTGCATTTTTTAGGTACATATGACATAGATTTTTTTTTTAGGAACTTGATTGTCTTTGTAGAAAAAATATTACCAAAATATTTGTCGCATATTTGGTCACGCTAAGCTGTGAACTATGTAAAAATGTGTGACTCCCTGTAAAGTTTATAGTCTTTATTTATAGCAAACCCCAGAGTCTTGCATTTAACTACCTTTGTTTCCAGAAGAAAAAAAAATTGGTTTGCCTTAGGGCATCTCAATGACCAAAACAATCTCATTTCATTTCAGACTGTTCATAAAAGGCAGTAATGGATCAAAGCCAGGTTTTTTCCCTTGCTGTGATCTTGTAATCATGGTCTCTTAAGACACAGAATCAATCTGACTGATTTTGCCTTCACCTCTACTCTCGTGTGTTTCTTCTGAATGACCCTCAGTTGGCCTGTGGTCAGGAGTTTCACAGCCACAAGAATTACTTTTCACTCAAAGCTGAACTTCTTTGTTTGGGATTTATTTCTAGGTAGCCAGAGACAGGCTTGTGATCCTTCTGACGCAGGTTTTATTTCTCTCTCATTTTTTGAGGCAGCCTTGAATTTCTGCTTTAGGTCTGTTTGGTTTTTGAAACAAGGGGACAACACGACCCAGGAGGGTAGCCATTCACATCCATGGTTAGTTGAGAATTTTCGTTAGCGCTACGACCTCCATCTATCCCACACTCCACTACTCCATTCTGGATGGTATCTGCTACTTCTACAGGCCATGCTGGATGCCTAGTTCTCTAATCATCTGTCCTGTTTGATGTCTGGCAGTCCTGTTACTTTGGATTCAGTCAAGATAAGGTTACTCATTGTAACCAGAACATTTATAAAGGAAAATAAAGCAAAATCAGAAATACAGCAAGAGATAATCTCTCAGAGCAAGCTTGTTATTCTAATGGAAAGTCCACTTTAGCTCAGTTTGGCTAGTGCAATTTCAAAAAAAAAAGTGTTTATTTCCTTCATCTTACTCTTTCTCGGAAAAAAAAATATGCTAGGATAACCTATTATCTTTTAATCTGGAGTCGATTTGAGTTGACGCCACTTTCCAACGGGTGGGATCCTTATTTTCTCTTAGAGCTTATTTCACATTCCTTTCTGGACAGTAGTCCACTTGGCAAATGCCCAAACTCTCGTGAGTCCTATCCCACTCAGGCCATACTAGTTCTCAGTGCTCTTCAAAGCAAGGGGAATTCATGTTATGTCTCGAAGATTTCTCCTTAAGTTGTAGGTTGTCAATTGTTGATCTTTCAGCTACCTCTTTTACAGATCTCCTTGGGGAATCTCTCTGACTACAATTTTCTGACTCATTTCTCTCATTCTTGCTCACTTCTTTTAAAACAGATTCATCAATCACTTGAATTCCTCTCTTAATGTTTTGTCGTGGTAGCTCTTTCAAATTATCAGGGACTATATACCTCTTTCTTTTAGATAGAACTCTGTGCTCTTAGTGGGAAATACCCACTAAGTTCCATTTGTCCTCTCTTCATTTGCAGAGTAAAGCTCACTGGTATGCCCTTGGCCTGATGGATGGTTAGGACTTTCCATGTTACTAGGTTTTTCTGTGTCCCCAGGGAGCAATCATCAGGAACCACTGATCACAATTTTATGAATCCAAAAACTCTTTACATACTCATTAAATATAACAATTCTTAATAAAACTAATGTTTACTCATAACCACATTTATCACTCTACTGAACTTATAAGAAGTCACCTAGGCATTTGTTCATTCAGACTGTTTTGTTAACACATAAATAGCTAGATTGCTAAAAGAAACCTATGGAGAAAATCCACCCAGAGAGTTGGTTAGTGTGGTTGGGTATCACAGAAATTTCTTCTTAACACTTTGATTTATCCTTTCCTTGAATACACTCTACAAAACTGAATCCAGAGTAATTTTGTCAGAGTAATGGTATCCCACATTACTTATTCATGAATGTGCATAACCTAGATATAAATAATATATGGACTTAGCTTTCACAATAGAAGCTAGTTAAGAAATGCACCTTTCAGTAGAGTAGTATGCTTAACATATTTCTTAAACAAAGATATATAAGCATGTTGTCAGTTTATTAGCTTGTATAATCCTATCAAAACATAAATATAATTCTTTAAAGAGAACCACAATGGGTGTAATGTGGGCACAACAAAATGGTAGTTTGAGATCAAATTGTTTTGCCTTTCAAGGGCTAATTTGGTTATGTGGGCACATCTCTCAATAGCCAGAAATTATTAGCTGACTTCTCCCAATATCCATTCTTTTCCACTTGTATCCATTGTCCACACTAAAGTCAAATTGCTAATTTAAAAAATGTAAATCTGGGCTTACCTGGGTGGCTCAGTCAGTTAAGTGTCCGACTCTTGATTTTGGCTCAGGTCATGATCTCAGGGTTGTGAGATTGAGCCGCACCTCCAGGCAGAGCCTGCTTAAGATTCTCTCCCTCTCCTTCTGTCTCCCCACCAGCTTGCAAGCATGCACTCTCTCCAAAAAAAAAAAAAAAAATGTAAGTCTGATCATATGATTTCTCTGTAAAGACCTTATAATGGCTTTCCTTTGCATTTAAAAATAAATTAGAAATATTTTAAGACATCCCTATATAATCTGGTCCCTGCCTACTATTCCCATCTCATCTTGTGCTACTGTCCAACTGTCACTTCAAGCTCTAGCCACACTGACCTTCTCAATTACTGCAGCATACCTTATACTTTTTTTTTTAAGATTTTACTTATTTATTTAACAGAGAGAGAACACAAGCAGGCAGAGAGGCAGGCAGAGGCAGAGAGAGGAGCAGGCTCCCTGCGGAGCAAGGAGCCCAATGCGGGACTCGATCCCAAGATGCCGGGATCATGACCTGAGCCAACGGCAGTTGCTTAAGCAACTGAGCCACCCAGGCGTCCCTGCCTTATACTTTCATAGAGATTTTTCTTCTTCACAGAACACTAGTCCTCCCACCCTCTCCATGGCTGGCTCCCCATTCTTCAAATCTCAGCTTAAATATTGCCTCCACAGGAAGGGCTTCCCTCACACTTAAGCTAAAAGTCAAATTAAAGAAAGTAATTCCAACAATTTTCTCTCTTTTTGTACTCTCTTTCTTTCATAAAATTTATCAATATTTGAAAAATTATATAGCTATTTGGCCATTTAAAGGTCTGTTGTCTGTCTCCCTCAGACTGAAAGTTTCATGAGGCAGAGAATGTATCTATTTTATTATAACAGTGTATTATCTCTTTTTTTAAGTTTTTATTTATTTATTTAAGTAATCTCTACCTTGGCTTGGGGTTTGAACTCACCACCAGGGATCAAGAGTTGCATGCTCCACTGACTAAGCCAGCGAGGTGCCCCTAACAATGTATTATCTAATATAGAACCTGGCAGCTGGTAGGTAATCGATAAATATTTCTCCATTAAATAAATGATAAGCAGATAATTCGTTGCCAAAATTTATAGTTTTCTTTATATATGGAAAATAAGACTAAAGTAGCCAGCAAAAAATAAGGACCTGATTTCAACCATGGTTATAAACTTGAGTGCAATCGTAGAATGTTTTAGAAAGAAGCAAATATAATTTTAGATAGCATCAACATCAAGTATTTCTTTTTTTTTAATATCAAGTATTTCTTGACAATTAATGTAAAAGAAATACAATGCAAGCCTTTTAAAAATGCTTTCTCTTGGGACGCCCGGGTGGCTCAGTGGGTTAAGCATCTGCCTTCAGCTCAGGTCATAATCCTCGGGTCCTGGGATCAAGCCCCGCTTTGAGCTCACTGCTCCAAGGAAACCCTGCTGCTCCCTCTCCTATTCCCCCTGCTTGTGTTCCCTCTCTTGCTGTGTCTCTGTCAAATAAATAAATAAAATCGCTAAAAAAAAAATGCCTTGTTTTCTATTTAGTGCTTATTTGTTGAAAATAGCTGCCTTTTCCTATACAGACATAATTGTGTATATTGTGAATTATTTTTAAGGCATTTATTTGGTCCTTTATACATTGGAGTTAGATTAAAGCAAAGGATTTGTAGTAGGGATCTTTTGTTTCCTTTGCTCTTAAAATGAAGCTTGCCAAAAGATGACTATGATGCTGCATTAACAGATGTGCTAATGTGGGTAACTACTCCAAGGGAATAAAATCTTGAATTACATTTTAAAAGATTCTTTAGATCAGAGAGTAGGAATGGTGAAAGACCTACAAAAGGAAAATCCAGAGGTAGTGCTAACCTCCTAAATATTTAAGGCTATCTGTCAAAATAAGCATTTCAACCCTCGTTGCATATACATTCACTTAAGGAGAAGGAAGCATTAGAAGAAATCCCTGTCCATGAAAACTATGCCCACTAGCTTTCCCTAGGAGTTTACAGAAGATCAAGGACTCTGACTTTCAGGCAGTGTTCCCTTCAAAGTAATCCAGGAGCCCAGCAAGAAAGCAACAGCTGCCACAACAGAAATTGTGGCACGTATCTGAACTGGGGGTGAAACATACTAAGCTCTGTTTCACGATCTGGGGACTCCATGGTCTTTACATTTCTTTGCTGGTTTTTGGAAACTCCATGTACAAGTACCATACTGTTTTAGTTATTGTAGTTTTTGAACCAGTTTCTACGATTTGTTAGGGTAAGTCTGCCTCATTAGCTTTCATCTGCAGAATATACTTGTTATTCTCGGCTATATATTCTTTTTTTTTATAAAAGATTTTATTTGTGAGAGAGAGGATGACAGAGAGAAAGCATGAGAAAAGGGAAGGTTAGAGGGAGAAGCAGACGCCCTGCTGAGTAGAGAGCGATGTGGGACTCGATCCTGGGACTTCAGGATCATGACTTGAGCCGAAGGCAGTCGCTTAACCAACTGAGCCACCCAGGTGCCCCTTGGCTATATATTCTTTATCTTGGAATTAGCTTCATCCAGATACAAAAATAATCTCTGGTGTTTTTACTGTAAATTTTATTAAAACCATGTATTAATTTAAGAGGACTTTACAACTACAAAATTTTTGTATTCTCATCAATTTTCAAGTGTTTTGTTTTTTTAAGATTTTATTTATTTGTCAGAGAGAGAGAGAGAGAGAACACAAGCAAGGGGGAGCAGCAGGCAGAGGGAGAGGGAGAAGCAGATTGTTTGAGATTATGCCTAGATCTTTTCTGTTTACCTGTTATGAGAAATGGACTCTACACTGTGTTTTATATCTGATTACTGAAATCTTTAGGGAAACTGGTAAACCCAAGCACTCTAAACGCATTTCATTTAGATTCTCTGGGGTTTGGGAATCATCTCATTTGCAGATATTAATCGTGTTTCCTGATTTCCAGATGTGATATCTCTTGTTTCCTGCTTTATTGCCCTCGTTAGGAAATAAGAAAATAAATAAATCATAATGGTGACAGCCATTCTTCTAGTTTCTGATTTTAACAGGAATACATGAGGGTGTTTTGCCACTGCATATGATGTTAGTTGTTAATTCAGGATGGACATCTACTATCCCTCTAAGGAAAATATGTGATATTCCTTGTGAACTGACAAACCATTCTTCTCCCCATTGTTCCAAATTTAGCATATGTGTGGTAGAAGAGAGGACTGCATTAGTCTTTAAATAAAACTGGCCTGTTGTATTTAAGTCTTTTTAAACATTTTGAGGGTAAAGGTCAAAGGATTATTTTAAAAGCAACCCAAATTAAAAGTATGGCTAGTTAAGGTCTGTAGCAGATTGAAAAATATTAAACCTAAAGCATTATGATAATGAACTCTATTTCTATGGATATGAGCCATTCACCGAGAAGAAGGGGAAGTCAATTGAATGAGCTGGTAACTTGGTTTCCACTGGAGCTTTTCTCTGATTAGAGGCAAAGCATTTAGGAGTAAAATAAACACAAAGAAGAGAGAACCAGAAAGCCTTCTTTGCTGTGAATATTAAAGAAAAGAAGGCAAAGAACTGCCACTGCTCTCCAAATCTAATTAGCAGCACTAAGTAAGTTGTTTCCAGAAAGGATAGAAAAGACAGTTAACAGCTTTTGAAACCTGTCGGAGAGGGAGGCAGAGCTTGGGTATTTGACCATTGTTAGCTGGAGGATTGTTAGTTAGAGTAGTAGCTTAAGAAAACTGCCAGCCCTTGGCAGGATGCTGTGAAAATAGAGTGCCAGACCTTTTCAGTGCTTGGAAGCATTGTAGCTGAGAATGGTAAACGTTTTCTTGAACACAGAAAGAAACACCAAGCTTTATTTCAGTGATTAATAACAGTTGAACATAGTGAAAAAGGCCAGACGAAGTAGCGGTAGTATTTCTTTTTATTTCATACATATTCTATACCTACGTTTGATATAATGAGTGCTAAATGTTTACCCAGCTTTTTTCCCTCTTGTGTACAAGATCTTTATCCATTCTAACTAAAGATATATTTCCATAGCGCTTTTTGGTATTTAGAAGCATTCTCTCTCCATATAAACTATTGTTGCTTATAAAAGAAATAAGCATTTCTTTAAATATTTAAGTTTGACAGTTTAAGAACATTTATTGACATTGCCTACTCTTTTGTACTATTTGAATTATCATGTGGGTATTACTTTTTCAATTTAAAAAACTGGCCTATTTAAAAATATTTCACTAATGATATATATTCGTCGTGACAAATTCAAAAATAGGAAAGTGTAACGTGAAATTTGAAAGTAGCTGACACATTCCGCCCCACTCCGCCTAGGTAGTCACTATTAAGTGTCTGTTGTGTGTTCTTTAAGACTTTTCCTTTGGGGCCCCTGGGTGGCGCAGTTGGTTGAGCGACTGCCTTCAGCTCAGGTCATGGTCCCGAGTCTCGGGATCGAGTCCCACATCGGGCTCCCAGCTCCATGGGGAGTCTGCTTCTCACTCTGACCTGCTCTCTCTCACTCTCTCTCTTTCCTAATAAATAAATAAATAAAATCTTTAAAAAAAAGACTTTTCCTTTGTATATGCAAACATGTAAACACGGGTTTGGTTTTTTTTAACGTGAACATACTCTACAGATTTTCTGCAATTTGCTTTTTCCCCCAAGCAACTGATTTATTTCCATACCTGCATGGTAATTTTAGAAGCAGTCAAATTTCTGTAGAAAAAGCAGCGGAACCTAAATTCTTACTTTTTGTGTGTTTTAAGGTGGCCTCGTCTGGGTAAATTCATTATTGTACCAAACCTGTAAGCCTAATTTAACACCATCCACTTGGGGGCAGCTACCTGATTTCCTGATTTTAGAATTGTTAGCTAAAGACTTGGAAGTAGTTATTCTCGAATTTTTGCATGCATTGATGTTGTACCACCTAATTGTCTTCTTACTTAGTCCCAGGAGGATGATTTACAAATTTCTTGAGAGCAGGGCTGTGAAATTGAGACAATAAACTCTCTTCTGAAGACTGCTGTATCTCAAAATTATGCAACAAATTACCTATTAACAAGTTACTAATACAAAACAGTTGTCCTCATAAGCAGATCAGGGAGAGAAGACATAGGACCTTGTTCCAAAGATTGCTCAGACCAGTGGTTCTCAAACTATAATGTGCACCAAGTCACCAGAGGACTTGTTAAAACACAGGCGGCTGGGTTCCACACCCAGAGTTTCTCATTTTCAGGCTGGGGCCCAAGAATTTGCATTTCTAAGAAGTTCCCTGATGCTGCTGTTCCTCCTTTTCCCAGGATCACATTTTGAGAACTACTGCATCAAAAAAAAAAAAAAAATACTCAACCCCTGTTCTGGATGTCCATTTCCCAATGTACTTCACTTAGACAAACAAACTTTACAGAACAGAATTCACCAAAAGTCAAAAAAGTAGACCCAAATGAGAATTTACATATAAAGTACTCCTTACTCTCCAGCTCTTATAACCTAACTGCAGTAAGAGTTGTTTAAGCTCTCCTTTCTATTGCTGGGTTGAAAATACAGGTCTCTCTCTCTCTCTTTTTTCCAGATCTTCTTACCTCCAGCCTAGGTAGGTTCCCCAATTAAGGCTGAACATATGCTACCTGAGAGGCATCACTTTTTTGAAACCTACTGTAATCCTAGAATAAAGAATAAAAGCACTGAATGGTTAATAGCATATTTCATTCAAACTAAGTAGAAGATCCTGATTAAAAATGGAGTCTTTCAAAAGAAGCCCTTTTTCATTCTCAACACTAACCCAGGCTCCTCTTCTACTCTATTGTCCCACATTCTTCTGAGGGAATGTAATGAAGGCAGAGAGGGCCCTGCTCCAGTCTCAGCTTCATACTTCTGGCCTGTGTCATCAGAACTCTCTACCTTCAGTTTCTTCATCTATAGCACGGATATAATAATAACACGTGCCTGAAAGGTTGCAAGTATTCAATGAGACAATATACATGTAAATTACTTAGCACAGTAGCTGGCGCATAATAGATGTTCAATAAAGAGATGTTACTACTAATACTGCTACTTCAGAGTAAATGGAATAGAGGATGGGGTTCCTGGCTATATCTCTTTCTTTCAATCCAAGCATAACCAACAATGGGCCATTACAATTCTTTTAGCTTGAGTGTTATATGGTCAAATATGCTCGTTGAATGAATAGCTTGAGTGTTATATGGTCAAATATGCTCGTTGAATGTTATATGGTCAGATATGCCCATGCCTACCGTGTAGAGAACGAACGACAGGTACACAAAGATGAATGTGGGAAATTAGCTAAGACTCTGTTGTAGTAATCAGTGGGACAGATGGGAGGTTGCCTGGGTGGCTCAGTGCGTTAAAACCTCTGCCTTAGGCTCAGGCCCTGATCTCAGGGTCCTGGGATCGAGCCCCGCATAGGGCTCTCTGCTCAGCAGGGAGCCTGCTTCCCCCTCTCTCTCTGCCTGCTTACCTGTGTACTTGTGATCTCTCTCTCTCTCTGCCAAATAAATAAGTAAAATCTTTAAAAAAAAAAAAGGGGGGGGGGACAGATGGTGGTGCCTTGGACTAAATTGATGACAATGGAGGAGAGTATGAGATTAATAGGAAAGACTTTAGAGATAACAGACTTGGGAAGTGATTAGATAACAGAAAGTTCGAAGAATCAAAGGTAGCTCTTAGCTTTTCTATTATACGCAATGAAGAGGATGGTAATACCACTAGCAAAAATGAGAAAGAAGCAAAGGTTAGGAGGAGTGGCAGTAGAGGCAAAATGACAGGAGTTGAGGACAGTTGGCCCAAGCACTCCTGCAAATCATTGCTCAGTATGCCAAACTGCAAGTCCTGACCATCCTCTGTCCCTGAGCTTTCTCTGTAGCTGGTTACATAAATGATGAAGTAGGTCAAGGTCTAAAAACCATGTCACTACCATGCAATTGCTTCCTCCCTGGTGTGAGAGTCTGGCTTGTTCACTGCTTGCTACAAAAGGTGCTGAGCCCTTAGTCCTGGGTTCCTCAGGTTGCAATGCAAGTCATTACATGCATAGCTACCAAGTAGGCCCAGTGTGACATCAGGTGGGACTTAGGGCAGTGAAACAAGCACTACCATGGGAATGCAACTTCTGCATGCTGTGCTGCAACTGTCTTGCTCTGATCCAGATATCAGAAAACTCTTCCTGTAAAGGGCCAGATGGTAAATATTAGGATTTATAAGCCATCTGTAGCAATTTCTCAATTCTATCATCGTTCTGTGAAAGCAGCCATAACAACATAGAAGCAAATGAGTATGGTTGTGTTACAAAAAAAATCTTTATTAGGGACATCGAAAGTTGCCTATCATATCATTTTCATGTGTTATAAAATATTATTCTTTGGACTTTTTCACCATTAACCATTTACCCATTTAAAAATGGGTAAAAAATAATTCTTAATGTATAAAAACGGGTGGTAGGCTGGATTTTGCCAGGGGGTGTAGTTTGTCAAACCCTTCTCTGAAAACCAACTCAAGTTGTCTTCTTTCAACACATATGGCACTATGGCAAGCCAATATGTTTGCTTGCTCAGTCATCTCTTTTGGAGTTTTATTATACCTTGGTGTTCTCTATGAGACAGATTCTTTCCTAACAATAGGATACACTTTGAACATGTTTTGTTGACGTATCTATAGGAGTATAAGACATCCAAGTGGTGATACAAATTCCTGCCCCTAGGAAGGAAATCAGAGATTAAGATGTATATTTGAAAGACTTTAGTTTATAGGTGGTAATGAAAAGAAAGAGAATGGCTGAGTTTTCTTAAGAATAGCATGAATAGGGGCGCCTGGGTGGCTCAGTGGGTTAAAGCCTCTGCCTTCAGCTCAGGTCATGATCTCGGGGTCCTGGGATCGAGCCCCGCATCGGGATCTCTGCTCAGCGGGGAGCCTGCTTCCCCCTCTCTCTCTGCCTGCCTCTCTGCCTACTTGTGATCTCTTTCTCCTCTCTGTCAAATAAATAAATAAAATCTTAAAAAAAAAAAGAATAGCATGAATCATGAGAAAAGAAGAGAGCCAGGAATATGAGGTCTTGAAAAACAAATACATGTAGAACAGTGGTTCTCAAATGGAGATTATTTGCCTCCCGGAGATATCTGGAAATGTCTGGAGACAGTTTTGATTGTCACAACTGAGGGAGTGCTACTGGCATCTAGTGGGTAGGGGCTAAGAATGCAGCTAAGTACCCTACAAAGCACAGGACAACCCTCTACCAAAAAGAAAAAAAAAAAAGATTTGGGCCTCAAAATGTCAATAGCACAAAGGTTAAGAAACCTTTTTTTTTTTGGTTTTCCTGGGTACCTCAGTCAGTTAAGCAACTGACTCTTGATTTTGCCTCAGGTCATGATCTTGTGAGATCAAGTCCCATGTCAGGCTCTGTGTTTAGCATGGAGTCCTCTTGAGACTCTCTCTCCCTCCCCTTCTTTCCCTCCCCCCTGCTTTCTCTCTCTCTCTCTCTCTCTCTCTAATAAGTAAAGAAATCTAAAAAATCTTTTTTTAAAGGGTAGGAAGAGGAAAGTGAGTCATAAAATAACACCAGGGAATATACCCAATGCTCAGATTTGGATTCTAATACCATAATTAGTGTTCCTTAAAGAAATGACTGATTTTAGACCTGAGGCAAAAAATATACAAATGAGCTTAAAGCAGCTTTTGGTGCCAGAAAGTAAGTACTAACACACACATACACCTACACACACACACACACATACACAGTCTGATCAGGTATGCCAAAGGGATATAGGAAGCTACTGAAAGAGTTCCCAATGATCAAATCTGGAACAATTTGAGCAACAGAATAAAAACATTATATTGTATTATAACCCAAAAATTAAATTCAAATTCATAAGTCCATACTGATATAAATGAATGGGGGAGAGGAGATAAATCTCACATGCCTAAGAATTTCAAATACTTTATGTAAATATTCTACTTTCAAGGAAATGGAGTAGCACTACCCATTTTTTAAGGGTGGTATGGGCTATGCACAGTGACTTCCTTCCAAAAACTGCAGTATAGAAATGGGGGGGTGGGGAACCTGAGTTACCTCAAACAGGTGATCAAGGTCAACATTAACAGTGACAAATCATGAAATAACGTGAAGAGAATGGCATTTTACCTCCGTGATCTTCTTCTCTAAAACCTGTAATCTCAGTCTAATTATGAGAAAAACATCAGACAAATCAGAATAGAGGCATATTCTCCAAAAGACCTAACCAATACTCTAACACTTTTAAAGTCATCAAAAACAAAAGGACTAAGAACTTGTCACAGCCAAGGGGAGCTTAAGATATGACAACTAATTATAATTTAGTATCCTACATAGATCCTGGAACAAAAAAGAACATTTAATTAAAAAAAAACTAAGGTATGATAAAAATTAAAAAAAAAAAACTAAGGTAATTTGACTAAAATCTGGACTGAGTTAATTATAATGTACCAATATTAGTTCATTAATTGTGACAAGTATATCATACTGTTGTAAGACAATAATAATAGGGGAAACTGAGTGTTGAGCATATGGGAACTCTGTGTTATCATCACAATTTTTCTGTAAATCTAAAACTTAGAAAACTTTAAAGTTTATTTTAAAGATTTTATTTATTTATTTGAGAGAGATGTGGAGCATCTTTTCAGATGTTTCTTTGTCATCTGTACATCTTCTTTGGTGAGGTATCTGTTAAGGGCTTTAGCTCATTATTTTTTTTAATTTTTTATTAACATATAATGTATTATTTGCCCCAGGGTACATGTCTGTGAATCATCAGGCTTACACATTTCACAGCATTTGCCATAGCACATACCCTCCCCAATGTCCATAACCCTACCCCCCCACACCTCCCGGCAACCCTTAGTTTGTTTCGTGAGTTTAGGGGTCTCTTATGCTTTGTTTCCCTCCCCGTCCCATCTTGTTTCATTTCTCTTCCCCACCCCCCCCCCATAACCCCCTGCCCTGCCTCTCAAATTCTTCATATCAGAGCGATCATGTGATAATTGTCTTTCTCTGACTGACTTATTTCACTTTAGCCCATTTTTAAATCAGTTGTTTTTTCCCTTACTGTTGAACTTTAGCATATATTTTTTTGGATAACTGTCCTTTAATAAATATGTCTTTTGCAAATATTTTCTCCTAGTCTGTGGTTTATCTTCTCATTCCCATGACAGTGTCTTTGACACAGCAAAAGTTTTTAATTTTAATTTTAAGAAAGTTCAGCTTACCAATTATTTCTTTCATGTGCCATAGTTAGCGCCTTTGGACAAATTGAAAGATCTCACTGTTAGAATCAATTTGCTTTAAAGTTGTATATAACAAGCTATCACTAAACCCAAGGTCATCTGGGTTTTGTCCTATGTTATCTTCTTGGAGTTTTATAGTTTTGTATTTTGCATGTAGCTTTATGATCCATTTTGGGTTAATTTTTGTAATGAGTATAAAGTCTATGCTTGATTCATATTTTTGCATGTAGATGTCCAGTTGATCTAGCACCATTTGTTAAAAAAGACTATCTTTCTTGCATTTTATTTCCTTTGCTTCTTTGTCAAGGATCAGTTGGTTATATATATGTGAGTCTATTTCTGGGCTCTATACCCTTTTCCTGTTTTTATTTATTCTTTTGCCAATACCACATTTTCTTGATTACTGTAACTTTATATTAACCCTTGAAATCAAGTAGTATCAGTCTTCCAACTTTGTTTTTGTACTACAGTACTGTGTTGGCTATTTTGGAATTTTTGTTTCTCTATAAACTATAGAATCAGTTTGTCAATATCCATAAAATAACTCAATGGGATTTTGATTAGGATTGCATTAAATCCATAGATCAAGTTTGGAAGAACTCACATCTTGGCCAATATTGATTCTTCCATCACTTTTGAAGAATAATTTTGCAAGATACATAATTCTAAGTTGGTGGGTCTTTTTTCTTTTTTTAAAGATTTGTTTATTTTTTTAGAGAGAGGGAGAGTGCACGCATGAACCCATTTGAGTGGGGGGAGGGACATAGGGTTGAGGGGAGAGAGAATCTCAAGCAGACTCTCCACTGAGCATGGAGTTGGATGTGGGGCGCAATCCCATGACCCTGAGATCATGACCCGAGCTGAAATCAAGTCAGACGCTTAACCAACTGAGCCACCCAGGGAACCCTGTGTTTTTTTTTTTTTCTCTCAACACTTTAAATATTTCACTCGACTCTCTACTTGTATTGCTTCTGAGAAGTCAGATGTTAATTCTTATTTTTGTTCTTCTATAGATAAGGTATTTTTCCCCCCTCTGGCTTTTTTCAAGATTTTTTCTTTATCTTTGATTTTCTGCAGTTCGAATATAATATGCCTACGTGTAGTTTTTGGTTGTTGTTGCTGTTATTTATCTTGCTTGATGTTCTTTGAGCTCCCTGGATCCGTGGTTTGGTGTCTATGATTAATCTGGTGCAATTTTCAGTCATTATTGCTTCAAATATTTGTTTGGTTCCTTTCTTTCTTCTCTTTTGGGTATTCACTTTACACATACATACGTCTTTTGTGGTTGTCCCATGGTTCTTGGATATCCTGCTCTGGTTTTGTTTTTTTTTTTTTCAGTATTTTTTTCTTTACTTTTCCATTTTTGGAGTTTCTATTAAGATATGTTCAAGCTCAGTGATTTATTCCTCAGCCATGTCCAGTCTACTACTGTGCCTATCAAAGGCATTCTTCATTTCTGTTACTGTGTTTTTTATCTCTAGCATTTATTTTCTATTTTGTCTTCAAATTTCATCTCTCTGCTTACATTACCACCTGTTCTTGCAGGATGTCTACTTTATCCGCTAGAGCCTTTAGCATATTAATCATAGTTGTTTTAAATTCCCAGTCTAACAAGTCCAATGTCCCTTCCATATCTGCATCCTGTTGTGCTACCTTGACATTTTCCTTGATAAATGGACATGATGTACTGGGTAAAAGATGCTACTCTAAATAGGCCTTTAGTAATGTGGTGGTAAGTTGTGGGGGAGAGGGAGTGCAAGTGTTCTATAGCCCTATGATTAGATTTCTGGTTTTTAGTGAGCCTAGGCCTCTGGACTGTGAAATTCCACAAGTGCTTCTCCATTTATTTTACCCCTTAGTTGGCACAGGATGGATTCAGAGGGTTAGAATTGGGCCCTTCCCCTTTACCATGTGGAAGGCCAGAGAGGAGTTGCATTATTTCCCTTCCCTATGGTCAGTTAGTCTCAGAAAAACAAAACAAAACAAAACAAAACCCAATAGTTTAGGCTCTGGTGAAATAATTTATCTTGAGGGAAGGCCTTATTAAGAAGAATAGAATGTTCTGGCTTATTTCAAAATGGTTACTTCTCCCCTCCCCCTGCCAAAAGCATGAGGGAATTTTTCTCTGATATTTGCTGTTAAAATCAGGTCAAACTCTTTGAGATAACATTCACAAAAGCAAGGATCCCTCCCTATGACTGGGTCTTCCTGGAGTTTTTAACTCTGATTTGTCTATATTAAGCATCCTGAAATTTGTCCATTATAAAAAGGGTTTCCTACCCCATAACTGGTTCTTGCAGAGGTTTCTGCTTACCGGTTTCTGTTCTGGTAAGATGTGATTATTTGTATTCACCTCCCTGTCTCTCCAATTTTGGGGGTAGCAGTTTGCCCTTTGACTCTAGTTCTCTGACAGAGCTAAGAAGAGTTGTTAATTTTTCAGTTTGTTCTACATTTTACTTGCTAGGATGTAGTGGCAACTTCTCAGCTCCTTACACACTGAACTGGAAACCACACATCTTAGTCCTTTTGGGATGCTATAACAAAAATGCCATAGGCCAAGTGATTTAAACAATATGTGCTTCTCACAGTTCTGGAATCTAGGAAATCCAAGATCAGAGTGTCTACAGGTTCAGTGTCTGATGAAAGCCTTCTTTCTGGTTCACAGATGACCATCCTTTTGCTTCGTCCCCACATGGTGGAAAGGTCAAGGGAGCTCTCTAGAGTCCATTTGATAAGAGTACTAATCCCATTCATGAGGAAGGAGCCCTCCCATAGTCCCCAGTCCTCATCTCTTAATGCCACCAGGAATTTGGTTTCAACATTTGAATTTGAAGGAGACACAAACATTCAGTCTACAGCACCAGATGTCCTGAATTTTTCATCACACTTGTAAATATGCTTTAAAATAAATGATATTCCAATCTAGATAGCATGCTACTATTTCCTCACACTATTACTAAGAGATTAATGGTTTGGCAAAGATTGTGTCCACACCTGACATCAACATCCACAAGAAAACAGTATCATCACTAATTTTAGCATTAAGGAAAGACAAAATGATACATCCCTTAAAAGGAAAGTATCCTACAAGTCCGTGACAAACTCAGTGCTCCTCAGGTGTAGGTCCCCCAACACACTTGCTCTGAAGAAGAGATATTTTTTGTTTACTGTTTCGTTTTGATTTTTTGTTTGTTTGTTATTTTGTTAACAAGCAACATCGCTAAAAGTTTTCCACTGTTAGGCAAGTCATATGTAAAACCTCTCAGACCCAGACGCAGAGGACATGATCTCAGGGGCCCTTTCCCACTGTTGAGCAGTGGGATGGCAGGATCTCCTTGCAAAAGGGAAAAGCGTACATCTGAATGGGACCGTTTGGACTGGTAAAAGACCCAATGACTTCTCATGTCTGAGTGCTCATAGAAACTCTCTTACTTTGTAGTCATTCAGTAGCTGAGTTTCCGTTAAGCTTGCCATGCCAGGTGAGAAATTGCTTTAGAGGCAGTCCCCCAAAATAGGTAGCCCTCTGTGTCATGCTACCCTTATCCCCAGAACTGCTTCAGGTACCTTGCAGAAAACACGTCTTTCTTCCAGCTAATTGACGGGAGCACTTCCTTTTGAGCCAGATGCTGTATCATTAATTTGCTGGAAGACATACTATTATTAGCAAGATGGGTTATGCAGCCTCTTTGTGTTATTTCAGGGACAACAGGAAGGTGCCCTTTGCCAAAAATATCTCTCCAGCCTGTTCTATGAGGCTTGAAGTCATTTAATGAGGACTTTGCATTCTCTTTCAGAGTTAGAGATAAAGATGATAAATCGGTTACTCTTGAGAGACTGAGCGTTTGGGTTCCTACAGCATTTGGCTCATATCTCAGTAATAGCACTTAACTCTGTTGCTTTATAATTTATCTGTTTGCTTGTCTGTCCACCTCTATGAGGTTGTGAATTCCTTGAGGGCACGGACTATGCTTCACTCCTCTCTGACTCCTCAGGATTTCTACCAATTCCTGGCAGAAAGCAAACACTCAGTGAACAAAAAGATAGAGGAGTGAATTAATGAGCAATTTTATATTTACTGTGATGTCTAAAAGGACTGAGAATAAGTCTTTTTCTGGGATGAGGGCTAGAGGAGAAAACAGAAACACTATCAGATCCCAATAGAAGTGTCAGGAGAGAATAATAACAGTCTTTTAAAAAAAAGATTTTATTTATTTATTTGAGAAAGAGAGCACAAGCGGGGGAAGGGGCAGAGGGAGAGAATCTCAAGTGGACTCCCCCTGAGCATGGAGCCCAACATGGGGTTCGATCTCATGACCCATGAGATCATGACCTGAGCCAAAACCAAGAGTTGGATGCTCAACCAACTGAGCCCCCCAGGAGCACCAAGAATAATGACAGTCTTGACTAGAGAATGCCCATTGTTAAAGAGACTGTCATCAATTCCTAATTCAGGGTTACTTCATCCATTTACTTTTCAAGGCACTGTATCTGTGCTGACTGATCTGAGAAAAAAAAGTTAAACCACTGTCTAAACATTTCATTGCTCAAAAAGCTAGAAAGACCTATCCAAATTTGCCTCCAAGGACTGAGCTTTGCTGCTCCTTTAGAAAATCAGCTCACATTGCAGAAAGCGATTTGTGAGCAATTTGAGAGAAGACCAATGTTAAAATCAAACTCTGTATGAAATGAAAGCTTGTCCCAAGTCCAGGTCTGGATTGGAAAAATTAAAAATCCCAGCCTGGCTGGTTCATTTTTATGTTCTAAGTGTCTTTAGAAAGACATGTGTTGTTCAAATGATCCAACTGTAAAAATCAGGTAGGTTCATGATATTTTTATACCAACTGGAAAAACAAAGAAAAAAGAAAACTCTAACCATTATATTTGCAGCTCTAAATTCCAAATAATTCATTTATTTTGCAAGTATGTATTGAGCACCTACCATGCGATAGGCTCTGTGCTAAGTGCTAGGCCTCTAGCAGTGAACAAGACCAACATGGTTATGCCCTGCCACAGACCATGT
This sequence comes from Nasua narica, assembly GCA_028533885.1. NCBI lineage: Eukaryota > Metazoa > Chordata > Mammalia > Carnivora > Procyonidae > Nasua > Nasua narica. The sequence goes on along the minus strand of CM052801.1, from coordinate 72,190,738 downwards.
TGCCACACTTCTGACTCCCAATCTCCATGTGTGAGCTCGATACATCTTGAGACTGGGTAAGAAGGATGAAGTGGTGGATAGAAGTGCCACAAGTGTTTGTGGCATACATTGCTTATTAATTTAAAAAAAAAAAACAGTATTCAGGGCATCTGGGTTGCTTAGCTGGTTGAGCCTCTGAATCTTGAGATTAGTTCAGGTCAAGATCTCTGAGTCCTGGGATCAAGCCATGCTCTGGGCTCTACACTTAGTGCATAAGTCTGCTTGTCCCTCTCCCTTTGCTCTTCCCCCCACCTGTTCTCTCTCTCTCCCTTTCTCTTTCTCTCTCTCTTTCTCTCTCTCTCTCAAATAAATAAATATCTTTAAAAAATTTTAAAAAACGAATTTAAAAAACTGTCCTTTTATCAAAATAGCTGTCACAAATTAGCTGTGTCATTCGGAATCAGTTCTGGTCAGGAAGAGCACAGAAGTCTTTGAGAGACTCTTTAATCCAGGCAGAAAGATCTCTGGCTCTGTGCTAAAGGCCTAGATTCTAGTCCCAGTTTTATCATTACCTTCCTATGAGATGTAAGGCAAATGAGTTAAACTTTATGTGTCCATTTCTTCAAAGGCAAGGTAAGAATCATCTTCCTGCTATTTCTACACTATAAGATGATTTTGATGATAAGATTTATATTAATAAATAACAATGCTATTAGTGAACACTTAGGCACACTTAAATGTGTACCAGACCTGCACTAAGCCCTTTTATATAGTCTTATTTAATGCTTTGAATTCTGTAAGGTTATTGCTACTATTTTCAATTATTTTACAGGTAGATAACACAGTTCAGAGACGCTAGGTAAGTTGTTTACAATCAAACTCCGAGTGAGAGATGGAATCCAAGCTCAGACTCTGGAATCTGACCTAGTTGTGAAAGTCTGTGCATGATGAGGCTATTCGACACATTAAATTGGAGTTAGATATTATACCTTAGTATGAACTTATTTATTATATCCTGGGCTCTGGAACCTGAATGAAGATAAAAGAGCTAATCATACTGTATGTGGTTTCTAAACTTCTCCCTCATCCTTCAACTTACTCTGAGTTATCACTGGAAAAGATCTGATCACAAAATTCACACTAACACACTACTACCTGATAAATACTTCTCTGGTTATCCTTCTAAGGATCATCAAATTGTAAGAGGAGATATGAGCCACAGCAATCACAAAGAAGGCATTTTCAGATCTGAGAGTCTCTTTTAATACTCCATGTATTAAAATCACAGGCAATCACTTACTTTGCATATACACAGAACCAACATTGCAAAGCTTCATATAATTATCTGTATAAACTGAGACAAAGACTATAGGTGAGAATCTAGGAGCATGGTTGGAGGTCTGCTAATCCTAGAGCCATGCTTAATCTATTTATATAGGAAACATTTGAGGATCTACTGTTTGTGGGGCATTTTTATTTTTATTTTTTTAAGATTTTATTTATTTGACAGAGATCATAAGTAGGCAGAGAGGCAGGCAGACAGAGAGGGGGGAAACAGGCTCCCCGCTGAGCAGAGAGCCCAATGCAGGATTCGATCCCAGGACTCTGGGATCATGACCAGAGCTGAAGGCAGAGGCTTAACCCACTGAGCCACCCAGGTACCCCTTGAGAGTTTTTTCTTTTTTCTTTTTTTAATTTTTTATTAACATATAATGTATTATTTGCTCCAGGGTACATGTCTGTGAATCATCAGACTTACACATTTCACAGCATTTGCCATAGCACATACCCTCCCCCATGTCCATATCCCTACCCCCCGACCTCCCAGCAACCGTTAGTTGGTTTCATGAGTTTAGGAGTCTCTTATGGTTTATCTCCTCCCCCATCTCATCTTGTTTCATTTCTCTTCCCCAAACCCCCATAACAGTGGGGCATTTTTAGAAGCAGTATTTCATTTGATGCCCTATGAGATAGGTACTATTATGCCTAATTTTGTAGATGTGTTAACTGAGAATTAGAAAGGGTAGCTAATTTGCCCAAGGTAATATAGCCAATAAATGTACAAATCAAAATCATATACACAGTGGCATATGTGGTTGGTTTCCTAGTCAACAGTTATTTCTCACTCTTTCTCTCCTAAGAGATCCCCAGGACTGTTCTGGCAGCAATATGTCCAGACCTACGAAGTGAATCATAAGGATTTAAGCCAGGAATGGCAACTCTACACCCCTTTGCCAGTGACCGTAAATTGTCTGTGGCTTCTGAAAAAGTCATGGAAGAAGGAGGCTCTTCTGGTGTCACCATTGCATCCTGTTTTGGACTCTGTAATGTAATGATGCGGTACTTGGAACTTCAGCCGCCATTTTCAAACTATGAGGGAAGACCTCACTGGCTCACGGAGGAAGACAGTGGGAGGATCAAAGCATCTTGGCTCCTTAGTGACATTGTTAAAATGCCAGATCAATTTTGAAGCCACCTCCTTTTTGATAGTCCTATGGATCAGCTGCTATTAGTTAGGCATTCTATTATTTGCAGCCAGAAGCATTTTTTAGAGAGATTTATTTATTTATTTGAGAGAGAGAGAGAGCAAGCACATGGGAGTGGAGGGAGGGGCAGAGGGAAAGGGAGAAAGAAGCCCAAGCAGACTTCCTGCTGAGCGCAGAGCTGGACACGGGACTCAATTTCACACCCCTGACAAAGATCATGACCTGAGCTGAAATCAAGAGTGGGATGCTTAACTGACTGAGCCACCCAGGCACCCTGGGCCAGAAGGATTTTTAACAACTACTAGAAAATAGAGTATATGATGAGAGTCAAATGAATGGCACACCAATTAAGAGCTAGTTGAGAGCAAGAAGAGGTCCTGAGGGTTGAGTTAATCAGAGAGAGGTACGTACAATAGGATGACTTGGAGTCAGGTCTTGAAGAATGGTGGATATATTTAAAGATAAGAAGAACAAAAAGTATTTCAAGACAGGGCAACATTTGTCTTATTCACTGTCATAACTCCAATTTTGAGTGTAGTATACTGCACAGAGCAGGTGCTCAATATATGTTTGTGAAATGAATTAATAAATGAGAACAGAAGCAGGGACAAGAAAGCATGGAGCACTTTAGACAGATAATGGACAAGGGAAAGAATGTATGGATGGGGAGTGGTGGGAGCTAATGCAGGTGGTAGGCAGAGGATGAAGAGTTCAGGCTGTGTCTTGGAAGATTTGCCTCTTCCTTTGACCATTCCTTACCTCCCCAATTGTACAATCATAACAAAATCTAACAGAGGATTTGACATGGTGACCTACAGTATATCAAGTGTACATTTGAGTGACAAAACAAACAAATTAGAAGTCATGGGCCAGGAGCATTTCAGGGTGGCCTGAGAATACCAAATATCACAGATAATATTAAAATAAAGAGTTCAGCACCTGAAAAGTACCTAATTCTGCCTGTCAAGCCTAGACACTAAGCCCCAAGCCCCCACCTCAACAGCTTTTCCTGGAGATAGGAAATAGGCCAATCTTGAGAAAGGCTTTCTTTCAGCTTAAGTGATGGCTTCTCTTCTGATAGCAATTTCCTGGAGAATGAGCTCTGACACCCTTAACAGTACTCTTTTGCAGTTTCCATATTAAGTGCTCCGGTCTAAGAGATGAAATAACTTATCAGGCGTTGTTACTGGCATAAAAATTAGAATTAGCATATTAAGGATATTTTATTCCCTGAAGCAGTCAAGAGAGCTAATTTTATCATGTAAAATGACTTATAGAAAGAGTACAACAAACATCATGTGGAATTAGATTTATCCAAATCGTGGGGGGGGGGGTGAATAGTTAATATTGAATTGGAATGCCATGAGATAGATCTAATCCTTAGCAAGTAAATTTTGCCCCCCATCATTTTCTAGCCCCTGACTCTACTCCCCACCCTGAACTGTCTACTCTCTCTAGAATCCTGGCTCAGGAAAAAGTTTTAAACTTACCCATGGCAAGAAATCAATAACTGACAGTGATAACAGCTACCATTTATTGAGTGCTTTCCACAGGCCAGGTACTATTCTGAGGGCTTTACCTACATTAGCTTATTTAAAACTCACAACCCTAAAGGTGCCTGGGTAGTGCAATTGGTTAAGTGTTGGACTCATGGTTTTGGCTCAGGCCCTGAGCTCAGGGTTGTGAGCTCAAGCCCTGTGTTGGGCTCCACACTCAGATCAGAGTCTGCTTGAGTTTCTCTCTCCCTCTGCCCCTCCCCACTGCTCTCTTTCTCTGTAAAAATAATAAATAAATCTTTAAAAAAATAAATAAAACTCACAACCCTACGAGATAACTGAAATTATAATCCCACATTTTACAGTTGAGGAGAGAGGCAAAGCAACTTATTCGATGTCATTCAGTAATTGGCAGGGCTTGTATTTGAACCCAGGCATTCCAGATGGTACATCTACTGGCTACCCTATTCCCACATTTATTGTACTTTTTTTTTTTAAGATCAGAGATAAAACATTAGAATAGAGAAATAAAATTCCTTAGGACTTTAAGATTCCTCAGCTATGGGGGCAGGTACCATTGGTTTGGTGCTCTAGCACCTTTCAGTCCAGGTTGAGTATGCAAAATCCCGACTGAGGCCAACATTTCAGTTTTTAAGTTCTTTTTAAAAATTTTTTTTAAGTAGGCTCCAAGCCCAATGTGAGGCTTGAACTCACGACCCTGAGATTAAGAGTCACATGCTCTACTGACCAACCCAGCCAGGTGCCCCACTATTTGAGTTTTGAGTTATTTTTTCAAAAAGATCATGTGGCTCCTGAAATCAACTCTATTAATTTGATTCGTGTTGCTGTGATCCCTATTCTTCTACAGCCTATCAAATTGCTGATGGGTTGATAGGGCTTGAGTTCATGCTGATTTAACAGGAAAGTTTTCTGCCTAAGGTTGTGTGCTATATCCTCATATTTTCATGTTTATTTTTATTCTTCTTGAAGTTCTTTTTTCTAACAACTTGATTCCTTGACTCTTTTCCAGTATTTGTCTAACACGTGGAGTATAACCCAGACAGAAATAGGTCTTGTAATAGTACCAGTGGACAAGAAGAACTTTTAGCCTATCTGCCCACTGTGTGGACAAGAAATCCTGACTACATTTATCAAAGGAGAACACCAGTTTTAACACACCAATAATAATGGACAAAATGCTTAAATCATGACCTACAGGTTGAAAAACCTACCTTATGTAATGAACTATGTGTGTAATTTATTAAGCAGTTAACTTTAGCGTGAATATGTATAAACCAGTATACAAATAATTTCAAGCATCACTAAAAGGGACTTGGGTATTGACTTACTTCCAGTCTTTTCTTAGGAATTCATAAAAACCTTAGCCAAAAGGCTGTGTGCTCTGGTTCTAGTCCAAGTCATCTTTATCTTTTGTTATTCTCTCTTCATCCGTGATGTGTGCCCTCATTTCCTTATATCAGGGCAAATATGCAAATCTCAAATGATTCTCAATCTCTCTGTATGCAATTATTCAAAATTCGAACTTCTAATGCTATGATTCCCAAACCTGGCTGATCTTCAAATCTATTAAATCAGAATTTCTGGGTAGAGAAGCCTAAACTGTGTTTTTTTAAAGTGACCTGGCAGATGCAGCCAGGTTTGGGAATCATTGAACTAAGCACAGTTTTCATCAAATATATTTCTACAGCTCTTGCTTTTTATTTACTACTGCAGTGACTTTTAAAGATTTTATTTATTTATTTGAGAGACAGAGAAAGTGAGAGAGAGCATGAGAGGAGAGAAGGTCAGAGGAAGAAGCAGACTCCCCATGGAGCTGGGAGCCCGATGTGGGACTCGATCCCGGAACTCAAGGATCACGACCTGAGCCGAAGGCAGCCGCCCAACCAACTGAGCCACCCAGGTGCCCCTGCAGTGACTTTTATAAATGTTCAAGGAACTAAAGGCGGTGACAGTTTTCCAGCATGTGCTGTTACATATTTTATCTCCAAAACTGAATCTATTACAGCTGCCTGGAAATACTTTCTTCACTCTGTGCTGTTGTGGTGTAGGATCCCAAACTGCTAGTCCACACATTACTAATGTCCTCCAGGATGTTAATAAGTATTCCTCACTATCATTCACTCTATCCTCACTATTGTGGATATCAATATCCACAATATATCAATATCCACAATAGCGAAACAACAGAAAGAACCCAGATGTCCATCAACAGATGAATGGATAAAGAGGATGTGGTATATATACATATACAATGGAATACTATGCAGCCATCAAGAGAAAAGCAATCTTGCCATTTGCAATGACGTGGATGGAACTAGAGCGTATTATGCTAAGTGAAATAAGTCAGTCAGAGAAAGACAATTATCACATGATCGCTCTGATATGAAGAATTTGAGAGGCAGGGTGGGGTTTCGTGGGGGTAGGAAATGAAACATGATGGGGTCAGGAAGGAGGCAAACCATAAGAGACTCATAAACTCACAAAACAAACTAGGGCTAGGGGGTTGGGGGATAGGGATAGGGTGGTTGGGTTATGGACATTGGGGAGAGTATGTGCTATGGTAAGTGCTGTGAAATGTGTAAGCCTGATGATTCGCAGACATGTACCCTGGGGCAAATACTACATTATATGTTAATAAATAAAAGAAAGAAAATATACTCAGCATCTCAGTATCAAGAAAAAAAGAAAAGAAAAAAAAAAGAAAATAGTGGGTTAAAGAAAGGCAAAGACGTTTCCCTACTGGAGTGATGCTAAATACTAATAATACGATAATATTCAGGGCAAATACCTAGAGGAACACTCAATGTATGATATTTTCCATATTAATATTTTATTGTGGCAAAAAATGCATCATAAAATTTACCATCTAACTGTTTTTAAGTGTAGAGTACAGTAGCGTTAACTATATGTGCATTATTGCACAATGGATCTCTTTTTCATCTCGCAAAACTAACACTCTATACCCACTGAGCAACAATTCCCTTTCCCCTCTTCCCCTCAGTCCCTGGCAACTACCATTCTATTTTCTGTTTGTAAGAAATTGACTACTTTAGAGTTCCTGACTGGCTCAGTCAGTAGAGCATGCAACTCTTGATCTCAGGGTTATGAGTTTGAGCCCCACGCTGGGTGTAGAGATTACTTAAAAATAAAATCTTTTTTTAAAAAGTAAATTGACTAGATACCTCATTAAAGTAGAATCATGCAGTCTTTGTCTTTCCATGACTGGCTCATTTCACTTAGCAGAATGCCCTCAAGTTTCATCCAGGTTGTAGCATATGACAAGATTTCTTTCTTTTTTAAAGGCTGAATAATATTTTATTTTATGTATATACCACATTTGCATCTATTCCTCCACTGGTGGACATTTAAATTGTTTCCGTATCTTGGCTACTGTGAATAGGCTTGCTATGAACATAGGTGTGCAGGTATCTCTTTGAGATTCTGATTTTTTTTTAAGATTTTATTTATTTATTTGACAGAGAGAGAGAGAGAGAGATCACAAGTAAGCAGAGGGGTAGGGAGAGAGAGGGGGGAGGCAGGCTCCCTGCTGAGCAGAGAGCCTGATGTGGGGCTCAATCCCAGGACCCTGAGATCATGACCTGAGCTGAAGGCAGAGCCTTTAACCCACTAAACCACCCAGGTGCCCGAGATTCTGATTTTGGATAAACATCCAGTAGTAGGATTGCTGGATCATATAGTAGCTTCATTTTTTAATTTTTTGAGTAACCTCCATACTGTTTTCCATAGAAGCTACACCTTTTTACATTCCTTTCCCAAATTAATTTTGAACATGGAAATTTTTCCCTTGGAAGAAAATGAGAATACCAAAGAACATAGTTTGAGAGACACTACTATAAAGCACCCTGGATTTTAACAAGAAAAAGAGCAACTTCTATGGTTAAGTGTACCTCAAAAAGTATTCTTACATCATGTTAGGTATATTCTATGTTTTGCTACCAGATGCCCTGCCCTTGTGACCTTCACAAGCATTTAGAGGAAACAGAAGCCATTCATGTTTAAATTTAGAATAATAAAAGTATATGCTCAAGGCTTCAGTTTAAAGTATAAGAACATCTCAAATGACACTACAGACAAAGGTCTGAAATCTAAGATCTATAAAGAACTCCTCAAACTCAATACTCATAAAACAGATAATCACGTCAAAAAATGCACAGAAGATATGAACAGACACTTCTCCAAAGAAGACATACAAATAGCTAACAGACACATGAAAAAATGTTCATCATCTTTAGCCATCAGGGAGATTCAAATTAAAACAACATTGAGATACCACCTTACACAAGTTAGAATGGCCAATATCAAGATAGTAAACAACAAATGTTGGAGAGGATGAGGAGAAAGGAGAACCCTCTTCCACTGTTGGTGGGAATGCAAGTTGGTGCAGCCACTTTAGAAAACAGTGTGGAGATTCCTCAAGAAATTAAAAATAGAGCTACCCTATGACCCTGCAATTGCACTACTGGATATTTACCCTAAAGATACAGATGTAGTGAAAAGAAGAGCCATATGTACCCCCAATGTTCATAGCAGCAATGGTCACAATCGCCAAAACTGTGGAAAGAGCCAAGATCCCCTTCAACAGATGAATGGATAAAGAAGATATGTTTTATATATACAATCGAATATTATGCAGCCATCAGAGATGAATACCCAACTTTTGTATCAACATGGACGGGACTGGAAGAGATTATGAGGAGTGAAATAAGTCAAACAGAGAGAGTCAATTATCTTATGGTCTCACATGTGGTGCATAAGGAAAAATATGGAAGGCATTGTGAGAAGGAAAGGAAGGGTGAATGGGGGCGAATCGGAGGGGGAGATGAAAAATGAGAGATTGTGGACTCTTAGCAACAGACTGAGGGTTTTGGAGGGGTAGAGGTGGGGGTTGGGTGAGCCTGGTGGTGGGTATTGAGAAGAGCATGTATTGCATGGAGCACTGGGTGTGGTGCATGAACAATGAATCTTGGAACACTGAAAAAATAAAATAAAAGTATTTGGGGAAAAAAATAAAATAAAATATAATAACATTCTTTTTGATAATGAAATAGTACATAAAAGTTTTGCATTAAATAATCTAATTCAAAGGCTCTGAATTTGGGGCACCTGGGTGGCTCAGTTGGTTAGGCATCTGCCTTAGGCTCGGGTCATGATCTCAGGGTCCTGGGATCAAGTCCCGCATTGGGCTCCCTGCTCAGTGGTGAACCTGCTTCTCCCTCTCTCTCTCCCTTTGTGCTCTCCCTTGTGCTCTCTATCTCACTCTCTCTAGTAATAAATAAAATCTTAAAAAAAGAGAGGATATGAGGAGAAGCAAGATTCATAATACAAATTATTCATGAATGAACAAACCACTTATAAAATTAGTCTCTACTCAAGCATCTCTTCCTGCCTAGTATGAACCTAAGTTGGTCGTTGTCTGGCAGATGTTTTTTTTTTTGCAGATTTTCTAAAATTTTCAGACAACACAAAGCAAACCAATTTCAAAGTGAAATTGCAAATCCTGAAAAATATTTAGTATTTCATGCAGTTGATAAAAGTGATGCTGAGGAAGTACTCTGATCATATGCAACACCATTGACAACTGAAGATCTGGTAGAGTAAGTCCAGTTAACAAAAGAATGACAAAGGGAAACTAACGGGGATGATACCAAGAAAAATACATCGAAGGAAATGATTTGAATATCAAAAGTTTAAGAGAAGTCCTGGGAAAATTAAAGTCCTTGACTATTTCAGCCTTTAAGCATTTTGATCCAAAAATTGTGGAGAACTACAAGTTTTGCCCCAGCGTGGGTACATTTTGGTGAGAATAAACTTTATTTTCATTTTTGTTTCCATTTTATGAAAATTGGAATACTTTTGTCACTATCAAGTTTTGACTCTAATAGCCGTCATCACTAGTGAAACAGAACCATCCTTTATACTGCTTGGAAGATTAGGCAAACACATTGCATCTTCTCAGCTATTCTGAACAAGAATGGCTGCACTTGGAGGCTTTTCTATTTACTTCAGTTTGCAAATATTCTAGACATTTGCAGGTGCCAAATATCTGAGCTCTAAATAAACAGGGTAGCCATTCTACCTCATTTATCTCCCTTTCCAGATGTAGTACCTGGCAGAGTACTGACAATTTAGTCAGTGCTTTAAAAATGATTAAATGAATTTGAACCCCCTCCCTAAAGATTCACAATCAAGAAAGTTTATCCACTTTGATTTCCAAAGCTGGAAAAACGAGTCCCCAAACACTTCACAGCTGTATACTTGTTCAACAAAGAACAGCTAAGATGCAGTCATTATAAGAACTCTGTGGATATGGGGCACCTGGGTGGCTCAGTTGGTTAAGCAACTGTCATTGGCTCAGGTCATGATCCCAGGGTCCTGGGATTGAGTCCCACATCAGGCGCCTTGCTCAGTGGCTCAGAGCCCCCTTCTCCCTCTCCCTTTGCTGCTCCCCCATTGGTGCTCTCTCTGTCCCTCTCTCTCAAATAAATAAAATCTTAAGAGACCAGCAAAAAAAAAAAAAAGTGAAATATGTTTAAATTTATTTTACTATTCTTTTTTTTTAAGATTTTATTTATTCATTTGTCAGAGAGAGCACAAGCAGGCAGAGGCAGAGAGAGAGAAAAGCAGGCTCCCCGCTGAGCAAGGAGCCCGACACAGGACTTGATCCCAGGACCCCGGGATCATGACCCGAGCCGAAGGCAGTGGCCCAACTGACTGAGCCATTCAGGCATCCCTATTTTACTATTCTTGATGAAATGTCTGAAAGGACATTTTTATTGGCAAACCTAGCACAGAGATTCAATGATTATCATATTTACTTAAAAATTTCCCCCTTTGGGGGTGCCTGGGTAGCTCAGTCAGTTGTTTTGGACACTTGGTCTCTGCTCAGGTCATAGTCTCAGGGTCATGAAATTGAGCCCAAATCCAAATTCGAATCCAAATCTGGGCTCTGCACTCAGCAGGAAGTCTGCTTGAGATTCTCTCTGTCTCCCTCTCCCTCTCCACTCACTCATGCACTCTCTCAAATAAATAAATAAAATCTTTTTTAAAAAGTTCCCCTTTGAGGAGGCATTTTAACCATGATAAAGGACACTATGAAGATGAATCCCAAAATCACTGCTATTCCCAGAAGCGTAATTTCCTCCATGGATAAGTTTTTGAAGGCATAAGCCAGGCAACTAAAGAGGCTTAAACAGTTATTAGGTTATCTTCCTTTCACATTCAGCAGAATTACTTATACCTTCCCCACTGTCCTGACCAAGCTTCAGTGGGGTTACTCCTAGTAAATACAGTGCCTGCCCAGGAGGGAAATCAGACAAAATAATTCATTTATTTTTCCTCATCACTGGGGAAGAGAAATTATGAGGGAAGAGAATTTTATGAGTAAACGAAGTAAGGATCAAAATTGCTTCTGCCTTCAATCAACAATTGATGATTCCATTCACTAAATGTATGGAACCTTCAGGGATGTTGTTGGCTATGCAAGCAAGTTTTGTTAAAAGGAGAAGTTCTCAAATTTTCTCATTCTTCAAGAAAAAATAAGCAAGACAAAGCAAAATGATTCTTCAAGCCAAAAAAATATCGCACCATCCCTACCCATTCCCATGTACTTTTGCATTCCTTTCAATCCATCTACATAATCACTCATGAAGCCAGCTTCATTTATTGATCATCTTACTATTTACATGCCCTTTTAAACTTCAATTTTGAGATGGTTTAAAGATAAATCAGTGTCCAGAAAACTACAAGCTCTCTAAGATATTCAAAACTCTTATGGCGCCCAGAAAGTTCTTAGAGATATTTCTTTCACAGGAGTTTCCTAATGTCTGATATTTTAGTTCCTGTTTCACTTATGCAGAAGACATCCAAAGTAAATGCTAATTTGAAAAAAAGAAGCATTGGACTCCTACCTCTTTTTGGCTTTGCTATAAAAATATAATCCTGAGAGGAATATTTGGGCTCAGTGTGCCACGTGTTGAAGTAAAGGAACATTCATCAAGCTCATTTCCTGCAGAGCAAACCCTTCTACATCATTCAGTTGAGCCACAACATCTGGATAATTGGCCCCAGCCTGGTGGGAGACCTCCCCCACCACACAGGATTTCTGGATAATTCTTGATCATTAGGCATACAAACTCTCCTCAGTGCTCACCTTGAATGTCTTTTCTCTCTTCTGTCTTGTCTACAGTCTGTAGTTTCAGCTGCTCATCAACTATCAAAACATCTGAAGAAATTAAAAATAATGCTGTTTGAAATAAACTCTCATTAATTTAAGAAAAATGTGAAAATCCAGACATGATATGAAAGTTTCTTTTCCTTGTGGTGATGTAGATGATATTCTCTCTCCTTCCTAGGCAATACTCGGAAGGGTTTAGTTAACTCAACTCTTCCTGTACAACTCTTTGGGGTGCCAGAATGGAGAAAAAACACTCTAAATCCTTCTCTTATTGATTGTATAAAAAGGAAAGCCCAACGCTTATCACTGTTAGATTATCTAAGTCATTAGGATCAGAGTTTCCCATCAGCCCAGAGTACTTCCTTTTCTAGATTTCAGGGGAAATTTAACATAGTTTCCAAACCTCATATAATTACAGAAATAGCTTGTAAAATCCTTTAGCTCCTAGGTCTTATTACAATCAATATTTTACACAATGTGCAGCACATAGTAGGTTTATAATAAATAAATAAATAATTAGATGATTAATTAATTAAAGTCTGACTTTATACTTAAAAAATACTTTAGTATTCATCTGGTGGAAATGTTATGGCCAAGGTTGATATTCAACTGACATGCACAATTATAGCCTTAAAAGTTTTCAGGACTTGTAGAGTCACCTTCACTGTTGGTATTCATTGTGTTCTGACTGTTAAATATTTTTAATAACTCTCTTAGCAGCATGATGCCACAACACAAAAGAAATATATATATATATATATATATATATATATATTTTTTTTTTTTACTTTAAACATGTTTTTACAAAGTGTTTAGGACCCAGGCCCTTCCCTCTGAATAGCAGTGACTGGGTTTATTTGAGTTTAGAAGTGGTCAAAGATCAAGTAGAGAAGTGAAACTATCAGGAAACGAGTCAGGCATCAGGGTGGGGGTCAAACCATTGTATCATGGCCGGTTTTAAACATGGAGACTAGGATGCCAAGTTAGGGTTTTCCAGAGGTGAAATTGTCAGGGACACGGGAAGTCAGAGTTAGATTGCTATTTATAAGTTAAGAACAAAGGAGGTCAGATATCTCTTCAAAATCCTGTTTTCATTTCCTTTGGGTATATACCCAGAAGTGGAATTTCTGGATTGTATGGCATTTCTATTTTAAATTTTTTGAGGAATTTTCATATTATTTTGCATAGTGGTTGACCAATTTACATTCCCACAGTGTATAAAGGTTTTCTTTTCACCACAACATCTCCAGCATCTGTTGTCTCTTGTCCTGTTGATGAATGTAATAAAGGTTAGGTGATATCTCACCGTGATTTTGATTTGTATTTCCTGATGATTAGCGATTTTGATCATCTTTTCATGTACCTGTTGGCCAGTTTGATGTCCCTTTTGGAAAAATGCCTCTTTAGCACTTCGGACCATTTTTTATCAGATTGTTGCATGCCCATCAATGGATAAATGGATAAAAAAGATATAAATATACATAAGGGAATATTATTCAGCCATTAGAAAGGAGGACACTGTGCCATTTGTCACAACATGGATGGACCTTATGCACATTATGCTAAGTGATATAAGTAAGACAGAGAAAGACAAGTATTTTGTAATATCACTTATATGTGAAATCTAAAAAAAAATCAAAATGTAAAAAAATAAACCCTGAGTAAAATGGTGGTCACCAGGGCAGAGAGAGCACAGGAGGATAATACTGATGCAATTTAAGGGTATGAACTTGCAATGAGTCCTAAATAAGCCATAGAGCACTAATGTACAGTGTAAATGTTATAGACAACAAAATTGCACTATAATTATGTAATGTGATAAATATCACTATTATGGCAATATATTAGGATATATAAATTTATCAAAGTAACAGGTTGGGGGGCGAGGAGCAAGATGGAGGAGTAGTAGGAAACCTAAATATTATCAGGCCCCAGGAGTTCAGCTAGATAGTTACCAGACCATTCTGAATAGCTACAAACTCAACAGGAGAGAGAAGAGAAGAGCAGCAATTCTAGGAACAGAAAATTGACCACTTTCCAGAATGTAAGACGTGTGAAGTGAATCTGAAGCAACATTTGGGAAGATAGATCACGGAGGTAGGGGCTGGCTCCCAGTAAGCATTAGAGCAGCAGAGCACAAAATCGGAACTTTTAGAAGTCTGCTCCACTGAGGGATGTTGCTCCAGAGGCTAAGCAGGGGATGGAGCTCTCACGGGGACAGTGTGGTCTCAGGTACCTCAGGGCCACAAAAAGACCAGGGGTGTCTGAGTGTGGCAGAGCCCCCAGGTATCAAAACAAGGAAGCTGCTGCAGAGACAGAGCCGAGCAGTGGGCTCTCAGCTCAGGGTTACCTTAAATGGTGATCTGAGGCATAGTTGGGCCACTGCTCTTCAGGCAGGGACGCAACAAACAGCAGATCCGGGGACACTCATCTTCCTCCTCTGGGAGGAGTGGCACAGGAGTGCGCTGCAGGAATCTGCTGTGTTTGGAGACTCCAAACGGGCCGTGCGCCAGAGATAGAAATGCTCAGTCACAGGCCAGGTGAGCTCAGAGTGTGGCCAGAGACCAGGAAGACAGGAGGGGCTGACTGCTTTTCTCTGAGGGTGCATTGAGGAGTGGGGCCCTGAGCTCTCGGCTACTATGGGCCAGAGACTGGGAGGCCGCCATTTTCATTCCCCTCTTCCAAAGCTGTATGGAAAGCATTCAGGGAAAAAAAGTTCCCGAGAGCGAACCAAGCAGATTACATAGCTTGGCCCCTGGTAAGTGTGGTACAATGCCGCCTCGGGCAAAGACATTTGAGAATCATCGCAACGGCCCCTCCCCCAGAAGATCAGGTGGAACATCCAGCTAAGATCAAGTTCACCGATCGATGAGAACTGTGGAACTCCAGAGCTAGGGGAAAGCAACACATAGAATTCATGGATTTTTCCCCATGATCCTTTAGTCTTTCAAAGTTAAATGTTTTTAGTTTTATTTTTTCTTATTCTATTTTTTTAATTTTTCTTCTTTCCCATTTGAACCTTTTTTTAACTATTTTATCTTATCAATTTTTTAAAAATCTTTTTTAATTTTCATCTTCACAGTCATATTCCATCCCTTCATCGTGTTTACCCTTATTTTTGTATATATGTTTTTCTTTCTTTAATGTTTTGGGAGGCAGTTTCTTCTAACAGACCAAAATACACCCAAAATCAAGTGTGTGGCTCTGTTCTATTCACTAGTCTAATATATTTTTTTCTTTTTCTTTTTCTTTTTTTCCTCCTTTCTTCTCCCCCTGGTTTTGGGTTTCTTCATATTTGGTTAGTGTATATTTTTCTGGGGTTGTTACCACCCTTTTAGTATTTTATTCTCCCATTCATGTATTCTTATCTGGATAAAATGACAAGGCAGAAAAACTCACCACAAAAAAAAGAACAAGAGGCAGTACCGATGGCCAGGGACTTAATCAATGCAGACATTAGTAAGATGTCAGAACTACAGTTCAGAATGACAATTATCAAGGTGCTAGCTGGACTGAGAAAAGCATGGAAAATACTAGAGAATCCCTTTCTGGATAAATAAAATCCCTTTCTGAAGAAATAGAAGAACTAAAATCTAACCAAGTTGAAATCAAAAAAGCTATTAATGGGGTGAAATAAAAAATGGAGGTTCTTACTGCTAAGATAAATGAGGAAGAAGAGATAATTACTGATATAGAAGACCAAATGATGGAGAATAAAGAAGCTGAGAAACAGAGAGATAAACAACTAGTGAACCACAAGGGGAGAATTTGAGAGATAAGTGATGCCATAAGACGAAACAATATTAGAATAATTGGGATCCCAGGAGAAGAAGAAAGAGAGTGAGCAGCAGAAGATATACTGAAGCAAATTATAGCAGAGAATTACCCTAATTTGGTGAAGGGAACAAGCATCAAAATCCAGGAGGCACACCCCCCCTCAAAATCAATAAAAATAGTATCCAAAATCTATAAAGAACTTATCAAACTCAACACCCAAAGAACAAATAATCCAATCAAGAAATGGGCAGAAGACATGAACAAATGTTTCTGCAAAGAAGACATCCAAAAGGCCAACAGACACATGAAAAAGTGCTCAACATCACTCAGCATCAGGGAAATACAAATCAAAACCACAGTGAGATACCACCTCACACCAGTCAGAATGGCTAAAATTAACAAGTCAGAAAAAAACAAATGTTGGCGAGGATACAGAGAAAGGGGAAACCTCCTACACTGTTGGTGGGAATGCAAGCTGGTGCAGCCACTCTGGAAAACAATATGGAGGTTCCTCAAAACATTGAAAATAGAGCTACCCTATGACCCAGCAATCACACTACTGGATATTTACCCTAAAGATACAAATGTAGTGATCCAAAGGGGCACGTGCACTTGAATGTTTATAGCAGCAATGTCCACAATAGCCGAACTATGGAAAGAACCTAGATGTCCATCAACAGATGAATGGATAAAGAGGATGTCATATATACAGACAATGGAATACTATGCAGCCATCAAAAGAAACGAACTCTTGCCATTTGCAATGACGTGGATGGAACTAAAGAGTATTATGCTAAGTAAAATAAGTCAGAGAAAGACAATTATCATATGATCTCTCTGATATGAGGAATTTGAGAGGCAGGGTGGGGGGTTATAGGGGGTAGGGAGGGAAAAAAAGAAACAAGATGGGATTGGGAGGGAGACAAACCATAAGAGACTCTTTTTAAAAAAAAAAAAAAGATTTTATTTATTTATTTGAGAGACAGAGAACATGAGAGAGAGCATGAGAGGAGAGAAAGTTAGAGGAAGAAGCAGGCTTCCTGTGGAGCTGGGAGCCCAATGTGGGACTCAATCCTGGAACTCAAGGATCATGACCTGAGCCGAAGGCAGTTGCTCAACCAACTGAGCCACCCAGGCACCCCGAGACTCTTAATCTCATGAAACAAACTGAGGGTTGCTGGAAGGTGGAGGGTAGGGATAGAGTGGCTGAGTTATGGATACTGGGGAGGGTACGTGCTATGGTGAGTGTTGTGAAATGTGTAAGCCTGATGATTCACTGACCTGTACCCCTGGGGCAAATAATACATTATCTGTTGTTAATAATAGTAATTTAAAAAGTAACAGGTTGTACACCTTCAATTTACACAATGTTACATGCAATATTTATTCAGTTTTAAGAAAGGACAAGGGAGCTCAGAAGCACAAGTAAAAACAATATAGATCACAAGAGGTTCACCCTGTCTCCAGCAGAAAGTTCAACTACCCTGACACCCAGCACCCACTCTTTATCAGCCGTGGTCAGGTTAACCACGTGTTGCCCCATCAGCCTACTCCCCGACTTGGGCCTAAATAACATCTCAAATCTCAACTGCCAGTAAATAGAAACTTTCAGTTTGTCCCCTTTAGGAGGTACTAAAATTTTCATCTTTCAGGAAGCAAGGCAATGTTTTTGTATACTGTGTGTATGTTGTGGGGAAGGAATAGTATTCTGGTGCTAGATTAGTGTTGTGAAGTCAAATGTGCCACGATATTCCTTTTTACATGCTAGGCAGGCTCATAAGGTGTTCTTGGCCTTTTATAGGTCACAAACACGTGCCGTTTTAATCTCTCTCATCTTACTAACTTCATCAGACATCAACCTATTGTTGTAAATTGTCAAAGTACTAAAGAAGCACATCTCCACCCGTAGTTCAGAAATGTAAATACCAAAATCCTCATCAACAGCTCTCAGTGCTTACAACCCTGAGTCGCACCATCAGACTCAATATTGCTTGATGATTTCTTCAATATTCCGCAGCATCACCTTATATATGGAGAACATGGTAAAACTCTTCACTGGATTCAATTCGACATTTTTAATGGCCCAGAAAAAGCTTTTAGATGGTGAAACAGTATTGCTAAATGTCTTCTAAATCAAAAGGGCAGTTACCAATATTAATCCTGCTCAAAATAAGCAGAGTTCTAATCAACTGAGTCAACGGAGCACAGATAGCACCTAGCCCCAAGATCTACAGGTCATTTCAAATATACGAAGCTCTGCTCTGGCTCTGGAGGATTCGATTAAAGTTGTACTTGCTGACTCGAGCTTATAGAACACAGATTCTCAAAAAGGAAGGGCCATTCTTGGACTTTACTTTTCAAAATCCATTTTTTAAGTGTCCTAACAGTATCACATAATCTCACATTACCCTACTTCAGGTAAGCATTTATGCTTCAAGGTAACAAAAGACAGAAGTTGGAGCATATTCAGAGAGTTGACAGCAAGACATTTCTGAATATTACAATACTTAATATTAATAATTTTTATTAATTAATAATTAATTAATTTTTATTAAATTAATTTTTATTAAAAATTAATAAAAATTTACTAAATAAATAATTAAATAAATAATAAATTAATTTATTTATTAATTAAAATAAAATACTCTATTTACTGGCAGTTGAGATTTGAGATGTTATTTAGGCCCAAGTCGGGGAGTAGGCTGATGGGGCAACATGTGGTTAACCTGTACAATGCAGCGGTACAAAGCAGTGGCCATGAGTACAGATGGCATGACCCTAACTTGTTAAGGCACCTGCCACAAATCTGTTCCAAAGGCCCAACTCTCCAAAGTTATCGACCCTTCAGGAATAAAATAACAACAGTCGATGTGGCTGGAAGCTTCCCCAGATATACGTATTGCGGTTCCTTCACAGACATGATAACAGTTGTTACAGTAAGAGGATGGAACAGGAACCTCTTAGGAAGTGACCGGATAAACATTTATATCCTTAGAAGTGCTGGTTTAAGAGGTGATAACAAATTTCCTAAAATGTCTTCCAGAAAACTGGGGGGTGATTGGAAGTCCATGCTATAGACACTATTTATATGTATCTTCTTATCACCCACCTCCTTCTGCCAAGGACCTGAAGTCATAAGCATATATAAAATAAGAAAAAGCAAATAGTTTAAAGAAACAGGGCAAACAGGAAAGAGTAAAAATTGGGGAGAAAAATCAGCCACCAGAAATGTGCATCTATGGTCCTATGAAGTTACTGAAAGTGGGCTTCAGGTTTGGTTTTAAGCTATCTATTGGCCCAAGTGAGGAAGGAAATTCAATCAGTTTTAAAACTTACTGTGATGGGTGCCTGGGTGGCTCAGTTGGTTGGGCAACTGCCTTTGGCTCAGGTCATGATCCCAGAGTCCTGGGATTGAGTCCCGCATCGGGCTCCCAACTCCATGGGGAGTCCGCTTCTCACTCTGACCTTCTCCCTTCTCATGCTCTCTCTTACTCTCTCTTTCCTAATAAATAAATAAATAAATAAATAAAATCTTAAAAATAAATAAATAAAACTTACTGTGAGCAGAAAAACAACTCTCCTAATGCATCCTTTGCATCTATATGCTTGTAAGTTAAAATTTTATCTATACAATTTAATAAAATATGGTAGCATCTGAACCTCAGGAACTCATATCCAAAGTGTTATAATAATAGTATCCATCCCAAATGTACTAAACACAAAGGACAGAGATATGAAACGGTAATGAATTTTTAAAAGATTATTTATTGATTTATTTGACAGAGAGAGAGAGAGAGAGGGGGGTCATACAAGCAGGCAGAGCTGCAGGCAAAGGAAGAGGGAGAAGCAGGCTCTCCACTGAGCAGAGAGCCAGATATGGACTGGGGCTCTATCCCAGGACCCTGGGATTCTGACCTGAGCCAATGGCAGATGCTTAACCGACCGAGCCACCCAGGTGCCCCTAAATGGTAATTTAAAATCCATGAAAAATAAGCCTAATAGTTGTTGAATGAGTTCTCAAAAAATCAAAACATCTTGCGTTACAAAAACAAAAAGTGAAAAACCTTGAAACTCTCAGAAACCAAAATTCAGATTTTAAACCATACAGTGAAGTTTCTACAGAGTTCTTTTGCAGCCAAAGAGCAGACTGAAAGGGAAAAATCATGAAGAACTGCACAGGGGAAAAAAAAATATCAGCTTTTGTTATAAACTGGCCAACATAAAAGCTACAGGCTATCCCAGAATTGAAGGAAGCACCAAGTATTAAATTTGATCCAGATTTAAAACGGCGGAACTCAAAAAAATTGCTCCACTGAAGCAAATGGAAAGAGATCTTGAGGATGAAATCTAGCTGTGGAAGTAAAAAACACCTAGAAATTCTAAGCAACTTCTTGTAACAGAAACATCCTCATACTGAGGGACTCGCTCTCCCATACACACACCCTCTTGCTGATTATAAAATGGTGCTTTTGGGGCGGGATGAATGTTGTGTATTTTAGAATCCTAGTGTCATTTATTTGTATGCTGGAGGAGATGGGGACTACATGATTGTGCAGTTTTTGGCTGTAGCGAATTTCTATTGCTCAGCTTCTTCCTGTTACAAGAATCCCAAACCTCTAAGGAAAATAGACCAAATCAACTTGAAACTTTTGATTCAGATTCAGATTCGGTCCAGTTGCTCCCAAGTGGACATATAGTGTAGTGAATCCTTCTCTTCTGGAAAAAAAAAAAATGATGAGGCCAAAAAATTAAAGCACAAAAACAAAACAAAACTTACTAAAAAACTGTTGAACAGAGGCTGATTAAATTCAAACCCTGGAATCCACAAGGCTACAAATGTGATAGTGACATGTGCAAGGTGTGTGCCTATAAACCAGTGATTTATACATGTGAATTAATGTCATGAAAACGGTAAAGCATCTCTTCTCCTAGGTTTAGAAATGTTACTGCCCTAGCATTGAGAGAATAAATGAAATAAAATCAATTATGCTCTGCCAAAGTGACTGTTGATAATAATGAACATTCTTAGACCCCGACATGATTTTACACATTTTATAAAAGCATTGCTTGGTTCTTAAAAGATTTATCTATATTTTCCCCAGCTTTAGTATTAATTACTTAAATTAATTACAAACATACAACATATTCTTCGGAAATAATTTCAGAACCTAAGGAATATGTGAAACCCTTAGCCAAAAGC
The DNA here is from genome assembly GCA_028533885.1 of Nasua narica. Lineage (NCBI taxonomy): Eukaryota > Metazoa > Chordata > Mammalia > Carnivora > Procyonidae > Nasua > Nasua narica. The sequence goes on along the minus strand of CM052801.1, from coordinate 72,169,585 downwards.
TAAGGCCAATGGGCCCCCTCCTCCACCCCAGAGATCAGAGATAAAGCATTCTGTAGAGGTATTCTCAATCTGTCTGGTTCAAATCCCTAGCCCCACCTATCCTCTCTAACACCAAAACCACCTGACACAAGATCTCTCATGGTCCCTCCCTTCTAACCCCAAACCTCACCTTGGTCACACCTTCCTTTCCTAAATCACAGAGGATGAGGACCTCCACTTGTATTCTCTTTATTTCTTAGTCCATCATTCACCCTTTCTTTTGGGGCCTCTTCAATCTCTTCCTCTCTACCGTGTTCTTCTCTCTACATTAAAAACACACCCAGGCCCCCCACCACATTGTTTTTAAAAAGGCCCTTTATTTACCCTGTGACTTCTTTCAGTTACTATCTTAATTCTCCCATCTGTGATATAACCATTTCCTCAACTGGAACCTCCCATCTTCTCATCATCCCATTACTCGTTACTTTTTTGCAATCTGATTTCTGTCATGAAAACTCCACGGAAGTTCCCCTTCCAACGCCCTTTTCATTCATTCATTTAACAAATATACGTTGACCACCAACTGTAAGCCAGGCACCGTGCTGGGAAAATGAATGTAAATATTGAAAAAACTCAATCACCATCAAGAAACATTCAAACAAAAATGAATAGACTTCTCAACCTAACCGCCCTTGTTTCCTCTGTTGACTATCCCTTGTAAAAGATATCGCCTCCCTTGTATTTTGTGTAGATATTCTAGTTCTACTTCTTGAACTCTCCACTATTGGCTTTGCTAGCTCCTTCTCTAACTCCAGTTGGTGGTTTTGCTCGCAGGTTCAAGCCTGAGGTCCTTTTCTCTTTCCATACTATCGGCTAATAAAAATCTATTAAAATAATTATAATGAAAAAAAAATAATTAAAAAAAAATAAATAATTATAATGAAAAAATAATAACAGAAACACTTATTGAGCACTTTCTATGTGTATATGATATACGTTTAGCATCACATAAACCTCATCATAACCTCACAGAACAGACTGTCATTATCTTAATTTCATGGAAAAGGAAACGGAGACACCAGAAATTAAATAACTTGACCAAGTTAATAGTGAAGAAGGAAGGAAGGAAGGCAAACTTCAAACTCAAACACACTACACTAAACTACTAAGGACTAGTAAGCAAAAATTCAAGCAGTGGGAATTTGGATTTTTTTAAAAAAAATCAATGCTCTGTAACGATTCATTTTCACACAGTCCATTTTGCTGAATGTCAAGGATATCATGACCCAGAAGCTGACGTTATAAGAAGTAGACTAGAGAAAAGAAGGTTCCCATACTATTTTCCTTCTTTAATGAGTACCAGTGAGACATTTGAATCTCTCCCTTACTGTACAATATAAACAATGCTTCTGAGTTCACTGATTCATCCACTTGTTTACTACATGTTTGTTAAGTAGCTCCTATGAGCCTAAATTGAATTAGAATTTGAGGTCAATCTGCAATGTGCCATGAAAACACAGAGCAACAAACAACTGAGGGGGTGGAAGACTTTTATGAACATGGTGCTTCTCAATGTTCATGACCAATAAACACTTTGGCATGGTAACTCAGTGACTCTGCTTGTACCCTTTGATCATAAGGGCATTAAAGACTTCCTTTTAATGTCAATACAAGTACTGATATATGAGCCTAACAAGAAATGTCTTCACATTAGTCCTTCTCAAATGGGGAGAAGAAATACAGAGAAATTTATCCAAGCTACGTATATCTCAAACCCATTCTGTACTCACAAAGGCCCCAAAGAAACAGACCAAGGCAAACAAACATATCTTGAGTCAGCAAAGGTACACAATGATGACTATAATTCATATTTACATTGACACCCCAAACTTCAGAGTATGCTCACAAAGAGACATCATCGCATTTTATATAAAAGGAAACAAAAACTCTGCTTTCCGCAGAATAATAAACTATACCCAGTCTATCTTTTAGGCATCTGTCCAGGCCCCCCAAAGTTACGAACCCTCAAATCTACCCCCACACCTTTCTGCCATGTTCTTCTCATTCTACATATCCTCTGGACTTTTTTTCTGTCCCTCTTACCAATCTCCCAACTCAGAAGAATGGGTATTGCAGAGAGAACATACTTGACCAATTCATTCAATCAAGAAACATTTATTGAACTCCTACTATGTGCCAGGCACTATGCTTGATGTCAGGAATAAAACTGCAAAAACAGAGTGTCTTCCTTAATTAGGCCTTGCTCCACCACCAACAGAAAACACTGTAAGTTGCACAGGGAAGTGTCCCAGCTCCACTTTATTGGTTCTTATATCAGATTTGTCCCTTCCAACTCTGGTTTTTGTTTGCTCATATCTCAGACTTAGAGATACAGTTTCTAAACTCAAGTATCAGGGTTTGGTTCAGCAGCAGCTCCACTTTTAGACTATATCCAGTGTTTGGTACCCTGTATCCCCTCTATAATATTCACAGAATCCGCCAATCTGGCTTTGCTATTTCTACTTTAATGGTAAGAGCTCAACTGGTTTGTAAGCCCATGACGGATACTAAGATCCCTGTCTCCTTTCTTTGAATTCTTGCTCTTACGTCTCGTTTTTGTTCAATTATCCTCTCATCTATCTTGGTCTTATTTTCCCCTTCCATCCCCCTTGTTTCACCCTTTTTATCCTCTGGCCTCTACCCTTTAAAACCCTGGTAATCTACACTGGTAATCTCCCAAATCGCTCTTTGATAAAGCCTGAAAACCCGTCACACATTTCTTAATGGACTGTGCATATTTTCCAGACTTCCTGGATACCAAGCCTGACATAGCTGACATGCAATCCAGCTTGCCCAGTCAAAGAAACCTCCTTCAGTGAAGTCCTCAGAGTCTCTCAAAGCCAACTGATCTTCACTGGAATGGGGGAAGTTCTTCAGCACTTCAGCACGATGTTCTTAAAAACATCGTCCTCTGGGTCATTTGCACTTCAGGGTCATCATCGTTGCTGGGCAAACTTCCATGCTCCCTGATTTGGTAGAGGTAAGTCTTTCGACTCTGGTTCTCTCCAGAGGTTTTGAAAACCTCCCAAATTCCGTGGGCTAAGAAGATGCCCATATTGCCTCAGTGGAAGGCTGGACCCTAGTCATCAAACACTCCCTGGGAACAATGTAATGTAGTAGAATGAATGCTACATTGGATATCAGAAAATCTGGGTACCAAACACTGGATATAGTCTAAAAGTAATAGCAACATTACTTGCTATGCCACTGATTTATTTCAAGACTGTGGACAAGTCCTTTGGGGCGGGCTTCTGGTAACTCACACGCAGAATGTAGACGCCATCCTAAATCATACTCTGTCGCCAGCTCGGGATGTCCACAGATCTATTTCTGTAGCCTCTGTAACCAACAAGATAGATTTCTGTGCCATTTTATTCTATTTGGAAAGACACATGTTTATGATTCTGAGACCATGTGGCTGTGCTGGGAGGGCCTATATAAAAACAAACAAACAAAGAAAACATAACTGGATTCCAGAGTAGCACGGTTCACAGTGGTCAGTGTCCTGGACACCACCGCCTGGCGGTGTCAGAAGAACCACCAGTGAACCAAAAGCGCGCCAGAGCTGGTGGAGAAGATAGAAGTGGAGAGGCCAGAGTTTCTCCCTTTAATTGAACCACCCCGGTAGCAGGAACCAAACAGCAACCCCCCTTAGACATTTAAATAATGTCATATTTTAGCACTTGAGCATCGGCTCTATGAATACCTAAAATGGGGCTAAGTGAAAATCGGATAACATTGGCCTGACATTGTCATTGGCCTTTCTCTAATGTCAAAGATGGATTTACATAATTATGCGGCAAGCTAGGGAAACTGCACACAGCAGGAGGTTTCCTGGCTGGTTTTAGGTTTTCATCATGTTTCAGCTGTGACTCTCAAGATGAAGAAAATCTCCTTTCAGAAAGGAACAGACAGAGCTCACACTTTCTAAGACAGTAGAGTAACAGCTTAATGACAATTTAACTTGCATACTGATTTCCCAGGTATAATTAAGATAGGCCTGATAAGCAATTGATGGACTGAACAACCTTTAGCTTGGTATCAAAAGGGCTTCAGAGAAGAGCGAGGCCAAGCAATGGTACCTCATAAACGTCTTCTTGATTAAAATTCTTTTTAAGCTGTCCAGATGCCAGATAGAAGCCAACTTCTAAAGATTGCCACTGTAACAGGTGTGTGAGATTGTGCAAGCCTCTCTTTCCAAGGTCACTGCAGTCATAAAATGTCTCTTTCGACTGTGTCTACTAGGGAAAAATGCTGAAGTCTGTGAGGCCTCTTTAGCCTCCAACTTTTCCCCCCTCCATGGGGTCACCAAATAATCTCAGGCTCTCTGTCATGGAATGCTTTTTCATGATCCACCCTTGCTCTCACAAAAGGATTTGAAAAGCCTTCCCTTGGACCTGAAGACTAACCTAGAGGGTTACTTCTCTTCATCTGTCACGAGGTTGTCTAATTTTGTTTGACTTTCGGTTGTAAACAACACATCCTGTTTTCTAAAAATTTTAAAGGATACACAAGCATTTGCAATACACTGAGAAGAAAAATTAGGAAAATAAAATTCTTAAGGTACTGGAATGAAGCTCCAACTAAAAGGGACCATTCAAATGCAGTCAACTAGTGGACAGACACATTTCTGAAGGCAGCAGGCTCACCTGACACCTGAGAAATCATAGCATTTGTATCAGCAGTGACATGGGCTTTCCAAAGGAATATTTTCATGCAGACCTAACAATATACTGCACGTTGAGATTTCATGGTTTACAAAGCCTTTCCATCTTTTCATATGACCTATCATATATTTTTCTTTCTCCTATTGATTAAAAGAATTCCTACACAAAGTCTGGATTTCACTATGGAATTGATAAGGATCTAGGATTATTTCGTGGGGAAAAGCAAAAATGGCAAATAACCCTTTTTCATTCACTCACACTACTTATTGGGTTCAAAACATGATTGTTTCTTTGTTTGGTTACCTTGCTTCTAAGGCACTATCAATAAGAATCTATGTGCATTGTTTTGTTCTGATCATTTTATTCTGTCCTGTATAGAAATAACTTTTACCAGACTTCAAATGCCGCAGAGCATACCTTCCAGCTCATTTCTGGTTTGAACCAGAGTTGCTGCTTGTACAATTTGCAAAATTGGCAATTCGCCCTGGAACAATCTCATAAACATAGAGTAGGCAGATAGATTGATTCAGAATTTCTGATTTTTTTTTAAAGGCAAGAGGGCAAATGATTGGCTTCTCTTAAGGCAAAAAGGAGGACAAATGACTAGCTTCTCAAAGGCAAAAAGGCAGCTGCAGAAACCAAAGTCACATACATTTCTTATCACATTATTATTATTATTACTAAAATATTGCACTTGGACAGCACTTTAGAATTTACAAAGTCCTTTTACAACCCTTATATCCTTTGATACTCAAACACCAGCCTTGTGGGACAGGTGCTTAGCAGGACAAACACTGGACAGATGAAGAAATTCAGGCACGAAAAGGTTAAGTGACTTACCGCGAAGGTTGCCCTGTGAGTTGGTATGCATAAGAATCAGTTGCCTTTTGTGCTAGATAAAAGAGGAACGGAGGTATCTGAAGAACTCACAGTTCTGTCCGCTATGAGTCCTGATTGAGAGGAAAATTTCACGGCAGTGTGTGGCATGCTCATCTTTATTTCCACTAGTGTTTTCAGTGTGTTAAACGTGCAGAAGCAGCAGACATGCAGGCTGCTCAGTGAAACAGACATGATGCAGATGTGATCGCCAATGTTCAATAATGAGCGAAAGCTCAACATTACTTGCCAAATAGTCAATGGGCACTGTAACTTAAGCCCCACAAAACACCCTGATTAAGGTGTGGATTTGCTTGGATTTCATGCTTGTTTATTTCCTGATAAACTTGGTAAATGAAAATCTACCCTTCTAGGAAGTCAAGGAGTAATTTCCTTATGGCTTGATTTTTACTAACCACCTGACAAGTATCAAAACATTACCCTGTTGTTGAACATTAACGGTGACAGACACATCTCAAGACAGATATTCCACGAGATCTATTGGGATTAATTTCCAAGACCTAAAATAGCCATGTTCCCCAACCTCTCTGGAGTTTAACAACAAATACCAATTAACGAGAACATGACAAAACCTTCAGCTCCAAAAGGGGAAAAAAATAAATAAATAAATGGAGGTTCTAGTATATTTTATGAAGGCAGGCTTTCAAAAATAAGAAATGGGAAAAAAAAAATAAGAAATGGGAACTTTGCAACATTTGTAACAAACTTTCCTTTCCTTAGAGATTTTTTAAGGTAACTCAATATTCTGTATTCTAAAGGCCGCTTCTTGAGAGAAAGTGAAGTTTATTCACTGAATTTTATTGTTGAAAAATAGCTACTAAGCCTGCTGGCGGAAATGTGTTTATGTGGAAAGCTGCACTTTGAAGAAGGTAATTACTACTTTATATGTTTCCATTGCCACTACTCAATTCTCATTTTCATAGTTGAAAAAGAAAAACAGTTTTAAATAACGCAATGCTTATTAGTGTACGAATATGGACTTAATTGTCCCTTTCTGACTCTCAGAAGTAATTGGCAATGTCTTCTGTGTAAGTGGATTAAGAAATGTGCCACGGATGCACTTATAACTAAAAACTTTCATTGGGAAAATTGCAACCTTATCTTCATTGTCTTTTAGTAGTGGCACAATAGCTCCCCGTCACCCTGCACTTTCCTTAGAGGATCTGTTCTAAGGATATGTGTAGAGCAGTAAAAACAAGTATACCCAGTGTATTGAATTATATCAGAGTGTCCGGTAGCCCTCCGGAATACCGCACATACTCAGGTTGCATCGAACAAAGCCAAAAGGAGAGTTGAAAACTAAAAGCAAAATGATTATTTGGCACGAAGTAGACCTTGAGATAACCCCCAATTTTTTTTGTTTGTTGTTTTCTTGTTGGTTTTTTGGTTTTGTTTTTGTTTTTTTAATTGGATTCGGTTTCCTTTTCAACTGGACAAATCAATTCAGGAAGTAGCATGGCCTGACTATTCTAGAATTTTCTCAGAAATCTTTGCAGTGACCTTTTCTAAGACTCAAAAAATGTTTCCGCCTAACACTGCAAGTTTCTTTTTCCTACCAGCTTAGAAAATTCCTGTCACATTTCAAAACATGTGCCAGAGATTGATGAGATTTTAGTTAAATTTGCTTGATGATTATAAACACTCATTTAAAAAACACTAGGCTCATTTCTATATATGATTGCTCAACCTGGGAAAGTAAAAAACTCAAAAAACCAGATTTCTTCCTTGTTGTGTACTGCCAAATACTAGTTTAGCTAATTGTGTTTGTTTGTTTGGTTGGTTGGATTTTTATCCAGAATGACTAATCAAATTGCCATTTCATAGACCCCCATATATATGAATTTCAAAATATCCTTGCTACATATATTCCATGAAGCCAGTTTTTAGTACATTTCTTTTATGTTATACTGACATCTATGGACTCTATAAGAGAAATTCAGCTTTTTAGAAAAATTCTGTTGGCTGCTTATAAGCAACTTAAAATGTAACTCAACTGTGTAGACAAAGAATCTCTAAATCTACTGTGAGTAAGCCACTGACTAATCTTTCAACTTTATCACTTAGCTCAAACTCATTACAAAGCTCTCCTACCTATCTTCAATGGAAACTTAAGGAACGGGCTCTGAATCTCCACTAGTAAAGCATTATCATCTCCTCTTTAATGAAGAGTGATCCTTATCAGTGAGACAATAAGGGGGAATCCTGCCAGTGCATACACATTTCTTTATTGTATTCTTAATAATATCCATTACCGTACTTACTGTGTGCTGAACACTGCACTAAACACTAGGGATTTAATGATGCATAAATAGACACTGGTCCTACCCTTAAGGAACTCACAGTCTAATGGAGAAGATGGAGAAATAAGACAGGCAATTTACAATACAGTATGATAAGTACTATGATAAAATGTATCTGTCAGGATAGGCTACATGCCATAACAAATCTCAAGATATCAGTGGCTTAACTCTGTAAAGGGTTTTTTGTTTTTTGGTTTTTTTTTTTTTCTCATGCAAGTCAAAGTCCAATATGATCAGAAGGAGGTGGAGGGGCCTCTACTCTGGCCAGTCATTTAGGGACCCAGACTCCTTCCATCTTATAATTATACTACCATCTTCAACACATGGTTTCTAAGATCGTTGTGGAGAGGAAAGAAAGAGAGTGTGGGAGAAAACACATCAACTCTTACCTGTCTCTGCCCAGAAGAGACACAACACTTCTGTTCACACTTCACAGGGGAGAACGAGTCAGATGGCTCCACTTAGACAAAGGAGAACTGGGAAAGGCAGTTCAGCTGTGTCCCTAAGAGAAGGAAACGGGCTTGGTGAACAACTATTGATAAGTAGATGTAACTAGTGGCAACTAGAGGAAGTCAAGAAAGTTAAAAAAAAAACCCTCTCAAATCTAACCTTGTATTTCTTGTTAGAATAAGTAAGAAATATAAAAAAATAGGAAAAATGGTGGAGACAGTTTTACTAGTAACTAGATAACTAAGAACTAGATAATGAATAACTTGAGTAAGCCAAGAGGCTTAGAATGATACTTGCAACTCTAAATTCTCATTTCTTGCTTGAATAACTATTGATAACTAGATGTAACTAGTGTTTGACTATACAACCACTTAAGTGAAAATAACTAGAATAAGCAGAGTAAACCAAGAAGCTAAAAAACTCATTCTTTCCAAAACTAACTTCTTTTTTTTGTTAGAATAGTGAGAACTACCTAAAACTAGAGAAAATAAAGAAAAATTGTATAATTAGTTAACTAGTAACAAGATAACTAACAACTACATACTACAGACAACTAGAATAACTGGAATAAGCCAAGAGATTCAGAAACACACATTCTACTCAATACTAATGCCCCATTGCTTATTTGAATAACAATGAGTTACTAGCTATTGCTGGCAGTAACTAGGTAAATAGTTGACTAGAGAGAACTAGAATAACTAGAGGACACCAAAAAACAAAAATCACAGACTTCTCAACTTTAACTTATTTCATGCTCTGAGTATTGTCTAGCTCTGGATTTCCACACCATTGTAATATATTCCCTATTAGAATGCCTCACTGTTTCATTGTAAACCCTATCTATTACTTCACACTACCGTGATGCTGAAGACCCAGTTTTTTGACTGGATGGCTACTTCCAAAATGTCTGCTCCATTACAAGTTAGAGTTCTAATACTGCTGGATTGTGCTCAATGGTAGTGGGCCACAAAGAGCCAGATATGGAGTGAGGTCCTGTTTACACAAAAGGAGAAGGAGTTGCTGGAACACGGAATATATCTGAAATACGAAGAGAGCCAGGCAACCAGATAGGCAACAGCAGTTATGGCAAAGTACATCAGCAAATGACAGAATCCCAAATCGAAGTCACTGAAAAGAAAAGAAAAGAAAAGAAAAGAAAAGAAAAGAAAAGAAAAGAAAAGAAAAGAAAAGAAAAGAAAAAAGAAAAGAAAAGAAAAGAAAAGAAAAAAGAAAAGAAAATTACTGGCTCCTATAACTGGGAAATCTAAGGTACATCTGAAACATCCGGACCAGACACTCAAGTGATACCATCAGGAATATCTCTGTCCATCTTTTGCCTTTGCTTTCCTTCGTTTGTTGGCCTTATTCTCTTCTAATATGTTAGGTTTTTTCCTTATGGCAAGGATGATGCCTCCTTCTAGATTAATGACATAGAAAGCAAGGACATGTTTCTCTAGCTCAAAATTGAAAACCTCAAGGAAGGACTCAAATTGGCTAAGCTTGGTTACATGCTCAATGCAGAACAATCAGTGCAGTTAGAGGAATGAAGTTTTATGTTTGGAGGGGCCTGGGTCAGAAACCCATCCCTATGACAACTGAGATAGGGCACTAGGATTAGCAGCTGCCTTACCAGAATCACTCTATTGGACAGAAGGAACATTTCCTCAAAGGAAGTGGGGATGCTGGACAGAAAAACCAAGATATAACCAGCACAGGTCCAAGAACCTATAATCTATTTTTCTAAGAAAAGTCCAGACTTGGATCTCTATTCAGATATTATCCAGGGGTTTGACACAGATTGGAACTAAATTTGTTCTAGGATGTTGCTAGCTGAAGAATATTTGTCCTGTTAGAATCTTTATCAGGCAGTCATGTCTAATTAAGATAGCAGTGGGCATGGCTGGAATTGAAAGATATAAAGGTGAAGCCACATTTGGTGTAGAATGGAGGATTCTCAATAGATATATAATCTGTAAGATATGTAATTTTATAAGAAGTCCAGTGAGGGTTGTAAGGCAACCTGCATATTTTGCTATAATAGGTATGGAAATGGAGTCATTGCCCCCAAATCTGGAGATGATGTACAGAAGAGAAGTGTAATGCAATAAGTAAAGTGTCAAACATGAACCCTACAGATCAGGAAATGAATCTGGGCCATAATTGGAGATGTTATGATCAAAGAAAGATAGGGAGCAGGATTTTGCCCAAAGATGCATATATTTGCATATATTTCTGAGAGAATCCAGTTTCAAAACAGTGGATGGCATCATAACCCCAAAGTTGTGACACACCCATGATCAAATTAAGAAGGTCCCTGCACAAAATAGTGTTAGATATACTAAATTATATAATGCATATAAAGTATTTGGCACACTGAGCACATATTAGGTATTCAGTCAATGGTTCTATTATTAATTACTATTACTACAGGCATGGCATTATACCCATACAATATATACAATATGTGATGATAGCCCTATTTAATAGGTATTGCTACTCTAATTTAAATAATTTGCAAAGATAACAGAAATGTTCATTTGCAGACCTGGAATTTAAATCTAGTAGATCTGGGACTCCAAGGTGTATGTTCTTACCATTATGCTACATTTCACAGAATGCTGGTGATATCCCATGAAACCTAGAATGACCAGGCAATTTATGGTCTATTTTTGATGTTTAGAGCATGGCGTAGGCTTTGGTAGTTAGCATCTTTATCGCTTATAGGATGAGAAATCTGATGTTTAGAAGGTTGGCTTGACGTTTCTGCAGTTTTTCATAGAATTAATGATGCCATTTGAGCCCTCCAGAATGAGGTGTTCTACTCACTCAAGCAAGGATATTAGAGTACACCATATTATTGCTGTACATCACATTATTGCTAAAGTAGACTGAAATCCCACGCTGTTCTAGTGCATAATGAAATATCATGTTCATAAGTCTCTGGGAGACTTTGGGATTGTTACACAGAGGATAGCGATCTGGCATTCACATTGTCTATATTCAGTTGGAAAGTGGATTTCTCCTTCCTTCCAAATTCATATCAATTTGTGTGTCTTCCAGAAACCTAGGCAAAAGAAAATGTAGCCTAAGAAGTCATAGATAAGAGGTTTCAGTCCTCAACCCTGGACAGTGAAGGCAGTGAAGCCTCAATAATAGTTATAAAACTGGAGTGGGGAATGGGATGTAGTTAGGCTAGCTCTTTGTAAGCAGTTTTTAAAAACCTTTGAACTAATGGATTTGTAACTCAGTTAAACCTCTTGGTAGAAGTCATCAACCCAGACATTTGGGTGATAGTCTAATCACACTTGAAGTTAAAGATACCACCTTGGCATCTTGCTTATTAAGCCCAGCTCTGATTCCTACATATCTGGGATGCTTCCTCGCTTCCTTGCTTATTAAGCCCAGCTCTGATTCCTACATATCTGGGATGCTTCCTCATTGACAGGGGGCTTTGTCAATTCCTGGATGGTCGCTGCCTACTCACTGTGCCTCTGGGCTCCATAGCACACTAGGGTCCTACCACATATCCATTGATGTTTCTAGGGAGAAAAGTAAAAATAAAGTAAGATAAAATAAAAAGAAAATAAAAGTATGGGGTCAAAATGGGAAATAGTGGTTAAATTTTCAACAGGTTTATTATTCATTGTGGGACATTGCAGAGGTTTTAATAAGCTCGTATATGCTATGAATCTTTAGGAGAAGCATCTAATAGGAACAGTGTTCCAAATGTATTTGACCAGGGTTTTGCTTGTTTGTTTCTTTTTGAGGACTACATACTACCATCTTATAGAAAACTAGTATGTTTCCATGAAATACAGTTTAAGGAATACTAGTCCAGGCTAGTGTTGCAATAATATGTACGACGTACACCCACCGTATCTACACTAGAGGATGAAGGCGTTGTCAGAAGTTTCTGGCAGCTGATCTAAAAGTTCTCAAGTCAACCCAGAGAAAGCTCAATAAGAAAGCCATCCCCACCAGGCAGCATGTCTAAGTCTTTCAAACTCAAAATGGCAGTGTGTCTGAGGAGGGTCCTATGAGTTCCAGGCCCACCTGGGCTATATACCCTCCCCCTTGACTTGCTCTGCTCTGCTCAGTGTTGAAGGTTGGGCTTTCTTGCTTCCAGGAGTATATTGCAGTTTTCTCACTGGCGTGGAGCTCTTTTCCACATCTCAGTCATGGCATTAACCTTGACTGTTTGTCTAGTTCGTGTCATACCCCTCTCACTGGCGACTATGGATGATTAAATGATTGACTACGATGAGTAAATAAAATCACATACGTCTTAAGAGTTAAATTGAATTACATACGTAAAGCAGTCAGCACAGTGTCATATGGCATTCACTCAGCAAATGTTAGTTCCGAAATGGGTCTTGAAAATCTCTTTAACAAAATCTGTACCCTCCATTCAATGCTTTTACTTTTCATTTGTGCACATTTTGATATGATTTGGAATTTTTTTTAAAGCACAAACATGAGTCACTTTTATTTTAAAAATTAAAATAACTATAGAAGCTAGTCACCAAAAGACAAGTACTGTATGATTGCGTTTATATGAGGTACCTAGAGTAGTCAGATTCATAGAGAGAGAAAGTAGAATGGTGGTGGCTGGGGGCTGTGGGGGAGGGGAGAACTAGTAGGGAGTTTCTTTTGGGAAGATGAAAAATTTCTGGAGAGGGATGGTGTTGACAGTTGTATAACAATGTAAATGTACTTAATGTCGCTGAACTGTATACTTAAAAAATGGTTAAGATAGTAAATTTTGTGTTAGGTGCATTTTACTACAATTTAATTGTTTAAATTAAAATCAAAGATATAACTAAACAAAAAATGTTTCTCCCTCTCCTTCTTCTCCTTCTTCAAAGATCTCAGCCTCCCTTTAGTCTCCCATTCAACCAATTTTTCATACTGCCTCTAGAATGGTGAGTCTGACCACAATCCTCCCTATTTACCACTATGAGAGAAAATGCAGTCTTCAGCCTGACACGCAAGGCACTTAGCCTAAAGCCCCTACTTGGCATCATCTCCTAACACTGCCCTATTTCATATCTCTGGTCAAACCATACCAAATTGTTCTTATTTTTCCAAATGTGGTATTTCATAACTTTTTTGTCTTTGCCTAAAATGCCTTTTCAGGGGCGCCTGGGTGACTCAGTCAGTTAAGTTTTAGGCTCAGGTCATAATCTCAGGGTCCTGGGATGGAGCCCTCCATTGGGCTTCTTGCTCAGTGGGGAGCCTGCTTCTCCCTCTCCCCCGCCCCCACTCATGCTCTCTCTCTCTCTCTCGCTATCTCTCTCTCTCTCTCAAATAAATTAAAAAAATCTTTAAAATAAAATAAAATAAAATGCGTTTTCAGACTCCCTTATCTGCCTGACAAACACCTCATCCTTCAAGGCAAGGTTTGGTGTGGGCTCCATGGAGCCTTCTTACACCCCCACCCACTCCGGGCAAGCAGAACACTACCTCTTTTGTGCCAGCACTCTACCTAATATGGCACTCTATCACTGCAGGTAGCAGACTGCATTGCTATGGTTTGTTTATTTGTGCCTGTCACTAGATTGGGAGGACCTCAGGGGCTCCTTCATATTTGTATCCCCAGGGTTTAAAGCTCACTGCTTGCTACATAGGAATTGATATCAATGCATTGTTGAGTGAGTGAATAAATAGAAGTGGCAGCACAGATCTGTTCATTTTTATCCCGGTTTCCATCATTACCATCAATAAAAATCCCAAAACACAGTCCTCAAAGAGACTCTGTGTCGTCAAGGCAGCAGGTAGACCGATACCTGGTGATGGAAAAGAAAGAGTGGCCAACCTCGAATGCTTAAAAGTTCCTGACTTCTTTCTTCTTTTCTGTCCCTAAAGAAACCACTCTAGGCTTGGAACCAAGAATGTTTCCCTCTCACACTGTCTAATAAAGGGTTCAGAGTTGGGGTAGTGAGCAGCACTGGAGGGGACTCCCTGAAGGAAAGGGAAATTTATTCTAGTTTTTCCACGTTGGAGCTGAACTCTGTGTTTCAGAGAAATGCTATTATATATGATGTACACACTACTTTACTTCAAGCATATGATGGGTTAAGTAGCCTTGGGTGAACTCGTTTGGGAGTATGCCCATAATTTATAACATTGTTTATATGGGAAAATTGTTTCTGAGTTCAAAAAAACAAACCCTTGGAACTTAACTTGGTGACTTCCGGAATTCTTTTAGAAAGTACTGTGAGTGTATCAATGGAAATCTAGAGATACATGAAAATGGAGGGTTTTAATCAGGAGAAAGCCATGATGGCTGTATTTAATGGTCACATTACAGGTATTATGACTAGCTTATATACCATACAATTGAACCACTGTATCATATTCCATAACAAGATAATCAAAATAAAGTCGAAAAATGCAAGTTTCCATTTTAACCCCAATCTCACAAAAGTTTACCATCCAATATAACCTACAAGTGTCATACAAGATGCCTGCAACTTTGCCTCAGGACACAAGCTGCCTGCAAAAGTGACGCACTCTCTTTCAAGCACTTTGACAGCAAAATGTCAGGCCATGAAAATGACTCACTGACTTACAGTTTGTCATCAGGGTAAAATATTCCCTGAAATAAAACAGTCTTCTGTAGGGACCCTCTGTGCGTAAACAGATGCATTTGCAAGCCCACATGACCTAAATGGTTATTTCTGGCCATTCTCCTTCCCACATCCAAATGTTTGTGATATATTACTATGCAGTTGAAGGCTGCAAGGCAATATGCATGATTTGAGAGGAAACAGTTCATTTACTGACACTACACAGAAAAGTTGAAGAAAGAGGCTTTCTTTAAAAAAAAAAATAGAAGCAAGAATCTAAAACTGCTTTTAAGAATCACCATTTTCCTGTTAGAAAAAACAATCATGGATATCTGTCAAATACTAATGACAGTCTGTCAATCACACCCCAACCCCACCCCTCCCTGTTTTCGAGAGCTTGTCTTCTTATTGTAAAACTAGCTTTTAACTATTTCCAAAGCAACAGAATTATATTGCTGCTATGTGTGACTGAAATGTGTGACAGGTTGTTTGGATTGCAATCCCAAGGCCCCAGTTATGACCCTACCAGGGAACACACTCTCCTCATTCAATAGAGCCTGTGTCTACATAAAGTCAAACAAATGGCAGGGCACTAAACCAATAATGAGCTGATTCAGTAACCTGTGGAGTGTCTCAGGTTGTGCCTACACCAGAGGCTGGCAACTTGAACTTCTTCTGAGAGGCACAGTCAAGCTGGTCCTGTGAAGTTAAGGGATTGTCTGGGCCACCCTCCCACATCTCATCTTGATACACGGTTCTGAACATGTAGAACACATTCATTCATTAAACACTTCAGTGAATGAACCCTGAGGAAAGACTCTCAGATCTTTCTGAGATGTACTAAAATCACCTGATTTTGTCCTATTTTAACCGACTGATTCATACTTACTTAAAGGAACCATCTACACAGACATGCAATATTTTTTAAAATGCTCCACCAGGGACATCTTAGGTTAAGGCAAATTACGGGGACAGATGTGGTTGTCTGCTGACTTAGGGCAGGGCTGGGCTCAAAAGAAGCCATATTAAGGGTGGGTCCTATGGAGGAGAGGAGTAGGCATTGGGCTCAAGTGTTCAGGGAAGGTGACAGAGAAGATAGGGGCTCTGGGCCCTGCTTTTTCAGAGGGGCAAACTTGTCCTCTCTACCTCTGCTTTTCTCTGTCTCTGAATTCATCTTTTCATCCTTCCCTCTAACTTCAACACAAGTCTTATACCCAGTCATTGTCCAAGCTCATCCTTCCTGCCTATCCTATGAACACTTTTAGAACTGAGTGTTGCCTTTAGCATAGACAGCTCTACTGACTAATACAGCCAGTACCACGACTTGCCCACATAACTGGATTATAATCTATCAAAAGAAAGGGACCTTGACTTCTACTTCTTAGGTTGGCTATGCAATGCTGGGCATCTCTTCTCTTCCTGTTTCTGGTGGATATTTTTTTTTAAGATTTTATTTATTTATTTGAGAGAGAGAGAGACAGAGAGAGAGAGAGAGCACGAGATGGGGGAGGATCAGAGGGAGAAGCAGGCTCGATCCCAAGACTCCAGGATCATGACCTGACCCGAAGGCAGACGCTTAACAGACTGAGCCACCCAGGCGCCCCTCCTGGTAAATATTTTACCTTGATCTTCTCTGCTAACCAACATGCGCAGGACCCTCTGATTGGTAAAAACAACAAAAACAGTAAGTCGGCCTTCTCTTCAATCTGCTTCTCTTATTATATTCTTGATATATATTCTTGATTATATATCTTGATTATATATCAAGAATATATATAATGTAATCTTGATTATATTCTTGATATTCGTGATATCCCTAGGTGATATCATGTAGTCTCAGGATCAACTATCAACCATGAAGATGATTTCTACTGATCGTCTCCAGCTTTGATTTTGCCTCAGAATTCCAATGCTACCTCTCAAAAGGGACAGATGACCTGGATAACTCGCTGTCATCTCATAACTTGGCCCTGGGAAGAGAATCCCCCTCTTCCTTCCAAACTGGCTTTTCCTCCCTGACATACAGATTCCAGTTAATAGAGCATGAGCCTCCAATAAGTTCAATAAGTTCAGCTTATTTCAATAATTACTAATTGGGTGCCTACCATGAATAAGGCATTGAACCCTGAAATCATGCAGGCATCGTTAAACCTTCCCTCTCATTCTCTGTCTTCAGTCTATCCAGAGGCTCAGTCAGTTCTTGTGAAATGTCACCCATATCCGAACCTTCCTCTCTATTCCCTTTGCCAAGCACTCCAGCAGTCCCAGGACTCATGGTTTAAAGCTTGCATTATAATTGCCTCCTAGCCATGCTAGGTATCTCTCATGCCAGGTATCTCACACTAGTATCTCTCCTTCCTCTATCACAGAGGTTCTCAAACTTTGCTGCATTTTAGTAATACTTGGGATACTTGGGAATCTTTTTAAAATCCTAAGGCCCAGGCTGCATCTCACACCATCCCACACAATTCTGACATTCTTAAGTCAGAATCTCTGGGTTAGGACCGTGGTATCAGTATTTTTGTAAAGCCTCCAGTTGATTTTAATGTGCATCCAAGGTTGTGTATGAATCAATGTTTATTCCGCTCCACTCGCTACTGCCAGGACTCCTACCAACACTGCTTTCATTGTGTAACTTACACTGCTCAAAACCTTTAATCAGCCTCCACTGATCAACATCAAGGCTCCTCATAACCTGACTCAATTCAGTCTCAAGAAACCTATGCCTTCCCACCTCCATGACCATCTGCTGAACACCTCTTTTCTGCCTATCCAAATCTCACTCATCCTTCAAGGTCCAGTCCATCCGAGAAGTAGCTTTCTCTAAGGAATCCAGACCACACTGATTATCTACCCCCTGGGCACCTCTAGCACGTCTGGCCCATATCATCTTGCATTGGTTAACATTCTCTGCTCTTATGTTTCATTTTCCTCATTAGTTTTTAAGTCCTGGGGACAGAGTCTTCATCTACCTTACACCCCCCACTGTACTTAGCCCAGTGCTATGTACACTATAGACATGCAATAAATAAGCTGGCTGGTTTATGTCCTATCATAAAAAATGTTTCAGTCAACATCTAACTAAATTTATATGTTTGTGCCATGTTGTAATATTATAAAATTAAGCAGTATGCTTAATCTCCACTCTTGTCAGTAGACAGACTGACAAAAAACAGGACAACATCACTTTCAGATGGGACTGCTTATCTTGAATACCTCCTGGGTATAGCTAAGGCATGTAGATATACTGTATATAATAAACCCAAGGGAGGCTATTAACAATTCAACATTTCCTGTTCGTGTGGGAATGCTAATTCCATTTATCAAACAAGGACAGAAACATTGTTTCTTTAGGCTGTTCCTCCCTTTTTGGCTCCTCAGGGTCCAAGGCTATAATCCCTATGGAGCCAGAGAAGGGAGAAAACCCTCCCACTGACCTCCTGACCACTGGATTAGAAAGTCAGGCTGAAAATAAAGATTTCTATGTTCAGAAATGTTGAAATGGGCCATTTGGAGTTCGAGGCAGTTGTGGTGTAGCATAAACAGCACTAGACCTGGGGCCAGAGGAGCTGGGTTCATATCCTAGCTCTGTCACATAATTATTCTGTGATGTTAAGTTAAACACTGAGCCTCTATGGCCCTCGGTTTCTTCATCCGTGAAAGAGGATTAGTAATAAATAGCAAAGTGTTTGGGGAATTCATAAATAAAAAAATATGTGTAACTATCCCTAGCACACGCTAGGCACTCAATAAATGTTAGCATATTTGAATAATAATGCTAAAATATGTTATTTGTTTATTTAACATAAAGTGCAAATAATTTAACAAAAGGGAGACATCCAGTTCCCCAATTAATGTTCCATACATTTTTAATTGCTTTTTATTTGGTAATGATTTCTAACTGGGGGCCTAGGGGGCTCAGTCAGTAAAGCATCTGCCTTTGGCTCAGGTCATGACCCTGGGGTTCTGGGATAGAACCACACTTCCTACTTTGGGTTCCCAGCTCAGCGGGGAGTCTGCTTCTCCCTCTCCCTCTGCCTCTCCCCCCTGCTTCTGTGCTCTTTCACACACATTCTCTCTCAAATAAATAAAAAAAAAAATTAAAAAAATTTCTAACTTAAAACCGTTGCAAGAATAAAAGAACACCCAAATACCCTTTATACGGATTCACCTATTATTAGCTTTTTACCCCATTTTCTTTTATCTAACTATCCAATCTATCTAGATTCCTGAATCATTTGAGGGTAAGTTGCATGCATCATGACCTTTTGCCCCTAATGGTTTGGTGTACATTTCCTAAGTATAAGGATATTGTCTGACATACCACGGTCCATTTAACAACTTCAGTGATATTAACATTGGCATATTTTATCCAAGCTTTTGCAGTTGGGCCAATGAGGTCCTTTATAGCACCTGGTAGGACTGAAACAGTTTCCATTTGCTTCATCAGTATCTCAGTCCTTCCTGCTTCCTCAAGAACCCTCCCTTCCCCACCTCCAGTGTTTGCAAACTAAGAAAATAAACATATTGTAACACTGAAAGAATTTGAACAAAGAGCACTTTAAAAAAGAAAGTAAGCAAACCTAACACAATGGGGATGGGCATACGATTTGTCTAAGTAAATTAAGATATTAAAAGCACAGCCATTCAAAAAAAGATTATACATATACTTTTCCCTGAAAAAGAATATTTGAGAGAGACAGTGAGAGCTTGACCATGATGGAGATCAAGCCTAAAGCTAGGTTTGGAGAAAGATTATGTTCTCCAAACTTAATAACCAGGAAATGCTATTAGGAACCTGGGCTCATTTGGGCCCTGGTGTGCGCTGAACTCTGACCACAAAAAGAGATGTTGAAATCCCAGCCCACGGTACTTGTGAATGTCACCATTAGAAATAGGGTCTTTGCAGGAGTACCTGGCTGGCTCATATGTGACTCTTGATCTCGGGGTTGTGAGTTCCAGCCCCATACTGGGTGTAGAGATTACTTAAATAAATAAAAATCTTAAAAAAAAAACAAAGAAAGAAAAGAAAAAAGAAAGAAATAGGGTCTTTGCAGATGTAATCAAGTTAAGATAAGGTCATTAGGGTGTACCCTATTCCAATATGACCTATATTCTGAAAGATCTTATTTGTTTGTTTGTTTGTTTGTTTGTTTGTTTGACAAAATGAGCGAGTAGGGGTATGAGCAGAAGGAGAGGGACAAGCAGACTCCATGCTGAGCTCAGAGCCCCACACTGGGCTCCATCTCACGACCCTGAGATCATGACCTGAGCTGAAATCAAGAGTTGGACGCTTTACTGACTGAGCCCCCCAGGTGCCCCAGACTGATGTTCTTATAAGAGGAAAAGGAACAGACACATAGAGAAGGAAGCACAGTGTGGAGATATAGAGACACATGGAAAAAGATGGCCATGTGAAGAGGGAGGCAGAGAGATTGGAGTCATTATGCTGCCAGAAGTCAAGTGACGCCTGGGGTTCCCCTCATACCTTCAGAGGGAGCAGGGCCCTGTTAACACCTTGATTTTGGACTTCTGGCCTCCAGAACTGTGAGAGAATAAGTTTCTGTTCTTTTAAGCCATTCAATTTGTGGCACTTTGTTACGACGGCCCTAGGAAACTAAGACACACTGTTGTTTGGCCATGGATGAGACATTTACTAAATAAGAACCATGTGCCAGGCACTCTCCTAGGTGCCAGGGAAATACAAAGATAAGACGGGTTCTACTCTTTCTTTAAAAGCAAACTTCAGGTTTCTGTGATGGATTAGGCTATTTTCAGGGCCCCAGAGATGCCTTTCCCTAACCTGTAACCTGGCAAACACATGTTTTTTGTCTTATTTGCTCATGTATGTAGAGTACTTATGTACTCTAAAGACCAGGTTTCTCCTGACATTTCAGAGTATTCCATTCATCCAGGGACACAGTTACTCACACAGCTCCCTCTCCTTGGGGTGGCCATGAGAGAAGAGTAGGGAAGGTTCTAGGACTCCTTTCATTTTGTTTCCTGCTCGTATCTTTCCTGCTGTATCCATCTTCCCGATGACATTTCTCGTGCTCTAAAATAAGGAGCTCTTCGCACATTTTATGAAACACTATGCAGGGACCACAATGTGGCACTGTTTCATTCCTAAAATTTAATAAAATACACAGTTCATTTTATGTGACAATATGAGGACTTCACCTCAGAGTTTATGGTGTGGGGAGAGGAGAGTGCATATCTAAGGCCAATTAAATGTCAACCTCAGTAACAGAGTCCAGGCCTTATCTCTTGAACCCTGGTGCCCCCATAGTAATCCCTTGGCAAATTGATGAAGCAGGCAGTATTTGTCTTTATTTTACTCTGTTATTCATGTGTAGAGACCCCATTTTCTGTAATGTTCCAGCTTCTCCCCTCTGACTATTCCCAGTAAGGTGCCCTGACTTGTGTCCTTGTCACATTCTTTCTTTCGCTGTGGTAATTTTGCCTACTAAGGTAATAACTGAAAGCAAGAGGTCAGCTCAAGGTGTGACCCCTCACAGAAGTATTTTATTCTTAAAGCGGCCTACCTTAGAGATCAAAAAGCTCTCAAAACCAAAAGAAATATAGCTTTAGTGATGGACTCGTATGCAGATCAATCCTTTGGGGCAGGAGTCCTGTACCCTTTCATAATTTTTTTTTTTTAATTTTTTGTTCATCTCCTGTGATTCCGGCCTGGATAACTAGGCAATGAGGTAGATAGTGGTGTCACTCATGGAGATGAGGGATACAGGAAGAGGCAGATGAAAATGATGGATAGGGATGGAGGCAGGAGATGTGTTTGGTTTCATACATGTTCATTTGAAGATGCCTATGTAGCATTCAGGGGATTTCAGGAGGCAGTTTGATACGTGAATTGTATAAGAGATGTGGCAGGTGGTACTGATTTGGGAGTCATCAGTCAATATGTTTCCTCATTGTTCTGTGAGTTCATAATAAGTTTTTGGTTTCCGAATCTTCAACAGCAGGTGTGTGAGACATTTTTAAAGGGGTAGAAACTTCCAGGTATCCTTGAAACACTTTCATGGTCTTGGCCACAGCTGGCTTTAGCTCTCCTAGCTCAATCTAGCTGCTCTTGACCTAGGATAGGTGTGTGGACTTTGGTTGTAAAGTGTGACACATGCGGTGCTCAGAGTATTCTTTGGAGAATGATAAGAGATCCTAGAAATGTCTAATGTGGGGCCTGTCAGTCTTGTTTCTCTCACTAAATCGCATGTATGCACCAAGGGGAACCGGATAGAATGAATATGAGGTTGTACATTCTTGGCTTTCTTTGTCCCTAATGCTTTGTAAAGTCTTCCTGGCCTCCAGTTGGTACACTCTCCAAACCATTCGGTACACCACCAGATTACTGTTCATAAAACACTACTTTCATCAGTCCCCAAACCTCCAAAAGAACAATTTCCAATTGTTCTAGTTTGCATTCAAGTTCCTCAAAATTCTGGTCTTACTTCACATAGCTGAACTAAACCTTTCCTGGCCTCTACACAGACTGTTTACTCACTTGTACTAAAAACAAACCAGAGATTTTCAAATTGTAACCCCTTGCTAATGCTATTATTTTATGACCTGGGAACACCGTCCACTAACTTCTCTACCTACATTGACTCTTCATTGAACACATACTATATACCTACTTTGCCAATCAAAGTTCATTCTGCTCTCTCCCTTCTCTTCCCTATTACAATGAACACGGTTACAGCAATCGTGTATTCTGGATCAAATGACAATTTGGCAAATATATGTGTGCTCTGGGACAATCAAGGAGAGGCTATTAAAATGGAGACTATTCACTCATCGGAATCCTGTCAGAGAACCCCTCGCATTGTTATTTTAGCATTTTGTCTCTCCAGCTACACTGGAGGTTTTGGAGCCTGAATACCAAGTTTAGACTTCTTTGTACCCCACATGGCACCAATCACATGGTAGGTATGTAATAGTTTTTCAGTAAGTATTTGTGTTAGGACTAGCTGCTGATGTTCTTTGTTTGAGTTTGGCAACATTCTTTAGGTGTGGCCCACCCTGTAACTGTGAAGGTAGTTCACAAGGAAAACCAATGAGAGTAGATTAAATTCGGCAGAAAATACATTTTAACAGAGGAGATTAGCCCTTCTGCTGAGTAAGCTGAGCCCTAGTAAACTGATCCTGCCTTCTTCCAAAGAGCTACGGAAATAAATCACCTTGTGGGTGAAACAGAGTTAGTCTTCATTTGCAGGGGGATTTTAAGTGTCTCCATGGTTTTAGTCCTCCAGAAAAATCTCCCCATATTTAACATCTGCTCTGTCTTCAAATTACCTCGGCATTTTTCTAAGACTGTGAAAGTGAGCAAGGAGCTCTCACTTTCCAAAATGTCCACCAAAGCCAAAGGGACATTAAGGAGAGGCAGGAAGGGAGCGAGCAAGAAGCCGGTCTCACCGAAGGAAGTTAGTTCATTCCCTGGGAAAGGAATGAAATGTGAGTTCCGGAGGTCGAACAGAAACCCTTTAAACTCTTCATGGCTAGACTAGAAATTGAATGGAAGAGATAGATGAGATGATAAAATGCGGCAATAAATAAGTCAGAAATTTCCTGTAACCTTGGGAGAGAAGGTGATAGGGTCAATCTACTCCACACTGTTTTTGGATATCAAGAGAAACTCTGAAAGTCAGCAAACGTTTTCTATAAAGGGCCTGATAGTAAATGTTTTAGGCTTTACAAGCTACAAACCTAGAGTTTCGGTGGCACATTCTCCTTAGTTTCTTTTAACGACCCTTTAAATATGTTTTTTTAAAAAAATTGTAGCAGCAGTTTGTCCATCTTCGCTCTAAAAGATGGCATATGTGTAAATTTCAATTAGATTTCAACTTGAAAAATTATTTTCTTGTGGTAAGATTAACTGCTGAATCAGCAGTGGAAACATTGGCAGTGGAAACCTTTCAGGTAAATGCGAAGAGGATTTTGACTGAGGGAGAGACTAAAACCCAAGACTACCTAATCAGGGATCCTCAGCCAGCAAATACAGCAAGTACTCTCAGCACTGAGTGCTAGCTGGAGGAGGGGAGTAGGTTTGGGTGAATCTAAGGGTCTGTACAAAAGCTATTCAAAGTGGAAAAAAAAAAACTGGCGAGTGTGATTTGAGCAGGACACTGAGCATCTGGCCAAATTAAAGCTGGGGAACTCCCCCAGGAGCTTTCAGAACAGACCCAAAGGCAGTCTGGAAGCTGAGGTCAAGGAGAGGCAAATGCTGAGGGTGTTTTTTGACCACAAAGGCAGGGGGAAGTCCTGGGCTTTGTAATTACCAGGCAGCTGAGACTGCACTTTGGGAATAAGTGAAATTTCTGCAAAATGTAACTTACCTGCCTGGGATCAATCTAAAATACCTTACGGGGTACACCCTGATGGATGTAAAGAAATTATGCCTGAAAAATTGGAGTCTGGGGACACTGGGAGTTCTGGTGCAAGAGAAGAAGAGGTTAGAAACGTTCCCTTTCCCCATCCCCCACAGGAACCACTTTCCACTAGGGAGCACAAAGCAGGCCAGAAGGTAGAAACTATGAAGTATCTAAGGCACACCTGACAAATCTGCTTTTGAGAAACCAAGGGAGGGGCTCCCCCCCAAATGCTGACTGAAAAGACCCGAGGGCAACAAGTCTTAAGCTGAGATCAACTTGTCAGGAAGATAGGAAGAACAATGCCCTCCCCCACCCAGCTATGGCCCAGGGCTAGAGTGTTTAAGACCGAATAAATGCTCAGTGCCTAATTGGGAGGAGGAAGGGTTAGTGTGGGTGGTAACCACCCTTACCACAGGTGTCCTAAAAATATCCATGTATTTCAGTTTCCAAGGTGTTTTCACAACCTGTTTGATCTGAAGCTCACAGGCCAGTGTGATCCTAAAATGGGACAGAGATTGTTTTCCCAAGTTTTACAAGGTAATGAAACTGAGGCTCAGATGGGTTGAGCTCCTTGGCCAGTTTCGCACAGCTTTCAAGCAAAAGCGCCGCGCTCAGTCTCTCGAGATTCCAAATGTGATGCTCACGTTTACACTACTGCCCATGTTCTTAGTGAGAAAACATCAAGGTGGGAAATGGCTGGCCAAGAAGTACATCCCTGGGAGAGCTGACCCACTTGGGAGCTGGAGAGCGTAGGACGGAAATGAACAATTAGAAGGTGAGGATGATATAGTTGTGAAGGAATGTAAGGCTTTCTGAAGGCTGGGAATTGAAAAGGCTCTTAAAGATATATTTATTTAGTTTAGGGCGAGAGTAAGAAAGAGTGTGTGTGCAGCGCGCGCGCAAGAGCTTGGGTGAGGGGGAGAGGCTGGGGGAGAGGGAAAGAGAGAATCTCAGGTAGACTCTCCCCCAAGCATGGAGACTGACGTGGGTCTGGGTCTCAGGACCCTAGAATCATGACCTGACCTGAAACCAAGTAAGTACGATGGCTCCACCCACTGAGCCACCCAGGCGCCCCTTTAAAGGCTTTTAAATGGAAATGGTTCTGAAGCCAGAGTCTGCATTCCAAGGAAACAGGGAGATGAATTTTTAAGATGTTGAGAGTAACCTGGGAAAGTCACAAAGATTGGCTTTCTCAGGCTTTTCACCTGCGGCAGAGGGATACACTAGAGCAATGACTTTACCTGCTCGGTAGGTCACAGATACTGAGAAAAATAGCTTTGGTTTTGGATTTAAACACAAAGTAGGATGGGAGAATTGAAAACAGTTATAAATGTTAGGTGTTGGGGATACAACAGCAAATAAGACACTCTCCGTGACCTTAAAAGAACCTAAAAGTCCAGTTGGGTATGCAGAGAATAAATAGCTAGAAAACAATGTGATAGGTAATCTGATAGAGAGAGGAACTAGGATGAGACCCGAAGCCTAGGGTAAGGGGGAGGAAGTCCACAGTGCACCATGCTTTCCTAACACCCTGACCCAATGCCTGTCCCACTGCAGCACAGGAGGGGAGCAGAAATGTGATAGTATGTGAGACATGACACCTCGTGAAATGAACTCCATAAACTGTGAAACGTAAGTCATGGTTCTATTGTTCTATAATAAGGTAAAAACAGCAATTTTTTTAATCAAGCTAGAAACCATGAAAACCTATGAGCAGTATTCCCTTCTTTAACCCCTTCTGACACTATGCTTCTAGAAAGGAGGCCATGGGACTAGAAGGCTAGAACACAGAACTTTTTTGGTTGGTTAATGTCACCTGGGTAGGAGCACGACTGGAGTGCTAGTAGGGTAATGTTATGATCCCAGATTTATGCTCTTTGATCGCCTGGAGGTAATGAAGGAGGAAAGCTTATCCAAATGGAGGTTCAACCTACTGCTTAGGGCCACCCTGGGCTAAATTTTGCCACAAATGGAACTGCTGCTGAGGAAACCATAGTAGAAGAAATACTGCCACTTAGGACAGAAAAACTCACACAAGCCTCCTGCTATTACCATGTTGCACGAATCTCAAGTACTTTTTTCAAGCCATCTATTGTCTCTTATATAGAAATTATTTGGCTTCACTTGCGTTTTTTTCTTTGTTTCTTTTTGACAGTCCTTTGTATGGAAATTTAAGCTTATTTAGAAATTCCCTGGTTTCACAGATGGTGATTGCTTTATCAAATAATAATAATTAGCTAGTATTTATTGAGTACTCACCATATTCTAGAACTGTGTAGACAACATCATGAATCTTCACAGATTTAAAGGTCTACCCACCATTCCCACATCCCTGAAAAATGTAATCTTCATAAGGGCAGGCATTTGCCTGTTGAGTTTACCAGTGCATCCCAGGTGCTTAGAACAGTGTTGAAGACATAGTGGATCCTAATACATAGCCAATTGATTATAAAATTGAGACTTGAGAGGTTAAGTCATTTATCTGAGGTCACATAAGCAACTGAATGTGGGGATCTTAACCCAGTTCTATCCAAATGAAAATCTCTTTGTTTCTTCCACCGTACTAGGCTGACTTTCGGTAAAATCTATTCCTGGTTTATGGTTGTGATGGGCATAGGAAGTGACACCATCCAAAAAGTCAACTGGAACCATCTTCTTGCCATCAAAGGCACTAATGCCTTTCTAATTCAGCTACTCTCTAGCACTCATGCCATGCCTTTCTTCTGATCTTGAAGCATTCATTTGCTAGGCACCAAATAAAAAGACCACCTTCTGCGGAAACAGTTCACACCCCCATTTCTACACCACTCTTCAAAACTCCCCATTATACACCTACATCAAGGCACTGGGAGGAAGGAGGATGTGGATGGCACTTCTGATACAGCTTCTCACTCCAGCATTCAGAAAACTTGTCAGCACTCTGACAACTGTCAGCAGAGAGAGTAGCAAGGAACCCCAAACATCATCTAGTTCAATGTCCCCACCTAGAGCAAGAATAATTCTAAAAAACAACTAACTTGGGCCAGGCCATGAGCATCACTAAAGGGGTAGGCAAGAGAGCGCCAGGGTGCACACAAAACTACAGAATAAGCCTGAAGCTTCTTCCTGGACCAGTAATTTTCTAAATTGGGAGACAAAGTTAAATAATTCACCTACTGAATAATTTCAATTATTTTTTTATGTTTAAGCCACTTCTGATATAGTTTATCACAGGGAATACCTAATTCATACTAATGTTTAAAGATAAACAGGAAGGACGCCTGGGTGGCTCAGTGGTTAAGTGTCTGCCTTTAGCTCAGGTCACGATCCCAGGGGTCCTGGGAACGAGCCCCGAATCAGGCTTCCTGCTCAGTGGGGAGCCTGCTTCTCCCATTCCCACTCCCCCTGCTGGTGTTCCCTCTCTCACTGGGCCTCTCTGTCAAAGGAAAAAAAAATCTAAAGATAAACAGGAGACTGGGATAGAGGTGACTGACTGCTCAGGGAATATTTCCCTGAAGAAGTGATATTTGAGTTGAACCCTGATGAATAAGATTGAGTTAGCAAGGGGAAGAGTGGGAAGAGAGTAGAGTGGAGGGAGGTGTGTATAGTGTCCTTGGCAGGAAGAATAACATATCCAAGAAGAGTTCTAGGACAGGGAAAAAATACAGGATTTAAAGAGCTGGAGGCCTTCGGGTCCCAGGCCCACACTCCACAGTGAGAATGTTCGATTATCCCAGGATTTCTTGCACCCTCTCCCAGGTGTCCCTTTTTGCTCACATCCTGCCCAAATGCTGAAAATTTGGGGGGAAGAGGTAGAACAGCCTAGAACTGAGATGTCCACAGCTGCTCCAGCGTCACCCCCAAGTTCCTTAGCTGAGACCAGGAAGCCAGGAACACATAGCTATCGTTGCTTAAGGATTTTCAACACACTTGCTAAAACCATACACTGGTTTAGATTAGAAACTGCTTGGTATAAAAAGTAAACTAGTCAGCACATTGTACAAACCATTGCACATAACAATATCTGCTAGTATTTATATACTTGATCTTCCCCGCCACCTCTTGAAATAGGTACTATTACTACTCTTACTTTACGAATGAGGAAACAGGCTCCAAATGTACCCAAAGTCACACAGCTAGTGACCAACACAACAAAGACTATGACACTAGGTCCCTTTGGTGTTACAGCCCATATACTTAGTACCACATTGCACTTCTGCGCAGGGTTCCTAGGGAAGAGTGATTATGAGGGCCTTAAATCCTGCAGGCCACTAAGCAAACCTGTTGTCCTACGCCCCGGGATTCCCTAAAATTGAATGGAGGGGCATGAGGACATAAACTGTGTTAAGTAGCTACTAAATGCCAGGCATCATGATAGATAACCCTAAATGTGTTATTTCATTTAATTCTCACAGCAACTCCGCGTGGGAGAAGAAGAATTATCATCCCCCATTTACACATGAGGGAACCATGGCCCAGAGTGGTTAAGCTATTTACCTCATTGGTAAGTACTGGAGCTGTGACCGGAATCCAGGCTCTAGTGACTCCAAAAAGTCTATACCCTTTCCATCAGAGCACACCAAAGATGGCTTAATATTTAACCCTTCCCTGGTTACATATTTGCACTTTAACAAGGGTCTTTCCTGTGTGAATCTCACAGGACCATGGCAGACTGGGAAGGAAGGCTGATTGGGGACGGCAGGGTGGGCCTGCCTTCAATCACACAGGAATGGCATTGACCTACCTTCTTCCTGTAGTTCCTGAAGTGGGGCAGTGTGCCAGGGAAGATAAATCTCCACTCCTGTCCCAGGCTTCTTCTCCTCCAACTGGGATAACAGCTCTCAGACACTCTGGCAACTACAGAGACAGAGAGAGAGCCGAATCAATCAAGAGTTTATTTGCAAAGGGTAATGTCAGAGGACGGATTTCCTTTAAATCCCGCTAACTCTGTACAGTTAAAGAGCTCACTGGCTCAGGAATTTGATTTCCCTCTGACCTGTTTTCAGTGATTTGTTTTTTATCATTGAATAATCAAATTCTTTCTGTCATCCCACCACCTACCTTTGGGAGTGCAGACTTCGATATGTGTTCCTAGGTCTTGCCACCTCCCTCTTGCTCCAGCTAACTTAGGGCTTTGCAAACAAACCCTACTGAGAAGTACGGACAGCCAAGGCCTTTCCAGAAACTGAAGCTGCTTAAGGAGATAGGGTATTTAGTTAAGCTGAAGTGAAGCCCTGCATAAATCATAAAGAGGCGAACCCGGGTTACTCAAACAGGACCCTCGGAAGTGCTTGGGGAATAGTCTTGCAGGCAACTTTATTTTTCTACAGCCGATTTACTTCCAGAATGCTGGGGCCCACAAGTACCCCAGGAGCAACTTGGCTCCCAGATGCTGGAGCAGGTCCTGGCCTTGGAGCTCCGTTGTGGTGTTGTTTCCTGAATTCCCACATTGCTGTTTTCCACACATGGATCAGGCTTCAAACTTCCTGTGTCTGGACCGTTTGTGTGTATGTGCACACGTGCGCACGCGCGCGCGCGCGTGTGTGTGTGTGTGTGTGTGTGTGTGTGTGTGTGTTTATATGCTTGCAGAGGGTGGAGAAGGGGGAGGAGGGATCCAAAAGGAAGAGTTTATATTGCATAGGTGTCCCTTTGTTCCTTTCCCGTTCAGGTAAAGCTGCTATATTCTGATCAGCTAGCTTCTGCATGTGCATAAATAGGAGTGCGTTTAGAAGATGACCTGAAGAAGGCTACTTTTCAGCGTTTGGCTGATGTATTTTGTAGGTTGCTTTTTTTGGAGGGGGAGGGGAGAGTTATGCGGAGCCATAAATCCTTAGGATTTATTTTCCCTAGTGTACGTGCTTGCCTCTGCTTTTGTTTCTAGATGCATTTAAATGATTTAGTTGTTCACCAGGCAATTAGAGGAAGATGTGCTCATTTCACACTCCCAGTTGACTTGTTGGGTGGAGGAGAATGCCACTCAATACACAATACTATGGTTTTGTGGTCTTTTCCTCTAGAAGAACTTAGACAGGGATTGAGGAAGAGATTATAAGCCATGTTCTCCTTCCTACTTTTCCTATACGCTGGGTAAAATACTACATGCAAAGGGCAGATTTTTAAAAATTAGAACATTTCTTAATTGCCAAAATTGAAAACCAGGAAATTTTACATGAAAACACTTCACTTCTGGTTTCTCTTTCAGAAGTCCTGGATACAATGGACCGGCATTTCCCATGGTGTTAGCCAAGCTGCCCCCTCTACATGGCCCCTTTGCTGCCAAGAAGGAGGCGGCCTACATCATCAGTCTTGTCTCCTGACACCTAGCCGGAGGGTTGTTACCTTTAAAAAAAAATTTTTTTGCAGTAAAATGCACGTAAAGTAAATTTTACAATTTTAGCCATTTTTAAGCATACAATTCAGCGGCATTAAATACATTCCAAATGTTGTACGACCATCACCGCAGTCTATTTCCAGAACTTTTTCATCATCCCAAACAGAAACTGGGGTCATTGAACAGTAATTCCCCATTCTACCCTCCCCTCGGGCCCTGATCACCACTATGCCACTCTCTGTCTCTATGAATTTGCCTATTCTAGGCACCTCATGTAAGTGGAATCACACGTTTGTCCCTTTGTGTCTGGCTTCTTTCACTTAGCATAATATTTTTTTAAGAGAGAAACTGATTTTTTAAGTTGCCTTTTTTTTAAGTATAGACACTGATTTTTATTGCATGTTAAAGGAGGAGTTGCACTTTATTAGAGGGAAAAAAGGCCAAGCAGGACAGGTGGTTTGGTGTAGAGGCTGTTTCTTTATAAACTTAAAATGATCATTATATCCATTATTAATATACAGAGGGTCTTAATGTACTTAGGCAACCCAGTGTCTTTACACAGGTGTTTTACAGTTAGTGGTTAATTCTCCTGGTATCCCCCAGAGGCCTCTCCATATTTTATAGTCAGGATATGAAGACACAGGGATGCTCTGGGGATTAGTTAAATGTGTGTGGTATACTTTGCTGTATAAACTCACTCTCTGGAACTAGTTTTTGCTCCCTGCTCTCAACTTCCACAGCTTTTACTGTCAATCCCATTCATTTAGCACTTAGCATATGCTTGTTAGTTGTCTTTTTCTGTATATACCCTTGAAGGCAGGAGCCAAGTCTCATCCCTCTTTGTTTTTTCAGTCCTGTCCATAATAGCAGCTTGATCAATGTTTGTTGATGTTGGCCTCCCCCTCCCCCTTCCTTTTAAGTAGAGCTGGCAAAGCATAACTTTAAATTCAAGCCCAGTTTAAACAAACTGAAGGGTTTTCAGGGTAAAAACAAAAGGAAGTCTTGCGTGGCGGGAGAGTAGGAACACCTAAGACGCTTGAAGACCGGGGCCAAGCCCAGGTACCAAAAAACCTGTTGTTTGTTTGCCACAGGCCTAAGAAGTGACTCACGGACAGCCTGAATCCACCATTAAACTCAGAGCTCTTGCTCACTCTACTCCATCTAAATTCACATTTAGAGAAGAACAGCAGTGCCCCAGGCAGGATCTGAGGAGGGGGTATTAAAGGATTTAAGTGTTTTAGAGGTTTCCATCGCAGGAAGGCCCCCGTAGCTGTAGGGAAGACAGGCTGGAAAAGCCTTTTGAGGGCAACTTCAAAGCTGGGGACAGACAGCTGACAAAGAGCCACCATGCCTTTGCTACTAGGATTTGCTTCCCAGCGTCCTCTGTAATGGCAAAAGATGGGAACTAGCCTCTGTGGCCTCTCAATAGGGGAATGCATAAAGGAATTTTGGCACATTTGTGCAATGGAACACGGAGCTATCATGAAAAAGAATGAAGTAAAGGAAGTTATCTGAGATGGAAGAGTAGTAAGAGACATTGTTGAGGAAAGAAATGCAAGGTGTGTTGTGATTGATGATCCCACTTAGAAGGCGCAAAAGTGGAACATCTATATGTAAAGAATATATTTTGAAGATTGTACACAGGCAGAGAGAGAAGGGGAGAAAGGGACTGTGAGAACAGGGGCAGGGAGGAACTTTACTCCTTTCAGTACAGTTTAGATTTTACCAAGTGCATGTTACTTTTTCCCTTTGACCAGCATTGCTCATTTTAACAATTGTTCCCATTGTGATGAGTAGTAGTCTGCAGCATATACCCGCTCAATCTAGCTCTGCTGTCCACCCCTCCAAATAAGGCTGGAATAATCTTCCCTTGCCCCACAAGCCAGATGCCCATGTCTTGAACACTCAAAATCTTACTTTCCCCATTAAAAGTCACCCCAATAACCTCGCGGCACCCATAACCTGAGTCACACCAAGAATCTACTTTGCTCGTGTTCCTGCTTCTGAGTCTTCGAGCAGCGTCCTAGCAGAGCACCCTGCACGCCCAGGCTACCCCACAGCATGCCACCAGCCTATTACTCTTCCTGCACCCCGTTGTATTCGGGGAACCCCGTTCACAGTGAGATAGTGTTTCCTTTGAGCACATTTCCTCTTGCATGCCTTGACCCATGGCCTCTTGGAAGGCTTCTTTTGGGGGGCTTGGATTGGATGTCACTTTTTTAATTGGCATGAGTTCCTTATAATCGGTCTGCATTGTCAAGACCTTTGAATTAGACTCATTTCCACCTTGTGACGTTTTCTAGGAAATATGGATCTGTGGAGAATGGTGATTTCCATGGTAAGTGTTCCCTCATGTTTGTTTTCTCAAGTTCACTTCGGAGATACACAGCATGATTTCCTCTTTCAGTACCAACGCCACAATAGATGTAGGTTGTGGCGCCACTTCAGAACTGTTTAAAAGAGAAATCTCACCCACCCTGGTTAGAAAAGGGTAATTTATTATTCTAACTACAGGGATCTGACTTCATATCCACCCTCAAAACTACAGGAAAAGAGTTGACTTTTATAAATAAAGCCACAAATCCTACACGCCTTGGATGTAGATGCTTAAAACAGAGGAGCAATATATTTGATTCCTGGATATGGGACATATGCAAGGAGAGACATATATGTGTGGAGTGCTCTGTGGTTTACAGAGTTTTCACACACAACTCATTTTATTTTCATTTATCAGTGTTAATAGGGAATGTCTTACAGCCTTCATTTACAGATATATCGAGGCTCAGAGAAGTTAAGCGACTCAACAAAAGTCACACAACTAGCTGGTAAGTGCTGCAGTCCAAAATGAGTTCTTCCTTTAGTTCCAAATTGCATGTTATTCTGCTATTCCTACACTGTTTCTTTGTGCTTTTGTTTCCCAGATGTTAAATGGTAGATTTTCAGTGTCCCAGGATGCTGTTCTCAACCCTCTGTGTTCTCAGGCAGTATCTTTTTTTTTTTTTTTTTTTTTTTCCCGCAGCCAGGAAACGTGAACACCACATTGACACTTTACATGCTTTTTCCCCCTCCTGGCCTAATGAATTAAGGGGGAAGAAAAGTTACCTATTCCCAGAGGGCCGGACAGTGCCACAAAGGTGTACGGGAGCCAGCCGACACACTGTCGCACGCTCTGAGGAGACTGAGAAACCAAGCGTCTCTTCTTTCTCTTCTCAGCAGTAGCTGGGGGGAAACGGAGAGCTAGACAATAGTCTCTTGTTCAGTTTTATTAATTTTGAGGGCGGGTGGGACAATAAGATGGGATCGACGATGCAAGTGACCAATCGCGAGCGAATCCTGAGCCGGGATTCGCCAATCGGTAGCAGCAAAAGACTGGGGGGTGGGACTTACTCTTCGCGACCTGCTCCGCCCAGGCCAGCCCTCACAGCCCGCCCAAGAGGCGGAGACTCCGCGGAACTCCGCCCACGCCCCCCGCCCCCCGCGCGGCCCGCCAAAGGGAAGGGGGCGGGGACGCGGGGGTGGGGTGGGAAGGGGGAATCTAGGGGGAGCCAAGGAAGAAAGAAGGGTGTCGCGCAGAGCTGAGACCTGGGTGGTGGCCTGCTGGTAACAGAAAGCGAGAGGGGAAGGAAAACGAAGGAGCGCTGCTCCTTCCTACATTATTTTGAGCAGGCTTTGCGAGAAGCTGCTTTTTAGCATTTCTATTATTTGTGTTTCTTCCTCCCGCTGTGGGGCGGGGAGCTGCACGGGCTCTCCCACGCGCCTCCGCTCCGCTGATGTCGTAGATTATTATTGTGGTCTTTGCAGAACCCTTTCCTTCCTCCCAGTCAGTGCTTGCGTAGCCTCTCAGAACTGCAGTGAGCGCGTTAAGCCACGCTAGTGGGAGGACAAGAGCTAGGAACCCCCCGCTTTCGCCAGAGTGGCTGGACCCCGCCGTTCAATTGTTTGAAACTTCCCCGCCCTCTGGCCCCGCCTCTCTTCCGCCCCTCGGCCCTCCCCCCCCCCCCCCCGCCAGGGTCTGGGCCGGCTCCCTCCCTCCATTCCCCGCCCTCTACTCCGCCCCACTCTCTAGTCCACCCTCCCGCTCCGGGGCGGTCCTAGCCGCTCACCGCAAGAAGAAAAGCCACCCATTCGTCCCCCTCCCCTACCTCCCATCCTTAGCTCAGGAGCTCCCTTCATCGCAGTCACGCCCCTTCCTTCCGAGGAGCTTTCTGGCTGCCCAAGCTGGTAGACCCCCTGATTTATTCCTCCATCTCCTCTCTCTTTCGCCTCATCTTCTCTTACTTCTCACCGCCCCCTCCACCCCCACCTCCAGCCTGTCTTGCCTCCGACCATCCGCTGCTCCACCCTCCGGCCCGGTATCCTGCCTGTCCACTGCCACCAAGGAGAGCCCGGACGGAGCGGCGAGGAGCGGAGCAGCCGGGAGTTGGGGCTTCCCCCTGCCCATCCCTGGCCTCTGGCCCGGGACTGAAGCCACTTGAGCGAGCAGAGAGTCGTCACCTGGTCTTCGGCGCTTTCAGGGGTAGGAGACGCATGGTTACTTTTCGCGGGGAACTGGGGCAGGAATCCATGGTGGCATGAACTTGATCATGCCCTCGGCGTGAGTGAGTCGATCTAGATGCGTGTGGGGATGCCCGTGTGTTCTACTTTCTTTGCAGCTGGCCGTGAGTTTTCGGGATGAGCAGCAACTTAAATCGGTTAAAGAGTTTGCGCTACTTTCCCGTCCTACGGAGATGCTAGTGGGTACCACTACTTGATGATACTTTTACTTTCTTGCCTCCTGGGGTCCTTGTGGGTCTCTAGGTAATTAAGCGCAAAAGGAATGAGGGAACTTCAGGTCTACATTTACCTCAGAAGGAATGTCTGCGCTTATCTCAGATTGCTAGATGCGTTCCTCCTACTGCTTAGAGTTGAGGTGGGGGCTCACACTGCCCTCCCCCGGGGGCTGTGAATTCTTGAAGTCTTAAAGTCTGGGAGTAATCTACAATGCTGCACTCCTTTGGGTATATATGTGTGTGTGTGTGTGTGTGTGTGTGTGTGTGTGTGTGTGTGTGTGTGGTGGTGAGGACGGGATTGCCCAGTATCTGCTTTATAGATGCTAGTGACCAGTTTTGCAGGATCATGCAGGTGTCTTCAGGGCCCCAAGTCTGGGTCCCTGTACACTGGCGCTTCAAAAATAAGATGGATTTATCGATACATAAAAACAAAGAAAAGGAAAATGAGAGGGAGAGTGACAGTCTTTGTAGTCTGATAAATTGCCACTAATAATAGTTTAATAATAATTTGCAGCAAGGGACTAGATACAATTAAATGAGAGAGGAAAGGGGACGTTTGTGAGAAACAGCATTTTCAATCTCTAGCATGTATTTTAGAAAGAATTGTAGAGTTGTGTCTGATGTAGTTCTCCTACCTCCTCCCGTTCCCCACCCCCACGCTAAGACTAGAAGTTGGGAGACATTTAAAACTTTTTTTTAATCCTCTTCTATTCAGAGAGGAAGATAATTAGTCACCATAATCTTCAATAATGGAGGGCTAAGGTTATTTAAGTCTCCTTGAACTAGGTTTTGTGAAAAGCCATATCTTGGGCCAGCCTTTGTGAAGCCTTCTCAGTTAGACCTTTCAGCACCCTCATTTAAGTAGCTAAGAATACTTCGCAATACCATTTTGGATGCAGGATAAATTTTCACCCATCTCCCACCTATCTCCAGTTGGGCAAACACGGCCAAATGAGAAGGGTGATGGTATTCAAAGACCTGTAACCAAGATGTCGCCAACCCATGGTTTATTTGGGAGCAAATTATTTACTTATATTTTTAAATAGTTGTGTTGGTTGATTTGAACGGGGGAAAGGAAAGCAGGAAGGGAGAGAAAGAACAGTACAGGGCGACAATTTTAAAGGCTATCGTCTTTCAGATCAGCTGGGAGGGAAAAGTTGGCCTGACCAAACTACATTTTATAACTGGCCTGGGACATTTTAATAGCCAGGTGGTTGTAGAGTAGTTGCATCTATTTACAGATGATAACTCAGGTTCCAGTTATTCTGTATGGGTTTATCCGGTGTCACAGACACTTTCTGGCACTACATCATACTTCATTTTAAGATACTTCTTTCTTTGGAAAACTCCGTGGCTCTGTAAAATTGAAAGTGCTTTTTCTAACTTCATAGTCTAGATATGCAGTAAACCTCTGACCATGCTTGTGTGCAGAGTAACTTTTATGTGAAAGTTGTGGATCTGCTTACCTATTTAAAAAGATTTTAGAAGGAAATTTTAAATTCAATACTATTTTGGATTTGGAAGCTGAAAGCTCATTTCTGGTTTGTGAAGGAGGAATTATTAGATGCATACCCAAGGCATTTTGTGGAGCTGCTTTTTCTGAAGTTTTGTAAAAAGCAAATGGAGACTCTTTCTAGAATGCCCTTAAGAACAGTCTATTCAGAACACAGTGGGATGGATGCTATGACCTTGAGGTCCCATTGAGTGCCAGAATGCTAAGTGGGTACATCTGCTTCTGTGCCTCTCCCAAGAGCCCTCTCCCAGGGCCTGTGCCTTCTTTAAAAGGGTGTCTTTGTAATTAAGCAGCCTGTCTCCCCCATCCCCCTTTCTTCCTTTGATCCAGCTTTTTAAGGCCTTTTTTCCATTTGGAGACAAGAGGAGTTTCTCACACTCTCCTACTCCCCTCTTAAGGTTTCCTTTCCTTTCCCCCTCAAAAGTCCCCCGAAGTTCTCAGGATGGTTAGAAGTTGTTTGGTTTTGTTGGGGTGGAGGAGATGTTACCAGTGAGGAGAAGTACGGGATATATTCCCTCTTGGGAAATGCTTGTGACCAGGTAGCCTCCTCCATGGAGACTGAGCATTTGGAATGCATGAGAACAGTCTATTCTTAGGGACTGTCTGGAAGAAATTGTCCTTTGCACCCATTAAGTGCGGCTAAAACCCACTGAAAGGGGTGGAGAGAGGTGTGTGTGGTCGTGGCTGAGCCTTTTAGGATGGTAAATGGGTAAATGTTCCCCAATCTCCTATTACATCACCTCTTTCCCCCATGGATTCAGTGGGTTTGGAGATCTGCTTGACAAGTTAATTAGCTTGGGACTAAACCAATTTGTTCAGAATTGTGCTCCATTGATTTCCTGTCCCCAGGAATTTTTGTTGGTGGTTTTCTATGACGTGTTGTCTTTAGTCTTGCTTACTTCTTGGTTCCTTGCTGCCTTTTGTGGACTTGGGTCCAAAATCTAGGGTCCCACCCCCAAGTCAAAGGTTAGAATTTGGTCTCAGGAACGAAGGGGGCATTAAAACAGGCTGGCCATCCTGCACTGCTCTCCTCCACGGTGGGCTTCTGACCCCTTTGAACCCAGAGAAAGGAGGGAACTTGCCCCTTCCACACACAACACACAAAATCTGAACTTAAAAAAAAAAGGAAAAAGAAGGAAAATAAGAGGTCATTTGCTTTATAAAAGAACCCACTACAGGTTTCTTTGGAAGAACTAGCTTTCCTAGCTCATGCCTTTGAGCTATGACTTGATAATATAAAAATTCACTATAACTGGGCCTTCTCAGAAACATATTTATTGCATAAAGAAGACATTAGAATTTTGTAGTAATGACTATAGCTTGAATTAAGCGAAGTGGTTATTTGGCCTTTGAAATCTTTTTGTTATATGGGGTGGAGTTAATTGTCTAAATCATCTTGGCTTATAATAATGCTGGCCACGAGCCTACAACCACTTGTAGAAGGAAGCTGGTATGACTTTCTGGAAATAAATCAGATTTCACAGATTTTGATAAGTCTAAGGATGGGACTGTCTACCCCACATAGGTCAAACAATTTAATTCTAGTTATTTTATTTGAATAATCCCAGGATCCAGAAGATTGTTTCTGGCAAATAGCAGCAACTAATGCCATTTTTAATAGAAGAATCTACAGTAAGCTTTCTTAGTGAGCCTATTGGTGAATGGGACCTAGGCTCTAGGCCCACCTCTAACTTAGTTTACCACCCGTGGCAGGTCCTCCTCTGTAAATTGTGAGAAGTTGGACAGGGTGATTTTGAAAAGCAGTTCTCAAAAGTTTATGGTTTCCTTCCTAGACTTCTGCTTGTGATGTGAATGTGAATGATTCCTACTAGAATGAGGTGCAACAATTGTTAGAAATGCAATCATGTAATCATCTGGATGAAAGAAAAAAAAAAGCCTAAAAGGATATATCAATATAAATGCATTGTGCTTTGTGTTTTAACAACATATCAAATTAAAAAGCTAGGATCCTGCCCAAAACTTCATCAAGAATCCCATCGTCCTAACAGATCACCCACTTTCATTTTTCCTGGTTCCTTTCAAGTCTCTATTTCTGTACTTAACATGAATTTTACATAGTTGGGGCGGGGTCACAGAAATTTACAGTTTCTTTTAAATAAGTGCTCACCTGACACTTAACTATGTAAACCTGTGGGGAAGAATGAAGTGAGAACCTGAGTACACAGAAGAATCATGTATGTCTGTACCTCGAATGCCAAGAGAGACTAATATTTAATTAGTGTCTAGATTTTGTAAGTAATCCCTAGCCCATTCTGTGATTTAGGGGTGTTCATGTATCTATCAAGGCTATTCAGTCCACTCCCTTGAATTCCTGTTACCCCTCCCTCATTCTATTTAAGCAAAAAGAAAACTAGGTTCCGCTGTTTACTTTGTCTAAACCATTAGCAATGGATTCTTAAATCACCTTATCATGATATCCCATCAAGAGAGTACAGATTTGGGTGGACTGTAAAATTTCCCCAATGTGAAAGGAAAAGCAGGAAGGCACAAATTTTTGTCTCATGGCTTTGAAAATAATATGTTGAAATTAGACTAAAAAGTAGTAAGGGAACTAAGGATCTGAGACAATTAAAGAGATGTAGGTGTGGTAGGATAGCCCACACATAACGGGTTCTTCATTTGAGGACTTCACTGTACAGTGGAAACTCAGTTACCCAGTCCTTTAATTTTCCTTTGATAAAGAGAAGGTATAATATACATATGATCTCCATTTGGGATGAATTCATTCCTGGAAACCAGTGGCTCATCATAAATTAGATTATATTTCTTTAACCAGAATAGGAAAGTGAAGTATGGGTTTTTCGTCCTTAGAAAGCTCCAAGTTAAGTACATTTTTTTATGATACATATTCATGGGGAAAATGCAGATGGATATATTTCCTAATACCTCCAAAGATACTTTTTGGAAATCTACTTTTTTTTTTTTAAACTCTATAGGCTGCCCTTGACGTTTGTAAAGTCACTTTCATTATTACCCCAACTCCATGAAATACCATTAGACTGTGTGACTTGAAGCCAGGATCTGGCTTTCTGGGCCCAACCCTCTTAGACTTGCCATGTGACCAAGCGTAAATGAATTAGCTGCTCTGAGCTTCGGTTACCCTTCTGGGAAGCAGGGATATTAATACTTCACAGAGGTGTTTAGGCATGCTTCATATTGGACGCATGCTTCGAGGTCATTGGATGAAAGGTGTTTGCATGATGGCCGAGCCCGATTATTATAAGGTCCTGAGCAGGTGTTCGCTTTTAATGAGCTTTTCTCTCTTATAACTTATAGTGCTCTTTGGTGCCCCATTGCCTTACTGGCTATAACTGATCATCCCAACATTTGTATTACTGACCCTCTTGGCTCTTAACAATTAAACATTTTTATTCTATGTGGTAAGCTGAAATTCTAATAAGAGGACTCTAGCTTCTTCCAGGGTGATGAAAAATCGCTTCGAAAAGAGACATTAGTTGAAATGTGCCATAGAGATCAGTGAGTTCTTCAAAGCGCTTCCAAAAGATTAAAAAGAGTACAACAAATTTCTGCATGTGTCTGTGTGTGAATGTGTGTGTGTGTGTGTGTGTGTGTGTTTTAAGGGAGAAAGTTTTGAGTAATATTTGTTTGTGACACATACTGATGATAGCCAGTAACTGAAACCCAGCCATTGTAGTGTTTTATACACAGCTGGTTTTTATTAATGATGGAATATTTATGCTTGCTGTACAATTCGTGGCTCATTTCCATGTGTATGTCAGAACTCAAATACCCCCCAAAGCAACATTAAGATAACATTAAATATACATGTGGCCAAGCTAGAAAGGGTGAATTTTGGGGGGTCTCCCTTATTCTTACTGGTGTTGCTTCAGATCGCCATAACTGCCCCCCAACTTCAGGCGTTGGTGCCAATCTTTTTCTTCCTTTATATATCCCATAGCAAACTTCACATTTTGATCCTTTTGATATGGACAAATGATCTCCCCCCTGCATCATGCAGATGAAACTGATGTATGTGTTTTTTAAGAGCATATTTTCCCTGCACATGCTTCTCATTATCCGAGAGGCCTGGACTCAATCAGTAAAGGAGCAGAGAAACCACATAATTGAAAGGAGAATGACGGTGGTGCATACTTGGAATATTTGTGGGAAGGGGATTGCTGACATCAGAAAATGTAGTGGCCTGAGTGTTAACAGCATTGAAGAGAAATAAGCTTTCTGTGTTTCTGTGCACTGAGAATTATTTTTAAGGGGATGAAAATATGGGCCAGGTTTGACATCCTTTTATGAAGTTGCCCTGGAAACTTTGATGAAGGTTGTTATAGAATAGTTCAATTAAAACCTTCCCCATTAGGAAGCTAATTAGTACATCACTTACTCATTTTGGTTGTTTTCAAGGGGCAGGATTTGCATTGAATTAATGGCATTTCTTTCCATGTGA
Organism: Nasua narica; assembly: GCA_028533885.1. NCBI lineage: Eukaryota > Metazoa > Chordata > Mammalia > Carnivora > Procyonidae > Nasua > Nasua narica. Next base: position 72,128,244 of record CM052801.1, on the reverse strand, counting down.
CAGCAAACTAAGATAAAAATCACAGATGGGGAAAATTATTTAGATAGCCTATTTTGAAGAAGTCTAATTTCCTCTTTATTACATTTAGGTTTTCAGTTCAGATTTTTGTTTCACTCTGTTTATATACAGTGATCACATTTTAGTTTAGTAACCAGTTTTACTTTTGGGATCACCGGCTGTAAACCAAAGCTTATTAATCTGAGTTTTCCATATGAATTGGAGAAATACGATGAATGACAATAAGCCATTTTATTAAGGTAACATTTGGGTTTTTTTTTCCCCCTGCAGTTAGTTTCTCTTTGCTCTTTGTGTGTGTGTGTGTGTATGTCTCTTTGGGTGGGCAAATTGTTTTTTTAAAAGCAAACAGTTTTTGCAGCTAAGGAAATTTGGTTGACCCCCTTTATCCCCGAAGAGCATTCTGTCAGCCCCAGGCTCTCAGTTGGGCTTCTATGAAGGCAATGTGATGACTTTTTTGACCTGGTACTTCTTGTGACTAGGCTAAGCGGTTGTCTCTTGGCAGCCTGGCGGAGACTGGTCTTGATGGGAACTGGAGTCCAGGATTCCTAGTGCGTTCCTTCTACCGTACTCTGTGTTTTTTAGAGGAATGAGTACATGCGTATGAAGTCTCAGGGCCGTTTGCAATAGAATCACGTACTTGGTAGCTAAGTACATAACATGGGCCTGCTGTGGTCCTCCTTTTCTCCACAGCTAGCAGGGAACATTCGCTCTGTACGTATAACCCCTGATGCTGTGCCTGCAGCATATGCCTACACTAGCTTCAGTTGGCTGGGTTATAAGATTTGTGCTTTTCGCTGATTTTACCCTAGGCCTTCCTGAGGAGGCGGAGTCTAGATTTAGTTTTACAATCGCAGCTCCGGTCAAGACAGGTTCCCGGGGCCTGTAAGTCAGTGTGAGGAGGGGCTGCCTTTGGGGAGTGACTCAGGCCCTTTGGTATGAAGCAATGAAATTCTGGCTCCTGTCCATGCACCTGCTGGATGCCACACCTGCAGTCGGCACCTGAGCCCCACTCAGACACAAAAACCAGACTGAAGGCAGATGGGGCTCCCTTCAAAAGGGGTACAGCAGAACAGGGAACTCCCAATTATGTTAGTACAGCACCACTGCAAATAACATCTCCCGGTTCCAGTGTTGATACGGGAAAACGTCTTAGATTTTTTTCTTATGGGTGCGGTGCCCTGCCTTGCTCAAGATACTGTTAGCATCCTGAGAGTTTCTCTTGTGAACGGTCCTCTTCAGAAATGGAGAGTCCGGTCCATAGAGGTTTGTGTCTAGTAACCCTGCAGGGGGCAGGAGGTCACCAGACCTGGGTTCTGATTCTGGTCCCCCAAGTAAGCCACGGTGAAACTTTGATCAAATGAGTTCTCGTTAGTTGTCTATTGTGGGCTTGAAGCGTCTCCAGTTGTAAAATGGAATCAATCACATCTGCCTTTATTTCCTCATAGAGCGGCTGAGAAAGACAAATAAGATAACGGAAGAGGTTTTGTCTCCTTAGAAGAAAAACTGAGAAACTAAAGGTAACAGAATTATTGTTCTGGCTATTCTATGTCTTTCATCCCTTGTCTTGTCTTGCTGTTGCCTCCAGCAAAGTCTTTGGGAAGTTGTGATTTACTCAATAGGCAATATGCAGTTCTTCCGGGTTATTTCGTGTACCAGTTAACGTTGTACGTGTTGGGAAGGATACAGAGGAAAATCACGCACCCAGCCCCTGATCTCTAAGATCTTCCATTTCTGGCTTAACCTATTAGAGTGATTTCTGCCTTGGTATTTAGAAGCTTCGAAAACAAAATTAACTTCTTTTCTCTCTCTCTCTCTCTCTCTCTGTCTCACTCTCTACATTGTAACAGTAGACTTCTGTCCCTGGAGCATATATTCCAATATCTAGATTGAAGGTATGGGGGTGGGGGGTTCAAAGCACTGGGGTAAATAAAGACATTTCTCTCTCACTACCACATTTACAAAGGGCCTGACCCTTGAATGATGGTTTAATTCGGAGGTCCCTCCTTAGTTTCATCCTTTGTCCCGTTCTGCTCCTGCCTTACACCTTCTAACCCACTCTTTGACCTTACCTGTTATCTGAATGCTAATGTCTTCCGAAGATCTATCTCATCCTATCTTCGGCTCCTCCCTTTCCAACTTCCCCAACTTCAGGTTGGTTATCAGATGTCTCCTATTCAGCTCTTTGGTCTTTTCCTCTGGGAAGCTTTGCTCTGGTAGCCCAGAGTTTTTGGCAGGGTCCACTGCTTTGCAAGAGTTTCCAGTTGGATTGTGGCCCCTCTGCTTGACTGGGAGCTCCTTGAGGACTGGTCTGTAGTTTCTCTTTTTTATCCACCCTAGGGCCTAGACAGTGCCTGGCTACAGCAAACACTCAATAAATGTTTGTGGAAACTACATCGTGTGTGTGACAGTCCTGCAGTCGAGCGCTGTACAAAGTCCAGTGGCAACCCCAAGGAGAGAGAATTAATTTTCCATGTTGAGCAGAGTTGGGGGCAGAGGCAAGATGGAGGAGGATTAGAGAAAAACCTTCAAGGGAAAGGCGGCAAGTGGACCCGGCCTCTTCTGAGAGCTCTAAGCAGCCCAGGAAAGAAATGCCTTGTTGTTTCTGATCTTGCTAAGCCTGTTGCCCTCGCTGCTCAGGACTGGATGACTCTTATGATCGGGTCTGCAAATAAACCTCTGTCTATAACACGTTGACCATTTCAGACAGGTGCCACTTACTCATATAATATTAAACAGGGCTGACCTTCAATGTGCCACCTTAACTGTGGCCAAAAATAGAGGGACACACGCAGGCTCTTTGGTCATGTATGCTTAGTTCTATACCAAAAGAGACCCTTTAAAATAGAGTGAAGATTGGTCTCTGAAAACTAACAGATTTAATTCTCAGAACATAGCAGGCTGGGTCACTAGAACTGAATGTCTTCAAGCTGACTGTCAGATCTTTCCAAGGGCAAAAATGAAACATGATATAAGCCATTACAGGCCATGAACCTGTTCTCACCCACCTGATGCTTTTACTAATTAGCTTCTTGGCCGGGTGGCAATTTGGGGCAAGTGCATGCAAGCTGGATTCACAGGGGAGCCCACATTCCACTCTGCCATTTCGCAAGTCGCTGGGATACTACACTGCTTCTCTTGGCTTCTTTCCCTCCCAGGAGTCCTGCTCTGCCCTGGTGGAAAAATGGGAGAGGAGAACTCTTCATTAAATGAAGGAGAGAGATTTCATGGGGCCTTGGTGTTTTGCTACTTTTATTTTTTTAGTGGGCTGTCTAAAAAACATTCATGCACCTTGACCTATTAATTTCACTTGTGGGATTCTGTCATTAGGAAACAATCCAGAATATTGAAAAAGGCTATTAAAGACGTTTTTGTGACATTATTTAGACTAACACAAAATTGAAAGCAATTTAAATGCCTTAATAATTAGAGAATGGGTAAATGAATCTTGATACACTCCTGTCACAGACTATTACACAGTCATTGGGATGTTTTTATGAAGTCTACACCGCAGTCTATCTATGCCATGGAGAAAGTGCTTATGAGAAAGTGAAATGTGGGATCCAACATTATATATACATCAATATTTCCTGGCTTTGTAAAAACACGAATACAGAAACAACTAAAAGAAGTACCCTATATTGGTAACAACGTTTATGTTGAGGTGCTAGGAGCTTGGGCGATTTTTTTTTCCTCTTCGTTATAACTACTTGCATGTTGTGTTTATATTACTTGTAAAAGTAGAAATAAAAGTACAAGTGAGTAGTGTAACATCGAAGATAGGATAATGCTAAAGCAGGCAGCTTCTAGGTATATTCCTAAACTTTTCTCAATTTATGCTCAGTCTGATTTCATGGACTGCATATCCTTTTTCTGAGGTAAGGAGAAATGGGATGTCCTGATAGGTCCTCTTCCTCCCTTGGAATGGGCGTATGTGGTGGGAGGTGGTGTGGCGGTGGCAACAGGATTCTTTTTGTTACTCAATGTGGCAGTGCTCATGTACGCTTCGGGGTTAATCACCTTGGTTGCCTGTTAACACGTTCAAGTTCATTGCTTTTGAGTACAGAAAAGTAAAACTGGGATCCAGTGGGCCACACCTTTGAGTTAACCATCTCAGAAACAGATACCTGACACTGATTGTCAGTACGATTTGGAAATGCGAGGGCCTTGCTGTGGTTTTTAAAATAATCTCCCAGCGTCATCTAGGTAGAGGTAGACCGAGAAGCAAAGAGGCAGGACCGACTCAAAGCCTTTTCTTAGGGCTGGACTTATGTAAGGGTGACTCCAAGTTGGTTTGATGTTGGCAAGACCAAGAATGTGGGCCTGGAGACATTGATCATTGGAAGTTCACGTTAGTCTCTGACCGACCCACCCACAAATCTTGGCCTAAAGAAGAAAGATTTTGCAAAGTCTTTCTGCCATGCTTCTAACTAGACACATCTCTCTCTCTCTTACCTCTTTGAATTTTTCCTCCTGCTGTTAACATTTGGCTTCTGATGGAATTGGAACATGGTGGTAGCATTAAGCCAGGTTTATAGTCTCTTAAAACCAGAGTCAATTCAGTTCAATAAATGTTTATTAGGCATCTTCTATGTACAAACTAATATGCTAGATAATATATTATAGTGGAAGGATTGTTGCCGTGGGAGTCATAAAACCTGCATTCTGGCCCAGGCTCTGACCCTTGTTAAGCTCTGGCACCTTCCTATACAGAAAGAAGGGGTTGGACCACTAGATGGTCTCCTGAGAGTCTTTCCAGTTCTGGTCTTCGCTGATCTGAGAACCCCTGCACAAAGACTGAGTCACAAATAAAAGTTTTATTTTTATTTATTTATTTTTTGAAAAGATTTTATTTATTTATCTAACAGGGAGATTACAAGCAGGCAGAAAGAGGGGGAAGCAGGCTCCCCGCTGAGCAGAGAGCCCGATGCGGGGCTCGATCCCAGGACCCTGAGATTATGACCTGAGCTGAAGGCAGAGGCTTAATCCAATGAGCCATCCAGGCACCCCACAAATAAAGGTTTTAAAGAAAACTTTAATTCATAAAATTGCTGTATTCTTCCCAAAAAAAAAGGTCACTTTGAAATAATAATAGTAATAGATTTTAGTGAGCCTTTACTTTGTGCCAGGCTCTGTGCTTAGTGCTTTACATGAATTACCTCCCTTAATCTTTATAACAACACCATGAGGTATGAGCACCATTATCCCTATCTTGAAGGTGATGAAATGAGATTTAAGGAGATCAAAAGAAATGTATGAGGCCTGCTAATAAGCCATAGATCCAGGATTTGAACTTAAGCAGTGTGAATCTAGGCCCAGGCCCTTAACCATGGCATTTACACTGTCTGCCCATCTCGCATTGAAAGGTTAGAGATAACCTGCAAAGAGATTATTATTTCTTACCTCCCAGAGAAAGTGAGCTGGCCCTCAGGACCCAGCATCCTGGGTCATGAGACTGTCAGGCAACGTGTTCTCTAGGACACTTCAGGCCAAAACCTGGACCAACCTGAGAGGACAGGAGAGAATTCAGAGGGCTGTTTTTTTTGCCTCTCTCGGTGGGAGGCTTTGCATGCATGTGTGCGTGTATGTTTTCTGCACAAATATATGCACGTAGATATGTAGACATAGGGGAAACTTTGAACTGGCTCCTTTTCATTTAGCTCAAAGTAAAATTATATGGAACAAGTTGACTGAGATTTAGCAGAGAAACAGATTTCCTAGACTTAGGGTCTTCATCTTGGTTGGCGGAGTGAGGGTTGCGGGAAGAATAGGAAGAGGAGGCAGAAGGGATAGAAAGATCTAACAGGCATATTTCAAACTTATTTGAATTGGTCTGCCTTGGCCACCTTATAACATTGATTTTTCGGGGACATGGCTTGAGAATCATCTGGGCTTTCACTCATGTGTTTTGGTTCCACAGAACTGGGTTTGACAGACGTATACTGGGAGAGGCCGATGACTGTGCGTATAGTAAGAATTTAACTTGGCCCTGCTGCCCTCTTGTTGTTACAGAAGAGTTGACTATATAATTCAAATTGTATTTTTGAAGAGAGAACCATTGAAAAGCCTTTTTTCTTGTATCAAATATCCTCAGGGACGGTCTGTTTGTCAAGGGGAAACAAGGTTATTTTATTGATTGAAGATGACCTCAGAACCCTGGCAGTGGTGTGATTAAAGCTGCGGGCCGATTAAAGGTTGCAGAGTTCATACAGTTTTACTTCTTGCGCTTGAGACAAAGCATCTTTTCCCTTCCTTTCTCTAATAAATAAATGGAGTAGTGTTTTCCTTTTTATGTGACTCTTAACATGTAGACGAACGTAAGTTTTTGAAGAAAAAAAAATCAGTACACTGGAGAGGAATCAGCAAAGCTTTTTTCTTAGGCTGATTTCTTTTCCTCTTTTAGACAGAAACAAAAAAGGCCAGGGGGCGGGGTGGTGGGAAGGGACAATCTGTGTCCGGTTGACATAAAGTGATTTGAGTTTTGAAAAGGATATGGATGAGAGGGGACAAAATTAAGGGAAGAGAGTAAGATTTTGGACAAGGAAAGTTTTCTTTGTGAGAAGCTAGGTATGAGGAGCAAGGCAGTCAAAATCGGCATGAAGAATTGAAATCGTCCTGGAAAATAATTGTATGGTGCTTTCTTGCCAGGGGCTCAAGTTTAAAGGCCTCAGGCTGTTTTCTGCATGTTTTGGTTGAAAAAAAAAAAAAAAGACAACTGTTTTGTTCGCAGTCACACAATAGAAGCGCGGTGGTTATTTACTACACTCTGTTAATAGTCCAGCTTTGATTCCAACTAGAAGTTGTTCCTCTGCTTTGAAATTAGGGAAAACACCCTAAAATAATTACCTTGCAGATTGGAGATGATTTTGCTTTTGATTGTGATTATATGTTGGGCCAAAACAAGATTGAAAGACAAATTTCCATGTTTGCTCACTCTGTATCTCTTCACTTTATTTTTGGCAACATTGCAAGGAAATAATGTTAAATTAATCACTGTGTGGTTTTGTGGATTTTTTTTTTAACTTGGATGTTTTGGACAGGCTCCCAAAATACAGAGACGCTGTGTGCTTCCTTTGCATTGCCTTGCTCTTCAAATGGCATCTCTGATGGGGATTAAAGCCTTTCTTTTAAGTGACATGAGTGAGTCATGGCGAGGCTGGGACAGAAAATAGGAATGCGGATCATGTGCATCTCACCTAAACACAAACTCCTCAGTTTCATAACCATTTTGGTTGGCCCTGCAGGGCTTGTCAGAGGGCCAATGCAGTAATTAGAAAGGAAGACTGTGGCAAATCCATACCTGGTGGCCATTTGCATCTAGCCTTTATCATGTGAATCTAGGAGTTTACTTCTGGGGAGATGCCCTGGCCCAGGCCAGGGAAGTGCTCAGAAAGCAAGTGGAGGAAGTCATCTGTCCTTGGAGAGAAGAGTTGCTGCTGTGTATTGAGAAGAGCAATCCCCTTTGCTACTCCAGTAAGAATGAATGGACGGCAATGAGATTGTAAGCTCTGTGAGGGCAGGAACCAGATGTTGTGTGTCTTTTGTATCCTTCCCTGTGTCTAGCACCAGGCTGGCGAACGTCTGGAATAGCCAGCATGTGATGAATACTTAATGACTTGGTGGAAAAGAAGTTTTGGTTTCCTCTGCCCATCTGAGGCTGTGGCAGTTAAATCGGGAGCTTCATGGAGTAACCCCCCCACCCCTCGTTGTTTTTTTTTTTTTTTTTTTTTAAATAAAAACACCTGCCTTCTGATGATGGCCTTCCCTCCCAGGATGTGGGGCAGTGAGCCCGACTCCTGTGCCCTGCTACTGATAGCAGTTTCAAGGTCACACTCTACAGGTGACATTGATTATGTCTTTTGTCATCATCCACCATTCCAACTCAGAGAGGAAGCAGCAGCTTTTGGGGGCTGTGGAGCTAGAACAGAGCAATCTTTTCCAGTCCCAGACCTGAACATTTCCATCCTCTGGAAACTGGCTGACCTCCTGAACACAGCTGCTCGTAGTGAGGTTTCTTTTTGTCCTAATGGAGATGGATTCTGCCACTCATATAAAAGGCAAACACAAGGGAGGAGAAATCACTCCCTTGGAAGGACTGGTTTGGTGAACTGTTGGCCATTGGTGGCAAAATAGAAACGACGTTTTTATTTCTCCCTCCCTCCCCCTCCTGAACATTTCAGAGTGACCAGTGGTTGGACTCTTGGCGGCGCTTACCCTGAACCTGAGTGTTAGGGGAGAGGGAATCTGCCGTTGCGGTTTCTGGAGCTGCTCATAAGCAAGAATTCCCTATCCTGATCAAGGCTTTAAGCCTAAAAGAAAGCAGAAATAGGTATGGACCATCTGTGTGTGTGAGTGTGTGTGTGTGTGAGCACACACACGCGCCTTTGTGTGTGCCTGTGCGTGCGTGTGAGCCTGTGTGCATGCAGGGTGGGGCGGGTGTGGACTGGGAGGGGGTGGTGTACTTTCAGGGTCCTGGGCCGCCCAACAGGGTTTCCCTGCCTTGTAGGATGGGCTTCCAAGTGATTGTGATTCAAACATACAGGCTCCTGTTGCCATGTTTTTTGAGAGAGGAAAGGTAGCATGGAAAGGAAAGAACTCTTCCCAGTTCAAAGGCACCAAAAGACATTTACATGTTATGCTTGTCAGCCTCTCAGAAAATCCCAGTCTGACAGTTTAAATACAGGAGTCCCAGATGGTCACTGGGAGGGAGGGAAAGGGCATGGCTGCTTGGCCCTTTGGTGCACCCTTCCTCAGAGAATATGATGAATGGGATTTAAAAAGGACCTTTGAAAGGTTAACTGTGGGGTCAACTGCTCCTTAGAACAATTGGAAACCAGGTAGCAGTAATCATGCAAGAAGTCCAAAAGAGAAGAGAAGATGACCTTTTGCTATCTACCATACACATCTTCTGGCCATTCCCTGCAGGACTAAAGGGAAGGGATCATGTTTCCAGAGAGATTAGAGGCTGTTTACTATCATAGAAATCAGAGCCTGGGAGCCAGGATTCCAGAGTTCTCGTCTAAGAACCCAAGGCTGGCTAGGTTGACCTTTACTGTGACTTTTTCTGTGACATCATGCCCATGATCCAACACCACTTAAGATCCTTAGAGTAAAAACTTTTATTACTGAACATGAATATTGAATTGCAGTACTTCACATGACAGATTCTGTCCAAAGATTTTATGAGCCTCTGATGAATTCGTGTGTCCTATAAGCATGCAGAGGGAAAGCGAGAGAGGGAGAGAGAGGGGTCACCTACTACTAGTTTCTCAGGTGGGAAAATAGAAGACAAGAAAATAGGAATCAATTGCTTAGGTTACCCTGTAAATCCACTATCATGATTAGAATTTGAATCTTGAGTTGTCTTTACTACCAATACCTATTTCACTCAACCCATATTTCTTACTTAAGAAGTGTGCCTCTGACCTTTTTATTTTATTTTTCAATTTCTAAATGCTGTCAGAGGCACACTTCAAATGAAAGAGGGCTTCCCATTTAAGCTCCTCCTAGCCAACAACAACAGCAAAACAAAAACAAAAACAAAAACAAAACAAAAAAACGAACAACCCCCACACACACAAAAAAACCCTCAGTGATTATTCCTGGATGGCTGAAAGAGAAACTTTGTCAATAGCACTTATCTCAAGCCCTTCTCTTATTAAGCCAAGGAGAATCCAAAATGGACGATGCAAAAAGGATTTTTTTTTTTAAAAAAGCTATCTTTCAGAGTTTTATGAGATCAGAGAAAATGATTTGCATCAAGCGGGGATCATTTCTACTCAGTGCAAGCCAAGCTCTCTTCGCCTCTTATTTATTTTAGTTATTATTTGGCATTTTGTAGCTCCCTTCACATGATGACCTGCTTTACAGATCCTGCCTGTGGGGTAAATTCTCCCTACTGGCCTGCCCCCAGTGTCACGGCCATTAGAGTTGGATTTTTCATTTAAATAGAATACAGAGAGATGATCTTTCTGAGTAAGGACCTAGGAAAATTGCCCTCTCTGGTCACCCTACCTGACTGTTCCAGGTCTCCCCAGTTCTCTTAGAAGTTAAGTCAAGATTGGATATTTAACCCATGCTAAAAGTGAAAGAGGAAACAGTGAGGTCTTATGCCCCTGTGTTCCTCATCATATCAGTGCTAGAGCCAGGAGTCACCAACAGTTAACCTATTAATTCTAAATTCAATTCTCTCCTTTGTCTCTGGAGTGGAATCCTCACCCCCAAATACCCATTTTCTTCCCCTTTAGAGGAATGATTTATCCATCAACTGGGTGTTAAGCTTCCTGTTTCCCCTTCCCAGGTCAAGGGCAGCCCAGGTGCCCAATTTCTCTCTCTCTTCACAAGGCACCACCAGCAATAGAGATGAGAAATTCTGAAGAACAGCCAAGTGGAGGAACCACAGTGTTGCAGCGTCTGCTACAAGAGCAGCTTCGCTATGGCAATCCTAATGAGAATCGCAACCTACTTGCCATACACCAGCAAGCCACAGGGAATGGCCCTCCTTTCCCCAGTAGCAGTGGGAACCCGGGCCCTCAGAATGATGTGTTGAGTCCCCAAGACCACCACCAACAGCTTGTGGCTCATGCTGCTCGACAAGAACCCCAGGGGCAGGAAATCCAGGCAGAAAACATCATCATGGAGAAGCAGCTTTCCCCTAGAATGCAGAATAACGAAGAACTCCCAACCTATGAAGAAGCCAAGGTCCAGTCCCAGTACTTTCGGGGCCAACAGCATGCCAGTGTTGGAGCTGCCTTCTATGTCACCGGAGTCACCAACCAGAAGATGAGGACCGAGGGACGCCCATCAGTTCAGCGGCTCAATCCTGGGAAGATGCACCAGGATGAAGGACTCAGAGACCTTAAGCAAGGACATGTCCGCTCCTTGAGTGAACGACTAATGCAGATGTCACTGGCCACCAGTGGAGTTAAGGCCCACCCACCTGTTACCAGCGCTCCCCTCTCCCCACCACAGCCCAGTGACCTCTACAAGACTCCCACAAGTTCCAGTGAATTCTACAAGGCCCAGGGGCCACCTCCCAGCCAGCATAGCCTGAAGGGCATGGAACACCGAGGCCCCCCACCAGAGTATCCCTTCAAGGGCATGCCACCCCAGTCTGTAGTGTGCAAGCCCCAAGAGCCAGGGCACTTCTATAGTGAGCATCGTCTGAACCAGCCAGGGAGAACAGAGGGGCAACTGATGAGGTATCAGCATCCCCCTGAGTATGGAGCAGCCAGGTAAGAGAGTTCCCTTTCTGTCATTTCCTGGCATCCCCAACCAGCTTCTGCTGTGTGTTGGGATTCTGAAGGGAAGGAATGGGCAGGTGTTTGGTATAACAAACTCTGCAATGCATGGCTGGCCCCTGGCTTAGTAAATTTCCTGCCAACCTGAGTGTCTAGCCTCTTCAGCCATAATCAGTGCTGTATTAACATTCCCTTGACTTTATAGGCTGAGCATGGCCCCAACTGCCTAGTGGATGAACAGGAGCGCTAGTCTTGATTTCTACAGCTACACGCTGTCCTGTCTCCTGGGATTGTGAAAGAAGGGTCAGTGTTCCTCTTCTTCTGAGTTATTAAGCCCTTTCTGGAGGAGCCGAAGCAAATTATCTTGGACTTTTTTTTTTAAATATTTTATTTATTTATTTATTTGACAGAAAGAGATCACAAATAGGCAGAGAGGCAGGCAGAGAGAGAGGGGGAAGCAGGCTCCCTGCTGAGCAGAGAGCCCGATGCAGGGCTCGACCCCAGGACCCTGAGATCATGACCTGAGCCGAAGGCAGAGGCTTTAACCCACTGAGCCACCCAGGCGACCCTATCTTGGACTTTAATCTGGAATAACCTATCGCTTTCAGTTATTCCCCTCCATAGAACTCTCACCACTTCTTTTTAGAAACAAATCTTTCTGCAGAATCCCTATGATTCTTTCGGACACTAAACAAACACCTAGATATTACTGTGGGGGGAACTGGATATATGCAGGTTCAGAATGTTCCTTGCCTTTGATGTCCTTGCAGTTCATGAACTCTGGACTGCTTCGTGTTTCTTCTGTAGAGTGTTAGTTGCCTGTCACGTTTTTGAACCATTTAAATTAAACTCACGTCATTTCACATAGAACTTTTGGTCAGTTTCTAAAATGCAGAAAGAATCCTAGCCCCAAGATTTTTTTTTTTACCACGTGTCATTAGTTTAGGAGGACTGTTTCATATTGTCCAGTTATTCCTAAATGTACATTTGCATTATTCAGAGGCCCACTGTCCCCCATCGCTGTGTCAATCAGACCTTAGAATGCCGTGATTCTGTTTGTTGTTTCTTTTGTTACTGTTTGGGCCATGTCTCTGATTGGTAGGAGTTCAGCATATGGGGCAGAGGGGAAGGTTTTGACCATGACCAACAACGATGGCAGTTTTGTGTGGCGTTCCTGCCCTGTTACCATGGGCAATTATGGGTGACCGTGAGGCTTGAAGTCCCCGGACCTAGGGGGGGCCCTTCCCCAGATTAGGCCTGTGATCTCTTTGATGTCTAACTCTTCGCCTCCTGTCTCCTTCTCACTTATTTGGGGAAGAGCCGGTCGCCTTGAAGTTCATTGGGTGACTCAGGAGAGAAGGCAGTCAGGGGGGTCAACTAGGGTGAAGGTAAGAGAATGCACCTGGCATTTCCTGGTATTTCATTTTTTTCCCCCCTCCAGGTCCTGTTTCATAGGCAGAAGCAATTCACTTTGGGCTCCACCCATAACTTGGCCAGTTTAGGATTTTTTTTTTTCCCCTTAACCCAGGTTGATTTCCTAACCTTTTTCAACCCCTTCTGTACAGCTCTCAAAGGGCAGGAGCCTAAGTTCTGATAAGTGGCTTAGAACAGGATATGGGATAACGGACAGAGCCCTTCCCGTTTAAATGAGAGCAAGAACCCAATTCCCATCTGCCCAATGAAACGGAAGACCCAGGGAGGGGTTGGTCAGTTGGACTGCTTAGCTTAGTGGAAACCCATCCAAGCCAGCAAAATGTCAATGAAGCTGGGGATTTTTTGTTTTGCTCTTCCCTTCAGCATGGAAGACTCTGTGGGACTCTGTCCCTTATGTGGATGGGCTGACGTCTGTTGCCTTGTGGGAGGGGGAGTATGTTGGCTGGGGTGTGGAGCAGAATCCAAAGCCCCGCTTAGCACAAGTCCCGCCTTCCCAGGAAAGCTATTTTCAGAACTCATTCACCAGTATTGTTTGTGATCTGAAATGACTCCCACAGTGTTTGAAGCTAGATGGAAAAGCCCTTTGATCTGCCTAAATAAATAATAAGGAGCCCAAAGAGGGATTTTTTTTCCCCTTCCCATACTGATTAAGCCACCAGAGAAATTTAACTGCATATATTTCACAGGAAGAGACTTGTAGTTTCTCTTCCCTCCCGTGTTATCTGTGGAGCTCTCTCCCTATCCCCAGAAGCGGTAGAGTCCATACTGGTTCCCCTCTCTTGAGCAGAATTTTAATACACAGGTTAGCTCTATAATTTTTTTTTCTCTCCTATGGGAGAGCAACAGGGTACTTGATATGCTCCGTGAATAATCAAACCTAAAACGGTCCTCATCGGAAGATGCTCTGTGTGAAGTTTGAGTCTGCATCAGACAAATTCTGGCAATAAAATTTCTTTAGGGCCTGGGGTGAGGGAGTGGCATCTATTGGCAAATTACTGGCAAGGGGAGGTAGTTGAACTGCTTTCCAGAAATGGACTGCTTTTAGGTGGTGACACATTTTTCCTCTTTTATTTCCTTGAACCGACTTGCTAGACACTTTGTGAGTACCTTTCCAAGTCACTGCTGCTAACACCAATTAGACGACGAAATTCTTAGTTCTTAATCCATAAATTACAGATCAAGAATGCACAGCAAGCTCTTTGAACAAATTGCTGTTCAGAAAACCTTTGTTTGCTTTTAGAGGTGCAGTGAAAGGCTGGAGATTGGCTGTTAGAATTAACAAAATGTTATAAACAATTTTTTTTTATTACTTCATCCCTATGCCCTCCTCCCCGCTTGAAAAATAAATATCCCAAATGCCCAGAACTCCAGATGGGAAACAAGGCCAAGCCATCTGAAGAATTAAAAAATTTCTGAAGCTTTGTCTTTAAGTGCTGAGCCTTTTCTGCATCTGGGGTATACACATTTATCAACTGCTTTTAAAAATTAAAACCTTTCTGTTTGTAAAGCAGCCACTTCCTTTCAATTGTTGAAATCATGCCCAGATCTGAGGTTTCTTGAAATCCTTGCTTAGTGGAATCTAAGGGTGACCTAACTCTGTAGTTCAGAGCCGAGCTGGTTGTGCAAGAGCAACAATCAAGAATTTGCAGCCTTCTCCAGGATTCACAGATTCTCCGTCACAGAGCCTGGGAAAGGCAGTTTCTGTGGGGAGAATAAATTGGGTTCCAGGCTGTTGGTGGCACCTGCTCTGGTGAGAGTGTGCATGTGTGGGTTTGCACACGTGTGGGCCAGGAGTGTGCGCGGTGTGGGGGTGGTGGGGAGGGGGCAGGGGTGTGTGTGACTGACGAGGCCAGGGGCTCCCAGTGAGGTGGCAGAGTGGAAGGTGCTGTGTCAGCTCGATGGACTGGCTTTTGCTTTCCCTTTGTGTCTTCACAAGCCGTCTTCGAGAGGGAGTCCCCCCGCCCTCCTGTTTTGGGGAAGGATGCTGATTTTGGTCATTGGTCTCCGCCCTGCCTGTATGCCCTGTCCTCCCCCTTTTCCACCGAGCCCCAGGGGGCCCAGGTTGTCTTGGGAAGGAGCTGGATGAAGGGAGGGAAGGGCAGGGAGGCAGGTCAGGGCTTCCACGGGATCACGTGATTCTATTGTCTGCTGGCAACTTGTTGTTCCTGGTTAATATGTCTGCGGGAAGCGATTCTCACTGCTGTGCGCGGAAGCACTTCGGGAGTGTGCCCTTCACGCAGCTGCCACCTGTATTATTACTGTCCTTACTATTACTCCTATTATTTCATCTTGAATGTACTTTTGCTTCCTCTGACATCCACCCCCACACCCTCTTTCCCATCCCTGTCATGCCTCAGTCCCCTCCTCTCAGGGGGAACTTCGCAGGAGTGTTAATACAGTCCTGCTTTTTCTGTGGTGGGTGGCTGCTGGAGCCCAGATGGAGTTCGTTGGCTGGAGGGCTTTCTCTCCTTTTGTGACTGCCCAAGCCTTGCTTCATGTTTGCAAACCTGCCAGGGACGGACCGCCTTGGTTTTCCCAACATCATGGTGCGCTGAAATCTGCTTCCTTTCCCAGGCTGGGGAGCCTGAGAGGGGGCAGCTACCTTGTCTCCCTTATCTCTAAGTAGAGCTCAGAGTCATGGCCAGAGCCACTGCTGTCCTGGGCTTATCTGACTCCAGAGACCTCTTTCCGGAGACGTTGTGGTCTCCTCCTTCCCGAGGCCCCTGGGAGGCCATGTACTGTCCTCCCATGGATGGAGGGGCCTATCAGCCTCCAGGCAGGAGGGAGGCCATTGGCCCGTCTGTTTGAGCGAGAGAGGCCTGGACTGCTGATGGGGCCAAGAGGGGCTGGGGGGAGGAAGCCCATTTCAGAACTGGGCATGCAGTCTTTAAAAGAGAACACCTCCCAGGCCCAAGGTTTCCAAATCCTGGCAACAAGGATGAAGATTAATTTGGTCATTTTTTCCCTTAAATTTTGAGAGCTGGATTGGAGAACATGAAATTTAAGCCCCTCTCTTCTGCCCAGGAGATCCAGAAGCCCTAACGAATCCCAGTACATGATATTTTAACTCCAGGGATATATAAAAATTATAATAGCTCTTACTCAAAGAGGAGGGAGAGCACAGTGTCCATTTTACCCCTAAGGAAACTGAAGATCCACGGTACAGAAAATGGGGAAAGACTTCCCCAAATACATTTTTAAATAGCTCCCAGGCTTTTGATGGGACAAGCGTTTTGAGCATTTCCAAAGAAAGGTAATATACGGTACCAACTTTCCAGGTGTAATAATGGGAATTGTGTAAATTCTTCTGTCCACAAGTAGGTCGCATGCCCCCTTCAATATTCAGCGATTATTGATAGTGCTGTGTCTATGGAAGAACCTCAGTATAACAGAGGCATCTGTGGGGCTGAGATACAGAACCAAAGGCTTAAGCAGACTCGAGGGGTCTGGCAAGCATCTGGGTTATTGGGTATCCATCAGCAAATGTTTGGAATGACTTTGCAGCCATAAAAAAGCCCTTACAGTGAAGATCCCTTGTTGGGATAGATACGTGAACAATAATGATAACTGAAATGTATGTGGGAGGGATGTGCTTTAGCTTCTGGAATGCCAGTTAAAAGTTAATTGCTCCTAGTGATTTGTCCCAGTTCCACCATGAATTTTTTGCAATTTAGTGCAAAGATTAAATGGATATCCCAGAAGTAAAATCCCTAACAGGGTCAACCTATCTCACTGGGAGGTAGATAAGAGATTCTTTGTAATGCCTGTAGAGCTCAAAAATGAGAGGAACCCAGTATTTTTGTAATTCATCTGTGACCTCAGGAACAAGACAGGCTCATGCAGATTAAGTAACATGAGCAAGGTTACACAGCCAGTAGGCAGTAGAAAAGGTCTCGAAATTCTATTTGGATCCAAATCCCATGCTCTTAGCCATCTGTCTTCCCTGGATTGAGAAATATCAACTGTAGGACAAGCATCCACAGGATGTGGGAGTATATGAGGTTAGTTGGGCATGGGTTAGGGGATGAACAAGCGTTTTGTCTTCAGTGTATACTTCCAAATATACTTGTTGGTGGTGGAGATAGTGAAAGTGATCCATTTGCATACTGTCCTCATTTCCCTTAATGGCTGACAGTCCGGTAGTAGGTACAAAAATGGGAGAGCCACATTAGACAATGTACCGAAGTTCTCTTTCTAGAACTTTCTATAAGAAATCGATTGGGGATCTGAACATCATTGTGTGGAAGTCAATGTATTATGGTAGTGGAAGGAGCAGAAAAATGGAATTTGGTCATAGGAGTTCTACCCCTATGTAGAGTGCCTTGGTAGTGCCTTGGTACTTGGCACTACCAAGAAGTTATTCTGTAATATCTGACAGATTGCTTCCTCTCTCTTAGACCTCAGTTTCCCCGTCTGTCCGGTGATAGAGTGGATTAAATTGTTTCTCGAAGGCTTTTCTAGTCCATATATTTTGTGATTCAGTTTATCAAAAATAGTATGACAGTGTTGCCTGTAATCTACTCCAAATCTTGGCATCATCACTGCTAATAGACCTTATGCAATTATTAACTGTAATCAACAATAATTATTTGGTGTCTCTAATATAATAAGGACCTACACATCCCCCAGTAATTTTTTGTGAGTATATGAATTATGAAAGAGAGTTGCCAATAGTGAGAAGAGGACTGATTTTGACTGCGGTTCGCCATTTCCTTGTGGGCAAGTGGAACACATTTTCTGAATTTGACTCTTTACATGTGCTGACCACATATAGAATGTCCGAGAAGGTTTTGTTTCAAATAATGATGTGAACATTACCTTCTGGAAGACTCATTTAAAATGCTGACATTGGAGCAACAAGAGCACAAGTGTACGTCACTTAGATTTTCACCAAGCGACCCTGGAGGTCACCTGGTTCCGTCCTCCATGGGATCACACCTCCCTCAGGCACTCACAGGTCAGGCCTGGAAAGGGCTGGAGCTCTTTGCAGAGCTTTCCGAATCTAACCCTGCCTACTCCTCATTTTACAGGTCCCCTTGGGGGGAGGGCCCGGAAGCCCCCTCATCTCACTTTCTCGTGCCCTTCTCCCCCAGTGCTGTGGGAGAAAGCTTAACCTGAGTGTGTGAACCATGTTTTCCAGGCCAGCGCAGGACATCTCATTGCCGCTGTCGGCCCGGAGCTCACGGCCTCATAGTCCTACTTCTTCCCTCACATCTGGGGGTTCCTTGTCCTTGCTGCAGTCTCCGCCAGCCACGAGATTGTCTCCTGCCCAACACCCCTTGGTCCCAAACCAAGGAGACCACTCAGCTCACCTGCCTAGGCCTCAGCAGCATTTCCTGCCGACCCCAGCTCACCAGGGTGATCATTACCGGCTCCCTCAGCCCAGCCCGAGTCAGCCGCAGCAGCACCACCACCATCACCAGCAGCAGCCGGGAGAAGCCTATTCAGCTATGCCTCGGGCTCAGCAGTCCTCCGCTTCCTACCAGCCCATGCCAGCAGACCCGTTTGCCATTGTCTCCCGAGCCCAGCAAATGGTTGAGATCCTATCAGATGAGAACCGGAACTTGCGGCAGGAACTGGAAGGATGCTACGAGAAGGTGGCGAGACTGCAGAAGGTGAGGCCTCCGTTTCGGGCTAGCCGAGTCTTTCAGGCTCACGTGTTGCGCAGATACGTACATCTCCCCTGGTTGGTGCCTGCGTGACTTATCCGCGGGTCTTCTGGAGTCTCGTATCTGAAGGTTAGATATGGACCAAACTTTGGCAAAAAGCCTTCTGCCTGTCTTCCCAGGAGGAGTCACATTTGACATCTATGTGGGGGAGAAGAGAACGTATTTGTAGTTTTCCCAGATACCATAGCCCTAATGAAAACTTAATCGTTTTCAAATTCCAGAAGGCCAAGAAACTTCTTCATAAGGTCAAGAACGCTGGCGATGCCTGTATAGGTGAGGGTCCTGCCAGCCCAAAGACCTTTTGTCTTGATTATATTTTCCCTCATAACTGAATTTGGATCTTAAATGTAAAACTGTAATTCCCACGGACATCTCACCACTGAAGTTAGATCGTGCCCTGCCTTGTTCTGGAAAGGGCTTAGAACACTCTTCCAAGTGGGAGTTCTCATAGTAACTCTTTTTCAACACCTCTTCCTTTGCCCCCTTTGCTTTGGTTTTACCCTGCAGCTCACATGCAACATCTGCTGTCTTTCTCTGGTGTCTGTGGGGGGCAGGAGGGGCTTAGCGCCACAGCTGGGTGACAGGTGACAGCCCTAGGCTGAGGAAGTAGAAAAAGCAGTGTATGTCCCATAGAGTTCGCATTCTTCCCTGGGCCCCGCCTGTCTCCTCCAGCTGGGACTTTAGCTCTTGAGTGCCCTGAGCTAGGAACCTTAGCTCTTGGCTTCCAGTGGCTGTTGGTGAATAGGGTTATACCCTTGGCAGCCTCTTTGCAGCTTTTGTCATTGTGGAGCTCATGTGGTTTGATCTCCCGACAATGTGAACTGTTTGGGGAGGTGAGGGTGAAGGTGTGGGAGGGAGGGGACATTGCCTGGTTTTGTTCAGCAACTCTGTCCTTAGGAGACACCCAGGAGTGGAAATTTCAGGGCCCTGAATGAAACTGAGAATTTGTAAACACCAGATCTGTGTCCTAAAGTAGAGGAGGGCTTACTGGTAGCTGAGTGTTTTTAGGTAACAGGAAGAGCCCCCTCACAGTGTTCCAAAATCTGGGTGGAGTTTGTTGGGGTTCAGTGAGTACCGTTTCTCCCTGGCTTTACCCCCAGTTTTCCATTTTCTGCCTCCTCTCATTTAACTGTACACCCCGCCCCATCACATCGGTGCAACAAATTAATCCTATTCATACACTAAGAGCAGACTGGCCCGGTTTGGTTGATTGGGTTTAACTATTGACACCGCTCCCCAAACTCCTCTATTCAGGGTGTCCCCAGCCCCATCTTTGATGCAGCAATCAGGAAGGTGGGTGACAGGGAAGAGGAGCAGACTAGGATTTGTGGCGTTGTTTGTCGTTGCTTATTCCCCAGCGAGGGCCAAGTGTAACTAAGCGCTGGGGAAAGTCAAGGCTGACCCAGTGCTGCAGTGGAGTAGAGGCCTAAGTGGGGTAGAAGAAGAAAAGGGAGATATGGGAGATATCAGCTGGAGCTAGAAAAAAATATGGAGGCCTGAAGCTCATGAAGGGAATGATGAGACATAAACCGACCGCCACATCCCTCGTCCTTGCCCCCACCATTCCCAACTAAACCAGTGGGTCTGCCATTCTATGACTTCTTTTCCTGGAAGGTCCTGTTGGTGGATGTAAAATTCGCCCATTTGGAGGGTACAGTATCTACACGGGGCGAGGTGGGGGGGGGGGTGGAGAGAAAGATTGGTACCGGATCTCGAAATGTACTCTGAACAACGTGAGCAGCGGGCCTGCCTTCCAGGTGTGGCATTCTATGGGGAACTGGAAAGCCTTGCATTCTAAAGGCTGCCCAGTGCAGACTAATACCAAGACTGCTCTTTCAAATGGAAATGTTTATTTTCTGTACCCCGCACTTGAATTTCATGCAAAAGCTGTATCAGGCCCAGGCCTTGCAGATCTTGTCTCTAAATGCCATTCACCACCAGTTTTCACCTTCTGTGCTGCTATCTTGGTGCCATCTGCAAGGAGAAAAACACTCTGGAGCCTGCTCTTTTCTGTGGTGTAAGCCTCATTTGTTGGCAGGCAGTCCTGCCTCAGGCATAATTTTGGAGCTGGGGCAGGTGGAATCTGAGTTGTTGGTAACCCCACCTTTCCTCCAGTCTCCCACCAGCGGCCTGATATTTCTCCCCATAAAGTACCCTGAGCTTTGTTAAGGAGGATAATGGGAAACTGAGAAAGAATGCAGAATGGTTTTGCAGGAGTCAAATTTAATTTGCAAATTGCTTAATAGGCCACGGGGTTTATTTATCTTATACAAATTATATGCAAATATCTCTGTGGTTATTTCATGTGCAATGAAGCTGTACTGGTTACAGAAAGACTCCGGAATCCAATTTCTTAGTTTCTTCCCGATTCGGACTGATTTGGGGCAAGACCCTTTCTCTTTGTGGTTTTGTGTGTATGGGGTTCCCCCCCCCCATTTTATAAGATTTGCAGTGGTGTCATAAAACATAACTCCGATCATGGATTTCCGTTCAAAAATCTGTACTGGTTTCCCACTGACTATGGGATAAAGTCCAAATACCTGGCATTAAAGCCCTTTTATGATCTGACTCCAGTCTATCTTTACAGCCAGATCTTACCGGCTTCCCTCCATGTACCCCACAGTGTGCAGCCAAATGAAACTACTGGTCATTCTGGGAATGCATTCGCTCACTCAGAATAGAATACCCTTCCCCTCACCTCTGCTCATTGAAATCTGACCTAGCTTTTAGGATCTGACTCGAAATGCCACCTCCTGCCTGAAACTGGTTTCCTCTCCCCTCACCCGGACCAGGAATAACCTTTTCCTATCTACACTTTTGTAGCACTTACTCCTACTGCTCTGAATAAGGCATCCTTCTCTTTATTCTTTTACTTGATTAGATTGAAAGCTCCTTGAAGGGAAACAATAATGTTCTCATTCATACCTACACACCCCACGGGTATTTTAAAGAGCTCTGTAAATATTTGGCCCTTGATAAAGTTTTGTTAGAGTGAACTGAACTACTGCATAAGGCCAACGCTTCGAGTTTTTAGGGTTTGCCTCTGCCACTAACTTCATCTCAGAAAGGTCAGTTTCATTTTTCCCCGTGCTAAAATGGAGAGCGGTGTCCTTGCGAAGGCGGATAGCAGGGCAGATAGAAATAAACATGTGAAAGCCCTTTGGACACTCTGAAATAATGTTATCAACATACTATATACATTATTAATAGTATTTTCAAAATTAAGAAAATTCTTGAGCAGAAATGAAAATCACTTATAAGTGTACTTATGAAATTTATTCTCTCCTACCACCTTCTCTGAAGGCAGAAACTGTATTTGTTTTTAACCTGAGGGAATCTCATGACCCTGTGAGTTAGTTGCCGAGCTAGCTGAACATTGACTTTAGAAATCCTGGGGGCGCCTGGGGAGCTCAGTCAGTTAAGCGTCTGACTTTTGGTTTTAGCTCAGGTCCTGATATCAGAGTTCTGCTCAGTGCAGCTTCTCCTTGAGATTTACTCTCCCTCAGCCCCTCCCCCGACCCTGCGCATGCGCAATAGACCTCTCTCTCAAGTTAAATAAATAATTTTTTTTTTTTAAAGAAATCCTTCTGGAAAACTTTTCTTATCTGACTGTGTTATGCGGGCCTCTTAGCCCTCTGTAAAACCCTGGGAGAAGCTGTCATTAAGGATTTGCATATATGCTTTCAGACCACCTATCCCATTAAGCTCCTACCACCCCCACCATCTTTCCTTTTTTTTTCCCCCCCAGGTGGAGACAGAAATCCAGCGTGTCTCGGAGGCATATGAGAACCTTGTAAAATCATCCTCCAAAAGAGAGGCCCTGGAGAAAGCCATGAGAAACAAGCTTGAGGGTGAAATTCGAAGGATGCATGACTTCAACAGGGATCTGAGAGGTGAGGGGCTCACTTCTGAAGCATTGGCCAAAATGGTGAAGGGAAGGACTAAGGAGTATACATTGAGGCTCTCAAGGCTTGTCCAGCCCAACTTGTATGGCTAGTAAATTGCAGGGCATAGACCAAGCTAGGTTTTGGGGACTGCAACAGAACTTGGTCCTGAGCTTGCTTAATCAAAATGGGATAAGCTGATGTGTTAACCAGGTAGAATCCCCCCTGGGACTCCTATACCCGCCTGGCTTGCCTCCACAATCCGTGCTGACTCTCTCCTTTCTAGGTTTTGTAGAGGTCTGTCTTTGGGCCGTGAAATACTGCTTGAAATACTGATGTCCTCCGTTGTTTCTGGGACTCCCTCCTTTTATTTTTACCTTAACATGATAATACTGGAGATGGTGAAAAATGATCACCTTAATCACCTTCAAAACTGATGACCTTGGGAATGTTGTTTTCGATTTTTGCATTTAAAATGTCTTATTGATAAAGTGAGGCAACTGAACTAGACACTGCCCATGGTCCCCTGTTAGCTTTGGTGTTACATGATTTTAAAGACTTCATAATAACTTTGATGCTCTTTTTCCTGGCAAATGAAAGATGTCATATATTCAGGGATAGATTCCTTCATCAGAATCAAGAATTCTGCATTAGGTTTTGTCAGGGAGGGGTGAGAGTGTTAAGTGTTCACCTCCTCCTTCCCAACCATGGTTTAGTTTTGTTTGGGGCTCCACGTTTGTGAATCTATGTCTGTGTCACCTATTCCCGGGTAACAAGGAGAAGCAGGCTTGTTTTGCCCAAGATCAGTATTTAGAGAGCAAACACCATGTGCTTGGAAGTTTGTATATGAGTCCCTGTTGATTGTCTCTGAATTCCACAGAGCGTCTAGAGACTGCCAACAAGCAGCTTGCGGAGAAGGAATATGAGGGATCAGAGGATACTAGAAAAACCATCTCTCAGCTCTTTGCAAAAAGTAAGTCTGAAAGCTCTGGCAGCAGGTATTAATGTGTGGTTGGGAGCCAGATGTGTAAAAAGGTTACACAGTTCTGTATATCCTTCTAGAACAGCCAGGACAGAGCAAATACCATCTAGGGATTATTTTTCCTGTTCAAGCATAAAGCTGGGATTCTTGTTCTTTTTTCCTTTGAGGCCAAGAAGGCTACTTGTCACATTTAGTCACATCAATATGGCTACTTCTGTATTAAACCAGAGAAGCCCCTTGGAACCCCTGCTTTTGTCATGGCTAGCTGAAAAGGACCTTAGTGAACATGGGGTCTCTTAATGTTGGAGGGGTTTATTGTTGAAGGCTCCATGGGCTGGCTGTGGTAGAGACAGGATTAACACATAGGATGGATGATTAGCATTTGGAATACCTAATTTGCACCTGCGGCTCCCTTAGTTAAACACCCTGTATTATATCATATCATTCCATATTGGCCAAGGGCAAAGGGAGCTAGAGAAGGACCATTGCCATGGCCTGAGCTACTGACTGGTCACCCGGTTGGAGGATGTGGGGGAGGGCAGAACTCCGTCTTCCTTATAATAGTGTTTCCTTTGTCTGGAAATACTCCCGAGGACCGTGACAATGAACTAATCCTCTTCTTTATCGGTCCCTAATAGACTCCACCCAGCTAAACAATGCCTCATTCTTTGCAATTGCCACAATAAAACCAGCAATAAAAACCCTGCAGTGGATTGAGCCCATAGGGGGAAACAGATGAACTACCCTCACTCTGCATGTGCCGGTAATTGGTGCTGCCAACCCCCAAGCCTCCCTCCCTGCGGCTCCCAGCTGGAGTAGCGCACAGAGGAGACTTGTCAGGCCCCATCTTTGCTGGGCCTCCACATGACCCTTTCAAGTCATTCCATGCAGCTTCCAGTCAGCTTTTACAAGTTTGTTTGATCTTCACTTACAATATCCCCCTCCCTCCCTGGGTTACTCTGTGGTGCGCTGGCCTCAGAAGTGAGGCTTTTTTTCTTCTTCATTTCCCTGAGCCTCCTGTTCCTTTGTCAGTATGTCCCAGAGGGAAGTACACGGTTTTTCTGGTATAAACGGTTGCGGAGTTGCTTTTGGGGTGTCACAGTGCCCCTGGAAGCTGGTTGCCTAGTGCAGAAGGAGAAGGTCCTCGCGGGACAAAACAAAGCAAAAGAGAAAATGTATGGATTCTTGCCCCAGATCTGCTAGTTCATACTCCTCCTCCCTATGTGGCGATGGTATTTCAGGGGTCCTGGGAGCTCTGCTATTGGTTTAGAAAATGTGGGAACTCAGTAGATGAAAATTGTACTAACAGCAGGGGGAAAGGCTGCCACACAGTTCTAGAAGGGAAAAATGGACTCTACTTAGCAAGCAGAGAAGAGGGCATGACTTGTGGTCTCTTAGTTCTTTTTGCCTTTGGACATCGACAGGGTGCTGTGTGCTTGGAACTGTGGCAAGAGGCCAGAAAGCCCTCTTGAAAAGCCTCCCTGGGGAATGTGCTCCACTCACCCTTGAGAGACCAAACCAATGCAACCCTAGCAGAAGGCAGTCTGGTTAGAGTTTAGAACAGCCTGGCCTTAAGTATGGGCTCTCCTATCTACTCATTTACTAATTGTGAGACCTCGCATAAGTTACTGAGGCCCTCTGGGTCTCTTGTCTTTTTATATACAAAATGGAGAGGAGAGTAACACTCTTCCTTGCAGGGGAGTCCTTCTGAGGACTAAGTTAGTACAATACTTGGTAGGCAATAAGTATTCAACAAATGCTCATTTCTTTCCAAGGTACGGCTGAATAGATATGTAACATCAGAGTGGGGAGGAAGGTGAGACTGCCCTATGAAAGTTTCTCTTACAAACCTAAGTATCATGATCTCCAGAGGAAAGGCACTCTACCTCCAAATGAGAATCAAAACTGCTCCTTTGAGTTTCTGGTACGAGGTCTGTCCTAGTTAAAAGGGGAGGGACCTGAAAGACGGAGGGGATGACTACATGTGTCTTGCTCTTTGCAATACAAGGCCACTTGAAGAAATAAAATTGAAGAGACAAGCCCACCTGTTCTTCTGATGTGTGTGTATCCACTTTCACATTGCTTCTGCGCAAAAACCACTGTTAAGTGACTTTTCTGAATTTACATCACAAGCTGGCGGTAGAGCCAGTGAGGGTGTCCAGATCTTGGGTACGCTGCTTCTTCTAGCTGTGTGTTAGACAATGCTTAATCATGGGTCTGATTGTCAGTTTTACTCAGGTAAGGTTTTGAGCCAGCTCCAGAATGGCAGTAATGACAATTCATGTCCTGATAGATAAGGAAAGCCAGAGGGAGAAGGAGAAGCTGGAGGCCGAGCTGGCCACTGCCCGTTCTACCAATGAGGACCAGCGGCGACACATCGAAATCCGAGACCAGGCCCTGAGCAACGCCCAGGCCAAGGTGGTCAAGCTGGAAGAAGAGGTATGTGTAGTTTCCTTCTGAGCCTGACGTGGGAAAAAGCTGGGATATCAAGGGATTGGGGCACTGGGGACTCCCCACTTTGGTGGACTGGCAGCTACACGATCCCCCAGTAGGAAGGTACCATCTGCTACTTCTTTTTTTGTTGTTGTTGTTTGTTTTAAGATGTATTTATTTATTTATTTAAGACCACCGGGCTAGAGAGAGAACGCAAGTGGGGGGAGGGGCAGAGGAAGAGGGAGAGAGAGAATCCCAAGCAGTAGCACACAGCCTGACTCGGGGATCCATCTCACAACCCGAGCCAAAATTATGAGTCAAACACCTAACTGACTGAGCCACCCAGGTGCCCTGCCATCTGCTACTTGTAGTTATAACTATGCCGATGTGAGTGGACTTTGATTTCTTTTCTCTTCTCTGCAAGTTCCTTGCTTTGGCTCCAGAATAGAAAATCACCAAGGTCAGGGAGCAATTTCCATGTGCTCATTCATAGAAGAAGCTATCCACCCCTCTCCAAGTTCTCACTGTGGACCTAGCCCTACTTCAAGCCAGTGACAAAATAGACGCAGTCTTGAGCAGGAGGGGGCCCGGGGACAATTTGCAGTTTGTGGCAGGCCAGGAGCTATTCCCTGGCTCTTCCTGGCTAGGTTGTGGTGGGGTGAAACTGTCACTTGTTTTGTGTGCAAGGATGGAGTCTTTCTTTGACAAATACAGGCCCCCCCCCAAACTAATGAGAATGTGATACATATGTATCTGATTAGTCCTGATGTAGATGTTACTCGCTTGCAACACTGAACTGTGTTCATGTGAAATAGAGGCAATATTGCTGCTGGCCCGTCATTAATTAATCTCGCATGTCAGTTGTCATTGTATTGAAGTACTACTCACTCTTCGATGTTTTGTACTTCAGGGAATGGGTGTGTTCCAGCAAAAATTGATGCCAGAGTGTAACTTGGTGAAGAAAACTTCATATCTCACTAACTATTCTAAAATTTGAATTGTTTTAAGAGAAAAAATTGCCTCCATTGTAACGTTGGAAGCTTTATAAATTTGAGACAAAAAAAAAAAAGTGTTTAGTGACCAAGCCCTCAGCATTGTGGCTCTTTTATGTATGAGCTGTCTGTCTTTCCTACCTTCATTCATTGCCTGCTTCTTCTCCCTCAGTAAGAATGGTTCTAGTTCCTAGAGATCTGACTTCCAGATATCCTTTGGTTTTTAGGGTGGGGATTAAAGTATTTGTTGGAGGGGCGCCTGCGTGGCTCGGTCAGTGAAGTGTCCAACTCCTGATCTTGGCTCAGGTCGTGATCTTCAGGGGTTGTAAGATCGAGCCCTGCATGGGCTCCATGCTCAGCGGGGAGTCTGCTTGAGATTCTCTCCATCTCCCTCTCCCTTTGCCCCTCCCCTTGCTTGCCCTCTCTCAAATAGATAAATCTTTAAAAAAATGCTTATGGGTCGTGGGTTGATACATTTCCAGTAGGTCATGTCACCTAACCTGTGTTATCCTTGACCTGATTTGCTTAATCATTAAACTTCAGGTTGGGTAAATCAGGCTAATGTCCTGCTTCTTGAGCCGGCTACATCAGAAATACTGCTAAGTTTCTTTATTGAACATGAGGAACACTTGTATATGTCTGGTATCCAGACCTAAGGAGCACACCCTTGAACCTTTTGCTACACCCCATCGATGCTTTTCCTTCCCCTTTTTGTGAGGAAATCACAGAGTAAATTACAGGACAAGGATAAGACTGTATTCTTTTAGAGAAGGGAAAACTGAGAGAATGTCTGAGAAGTAGCTTGCTGGTGGTCACATGGCAAGTCTTGGGTAAAGCCAGGAATAAAACTGGAATCTCATGACTCTTCATTCCCTAGACCTTGCTGCTTGTCTCCCTGTCTGAATCATCCTTTGGTTCTATTCCCAAAGAGAAAATGTGGGCGCTTGTTCAAATTTAGTAACCCCTGCATCTTTTCATTAAAAAAAAATGTTTCACCCATTGGGCCCCTCTTTCTCAACAAGACTGTGAGAAGCTTGTCCAGAGTGACTTGAGATTGGGGCTGTATGCCCCTCCAGGAAGGGTGCCCGTCCAGTAGGAGACAAATGACAAAGACTCCACGACTATCTTGGTTTGCTGTGTCCTAGGGCTCAGTGGTAACTGGTTGTTAATCATGAAAATAATATACAGTATACATCTAAGGAGAGGATGTTAATTTGTAGTTCCCACTGGGCAGTCCCCACTGCAACAGTTGCCTGAAATATATTTCTGGCTTCTGAGGCTTTTCTGGGCATTCGTTCCAGAGATTTTTAGTCGCTTTCCGGGGCCCTGCCCCGAAAACGCATAGATTTTCGATTTAAAAAAGAAGTTCTGAAAATTGGGCTAGGATTCAGTCATGGCATCTAGTGACCAGGTGTCTTAAATGAGCTCATCGATTATTGTTAATTTTTTAGTCCTCATCCAACTTGGACTTTCGCTCTAGTCCAGTTGTTGGGAGTCTACTTATTGGGAGATTTGAGTTGCTATTGCTAAAGGAAGTGGAACATTTGATGGAGAGAACAGGCTGGGAGCCTTCTACCCAATGGAATCGCAAAGGCAGAGGTCATGTAATGTCTCCCAGACTCTCAAGCCTGATCACTTCTACTATGTAGGGGCTTGAAACCATGTCTCAGGAAAAATCCACTGATTCTTATTTTCTTTTCTGTCTTAGCAGCTTATCAGACCTGGGATTGCTCCTGGGTGGTGTTTGCCTTATCTCCTTTACAATATTCAAAGGAAAACATTCCTTTTCCTTAGTCTCAAATACAGGAATTGATTATTGAAGTTTTGCTCATCTGCTGTGACTCAACCCCCATTAGGCTTCTTCTATCTAGGGTAAAATTTTTAAGTATGGAACATTACGGAAGTTAGCTCGGGAACTAATCTACTAAGGAATCTTCAATGTTCACAAAATTAGTTAACATCTCTAAATCAAGGAGGGTATTCATGAATAGAAAATGTTGTTCCCTATCTGGAGATAAATCACATAAAATCATTTTTGAAGACAGAGGGATATGTCAGACATTTGCTATGTCTCCTATAAACAGAGAATTTAGTTATGGCTTATAAATGGTACCATTAATTTTACTTTGAAGTTCTTCCAAGGGAAACCTCTGTAGTCTACTTAGCAAATGAGAATTAGGGAAACTTTCCCAAATTAAGTTGTTGGTCTAGGGAGTATTTTCTTAGCCTACTAAGTGTGATGTCAGGTCAATACATATATCGAGTTACTATGTTGTATACCTGAAACTAATATATTATATGTCAAATATTAAAAAGAAGATGGCCAAGGAAAGATTATGACTAGTTTAACGATCCAAGGACACTTGCATGTATTTATGTCTTTCTGTGTATAAAGTCCTCATTTTGATGCTCTTCCTGAAATTCATTTCATTTTTCTAATCCCATTAAGTCTCCTGCCCATGATACAATTCACTGTGCCCTAAGCTTTTTACGGAAATGTGCCTCAGGCTTATAGAGAACCTTCTCCCACAGTCACAGTTTCTTCCTCTTCCAAGCTCAGCAGAGATTCTCTGATGGACCCTGCTCTGTTGATATTTGGGGAGGTATCTTACTGGAAGGGGCTAGCACTTTTACTAAAGGAGAGACCTGGTTTTCTGGTGATTCACTATGATCCAGGTCTTTGCCACCAATCTGCAGCCTATGCAGCAACTAGTAGCCAAGGTAAATGGTGTCTTTCCATCCTTGTCCTTATCTTTCTGGACACGTAGTTCGTATTGAAGTGGAGGCTCATTAAACTCCAAGTCAAAAGAACTGTGTCCCACAGCAACCATGGTATTCTTCCATGCAGAGGGACCTCCCCCCACCCCCCCTCCCCCCAACACACACTATCACTAATTTGACCTCACTGGAGAGTTTCGACAGATGCCTGGCATATCCACTCACAAGGCTCAAGGCAGCCCAGGCTTCTGGCTGACTACTGTCTTATGATGATCCAGAGCTGAGCCACTGCTTGGGTAATTGTTTCAGGAATGGTGGGGAAAAGGCCCTGGCGAGATCAAAGAGGGAAGATGCTGCGGGTGGGCTGCTTACTGAGCAGAGTGCACTGGAAGGGAGAGAGCGGAATGTGGGAGGGCTGGCAAAAAAAGCCAGTGAGCCTTGTTCTTTGGCTTTAGGCTAGAATGACAGCCGCAGAGATTCAGGGAAAAGGGGCCCAAGTGTTAACCTTTTCTGAACTGCAGTGGCTGGTGATGATTTAGACATCACAGTGATAACTCTTGATGGCAATGCATTTTCCAGTGTCCTTTTGCTGCTACACTCAATTCTTTAAAAAAAAAAAAAATTCATGTTGTTTCCTTCTATTTCCACCATTATTCTTTTGTGGCTGATATTTTTTCTTATTTCCAATTCCCTTGCCGCTTACTTGATTTGTCATTTTGGTTTTGAAGATGGACAGTTTTCTGCTGTCACACTTACCCACGTTAGAACCATAGCTAGTCTCCTTTCCCAGTATTAGAGGAAGATGTGCTGGGCATAGACAGTTATGTCTCATCCCAAATCATCTCCAAATAATAACACATTGTGCAAGTAGGTAAAACTCACACAATAGTTATGATGGATTATAAATGTGGATGGAAGATCTGAGGGTACTAATTATGTGTGCATTTAGAGTGTTGATAGGAATCCAGAACAAGTACGTTATCTACCCAGGAATCTTCCAGGGTGTTCTGCTGATGGATTATTGACTTATTTGAAGGGTACTTCATCTAAAGATGACATTTCCCATATTTATGGCAGTGTGGTTTTTTTTTTTTTTTAAGAGAGAGAGAGAGAGTGTGTGTGTTGGTGGGGAGAGGGAGAGAGAGAGGGAGAATCTTAAGCAGGCTCCATGCCCAATGTGGAGCCTGACCGAGGGTTCAATCTCATGACCCTGAGATCATGACCTGACCTGAAATTAAGAGTTGGACACGTAACCCACTGAGCCACCCAGGTGCCCCGGCAGCATATTTTTTTGAAGTAAGTGTTGTTCCACCCAGTAAGAAATTATGTCCCCACCCCAAATGGAGATGGAATGACCTCTCAAACCTTGATTTTCTCAGTTTTTCCTATGATTTTCACTTTTTAAATTCCCAAATTGGAAGCCTTCTATACTTTCTTTAGTCTCCTTAACAGAATGAACTTCGTTCTCTTGGTGGCAAGTTTCTAGAGGTGGTTTCTACTCTTCAGTTCTTTTAATATCCACCAGTGGACCACAGCCTCTTGGCAATGGACAGAGGCAGCTTGCTAATACCAGGGTAGTGTTACCAAATTGCTTCAGAGGGGACTCTTACTTGGAGCCAGGGGCTCCTGAATAAGGCTAAATCAAATCACACTGAAATCACTGAAGGGTCACGGAACAACATATGAACTAGTTGTACAAAGGAGAGGAGCAAAGAAAATACACTTGAACTCTGACATCTGTGACACAGTGAGCAGACTTGTGGCAATGGAAAGGAAGGTGAAAATCAAACATAACGAAGGCTGTCCTCTGTGGCACTGCACTTAGTTCCATATAACTAGTTTTAGTGTCTTATAGCCAATGAAGTGTATGCCTATGACGGTGTTTGTCCAGCCAGTAAAAATAGTCTACCCCCTCTACCTATCCATCTGTATATTTTTTTTATTATTTATTAAGACTTTATATTTTTTTCAGAGCAGTTTTAGGTTCCCAGGAGAACAGAAAGTAAGGTATGGAGATTTTCCATCTACCCCCTGCTTCCACACCTGCGTAGCCTCTGCCATTATCAACACCCCCCCCCCACCAGGGAGGTCAAATTTGTTACAATTGATGAACAGTGATCATCACTTCACGCATCAGTGATCCGAGGTCCGTAGTTTATATTAGGGTTCACTCTTGGTGTTGTACCCTCTGTGGCTTTGGATAAATGTATAATGACATGTATCTACCGTTATGGTGTCACATAGAGTATTTTAACTCCTTAAAAATTCTGTGTTCTGCTTATTCATCCCTACTCCCTATGTACTTTTTTTTTTAACTTTTTGAAAACGTTTCCAAATCTATTATTGTATCTCCCACCATGAAACTTGCAAGTTTTGTCTTCTTTTAACAGATTAGGAAATTAAAGTGCAGACAGATTATATTGTTAGTGATAAATCTAAGACAAAACCCAGATCTCTTAATTCCAAAATATCCTACCCTACGCTTTGTCCACCAGTGCATACAAGGAAAAGGTCAATGATTAAATGACTTCCTTGCAAATGGCTGAGATAAATGGGTAGCTTTAGGGGCCTGAGAAGCAATTTTGTGTATAGCCATCTTTTAAAAAATAAATCTGAAAGACATCCACAGTTGTTGGAGGGAGGGAAGGGATGCCATCACGTGGTATTCATTTGCAGGGATCAGATTTTCCTGAGTCAGAAGGGGGTTAAGAGATCTGCCAAATGCTTGGGAATGGGTTCAAATTATTGCAGAAGTGCAATGCAAAAATATGATTGATTGAGCTCGAGAGTATTTGCCCTATGCTTCATTGGATTGCCTTCCTGCTGTTCTTCCCACGTTATGATTCCCCCTTAAAAATTTATCTCTGAATCAGAGTGACTTGAAACCCTTGACTTGCCAGACAAAGTAAATACATTGATGAATGTGTGTGTTTAATATTCATATATTTGTAGTGTTGTAGCTAAACTATGCTATGCTCATTTTTATTCTTCTATTTGACAGCTAATTAATATTAACTGGTTACCAAGTATAGTGAACAATAAACTAGAACTAGAACCTCAGAGAGATGCAAAGGAGTAGAAGGTCCCTGCCCTTATGGGGCTTATGGGATACTGCTCTCTAATGGGGCAGGGGCTTTGTCTTGCTTCCCATTATTACATCACTACTGCTCTCCGATGTAGAATAGGGCCCAACATATGATAAGCATTTAGTAAATATCTGTTGAGTGAATGAATGGATTCATACATGAATAAAATCTTTTACAATGACTGCTAATAGAGTATACATTATAAGAGGCTTTTGAGAAAAGCAGCAATCGGGGTCAGGTAAGATTAGTAAAGGAAAAACTCCTGGAGAGTCAGTGATATGGTGAGGGGGGATGAAAAAATGACCCGACTAAAAAAAAGAAAGAGAAATGATCAGACTAATACAAAGGTTGATTATTTGCAAGGTAGGCCTGGTTGAGTTTTAAGGTAGTAAGAGGCAGGAACATTTTGATAAAAGCATTTTTAAGAGCCATAGCTAGACTGGACAGGGGACAGTGTGATAGCAGACTGGGGATGAAATGAAAAGCATCAAGTAGCTTGATATATGAATAAGGTAGAAGAGCTCTGGCCTAAAGAAGTGAGAGAGGGGTGGGCGCCTGGGTGGCTCAGTTGGTTAAGCGACTGCCTTCGGCTCAGGTCATGATCCTGGAGTCCCGGGATCGAGTCCCACATTGGGCTCCCTGCTCTGAGAGGAACCTGCTTCTCCCTCTGACCTCCCCTTTCATTCTCTCTCTCTCTCTGTCTCAATTAAATAAAATAAATCTTAAAAAAAAAAAAAGAAGTGAGAGACGGGTATAAAAGTGCCTTGGATATAGTAGGTACCTAATCAATATTACTGGAATGGATATGCTAGTGGTAGATTGCTTTATTTTTAAATAAAGAAGTGCCATAATGTACTACTTGAAGAAGTCAAGAAGTTATAGCCACTGTATATTGGATTGACTGATTGTGCACGTGTGTGTCTATGTGTACAAGTGCTTATGTGTAGATGAGAGAGGGCACCTGAAAGTGAGGAGATCTGTTAGGTTATCACTATAATAACTTAGTTGTGAAATTAGGACTTAAACCTATGTAGTCCAAAGGGGCACCTGGGCGATGCAGTCGGTTGAGCATCTGACTCTTGGTTTCAGCTCAGGTCATGGTCTCAAGGTTGTAGGATGAAGCCTAGCGTCACTCAGTGTGGAGTCTGCTTGAAATTCTCTCTCCCTCTCCTTCTACCCCTCCCACTTGTGTGCTCTCTCTCTAAAGTAAATAAGTCTTTAAAGAAAAAAACTGTGTAGGCCATGAAAAAATAAGGAAGCAAAAGAATATGAGATATGTTAGAATTAACACATAGTTATAGACAGTAAATGATTGGGTATGGCAAAGGAAAGAGGGAACAATAACTTCAAGATTTTGAGACTAGAAAAATAGAGTCAGTGATGACAATGACTGAACTATCAAAAGAATAGCCTTTTGGAGAAAGACAGAAAGCAGTCTGGGACACATTAAGTGTCAGAGTGAGAAATATTGCACTGAGCTAGAGGTCTATGGCTAAAGAGAGCATGATAACATTAAAATGTGAGTATAAGCACTTGTTGAAAGTGTGGCATGAATGAGATCTCCATAGTGCCGAAGTGTAGATCAAGGATTCTCATACTCCATATTATTGGCATTTGGGGCAGATAATTCTTCACTAGCAGTAAGAGAGGAGTCTGTCTTGTGCACTGTGGGATGTTTAGCAGGCATACCTGGTGTCTACCTATGGGTAGCCAGGAGCGACCTACTCCTAGCTGTAACAACCGAAAATGACCCCACACATTTGTGCATGATTCCTGGGGGAGAAATAGCCCCCAGTTAAGAACTGGGGTTGGAAGGGAAAGTGGGTCTAAAATATCAACACAGAAAGTAAGAGTGATTTAAGGAACCATTTTAGGAGAACATAGAATTAAAGAAAGCAAGGGAAGGGGAGCTTTGACAAGTTTTTAAAAATTGGCCTTTGGTAAGAAAATGTGAAGGGTGGAATGATTTTCCCTATTCACTGAATATCCGGAGGGAATTTGGTTTAAATGATGGATTCACTTGGCTTCTTCTAGTGGTGCATGGGTACTCGTCTCTAGACCTGAGCCATTACCTTGGCTTTAAAAACTTTTCAAATAAACTTTCACTTCCTTGAATACTGAAGACATAGAAAAACAAATCATCTAAGATCCTATGGAGAGTGTGCACATTGTATGTTCTGTCTTTTGCACGTACATACGAACTAAAGCACAACTTCTGGTGTTTTTTTTTTTTTTTTTACCTCTAAGGATGTGCCCATATAGAATTCTAGGATTTCATTTTGCCTCCTTTCTTAATTATTGGTCAGTGTTGAAGGTGAAAAGTGGAAGAGCAGATCCATAAAATACCCATGACTTGAAAGACTATGAGAGACCATCTGAGACCATCTATCTAGCCTGTGTAGCTTTTTTTTTTTTTTTTTTAACTTCTTAAAACCTACTGGTCAGTGGTCTCTCCTAGCAGAGAGAATGCCATACCCAAAGACAATGAATGAGACATGAAATGCCATGGGGTCCTTGGGAACCTTAAATAATTTAACCATGCTGAAGAGTTAAGTATGAAAGACAGAGTGAGGTAATATGGTATATATGTAGTAATCTTTTTTTGGAAATCAACTTTTACATAGAACCCTATATGACATAAAATATATAAATATATATATATATATATAAAACACATAAAAGAGAAGCCATCTGATACAACTTACCCACCATAGTGGCCTCTGAAGCACTCCACAGAACAGTTTGAAAATCACTCCAGGGTCTGGGATTTTATCTACAAAGGACCAGATAGTAAATAGTTTCAGCTTTGTAGACCATAGGACTGCTCAGCTCTGTCATTCTAGCCAGAAGGCATTTATAGCCAGTATGTATGTGGATGGGGATGGATGGATTCGGCCTGTTGCTGACTGGTTTGCTTGGCTGACTCCTAAAACCCTCCTCGTTTTTTACAAATGGGGACTCTGAGGCTGAAAACAGGGAAGCAAATTACCATCACTAGCAGAGCTAGGACTAGAATCCAAGTTTTCTGATTGCCACTTTATTCCTTTACCTTTCATTTGTTGGCAAATAGAAATATCTGATTGTGTGCATGTGTGTGTGTGTGGTGGGGAATGAGCTCTGCCCGCGGTTCTTTAAACAGTACCTTTGACCCTAAGTTAGGTATTTATTTCTCATAAAGTGGAGGTGCCCTCAAAATCAGGTCATTTGGAGAAAATATGGTGTCCTCGCAGCTACTTAATGCTTACTTCTAATTGTACCACCAATGACTGGCCTTGACCTATAAAGATATCTGAAGCTCTGTCATACGAACTGTTTGAGGTTTAGTTGTTTTTCGTGGTCAGGAGGAACAGAGGGAGAGAGAGAATCTTAATCAGGCTCCGCACCCAATGTGGAGCCCAATGAGGGACTCGATCTCACGACCCTGAGATCATGACCCCAGTTGAAATCAACAGTCAGATGCTTAACCAACTGAGCCACCCAAGTGCCCTGAGGCTTAGTTTTCATATGTCTTCCAAGGGAAAAATGGCTGTATTTTTAATGTCTTTACGTTTTTTTAATCTTTAAGTATAATTGACATGTAATATTAGTTGGTGGTATGCAACACATTAATTCAACAATTATTTACATGATAAAATGCTCACCATGATAAGTATATTGTAATATTATTGGCTACATTCTTTATGCCATGCTTTTCATCCCCATGACTTAACATATAACGGGAAGTTTGTACCTCTTCATCCCCTTTACCCATTTTGCCCATTCCCCTACTCCTCTCCCCTTTGACAACCACCAGTTTGTTCTCTGTATTTATCAATCTGTTTCTCTCTCTGTTGTTATTTGCTTGTTTGGTTTGTTTTAATTAGACACTAGTGTGATAATGAGAGTTACTGAAATAATGAAAATCATATCAAGGCTATCTGGCATGAATGTGCCAAGTTGAAAGGCTTAGAGCATGTGCGATTTGGCATTAACTTTTTCTTTAAAAAAGAACAGTATTGGGGTGCCTGGGTGGCGCAGTTGGTTGAGCGGCTGCCTTCGGCTCAGGTCATGATCCCGGAGTCCCGGGATCGAGTCCCACATCGGGCTCCCAGCTCCATGGGGAGTCCGCTTCTCACTCTGACCTTCTCCCTTCTCATGTTCTCTCTCACTCTCTCTTTCCTAATAAATAAATAAATAAAATCTTTAAAAAAAAAAAAAAGAACAGTATTTTTTGTACTGGGTGGTCTACTAAGCACTTCATGTGTTATCTCATTTGATTCTTATAGAGGTATATCACATCATCATCATCTCCATGTTATCGATGAATGAATAAATGGAAGCTCATAGAGATTAAGTGTCTTACCTTGGGTTGCATACCTAGTGAGTGGGAGAACCAGGATCTGAACTCAGACAGTCTAAGGCCAAAGCGCATAACCATAACCACTTTACAATGTGGCCTCTCTCTTTACCTAAGAAGGAACCACTGACATTTCTGATGATATTGGAAGGTGAAGTTGGGGACCCAGAATGTCCTAATTACTCATCTAACATTTGAGGAGCTAAGCACAGGAGATAAGTATACAGAGGAGAGTCAGAAAAGAAAAGAGGATTTATCATGATAAAGGTAAAAGTGAAGCTTATAACAATAGTAGAGGAATTAATAAACCATATAGACCTTTGTTCCTTTTTAAATATAGATGAGATCTAGGTGTGCCTGGATGGCTCAGTCAATTGAGCACATCTGACTCTTGATTTTGGCTCAGATCATGATCTCAGGGTCATGAGATCAAGCCCTGTGTTGGACTCATCACTAGTCATGAAGCCTGCTTAACATTCTTACTCCCTATTCTGCCCCTCCTCTTCCCTCTCTAAAATAAATAAACAAACAAACAAATAAATAAATAAGAGATCTAGAAAACATAGAGTATATAACTTAGGATATAGCTGACTTGTTGATTTAAACTGTAAGGTCTTGCAATGGTAGCATTCTACAGTTGTTCTTTTCTGTCTAAGTTATCTAGGGATAAAGCATTTCCTATGTGACCCTGGTATTTATGGGTGAGCTATCTTCGTTCTTCTTGTAAAAGAGGTAGGAGGAGAATTGGGCCAGCAGCAGTGGTCCTGGTACCTTATGTATAATCATCCCAGTGGCAAAGCATAATTGGATTTCTCTCGGCCTGCTTTGTGGATGTTGTCTGACCTGCATGCCTATCTTCAGCCAACTCAGAAAAGTCCCTGGGCCTTCGTTGCTTTTCCCTTCCAGAGGGTTAGCTCAGTGATGCCTACCGCTGGAGATGCTTTTGCTAAGATATTAAGGTTTCCTTGCTCAAGAAAGGGAGGACATGAAGATACCCACCTGGCCCTGGACTGCTTCTTTTTTGGTTCTCTGCTTACGCCAGAGTACTTTACCATCAAGGCAAGAACTGCATGCTCAATTTAATTGCCTTTAAGTATAACTGCTGTAAGCCTGAGTAATTATAGTTAACATCCTCTGCATTAACATTGCACTGCTCCCTTAGGATTTTCAGAGTGATTCACAAATAAATGCATTAAACTTTAAATAGCTCATGAGGATTATAGAACCCAAAAGGTGAAGATAGAGAATATTCCCTGCTCTCCAGGTATTCAAAGCTTAGCAAAGGAAAGCAGAGATATCTGTGGCCTGAGTCTTCGTTGCCCTAGTCAGTGTTATTACAGTCACCCATCCCAGGAAAGAAAAGTGTAAGCTTACTGAGAGGAAGAGAATGGTGATTATTGTTTGTTTTATTTCCTAAGGAAAGATCTAGTGGATAAACATATGTAGACTTCCAGCTCACCTGAACTGGTTTGCAAGGCTAAACTGAATTGGGTCTTGGAATGAAAGGAAATGTCAAGAAAGTATAAGAAAAAAATTTTTGAAGTTGCATCAGTCACCTAGGCAAAGCATACCAAAGGTCTGGTGGGAAAATACCAGATAGGTTTTCTGCAGCCTAGTAGAGTTTAGCAATTCCGATTTGGGGAAAAGGCAGTTATAAGACAAGCACAGTTCAGCACATGCTTTTGCTGTCTGACTGGATATTCTAGACAGCAGTGATTTGGACTCATTACCATTAAGAAGTTAGCTGGTTTCTACAGTGGGGGAGTTGGGTTGGTCCTGCTGGCTTGGCCCCAGCTAAATGGGGGTGGCCAAGGCTGGAAAGGTGGGTAACTTCTCACGTTGCAACTATCTGCCTAGGTACCTCAAGGGCTTGAAAATTTGTTGAAAGCCAAGAGTTGAGCTGAATTCTTCAATTTTCTTTTGACAAGGTTATCAATAATATTTTGATGTGGATCTTAATAGTAAAAGTATCCCTAACCTCAGCTTCCATGAAAGTTGTAATGACAGATGTGACTAGCTTGGAGGAATTTCTACTTGAGAAAGAGTCCATGCCTTGATTTTATTAGCAAGAGAGCACCCCACAAGTATGATGAAAATCAGAACCTCCTCATTGACTAACAAGCTGGGAAGCAAAGGGGGAAGCAGGTTGGGACTAAGAAACATATACATTTCTGTACAGAGCCCTGAGATCCTCCTCATTCCTCCATTCCAACGGAGCCAGGATTTAGTTTATCAATGACAAGGGTACAAAGAACTCAATTTCGTAGTCCCAACCTGCTTCCCCCTTTGCTTTTAGTTATGGTTCATAGGCTTAGAAAGAGGAATAATCATGTTTGACTCATTTAGTCTTAGATTCAATTCATTAGTTTGAGTCTTTGGATATCTTTAAAGGTCCTAGAATGAAGTTGAGAAATTATGGTACACTGTTACCAACTCAGGCTCATGACTGAGGCAGAAATTGCAAATAACCCGGGTTCTTTTCATAAATATCTAGTGGGGGGAGTGCTAGGCAATGAGGAGATTAAAAACTCTTCAACCATTGTATGGTAGCTTCACTTTTGAGAAGCAGAAACTGTCCGGGAGAGCATTGATGACCATATTGGGTAATTACAAGGATCACAGACTTCAAAAAGACAATTCTGGCTTCCTTGTACCTCCAGCACCCGTTTTGTCACTTGGAGAAGAGACACCTATATAAGGGGGGGTTCCTTTCCATACCAAATTAAGGTTTTCTACCTAGAGAGCCCCCATTTTATTTTTTAGAATTTCTGTACTGTAATGGCCAAAATAAGGTATCACTGCTCCCAGAGTATTCCAGTTTAGAGCGAAGAAGAGCAGATAATCCATCAGGATTATTATTTTAATAATTTTAAAAGTTTGCCTCCTAAGACTTTGTTGATGGAAGTAGGTCTGGGGAAGACAGAGAGGTGGGAGAAAGAAGCAAAAATAAACGAGAGCTCCTAATTCCTCTTCCTTGTCACATTCTCTGTGTGCTAAATACAAGGCAGCGTACCACTCATCATGAAGGACCTTCTTGCCATTCATTCTTTTTTTGGAGCTGGACAGAAAGAGATCGAAACACAGGCTGGATTTGGGGGCTGCATAACTGACCCTGTGTTCTCTTTCGTTCCATCTTGCAACTCTCCCACCCTGGAATTTCAGCTGAAAAAGAAGCAGGTGTATGTAGATAAGGTGGAGAAGATGCAGCAAGCCCTCGTACAGCTCCAGGCAGCATGTGAGAAACGCGAGCAGTTGGAGCATCGTCTCCGGACACGGCTGGAGAGGGAACTGGAGTCCCTCAGAATTCAGCAGGTATGCAGAACTCAAAGAAAATGACATCATTCCTGGTTGGTTATGTTTCATTTCATGTCTGATGTGACGATTTGCTCATCTTTTTGGTTTTTCATCCCACCCAACTTTACTTCCAGACTGCCTCCTCATGGTAAAGACAAAGTCGGCCTCCTTAGCTTTCCTGTCCCAGCAGAATCCTTAATGCCTAATATCTTGTGCCTTTTATCTTCAGATGAACAGTAGACCCTGTAAGAAGTGAAGATGCTGTGCAAATAGACTTCTAGACATTTTAGAATTGAATGTGGTCTTTAGAATCATCTGGCCATACCCCTCCTCATTTTTATTTATTTATTTTCTTTTAAAAAATATTTTATTTATTTGTCAGAGAGAGAGAGAGAGAGAGAACAGAAGCAGGGGAGGGGGCAGAGGGAGAGGGAGAAGCAGGCTCCCCACTGAGTAGGGAGCCCAGGGTGGGGCTCGATCCCAGGACCCTGGGATCTGACCTGAGCCAAAGGCAAATGCTTAACCCACTGAGCCACCCAGGTGCCCCATACCCCTCCTCATTTTTAGATGGGAGAAAATCAAGAGTCAGAAAAGGTTGCATGACTCACTGAAGGCTGCACAACAAGTTTGGGGCAAGGCCCCAATCCTAGATTTTAATGTCCATTTCTATTGTGATTTTTTTCAACCACTGATCTACTTTCTGAGTAGCATGACAATGGGATATGGCAAGCTTCTTTCCTGACCAAGAGTCTCCTATTCGAACCCAAGGTAGAGAGTCCTGTGGGCTTAGGAGACAATCTGAATTTCCCCTGCTT
This sequence comes from Nasua narica, assembly GCA_028533885.1. Taxonomy (NCBI): domain Eukaryota; kingdom Metazoa; phylum Chordata; class Mammalia; order Carnivora; family Procyonidae; genus Nasua; species Nasua narica. Next base: position 72,087,346 of record CM052801.1, on the reverse strand, counting down.
CTGAATCAGAACCCAAACTGAAGTGGCTGAGTCAGTGATCCTCTCCAAGAATGGGGGCTCTACGAATGGGATGCGGCCACCACGCTTCTCTCACTAACCTGTGGCGTCTCCACATCTCCCCCACCCCAGCGCCAGGGCAACTCTCAGCCCACCAACGTTTCTGAATACAATGCCACGGCGTTGATGGAGCTCCTCCGTGAGAAGGAGGAGAGGATCCTGGCCCTGGAAGCCGATATGACTAAGTGGGAGCAGAAGTATTTGGAGGAGAACGTGATGAGACATTTCGCTCTAGATGCTGCCGCGACCGTAGCGGCTCAGAGGTAAGGAGTTGGCTGTCAGAGTCACTGCTTGAAGGGCCAGGGGGTGGGGGTGGGGGCAGAACAGAAAGGGGAGTGATGAAAAGATTTTTCAGTGTTTTTTCTTGTTTTTCCTCTAACGCTCTCCCCCCGCCCCCCAATCTCTGCTTAAGTGTGTTTTCTTTCATCTGGTGAAGCAGGGACTGTGAGGGCAGTGAGTGGGTCAGGAATTTGAAAATTAACGTTAACTTATTGAACTTACCGGAATCCTAGCTTGGCTTTCCTCGGGAGCCAGAATCATTGCAGGTGGGATCACCCGGACATTCGCACACCTCTTTCCTCCAGAGCCACGGCTTCTTGGAGCCACGTGTGTAGCTTTCTTTGTTTAGCCCCAGGATTGGAGTGGAGGCCTTGCCGGAGAAATGCCTCTCAGAAATTAAATGTCACTCGGGAGTGGTGGCCGCATTTGATAGCTCTGGCTCACCCCAGGTATGCCAAAAGCTGTGCTAACTTGGATCTGTCCCTGCCCTTTAAGTAGGTCTATATTTGAAGGCCACATTCTCTGCGTCCATGAGTGCGTCACATGGAAACGGTCACATTCCATTTGGTCAGGGAGAGAAAGTGGCGGGAGGATTTCTTATTTATTTTTTGCCTCGGACATTTCCCCCTTTCACATGAAAACATCAAATATTGGTCTTTGGAGGAAGCCGTGCTCTTACCTTGTCTGGCTGTCTTGCCACTGCTTGGAATCCCGAGTTGGAAAAGAAAGAAACAAACAAAACAGAAACTAAGTTTGAACTAGGAGGATGGCCTGGGTTGTTGGAGAGACGGACAGAGCCTGGGTCTGCGGTTGGGTATCTGAGGGAGGCCAGAGCGCATTGCACCCATAGAAACTCTACCCAGAAAGCTGTTAAAGACCACGGAGCCTTTTTAATGTTCTCCTAAATGTGGTGAGCTGGAGGAATCTGGAAACGCTTGCCAGAGTTTAGGCTGGGATGTGTGTACTGTACAGAGGGGGTGGTGGGTACATTTATCTGTGATTCCTTCTCATGCCAAATCAGAAGGAGGGCAGGGCTGAAGAGCTGGGCTGGTGGTTTGCAAACCTACTCTCAGTTCTCCAGGAAGACATCTTCCATCTCTCCAACACACTCTGCCCATCTCCAGGTATCCTCTATAAACCTTACATGGATTGGAATCGCCTCTGCCCCGATTTTGAGGGCCTCACGGGCTAAAGCTTACCCATCTTTGTTTTCTGCAAATGGTAGATTAGAAGCACAATTAAGTGTCATTTTAGCAGCTATCTCCCAAGAAAAACACCTGTGCCCTGTGCTTACTTAACAAAGGTTGTTTGGGCAACCCTAATACTGCAAAGGAGATGCAGGACGATTTCTGCCACCTATGTGCAGAAACCGAGACAGATACCACGTGAGAAGGTGTGCAGTGTGAGAAAATGTTGGAAAGGCAGGAAAGCTAGGAGGTTGTCCCCAGGGTCCTTGTATGAAGAAATGACCCCTCCTTCCTTCCTCCCCGGAAAGTTTTGAGTACTGGGGGAAACCCCCTTTCAGACAGATTTCTTTCCAGCATCTCTTGGCTTCCGTAAGGTAGATTTAAGTCAGGTTCGCTTAAACCACTGGGTAGGAAACTTCTGTGGAATCACTGTTTTCAGTTAAATGTTCATGCTTATCATTTCATATGATAAAAAGCAGCCAATTTCCACCTAGTAGAAACACCTTAAGTTAGTTCCTCAGGCAAACATCCTATATCGGGACTGTATACATTTTGCATGCCTAGTAATCCAGTCCACAGGAGAAATTGAGCAATTATGTTCAAATTCCTGCAAAATGAGAGAACTGGACTAGGTAATTCCTCCAGAACCTTCTATTTCTAGGATTACACTAATTTTTTCCAAAGATGATGCCTCTTGTGCTTGGCCATGGAGACTGGTTTCCCTTTCCTCCTTTCGCAATGAGATTGCAAATTTGGAAGGTAGCATTCAGAAAACTTTATTTCGGAACCTGTGAGTTCTTCCACCTTCCCTTCCAACATCTCTCGCCATTCCTTTTCTGTCCAGTGGTTTCATTCTGTCTCCTCTCAACCCTAAGAATTTGACCAAAGTTCTGCTCTTTGCCCCTTTCCGTGGTAAAAGCCTTACATTCTGTTTTCTTTCTAAATAATTTTTTAAGTGCCTAGGGTATTGGCTGCAGATAGAATGTGCTCAACATGTATTTGAGTAAGGAAGGAGAGAAAGAAGTAAAAAGGGAGGAAGGAGAAGAGAGAAACGAAAAAGAAGGAAATGATTTCCAACTCTATAACTTAAATCTCTAAATCTAGTGCCACATTTTAATGACCTATTTGGTTCCTGTGTATTCTGCTGGTATGTCAGACTTAATATATTCCCAGTGTAATAGCTTATAGGGAGATAAAATTTGAGAAATGTTGCTTGGGTGCTATCCGTGGTAGTTGGAGAGTGTTTTCAATTAAGGTGTTATTTATATATTAAGAAAACACCTATTTCAAGTGTATGGTTTGATGAACATTGGCAGGTGAATACAGTAATGGAGCCACTGCCCCAATCAGAATAGAGGAAATATTCTAAAGTGCTCTTGTGTTCCTTCAACTTGATCCCTTCCTCCCCCACCTGACCCCAGACAACAATTAATCTGTTTTTCAGTCATTATAGTTTTGCCTCTTCTAGAATGTTGTAAAAAAGGATTCATATAGTATATACTCTTTATGTTTGATCTCTTTCACCTGGCATCATTATTGAGAGATTCATACAAGGTGATGCATGTATCAGTAGTTTATTCTTTTTCATTGCTGAGTAATGCTCCATAGTTTGGCTCATACCACAATGACTCATTATCAATGGATAATGAATGCTTATCCATCCATTCACTTGGTGATGGATATTTGGATTGTTCCCCTTTTTTGGCCGGTGTGATAGTAAAATACAGATTTGAATATAATAACAGACAACTGTCTTTTCTCGGGTGAGAAAACCTATTAGGTGATCAGTTTATACCCCGGTTAGCACTTGGATTCTACGAAGCACCACTTGTCAAAGGGAAAGTGGTCAATGCAAGAAATCACATGTAGTCTTTTCTGTATGAGGTACTCTGCTAAGACCTTTACAATTATTGCTTATCCTCATAAAAATTCTTTGAGACAATTATCTATTGTATAGATGAGGAAACTGAAGCAAAGACAGGTTAAATAATTTGTCCAAGATCACACATAGTTACTAAGAAGAAGAACTGCGATTGAAAATGACATTTTGACACCTTCACCACTACCTTCTGCTGCTTCCCAGATATGATGATTTCAAGATGGTGCAATAGGGATTATGAGCTGTTAAAGACTTCCTATTTGAGGCTTCGTATTTAGTCACTTAAAAATACTATAAATAATGGCAATAATGTGGCCCATATTATAGCTCCATATTGTTGTGCTCCTAGAGATTCTCTAGATGCTTAATATAGATGAGGGAAATTTTTACTGAGTAGTTCATCCTAGAAGAACGGATTTTGCAGTGCAGATTGAAGTTCACAAATGGTGAATATATTTCTGAATGGCAGCAAAAGGATAAAAAGATAACAAACTCGATCAACCACGTAATTTACAAGTTTGCATTTCCTGAATTAGGCTGTTAACCTTCTCCGAACGTGCAATGTTTTGTTTTTATTTTGGGTGATGTAAATCTGGGAAAGTAGGAAGGGAGGAGAAAACAGGAGGTAGAAGCTGCTCGCACACATTATACATGCCTACCTATTCCTTCCTTGTAGGCTTTCCCCAGTTTCCGTCCCTGGCTTTCTCCCCATTCTACCTTCTGTCTTAAGTTATCTTGTTCTCTATTACAACTTCAAATAGTAAGTCTGACATCCCTTAGATTAAAGTTAGAATTGTCAACAACTTGTTGGATATTGTCATATGGCTATTCATAAGACATGTTGACTCCAATGTAACTAAAAATCAAGACCCATTATAATGTTTTCCCAAAGATCTGTCCTTACTTTCCTAGCACAGAAAATGTGCAGTATGCCATCTTTTCTAGTCATTTGAATTAGAAACGACAAAGTTCTTATTCATTCTTTCCTCTCTCTAACAGCCACCTTTAAACAGTCTCCAAATTGTAGCAATTCTTCCTCCTGTGGCCTGTTCCATTCCCCCAGCTGTTGTGTTGGTTCATGATTTCAGTATCTCTGGATGGGATTATTACAATAACCATCCTGACTGGTTTGCCCAAGTCCAGTGTATTCCCCCTCCCCAGCCCCCCATCACGTTTTGGCCAGAGAGAATGCTTGGATCATCTCACTCCCATCAAAAAGCTCTAATGATTTTCAGTGCCTATTGGAATAAAATTCAAACTCACTTCTGTAATAACTAATTATTTACCTATTTTTTTTTGCCTCAACTTGCAAGTCTCCTGCAGTCAGGGACTAGTTTTATGCATGTCTAGCCACTTTTTAGCATCACAGTAACTTCAAACACAGTGCTCCACTCACGGTCAAGTTCACATATTAAATAAACAAAAGGATGCTACCTATAAGAAAAGATGGATTTGAAGTGTAAAAGTTGAAAACACTGGATGTTTTAATGAGGAAATCATGGGTGACATTCGAGAAAACAATGTCAGCAACGTGATGGGGATAAGTTCATTGGACAAAGGAAGGACAGAGATGACTGGAGGGGTAGAGTCACCAGAAACTTCTTTACTTAAGAATTTAGATGTAGGGTGTCAGTTTCAGAGTATGCATTTCGGAGTATACAGGCGGTGTTTTCAAGACAGCAGCTCACTCCAGATGTGCCTAAGGATCATCTCAGAGTATTGGAAGTCAGCAGGTCAAGTTGCTCCTTCTAACACTGTGCTTGCTTGCTTTTGCCTGAGCCATTGGCTTAGTAGCCCCAGTCTTCTAGAAGGAAGATTGATGTTGAAGGCCATCCTGGCAGCTCTGTAGGAATTCACTAAGTGTCCCACATTTTCAGGCTCCATTCCTGAGGAGCTCACAGTGTCCATATCAATTAGCTGGCAAGGCTCTAAGTCACCAAAATGGTCTTTTATGCAATGAAAGTGGCAGTAAGCCAGCACTGGCTCCCCCGGTGACAAACTGTACGCTCATGTCCCCGGTGTCCATAGACACCATGAACTCTCTAGAGAGGCCTGGCTCTGAAGCAGCCATCCCATTGGAACTGTGCATTTAGGAATTGCCTCTGGGATAGAATCCCCGAGCTGGAATTCTTCAGAGTCATCCCCTCTTGTATGTTACTCTGCTTCTACTTATGTATTTTTCTCTTTTAAATAGTAGGTAACTTTGTTGAATGTTTTTACTGTGCCTGACACTGTATCTTTTACATGCATACCTTGACTTCGTCCCCCTAAAATGCCATGAGATTAGAGGTATGATTATGATTTCTATCTTGCATATGAGGAGACTGAGCTTTAGAGAAGTTAACTGACTTCCTCAGCTCAGAGAATTTGTTAGTGGCAGAGTACTTGGGAAAGTGGGATTTGACCGTGGTGTGGTCTGTAGCCAGAGCCTGTGCTCTCCACCTACACAATGCCATTTCCCCTTGGGTACTTTGGAACACAAGAGCCATTCCCAATAGGACCGGAAGCAGATGAACTCACCAGAGCAAGTGTGGAATTCTGAGATGCTAAAATGTTTCAAATTTAGCAACCGATGCCAGCCACTGTAGTCTTTGTCCTTCTCACTCTCCCAATCACTTGTCCACTCAAGAACATTGTTTCCGCCTTGCATATAAAATGCAAGCATTTGGGGAAACAGTAGTTTTATAGAAACTCACCCAAATTCCCTGACTTTAATACCAACTTTCTGCCTCTTCATTCCCCTGCCCTTTCCTTCCCATCTGCACTGGTCACAATCTCTGAGCTAAGAGAACACAGCTAGCTGCCAGGAGAAAATTCTCCCACAGATCGTCGTTCTCAAAGGAAGTATAATGAAGCTGTGCCAGTTCATTGTTTTCTTGGTCTATTGTCGGCTTTCCTTGAAGACCCATATAATTGCATCAATATTCTTCCTAATTCTTTTTTTTCCCTCCAAGTGATTCAAAGAAGATCTAGTTTTCCTTCCCTTCCCCCTTTTTCCACCACTAGTACTAAATGCACTAAAGAAAGGTGCATGACCTCATTTATCAGGATGATATAGGATTCCCATATATCTTTGACATTGTACTGTTCAGACATCAGCCTTGTCCATGGGTTAGACCCTCCCCCCAGCAGCGTCTCCTCCTCCTCCTCCTCTTCCTTCTCCGCTCCTTCTTCTTCTTCTTCTTCTCTCTCTCTCATACACCCACACACACTTTACTTCTTATTACTTAGTCTTTGAGTTAATGGCCTGAGACACTTTCACACGAAACGGGATGGTGCCTCGTGCAGTTGGGACTCTGGCAAGAGACCAGTCACGTAGTTGGGGAAGAGACTCCTTGATTTGGCGCTAGAATGTTTCCAATGTAGATCAGACAGGAATTAAGCACTGACTCAAAGGCCCTACTTCTCGCTTGGCTCACATGCTCTATCTGACTTTTGCCATTGACGTGTCTATAGTTGGTTTCTCGCACTCGGTGTAGTTGTTGTTACACATCTGTAGCAATAGCTGTCTAGTACATTCTCTGTCTTTCGACAAAGTCTAGCCTTTTCTCATTTATAACTGTCATGAGAATAAAGTGGAAATCGGTACTGTCTTATATGTAATACAAATAATAGTCTAAAATGGAAATATACATATCTTCCTGTCACCTGGCCATGATCGAAAACCTCAAAGGGACTCTTCCAGAAGGCTTTGGGAGGCTATCCGGCTAGTTCTGAAAGCAGGCCTGTGCAGCTCATGTAGAGTCCCTCACTGGCTTCTGTAGCTGTACGCATGCCAAAAACCTCTTCTAGCTCTGACAACTGCACCTTCCCATCTTGGAGGTTCTTTTCAGTAAGTCGTCCAGAAATCAACCATTCCTAATGAGTTTGACTGCAGCTTCCTGCTTTCCAGCAATACCTTTGACTTGAAAGGGAGTTGATAGGATTCATTGGTTTTGCTGCCTTGTCATCCTCATCACGGCCCTCTTCCTTCTCAGGGATACAACAGTCATCAGCCACTCTCCCAACACCAGCTATGACACGGCCCTGGAAGCTCGCATCCAGAAAGAGGAGGAAGAAATTTTGATGGCCAACAAGCGTTGCCTTGACATGGAGGGCAGGTAAAAATACCGATCTGGACCCTGGTAGATCTGAGAAGAAGCTATCGAGACCAGCTAGATAGGTCAGAATGGAAGGGCAGGCATCTTCATTCACAACTGGGAAACCTGATAATGCAGCCTCCCCCGACCCCTGCACCCCTGCCAGCCTGTTACTTGGGATTTGAAATACAATGACCTTTACCTTGCCGTCCCCATTGGCCTTGGTAATTGCTTTCCATCTTCCCTTTGCCAGAACTGTATTGCTGGTATTTGCACTCTGGGGGATTCTTTCTAGCATTGGACTTCAACCCTGTGATACCAGCAGAGTGTAGAGTAAAAGAATATCCATTCCAACTTGGAGGTGGGGTACCTGATACCACTTATAAACTCATGATCATTTATTTATTAGCTGAAATTATGGCCCATTCATAGTTCTCATCTCTTCACTAAATACATCGTTCCATTGACTCAGATTGCTCACTTCAGCGCCCACTACATCAGTTGACTCATATACAGTCTTTTCCACCATGACCTTACCTTGGCCTCCTGAGGTTTAAGCAACAACTCCCAGATGCTCTGCTATCCTCATTTGGGTGTTGAGAAAGGCATTTTAAGAAATGCAGCACACCGTCCCTTGCTTTACACCCCAGAAATAACTAAACCACTCGTTAGTCAAAAAGATACTAGAAGCTCAAGTCCATGCCAGCAGTGAGACCAGAACATGGAGGTGGCAACAACGTTTTTAGATGTTCTCTGTCTTTGGCTCCTAGGATTAAGACCCTCCATGCTCAAATTATTGAGAAGGATGCCATGATCAAAGTACTTCAGCAGCGTTCCCGGAAGGAGCCAAGCAAGACAGAGCAACTGTCATCCATGCGACCCGCAAAGTCTCTGATGTCCATTTCCAACGCCGGGTCAGGCTTGCTCTCACACTCGTCCACCCTGACTGGCACCCCCATCATGGAGGAGAAGCGAGATGACAAGAGCTGGAAGGGGAGCCTAGGTAATGACAGTAAATAAAGAAGATTAAAAGGACGCATTTAAGGAGAGCCCCAGCTTAGATATGTGCCCATTCAGCAAGGAAAAGGAGTAGTGGTCCAGAATCTAGAGAGGACGATATACCAGATCGGGTTTCTGTCCTCCTGAGAGGAGCTCCTCTGCGCTTTGATGTCTCACTGAGAGAACACTGGCTAAAACCAAGGCCTTAGAAGATAAGAATTCTGCATTCTGTTTGGGTGGGAAGGAAGACAACTTCAGTTTCCTTTAAAAAATTCTCAGATCTGGCCTTGCCAAGTGAGACCCTTTGTCTTTGTCCAAAGCCCATGTGACCTTCACATCAGTCAAAATTTCAAAATTCCACATTTTCTCTGTTCCTTCCTCCCATAGATAGGAGGACTCAGAATTCTAGTTAAGCTAAATGGAGCTGGGAGGCAGATTTTTGTTACCAGAATGTTCTGAGATGAGAACTGAATGTACTTTTTCATTCCATTCCTGTCCATTCCTTCCCCTCTAATCAAAACCCCAGAAATATTGTAGATACCATGAGGCACATTTTTAGAGCCTGAGAAAGCCCGCTTTGTATTTTAATTTTAGGTCTTTTTTGTTGCTTCTAAAACCTTTCTTGGTCCTCTGACACTTGCAGTGTCCTTTGGGTAGAGGAGGCATTCTGGGGATCACGGTCATGATTAGAACCTTGGGTTGCACGATTACTATCACACTCATCCGTGACCACAGACTTCTTCCCCCAGTCCTTTCCAGTGGCCGATGTTGGCAATAAGTGGAACTGAGTCGAAGCATTCCGAAAGCTTACTGGAAATGAGTCGCCATTGGAAAAATAGATTCTCAGGACCCTTCAAGGTTTCCTACCTTGTGCTGGGGTGGAGAAGGAGGGGAGGACCAGGAGGGACGTGCCTGCCAGACTGATTCTGGAGGCACAGGGAAAGTTCCTCCTGAACCTCCTGCAGGAAAGAAGAGGCAGCCAGACGTCTGCATCTGAGAAGCCTGTACTTCTCTGACCTCTTTCCCTCTTTCCCTCGTAGGTATTCTCCTGGGTGGAGACTACCGCGCTGAGTCTGTCCCTTCCACACCGTCGCCGGTGCCGCCCTCCACTCCGCTGCTCTCGGCTCACTCCAAGACAGGCAGCCGAGACTGCAGCACGCAAACGGAGCGGGGGACGGAACCGAACAAAACCGCAGCTGTCGCTCCAATCTCTGTTCCCGCGCCAGCCGCTGCCGCCGCCACTGCTGCCGCCATCACTGCCAGCGCTGCCATCACCACTGCCGCCGCTGCCAGCAACACCACCACCATGGTAGCCGCTGCTCCAGTTGCCGTGGCCGCCGCTCCAGCTGCCGCTGCCGCCGCCCCATCTCCGGCAACTGCTGCTGCTGCTGCTCTCGCTGCTGCTGCTGCTGCTCAGAGTCCAGCCGCTGCCTCTGCTGTTGCCGCTGCTGCTGTCGTTGCTCCCGCTGCTGCTGTTCAGGCTGCTCCAGCTGCTCCGGCTCCGGTTCCAGCTCCGGCTCCGACTCCGGTTCCGGCTCCAGCAGCGTCTCAGGCTTCTGCTCCGGCTCAGACTCAAGCACCAACTCCAGCTCCGGCTGCGGCTGCTCCTCCAGCTCCAGCTCCAGCTCCGGCTCTGGCTCAGGCTGAGGCTTCTGCAAGTCCGGCTGCCAGTTCTGGGTCACGTCGTTTGTCTATACCAAGTCTGATCTGCAATCCGGATAAGACAGGTAATGATTCTCCGCACCGGGGCAGCTTTGGGTTCTGCCCTCAGTTACAGGTTGGTTGTTCCTTGGCCCCCTGCTGTGTAGACACCATTTGGTCATTTGGCCAGAGTTGTTCATGTGCTAAAAAGGGGTCGATCACAAGACACAAATGCGGAGTCTGGAGATGACTCCTTGGGACACCAGGATGGGAACAGGGATGAGCCACGGCCATTCTTCCAGTAGAAGCAAATGCTCAGCGGAACAAGGGGGGGAGGCGGGCAGGTCTCACTTCGCCATTGGCTTCATGGCTCCCAAGCTGTTTCTAGGAATCTGTGTCTTTACCTTATCCCTAAATGCTTTCCAATCCCTGTTTCCATTTAGATGGCCCTGTTTTCCACTCCAATACTCTGGAAAGAAAAGCTCCCATTCAGATCCTGGGACAAGAGCCTGATGCGGAGATGGTGGAATATCTCATCTAAACGGCGTATTCGCGAGCTGCAGTTTATCAGCGAGAGTGCTTTTAATCATTTTTCCCTTTTGTTTGTTCTTATTTTGAGGGTGAGGACAAGGGTTGGGGGGGATGTTTTTTCAAGGGACTTTTTATTGAAACGATCTAGTACTTAAGTAACACCATACAAACTCCAGTCTATTCTGGTACACACGTAGAGAGTACCTCTAAACACCGATTAATCAGAATGTGCTCTAAAGTTTCTTGTTTGGATTTAAACAAATACTTGGACTGTCGATAGCCAGCTGTACATGAATGTTTTCAACGGGCATAATTTTATTTAGCATTTCCATATTCCAGATCATTTTTATGGAAGAGCACAGTATGTTTGGAAGACAGTGTGTAACATGTAGTTCAGAAGTGGAAGCTGGAGAGAATTTGCACGTGTGCTGTTTTGTGTACTTACCATCTAGACAGCGTCCAGAGAGAGAGAGTGAGAGCTCTACGTCTCGGGCTCATGAAAGGGAATAGTTTCGGGAGCTGTGTAAGCTGGAGAAAAGGCAGGGAATATTGGGGTGTGGAAGGGTGCTGGAGCTAATTTTCCCTCCCAATTTCCCAGCTGCCCTGTGCCAGGAGATTGTGTTTATCTTCATTTCAGTGGTGCTTTGGAAGTGGATTCTTTTCGTTCCCTCGTGGAGGTTCATACATTCATATATATACTCTGGAGTAATTTATGCATTTGGATAATTAATATATTGCTTTCAGATGCTAGGAGAGTAAATTAGCTGTGTGATGTACAACTTCCTCTTTCTTAGGGAGTTAGACCATCAGAGGCCTTGATGGAGAGTTGCATGAGGTGCTGTGTGTGGCCACGAACACAGCTCGCTTGCCTTTCCTGAGACCAATCTGCTTAGTGTTTATTTCTTCTCCAGCATGAACTCACTGGCTGTCACCAGTCTCAAATTTCCAATCGTTGGCAAAACGAGGAAGCATTTTCGGTGATGGGCCAAATGCTTTGAATTTCTGGTGACTGCTTTGAAATAACCCCTTTTGTTTTCCCCAATTCTTAGCACACGTCTTAAAAGGCATCGTTGACTATCACCTCCAAGGGAATAGCATCAGAAGCCCAAAGTACTATGCTGCAGCCTGGGGAGAGGTAGGCTGCAGATGTATCCTTAGCTGTCCCTTTTCACTGCCAGTGACTCCATCTCAGAATACCTTTGGAGAGCAGCAGGAAATGTGCATGTGGATGGGGACCAAGGAGACCGTGGCTCCAAGCTTTGCCATGGGGCTGCCTCCAGGGACACAAAAGGGCTGCTTTTTGCCATGGGTCCCTGCTCCATGTCACCTCTCTGCCCTTCATTAAGGTGACACATCTGCAGACAATGTCATTAAGATCAGTTTTCAGGGGTATGGGAGGGTGAGGGGAGTGGGGGGTGTTAGGTAAGGGTGGGGGGGGTAGAAGTTTGGGGATGTGTTAGTTAGAAACCAGATTAATAGAAAAGTAGGCCTGATATATTATGTTGTGAGGCATAGTGGCTGGAAGGAACTGTAGCAGTAGAGCCCTATCCCCTCAGTTTAGTGATGAGGCGTCTGAGACCCGGAGAGGTTACGTGAAATTTTCAAGATCACACAACACAGCTTTCTATTTTGCCAAATTACCATGCTTCTTTCGGGAAACCCTTATCTACAGCAAGCCTCGTTTTAAGAAAAGGAATCTTGTCAGACCCAGACCAGGGCATACGTATTTTGTAAAACGTCCCTGGCTTGAGTAGTTCGTCCAAGGTTCTGAATTCCTACTTTGCCTCTCCTGCAGTGCCTTTTGCAAGGTTTTCCCTGTCCTGGTCCTCATTTCCACACTGAGTCACATGAAACACCCCCCACCCCACCGCCCAACCCCAAAGAAATTGACCTCACTTCTTCTCTTGCTGTGGGATTGGCTGCCTCTGATCATCTTGCAGGGTTCCTCTGTGACCACAGGAATGGCGGCCTATTTAACAGCATTTTTGCACCATTCCTGATTCTCTTCCATAGGAATCATTCTATGGGGTGGAGGGAGGGACAAGAGGGAGAGTGATGTGATTTTCATCCAGTCTTGACATTTCAGTGATGAAGTGATCATCCTACGTATTAGTCCTCAGTCGTCAAGTGAATCCCAAATAGAAATTAAAAGCGCAGTTGTGTTAATACTCATTCTTACTACCCTTTAGTCATAAGGGGGAAAGTCTTCAACTAGTAGAAGCCACAAGTAGCTAACTTCGAGACTGCTACTTTCTAGCCAAATAAATAAATCCAAATAAATTTAAACCTTTCATCTACTCCTTTTATGGTTATAACACATTGCCAGAATTTTTGCTAGCTCTGGGAGCCATGATTCTAATCACATTCTGTAAGGTGACAAATGTCATACATTCCACACTGTGTGGCAGCCATCTCTTTAGACTCATGTAATTTTGGGAAAGGAGGAAGCTCTTGGCTAAGTGCTACCTTGAACTTTCCTCTGCATCTCTGCCCCCTCACACCAGAGGCAATCCTTTTCGGCTCAGTTTTTACTCCCAGGTAATTTGCTAAAGTAATACCATACATCTAAGAGATGGAGGAAGTCCATGTCAGTGTATTATGTTTACGAAAAAGGTAGATTCAGCCTTTTCAGAAAATCTCTAATAGGTGTCCTTTTAAAATTTCAGGTTTATGGGAGAAACGTCAAGCTAGTCACCTTTTCACAATTGTGTGGATATGTAACATTTGGGGGATCTTTGTGGACTCCCACTTATCTATGCATTTTACTGGCACCTCAGGACAGAAGGGTGACCTTGTTGTCTTAACGTGTACTGCCTGGTGGTCTCTGGGGACCTTTTAAGTCAGTTGTACCCCAATGTCCCATGTACAGAAAAACTTCATTAGAACGAACTTTACTTGATACAAAACTCCTATTAACGATTTTTTAATTAAATAAAAGTAGCTTGAATGTTCTTTCAAAATCATGTATCTGGATTGTTGTTTCAATGAAGGATAGGATAGCAGAAACCTGAGCTATTTGCCATTATCTGCCGTAGGAAACACCGAGTATTCTCTTGTTACACAGTTGGGTGGGTACAGCGATTGGAAAATGAACAAAGTGTGCAAACCACTTTTTAGGAACAGCCTAAACACTCAGAATGCGGCAGCTTAAAGTGCGTACATATGGGCTAACTTTTATAAATGATATTCTCATGTCTGTTAGCCATACAATCTCCTGTTATCTCAATTGCTCATTTCACATATGGAATGTGTTACTTCAAATGTGTGCATTCTTCCTGAACATATTGTCAAAGGAAGGCATCAGCTATGAGCTAATTGCCATCAATTTCAGCCTGCCATGATCCTTGGAAAGAGATCTTCTAAGTTTCATTCATCATCGGTAGGACAAGTGTCGGGAGTTTATTTTTTTCCAGTAGCAACGATGGGTTACATGGAGTCGTCAAACCTCCTTCTGGCCTCCCTTGTGATTAATGGCATGTGTTTATAAAATGGATAGCTGGGGTTTGCAGATGGCTAGAGAAGAAGCCCCTTTGGTTTAAAATGTATGTGGCCCCGTAATGACTGAGACCCCATTCTGTAATCGACTGAGCTAGTTCCAATAAAGTTAAGCAGGTTTGAATCCACTTTGTGCCTATCTTTTCACTGACAATAAAGTTAGCTATTTTAAAATGCAGTGCCACGTGGAATATGTTTTGGTGTTTACCCAACAGAGGCTTTATTTACTCTGTATGGGTGATCACTTCGAATTTAGTATGCAGGGAAATTGCCTTTCAAGGGCAGCGTGCAACAGAATTTGCATGTGCTTAAAGTATGGAGTGTGATTATGAAGTATTAAAACAACACCACAGGCCACATGCTCTAATCGGTTCCTTTCTATATTCAAGCTGCATATATTAAACGCTTTGCATCTTTTTATCTCCTGTTCCCGAGGGATAAAATGATGGCCACCCAAAGCAAAGAATTCATCCTTTAGTTAGCAATTTGGAAGGCCCCCTTGATGTTTCTTTTGTACCCTTGTTCTTAGGCCAATTCATCAGTTTTGGTTGAGGGAGCTTGTTGTTTTTTTTTTTTTTTTTTTTAAGATTTATTTATTTATTTGACAGAAAGACACAGCGAGGGAGGGAACGCAAGCAGAAGGAATGGGAGAGAGAGAAGCAGGGTTCTGGCCAAGCAGGGAGCCTGATGTGGGGCTCGATCCCAGTACCCCGGGATCATGACCTGAGCCAAAGGCAGCTGCTTAACAACTGAACCACCCAGGCACCCCGAGGGAGCTTGTTATTAAAAGCAAATCAAAACCGCAAACACGTTGACTTTTTTCACCGAAGATGTTAAAGCTGCCTTTCCACCACCCTCCCTGCACCTCCTGTTTACCACTGGGTCCCACCTGACTGGGGAGGTAAAAGCCCCCATGGGCTTTGAAATGACACTTTTTACAGGGAAATTGGCTGGATGGGTGTTGCAAAATAGATGGGAAGAGGATATAGAATTCATTAAACTCTAAATTTGATTTGTTATGATGAAGTCGGGCTACCTTCCCTCCATATTTATGATGAGTGCATTAGAAACTCACACTAGGCATGAAAGTCCACTCCTCTTTTTAGGGATGAAGATGGCCTTAAGCAAACCCATCTTTTTTTTTTTTTTTTAATATTTTCTTTATTCATTTGAGGGGGGTGGGGAGAGAGAGAAGCAGGCTCCCTGCTGGAGCACGATGCTGGGCTCCATCCCAGGACTCTGGGATCATGACCCGAGCTGAATGCAGATGCTTAACTGGCTGAGCCACCCAGATGCCCTCAGTCACACCTTACAAAGCTCTGTGAAGCATTTTTTTTTTTTCAGTAGTCTACTGTGACCAGTTCTTAATAAGCAGTCATTTGCAGGAAGAAAAAAACAGCATTCCTTCAAAAGTGACTGAGATTGACTTGGAGCTTTGTAGATATTAGCTGGCATTGTAACTGATCTGATCATCTGTGTGGGTACTTCATCTCCCCTTGCTGTGGGTCTCCCCTACTGTGAAGTAATTCACAGTCCATATGAGTTACATAGTTGCAGAAAAAAAAAACACACCTGCTGCTTCCCACCCTCTTCACTTCCTTCTCCTGCAGGGAGGTTTTTATGGGAGGAAAAAAGTGTATGATGTAGTTTCAGAATACTTTCTACATTGTTTGGCAATCACCCTGATAATTGAGTGAAAACCCCTGGGAGACAGGACTTAGTTTCTAAAAAGGAAAGAACACTAAAATTTCATACCATACCACAAATATTCCTCAGATGCACGAGCTGACCAAATCCAGGGTATTTATTTAGGCTCCCATGTTTTTTCGTTTGCGGAAAGCCTCTACCGATGGTTTCAGGCATGTATGAGTTGTGGAAGAACTACATATTAGATGTTGCCATTATGTAAAAGGCCCAGAGTTACAAAAAAAAAAAAAAAAAAGCCCATGGTTCTAATTTACTAGAGAAAATGACACACACACATGCAGATACATACATTTACAATTCACTGTGGCATATGAAATGAAAAATTTTGAACAAGATTCAGAACTAGTGCAAAGGACAGAGTGCTGGGATGGCACAGAGTATGTGTGGGGGCGTGGGGAGGTCCAAGTGGAGCTTTGAAGGATGTATTGGCTTTAACCTGGTGAACTAGGGAATGGGGATGAACCTTCCATGCAGAAGGAATAGCATGTGCAAAGGCAATGTTACTTTGTTGGACCTGCGATCAAACGAAGACCATGGTTTCCAAGATCTAAGGCCTGAGAGAACTACTCCGAATTTTAACACCTCGAAATGGAAATTTACAAGCTTCCTCGATTAGGTGGTAGAATGCAGTGTACTGGTCCAGTAGTCGAAATAAAATGGAGCCTAGTCCTAAATCTGCAGCTAAACAGATGTTTACCTTTGGATATGCCCCTTAACAGGATCAGAGAGGTTTATCAGTAAAATGGGGATAAGTATCTGTCCTTGTGGACATCATGGAGAGGGAGTAAGAGAGCTTCATAACATGAGAACATAAAAACGTGCCAGTCAGAAACAAATCTCTAAGGATGAGGTTTCTGTAGCTTTCTATTAAAGAAAAACTCAAACATACCCAGCAGAATAGGACAAGACCACTCCATGTGTCCATTACTGCGCTTTAGCAATATCAGTGCATGGTGAATCTTGCTTCAGTTATCACCCATGCCCATCAGACCCGTATTATTTGGAAGCACATCCCAGACACCCTAGCACTGCATCCATAAATAATTCAGTATGCATAAAGATGAAACTTTTAATAATGAAAAGTGTAAAGTGCTACTCCTGGAACCCAAACAAGATGACAGCCCGTTTGTGCTTTGCCATTGACAAAGTTTGTTTGATCTCACAATTCCTGCCTTAAACCAAAACCCACTTTCTCAAAAATATAGGGGTTCATCCTCCCATAATCCAAATATCAAAGGGGAATATATTTTCTTTAAAGGCCAGTTCTAAGCTATTATTTCTCCCCCACTCACATAAAAAGCTCCAGCTTCTTTAAAGTCCCTGTCATCCACCTGTTCCTTATTTATCATCATTTACTGATTTGGTCACTATCCCAAGCTCAGACGATGGCCCCTAAGTCACAGTTGTCCTCTCCAGGCACAAACTACCCAATCAGCATCCTGCCCTATTAGCTCACTGTCCTTTCCAACTCCACTGACCTCCACATCCACTCCACCTCAGCCTGCTGTGCTCATGGCTGGCCCAGACCTGATCATCAAGCAGAATTGATCCACCATGGAAATCACATACACCCGTACCCCACTCTCTGTCCACAGGCTCCCATCCTCCTAGTTCTCCTATTTTGACTCTATCTGCCCTTTGACTTCCAAGAGACCCGAAATCCTTTGATGCCCCTCATTTCTTCCTTGGTTTTAGCCCCAACCTACTTAATCTGGACTTCATGCTCCATCACCTGAAATCATACATAGCCCTTAAAATCTCAACCATTTGCTGCAAGCCAGAACCTCATGGGTCATCCTTGACACCTCCTGCTTCCTCGTAGCTGATATCCAATCCATCAGTAATCCTAACAAAATGAAAATTCATCCACTCTCCAATTATAGTCAACAACCTATTTTAAGCTACCATTAGCTTAAAATCTTTTGAAAGCTTCCCATTGCAAAGTGAATGAAAGGGGGCCACCAAAGGTAAAACAACTAACCCAGAGTTTTGCTGTTGATGGATTTAAGACTAAAAACCCAGATATCTCGGACTCTTATTCCAGCAGAATCATCATCACGCTTTGTTCTGAGTATCTTCTGTTCTCATACTTATAGGACACTACTGCTTTGATGTCATTATCTTCTCCGATGTTAGCTTAAAAGAGTACTTCTTGCAGTCATCTCCAAGCCTTCTGTATTGGAATCACTTCAAGTGTTTATTCACTGAACACCCCATGACCTTCCCCCCTGGAACAGCTTACCCTGTTGTTCCAGAGCAAGCCCCTGGAATTTGTAGTGTAACAAGCTTCCTGGGAGATTTTGACGTAGCTTGTCCCAAGACTATATGCTTGGACAAACACTGGCTGAGAATTTCTGGGCATTTATCTTATTTCCCTTCCCCTCTTCAGTCCCCCTGCTACATAACTGACATCCAAGTGTATATAGTTAAATGAATAAATCCAATCTGGACATTAGCTATCATACATACCCTTGCTTTAATAGGCGGCCATTTTATTTTCTTCATTCACCCTTAGTACTGATGGCAAAATGGTTGTCTTTTCTCCCCAGATAGGTCTCTTAAGTGGATGGATTTATTGCTCTGATCAAACAAGACATGTTGTTGGTTACTTTTGTTATTGGTTTACATGGTTTATAGTCTTTGAAACAACCACAACCATATTTATCATCTTGGCCAGCTCATTTAGTCCCAATGACCATTCTGTAATATGAGGTCACAGGATTATGATCTCTAATGTCCCTTCTGGCTCTTACATTCCTTGATTCCATGAGATTAAATACTACCTCTGAGGTCATAAATTCTTTCACATGCATCCAAAATTGGCTATGCGGCACAGATAAAAGACATTTTAAAGTCTGAATATACTGAAAATATCCTACAGGCCTAAGATCTATTCATCAAACTTCAATATTTTTCCCCACTGGTTGTGCCCACACTTGACTTTTTATTCGGTCGTGGCTATACCTACTCCATTCGCCTACTAGGCCTGTTGTTTTCCAAAGAAGACATGTCCACAAGAATAAATTTTCCAGGAAAATCTGAGATCAAAACAGGAGGAAAGCAGGGTAATTTACATTTCTTCTAAGCCATGAGTCAATGGTAATTTGCACTTATCCAGTTGTAAGGGACTAGGTGGCACAAACAAGGGAGGGTAGAAGAGAAATAATCAAGGCATGTGTCACGTTGCAGTAGATGGCCAAGAAAATGATAGTTGCTGAGCCATCATTACAGCCATGGGACTAAGTGGAGCTGGGAAAAGGAGAAAGGGAAATAACTTTTTTTTGTAACCCGTTAGGTTTTAGAAACTAGTTGTGCAAAAAACACATAAAATACGTATTCTTCCAGGGCGCCTGGATGGCTCAGTGGTTGAGTGTCTGCCTTTGGCTCAGGTCATGATCTCAGGGTCCTGGGATAGAGCCTCACATCAAGCTCCTTACTCAGTGGAAAGTCTGCTTCTTCCTCTGCCCCCCCCCCCCGCTTGTGCCCTCTCAGGCTATCTCTCTCTCAAATAAATAAATAAATAAATAATCTAAAAAATATATATTCTTCCCAAAGACCAAAGTTAAAAGATTCAAAAAATTTAAAGCACGTATTTTTTAAAACTCTTTTCTTTCTCTCATGCCCAGGGGGAGATCCACATCTTGTTATTCTTGAAGTTTAGACAATTTGGAAGGCCCTCTTAATAAAAAAAAGATCTTAAAAAGTTATGCATACACTAGATTCTAAAGTGTTTATTTAGAATGAGAAATCACAGCTAATAATAATTTTTAAAAGCTGACACATACCACAAACATGATAGTAAATAAGGAAAACAACACATTTTTAAAAAGTTTTTATTTAAGGGCACCTGGGTGGCTCAGTTGGTTGGGCGGCTGCCTTCGGCTCAGGTCATGATCCCGGAGACCCAAGATCGAGTCCCACATCGGGCTCCCAGCTTCACGGGGAGTCTGCTTCTCACTCTGACCTTCTCCCTTCTCGTGCTCTCTCTCTCTTTCTCTAATAAATAAATGAGTGAAATCTTAAAAAAAAAAAGTTTTTATTTAAATTCCAGTTAGTTAGCAGAGTGTAATATTAGTTTCAGGTGTAGAATTTAGTGAATCGGCCCTTCCATACAATACCCAATGGGCCATCACAACAAGTGCTGTCCTTGATCCCCATCATATATTCACCTCCCCTCCCCTCTGGTAACCATCAGTTTGTTCCCTAGAGTTAAGAATCTGTTTCTTAGTTTGTCTTTCTTCCCCCCCGCCGATAATCACTGGTTTTGTTTCTTAAATTCCACATATAAGTGAAATTATATGGTATTTGTCTTCCTCTTACTGAATTATTTTGCTTGGCATAATACTCTCCAGCTCCATCCATGTCACTGCAGATGGCAAGATTTCATTCCTTTTTATGGCTGAGTAATATTCCATTGCATATATTACATCTTTATCTGTTCATCAGTCGATGGACACTTCGGCTGATTTCATAATTTGACCATTGTAGATAATGCTGCAATAGACATAGGGGCGCATGTATCCCTTTGAATTAGTATTTTTGTAACCTTTAGGTAAATAGCTGGTAGTGCAATTGCTGGATCATGGGGTAGTTCTAGTTTTAACTTTTTGAGGAAACTCCATACTGTTTTCCACAATGGCTGTGCCAGTTTGCACTTCCACCAACAGTGAAAGAGAGTTCCCCTTTCTCCATATCCTCACCAATACTTGCTGTTTCTTGTGTTGTTGATTTTTGCCATTCTGATAGGTGTGAGGTGATATCAATATGTTATTTTTTATTAACTACCCAGCACACCTTTATAGTACTATTTTCCTACATCTCACTTTTGGCTTCATATTTTGTGTTTACTTCTTCATATGATAATGGTCTTATAATATCATTTTCTATCAAGAGAACAGGAAGATAATTTAGTCTTTGGACTATCACGGTTGATGAAAAGGTATTGTTATTATCAGTAGTTGGCAAGCTAATGCATGCAACTTTACACATTTGAAGTAGAACTGATGCTTGTGGAACTGACCCAGGTGTACTCTCCAAACATAAGAATTCTGATAAATTGTATTGTACACAATTCCCATCACAGAATGAACAAAAGTTGTATGCATAGCTGTATACACTACATTATTGAGTGTATTCCTAATAGAAGAAAACTTCCTCTGTCTTTATACGTTAGTGAGAACTGAATACTCTGCATCCCATTTTACAAATCAGGTGATCGAAGGCATTTTCCATGGATCGGATTCTGGATCCATACATTTCAAACCTTACTTCAGTACCCACATATTTTCAGTGTCAAGGACTATAAGACACATTCATTTAGTGATAAGACCTCTGGCTTTGAACCTTTGTATTTTCATGCTGGATAGGTCAGCAGAGTGAGTGGTTGGGCTATTGCTGGAAGCTATTCTTTTACCAGGATGGTTTAGCAATGATTTATCTATACATAGGACTGACTGCAAACCACATAAACTGCAAACCACATGTCACTGAACACAAACTTAATCTATCTCCAACGGAACTTCCCCTTTGCTAGATCTCAAAGGTGAGAGAGAATGTACTGGATGGAATGTACTGGATGGAAGTCTGAATGGAAAGAGAGAGCAGTTATATTGGGGTTCCCCCAGAGAAATGACAACAGTATAAATGTATGTATATGTAGTTATATATGTATATGGAGAGAAAAAGAGAGAAAGAGAGAGAGAGGAAAACTGGCAAGTCCAAAATTTTGAAGCAGAATCGCTTTTACTCTAAAAAAAATCTGTCTTTGCTGTTAAGGCATTCAACTAATTGGATGCGGTCCACCCATATTATGAAGCGTAAGCGGCTTTATACAGTCCACTGATTTAAATGTTAATTGCATCTAAAAAATATCTTTATAGCAACACCTCCAGTGGTATTTGCCAAACAACTGGGCACCATAGCCTAGTGAAGCTGGCACACAGAGTTACCGATCACAGCAGAGACCATCCCACGGCATTGGAATGGGCCCATGCGATTCACATCCCATACCCAATCCATCAGCAAATCTCATCCACCTTCAAAATTTACCCAGAATCTGATCATCCCACTGAGTTCTGCTAGTTTAACCTTCTGTTGTATCACCATCTCTTCCAATTTCTTCATGTCTGCTTTGTATTGTCAGCGAGTTGGCTACCTCACTATTTATTTAATTTTAGGGAGCAACATTTGCATACAATTTTCATCTACTCAGTGGTATAATTTTTTTATGGTGTTTTGTTTCTGTTGCACTTTTCCACTTTTTAAAAGATAGTATACTTTGTCAATACTGTGTCAGTTCCTTTTTTATTACCCATCCTTGCATGATTTGGATTATCTCGTCTCAGCTATTTGCAGAAGATTCTCGCTATGGAAAATGAGCCAGAGTAGACTTCCATGCTTCACTATCCAGAAGCTCTATTCCCTGCAGGCAGAGAGGCAGATATCTTGCTGCAAATATGGTTCCTCTGTGTGGTTCTTTGGCTTGTCCCACGTCACCAGTTTTTCTGAGCCAAACCTAGTTCAGGAAGACATCTACCCCTGCTCTACCCATCCCAGTGCCTGGACCCATTGATGCAAACTGGGGACATAGCTTTTACAACTCTGATGTACCATTCAGTTATAGGAAGTATATTTTTGTTGAAGCTTCCTAAGATCAGCAATATCCTTGCTACACTCTCAGTTTTTCACTTCCCATCCCTTCTTCCCATTCCTCTCTTATCTTAGATGCTTTTGGAAGCTGCAATTTTATTTTGAGTCTGTATATATCCATCCTAGTGGATAGATGAAGCTTGTAAGGTTTTTCTCATTCTCCTTGTTACTTTTGCATGATTTCCCAGGGAGTGAATGGGAAAATGCTTACACACAATATTTTGATATTGTAAAGGACCCTATTTTTGCTCATTATTATATCCTTAGAGTCTAGAATAGTGCCTGATTAAAAAGTAAGTGCTCACTGAGGAGGCTGGGTGGCTCAGCTGGTTGAGCACTTGACTTTTGATCTCAGGGTCCTAAGTTTGAACCCAGCCCACCCTCCGCCCCACTTTGGGTATAAAGCCTACTTAAAAAAAAAAGTAACTGCTTATTAACTTTTTTTTTTCAATCCAGCAAACTGTATTCTCCACTCCTGTATCTAAGTTATTGTAGTTTCTGGAAGAAGATGAAGAAATTGGTGCCACTACACATTTAGAGACTTCAGTTTCAGCTGGGAACTTCTGTATTTGCCCTTGGCCAGTTTCTTGTTCCTTTCAGAACATATTCCATACATTTTTTTTTAAAGATTTTATCCATTCACTCGACAGAGAGAGAGATCACAAGCAGGCAGAGAGGCAGGCGGAGAGAGAGGGGGAAGCAGGCTCCCCTCTATTGTTAGTGTATAGAAATGCAAACTATTCCTGTGCATTGATTTTATATCCTACCACTTTGCTCAATTCCTGTATGAGTTCTAAAAATTTTGATGTAGAGTTTTTTGAGTTTTCAACAAAGAGTAAGTATCGTGTTATTCAGAGCAATCTACACATTCAACGCAATCCCTATCAAAATATCATCAACATTTTTCACAGAGCTGGAACAAATAATCCTAAAATTTGTATGGAACCAGGAAAGACCCTGGATAGCCAAAGAAATGTTGAAAAAGAAAACCAAAGCCAGTGGCATCATGATTCTGGACTTCAAGCTTTGTTACAAAGCTGTAATCATCAAGACAGTATGGTACTGGCACAAAAACAGATGCATAGATCAATGGAACAGAACACGGAACCCAGAAATAGACCCTCAACATCATGGTCAACTAATCTTTGACAAAGCAGGAACAAATATCCAATGGAAAAAAGACAGTCTCTTCAACAAATGGTGTTGGGAATATTGGACAGCCACATGCAGAAGAATGAAACTGGACCATTTTCTTACACCATACACAAAAATAGACTCAAAAATGGGTGAAAGACTTAAATGTGAGAAAAGAATCCATCAAAATCCTAGAGGAGAACACAGATAGCAACATCTTTGACCTTGGCCACAGCAACTTCTTGCTAGACACATCTTCAAAAGCAAAGGAACTGAGAGAGCAAGGAGAGTGCCCTAATGTGGGAGGAGGGAGTGGGCAGTCATTAGAATTTGGAATGGAGGAGGCTAAGGGTGGCCACTTGAGCACCTCATGCCTCAAGCTTCACTTGCTCTGGAAGTGGGCTGGGCTCAGTCCTTGGGATAGATCAGTAGGCCAAGCTGTGGGGACCTGGGACAGGCAGAGGCAGAGACAGGGAAGTTGAAGAGGGTAGGGCTGGAGAGGATAGTTGCCTTTGAATATTTGAAGAGCTGTCAAGTGAAAAGGAAGATTTACATTCTGTGCTCCAAGGGTTAGGTCTAGGAGTGAGGAGTGGCAGCAAAAGTGAGGAAGATTTATGCAAGATGAGGAAAAGCTTTCTCTCAGAACTATCTGAAAATGGAATGAGTGGCTTAGAGGATTATTAGAGCCTCATCATTGGAACAGTACAGTCCAGAGGCCAAATGATCACTTAACAAGCATTCATCAAACTGCATAATTATTCACAAGACTCCTTCAGGGCAGGGACCCATAAGATTTATGTTTGTATTCTCAGCATTTGGCACAAGGCCTGGTTCAATGCCTGCGACATAGTAGGGGCTCAATCAGTGTTAGTTACTAATGATAAGAATAATGGCAAGTTCTCAATTAACATCTCATAAAATGAGTGCATTGTAATAGAATGAAAATAAGCATCACAAGGATGAAGAGACAACATGACCTTTCCGAAAACACTATTCTGGTGGTTGTCATAAAAACGAATAAAATAATATATGGGAAAGCACGTTGCAAGCTCTGAAGTACTATACCAACATTTAAGTATTTTTAGCGAGTTCATCCTTTTGGCCTAGCCCTGTGCTAGACCTTATGGGCAATTCAACGGTATAAAAACCCAGGTCCTTGATTTTGAGAAATTCACAATCTAAGGAGACTGAATAAATGTATGTGAAGTAATAAGAGAGGACTTTAGTACTAAATATGTGGTGCTGTCTACACAAGAGCACCTATGGAGCTCAAGGAGCCAGTGTGTACCTATTACTATACTGATGACCACTGACATTGCTTAAGACTTCAGTACTGACTCTACCAGTAGCTTGGTTTGCGATCTTGGGCACTGTCATAGCTCATTTGTATCTCTCTCTTCATCTATCAAATGGGAACAATAACTCCTGACTTATTTGAGGACCAAATGGGGTAATGGACTAAAATCCATAGTCAAAGTAAGCCATGCTCTACAGATGCAATTGTAATTGTTATTGTACAAGCATTTCACGTCTTTGTCCTTGTGCTACATAGCTAGTATTCATTTTTTTTTTTTTTACTTAACATGCTGATCATTGATACCCAGCTTGTCTAACTTCCCTTACTCCTTCTCCTTGGAGGGAGGAAAACTGAGCTGTAGGGAGTATAAATCTACTGTCTGGGGTACCTGTTGAAATGTGGATTAAATCAGGCAAAACGTACACATCAACCATTGGAGATGGAAACAGAGTGGGTGTGCGGGTGGAGGATGGGAGTTAGGGAGTGCTGATTGGCCCTTTGGGAGCTGACTGTTTCTTTTGTCTGTGATATAGTTCTCTTTCCTGGGTTGGTCTTTCCAGAAGCTGTTCGCAAGCTGGGCTCAGTGTTTTCTGTCTTCCTACATTGCCTTCTTGCTATTGATTGATTTGTGGCCCCCCCAGAATTCATATGGTGAAGCCCTCACCTCCAGTATGACTGTATTTGGAGATGGGGCTAAAAGGAAGTAATTGTGGTAGAATGAAGTCATAAGGGTGGAGTCCTAATCTGATGATATTTGTGGTTTTATAAGAAGAAGAAGAGAGATGTCTCTTTCCATGAGCAAGCCATGAGGAAAGACCATGTGAAACACAGAGAGAAGGTGGCTGTCTGCAAGCCAGGATGAGAGCTCTCACCAGAAGCCAAACCCTGCCAGACCTTGATCTTGGACTTCCCAGCCTCCAGAATGGGAGAAAATAAATATCTATCGTTTAAGCCAGCCAGTTGACAGTATTTGTCATGGCAGCCTGAACTAAGACAAGTCTCATCGCACTTTGGGCACATGCAGACTTATAACACAGAAACAGGGGAGGCAAAGGCTCCAAATCAAGAGAAACAGAAACTCCACCCTGATCTGAGGTCCCTAAACATGGGGAGCAGTGGTGCGTGGTGTGTGAATGAGTGGTGCCATTATTCCCAGACAAGGATCACTGAAAGTCAGTGGTAGGTTTGTGGAATCAACAACTGGTTTCCAGCAGGGGGTCATTTGTGTTTTAAACTAACGCCACATTTCTGAGCAAATTGCTGAAACCTTCTGTAGTAAGGCTGGCTTGACTGAACCATGAGAAGCTGAGTTGCTGAAGCAAGAAACAGTCTGTTTCTTTTTTTAGTGGTCAAGTTCTATAGAGGCATTCTGTAGCAGATGGGATTATTTCTGTACCTTCTTCTGCTATGGTTTTTTCCTGTTTCTTTAGAACTAGAAGTAAATTCAAAATTGAAGTCCATGTAGAAATTAAACTATTTTTCTTTTGTTTTGTTTTGTTTTTAAGTATTGCTATTGCTGCTTCTGATTCTGTGCTCCATTTAACAGATCTATTTATTTCCAGGTATCCAAAGCCAACAGTGGCTCCTTCAGACTGTATCACCTTAGCAGTCAACGCATCAAGATGAAACAAAAAACAAAACAAAACAAACAAACAAACAAACAAACCCATAGGCTTGAGGATTGCTTCCTGTATGGGCTGCACCAAGTTTACTTCACCAAGATGCCCAAGAAAACATTTGGTTTCCAGATGCTCTGTATGACAGGGCCTTTGTTCTCTCTCATGGTCTGTGTGACCTGAGCTTTGGATGACTCTGGGATATGGTCAGAGCTACTCACTACAGACGGTTTCCTCAGTAAGTGCGTCAAGTTTAGGACAACAGGACAGGTGGGTGATGTAGGCTACGTAGGATTCAGTGACATCTACTGGCCAATCCTGACTATCTGTGAGGCATTGCTTTAGAGCCATTGGGGCAGATTTCCCGAAATACAGGGTCCTGGAATCTGTTCCCAAAGGATACGGTTTGCTAGGTTGGTTATGAGACCTAGGAATCTGCCTATTGAATAAGCTCCCAAGTTATTCTGTTGCACGGTCAGGATTGAAAACCCTTTCCTTTAAAGGGTGTCCAAAATTAAGAGGTGGACATAACTGGAGAAAAGCCCATCTCAGCTTTCCTTAGCTAGATCAGTTCGAGAGCCTCAGGCCACCATGGTTTGAAAAAAGGCAGTTATTTTAAGCTGATGCTTGATATGTAAGGCAAATGAATGATCTGTCGTGCTTGCTTTCAAATGAAGAACCCTGAAGTAGCACATTGAGCTAAATGGAATGGGAATATGTCATGTGCATATTGCCATTTAGTAAATATTTAATAAATCCCCAGAGTGGGCAGGAAGGAATTTTCCATTCTACTGTTTGGTCAGAAAAATTGGTCCTACCTGCTGATGTTATAACAGCTCCAGAACTCAACCAAATTTTTCATTCTTTTGTGTATTTATTCATGGTTTTTTCCCCAAATACATTTATTTTATTTTTTTCAGTGTTACAAGATTAATTGTTCACGCACCACACCCAGTGCTCCATGCAATACGTGCCCTCCTCAATACCCACCACCAGGCTCACCTAACCCCCACCCCCCTCCCTCCAAAACCCTCAGTTTGTTGCTCAGAGTCCACAGTCTCTCATGGTTCATTG
This sequence comes from Nasua narica, assembly GCA_028533885.1. Taxonomy (NCBI): domain Eukaryota; kingdom Metazoa; phylum Chordata; class Mammalia; order Carnivora; family Procyonidae; genus Nasua; species Nasua narica. The sequence continues at coordinate 72,059,723 of CM052801.1, read as the reverse complement.
CCCCCTCTGATTCCCCCCATTCACCCTTCCCTTCCCTCTCACAATGCCCTCCATGTTATTTCTTATGTTCCACAAGTAAGTGAAACCATATGATAATTGACTCTCTCCGCTTGACTTACTTCACTCAGCATAATCTCTTCCAGTCTCGTCCACGTTGATACAAAAGTTGGGTATTCATCCTTTCTGATGGAGGCATAATATTCCATTGTATAGATGGACCATATCTTCTTTATCCATTCATCTGTTGAAGGGCATCTTGGCTCTTTCCACAGTTTGGCGATTGTGGCCATTGCAGCTATGAACATTGGGGTACATGTGACCCTTCTTTGCACTGCATCTGCTTCTTTGGGGTAAATACCCAGTAGTGCAATTGCAGGGTCATAGGGTAGCTCTATTTTTAATTTCTTGAGGAATCTCCACACTGTTTTCCAAAGCAGCTGCACCAACTTGCATTCCCACCAACACTGTAAGAGGGTTCCCCTTTCTCCACATCCTCTCCAACATTTGTTTACTGTCTTGTTGATTTGGGCCATTCTAACTGGTGTAAGGTGGTATCTCAACGTGGTTTTGATTTGAATCTCCCTGATGGCTAATGACAGTGAACATTTTTTCATGTGTCTGTTAGCCATTTGTATTTTGATCAACACTCATTCATTCATTGACTCATTCATTCATCAAACGATGTCGCAGGATACTGTGCTGGCTCTGGAGATATAGTGAAGAAGTCAAGTATCTGCCTTTAAGGATATTAGTGATTGAAAAAAGAAGCAGTAGCTGTCTGGCACAAATGTTACCAAAACAAGGTTGAATGTAGAGTGGACCATATACTTGGGCAGAAGAGGAAAGAGCCTCAAAGAAATATATTCATTGTCATAGCCCAACAGTTAAGTATTACTTGCTAAGTATCAGGCTCTGTTTTAAATGTTTTACATCTATTAATTCATTTCACCACCAAAATAATCCTAAGAAATAAGTAGTATCATTATCCTATTTTATAGGTGAAAAAACTGAGGCACAGAGAGATTAAGTAACTTGGCAACATTGTCAAGAAGCAGAGCTAAGGGTCAAACTAGTTTTCTTTTTTTTTTTTTCCCCAAATTTATTTTAATTTTTCAGTGTTACAAGATTGATTGTTCATGCACCACACCCAGTGCTCCATGCAGTACGTGCCCCTCTCGATACCCACCACCAGGCTAACCCCCCCCACCCCCTCCCCTCCAAAACCCTCAGTTTGTTGCTCAGAGTCCACAGTCTCTCCTGGTAAATATTTAGGAGGGGGTAAACACCCCCTCCGATTTCCCCCCATTCGCCCTTCCCTTCCTTCTCACGATGCCCTCCATGATTTTCTTTATACTCCACACGTAAGTG
>CM052801.1:71907388-72057855 GCA_028533885.1 Nasua narica | reverse complement strand
TCCGATATCAGCTCGAGTGATCCCACTTTGCTTTTACCTCTCCACTGCTGTCTTCTGCTCTCGGAGAGATCCCGGGGTTAGAAATCTTTCTCCTCAGGGTGATTTCATGGGTGTTCAGCGTGTTCTGGTAGATTTCCAGCTCACTTTTGGGGACCGGTTGCTGCAGGATCTCTTACTTCTCCGCCATCTTGCCCCCCTCTCTCAAACTAGTTTTCTTAACCACTGTCTTATATTCCTTTCCTTTTGATATCTGAAATCTCCACCAGCAGAGTCATTGTTTTCATTCACTGTAATAGTCAACAACGGTAACATTTATTAAAATCTTACTACGTATCAGGTACTGTACTAAGCATTTAACAGATATGACTTTATCACTTAACCTTTATATCAACTATCTTCATTTCAGAAAGAAGAAACTGAGAATCAAAGAGGTTAATTCATTGCTCAAGGTCGAGCAATGATTTGATTTGAAACAAGTTCTGTCTGAAGAGCCCACATTGTTTTTTTAATAAAGATTATTTATTTATTTAATGGGATGGGAGGAAGGAGAGCAAGCTCAAGTAGGGGGAGTGGCAGGCAGAGGGAGAGGGAGAAGTAGACTCCCCACTGAGTACAGGCTCCCCCCCCACCAGAGCCTGGTGCGGGGCTCCATCCGAGGACCCCGGGATCATGACCTGAGCCGATGACAGATGCTTAACTGACTGAGCTACCCAGATGACACTAGAGCCCACATTCTGAACTGCTATACTATACTGCCTTCCACAAAGTGGTAACACAATTAAGGCAACGTTAACAAGAGACCTGGAGTTAAGAGCACATACCTTGGAGCCAGAATGCCTGGGTTTAAATTTGCTCTACAACATTCAAGCTGTTGTGACCCTGAATCATTACTTTCGTTTATAAAATGAGGATGATAGTGGCACCTATCTCATAGAGCTGTGATCAGGATTAAATAGATTAGTATAAGAAAATACTCAGAAGAACGCCTGTTACATGATAAGCACCGTGAAAGTGTTGGCTGTAACTAGCCAATTACTCTCTGACCAGAAGTAGCCACCAGCCATTTCAGTATGAGTGTCTATGAGATGTTAGCTAGCTTGGGAGCCAGAAAAGCTCTAAAAAGCTGTGCTATCAGATTTGAAAGGGTGGAGGTGGCATGGAAAAGGGTATTCCAGGCAAAGGCATGAAGGTCAGAAATAGCATGGTGTGTTTGGGACTGAAGACTGCCAGGTTCTCAAGACAACTGGGGCAGGGTGTATTTGAAGAAGAGTGTCCAAACAGAAGTCACATCATATAGATTCTCACATGCCACACTCGAGGATTTAGACTTGACCCTAAGCAGGAAAAGGACAGGACCAGCTTTGCATTTGGAAGATCATCACTCTAGTAGCACTCTGGTGGATGGATTGAAAGGGGACAGACTTGAGGCACATTGTTCCCATTGTTTTTTTTTTTTTTCCTTTTTCTACAGGTAATAATTAATGCCTGAACTAGGGCAACCAGAAGCAATGAGAATGGAGAGGAGGGATGGATGTCAGAGATAATTAGGAGGTGGCATTTACAGGACATAGTGAGTGAATGAATGTGGTAGGGGAGGGGAGAGAGAAAAATTTAAGATGACTCCCAGGTTTCTGGCCTGGGTGTCTTGGTGAATAGTGGGACAATGCACTAAGAGTACACAGGAAGAGAAGGTTTGATGGGAAAGAGTAGAGACAGTGAATTTAGTTTGGGACATGTTGAGTTTGAGATGCCTTTGGGACATCCGGGATGAGATGACCAGTAGACAAATGAATATATGGGTCTGAAGCTCAGGAGAGAGATATAGATTGAAGATAAAGACTTTAGAATCATCGACTTGTATGTTGTATTTAAGACCACAGGATCAGTTGAGATTGTGTAGGAAGGGTACACAGAGTGCAAAAAGAAAGGGGCAGGGAGAGAACCCTGGCTCACAGTGGCATTTGAGGGGTGAGCACAAGAAGAGTGGTTAGTAATGGATCCTGGGATAGAACAGCCAGAGAGGAAAGAAGACAACAAAGAAGGAATATTTCTGTTAGGACCTGGGGTGAAATTTTACGAGTATTTAGATGCATTTGTCCACAGTGCTTGGGCATGTTCAAATCCTTCGCTGCCATTCAAGTCTTTGCCCTCATGAGATTCCCTAGGGAAAGATTTTCAAAGAACAGTAGCCAAATGGGGGGCAAATTATCACTGAATAGAAAAGCTGAAAGCTTGGTGCATGGCTTTCTAAGAAAGTTAGGTTGGTATACATAGCTTAGGTCACAGGCCTAAATATAGCTTCCATCTCTTTCTAGAGCCTATTACTTTCTGGGCAGATCTGGAGGAAGCTGTAAGAACAACAGACCCAAGGGCAAATTCTGTGACTCCTGGTCCATCCAGGTGCCTGAAAGAGAGAGAATCCCAGTTTAACCAAAGAGAGAAAATAGATGAGAGCAGAAGAGGAGCCAGAGGAACAAAGAGTAAAAAAATAAAAAAAATTTAAAAAAAGTTAGAGAGGGAAGAGAAAAATCCCGGAGTGTGAAAAGTTTCAAGAGAGTGGTCACTCGTGTGAAAAGCCACCAGAGAAGTCATGTAGCTAAGGCAGTAGAAGAAATCGATGGGCTTCTCTCCTGATTTTTATTTCCAGTCTGGACCCCCGAACACTGCGGCACCTGCAGTAGAGCAGACTATCATAATGAGCTTAATTGTCTTTTGCTTTCACCCCTGGTTTGCAAAGCTGGTGCCATGTGGGACCCTGACTTACAACCTGGACAGGCTCCTCGCATGTTGGAAGCTGTAGAGGAGGAATCATAAGCTGGCAGTTGGCAGATACGATTTATTTGACCTGAGCAGTGCTTGCCAACATAAAAACTCAGGAAAGGTCACGTAAAAATCCAGATTTCTGTCCTCTCTTGGGAAAAATAAGAAAATACGGCAAAGCTAAGCCTGTACCATGAATGGTCCCAAGTCATGGCTATCATCTTTAGACAGACACGTGTTCTTTAGTTCGCCACTTCCTTCCCTATTGCTTTATATCCAGGCTGCTTCACTCGTCTGTGTCAATAGCCTGGCACTTTCCAAGTACAGGACTCTAGGAGAATGCTAGCAATTAATAGATGAGCATGTGCTGGAGCGGGGGTTGGCAAACTTTTTCTGTAAAGGGACAGATACTATTGACTTTGTGGGGCACACAGTCTGTGTATCAGCTCCTCAACTCGGGCATGGCAGTGCAGAAGCAGACAGAGACATATTTGTAAACAAACGGTCTTGGCATAAAACTTTATATATGGACTCTAAAATTGGAATTTCGTATAATTTCCATGGTCATGAAATATTATTCTTTTCATTTTTTAAACATTAAAAAAATGTAAAAACTGCAAACACTCTTAGCTCACAGGCCACCCAAAATAGGCGGCTTGTGCAGAATTGACTGATAGGCTGTCATTGGCCAGTTCTTAACCCAGAGAATCCATATGTTTAACATGGTAGGTGACATGTAGATCAGAAGCCCCCTTCACCCAGTTAGGACATATGATCATGCATATAAGTTGGGAAAAATATGGTTATGGCTATGATACAGACAAGACTGGCTGGAGGACACAATTTCGGTTGGATACAGGTGGGATACTACATAGATCTGGCTTTATAAACAGCCTCTACCCTCCACGCAAGTCCCCAAGACAGGGCAAGAATAAAGAACTCAGGAAAAAAATACCATCTGAAACCAATCAGGCAGAAGAGAGCTGGTGCCAAATAGCGACCCGTATCGGTCAGACTCTCTCGTTAACCTCTTTGGATTTTGTCCTTCTGATATATGGTATGACTATTCCCCAGGTCTTAGGGGGCTTCAAGTAGGCAAGCATCTGAAAGAGAAACCAGCCAACTCTTATGGAGACAATACCAAGAATGAAAAAGCCATTAAAAAGATCAAGTAGTCAACCTGACTGATCTGAATTAGAATGAGTCCAGAAGGTAGTTGTTTCTGGAGCTGGGGATGAGGAGAAAAAGGCTTTCTGAGGAAGGCATAGTTCAAACTGGGCTGGAGTTTATAAAATGGGTACATGACAGAACACACCTTATGGCCAGCAATGCATCCTGGGAAACTTGTCAGAATCCACTAGGGTATCAAGTGGGGGAAGGTATGAGCAAGCACCAAAAGATGTGGAGATAGAAAGAAGAATCTTTTCTGCCATAGATTGAATGTTCATAACCCCCTGCCCCCTGCCAAATTCATACGTTGAAATCCTAACCCCCAAGATGATTGCATTAGGAGGTGAAGCCTTTGTGAGGTGATTTGGTCACAAGGGTGGACCCTTCATGGACAGGATTCGTGACTTATAAAAGAGGCCCCAGAGGGATCCCTCATCCCTTCCATTATGTGAGGACACAGGGAAAAGGTGTTGTCTGTGAACTGGGAAGTGGGCCCTCACCATACGCTGACATCTACTGATCCCTTGATCTTAGACTTCCCATCCTCCAGAACTGTAAGAAATAGATTTCTGTTGTTTACCCAATCTATGGTATTTTGTGAGAGCCTCTCAGATAGTCTATGACACTTTCCTTCTGGCTAACTTAAAAAAAAATCTTGGTCCTAATTATCAAAGCAATACAAGCTGGTGTAGAAATGTAATAAGTATAGTATAGGAAAGTGTAAAATAGCAGATAAAAGCATTCCTTATTAGTCTCCACCTAGATGCAGCCACTGTTCGTGCTTTTGTCCACTTTTCTTCCAGTGCCTTTAAAATACCTCTACATAGGTGAGAATTATATATATTATTTTTAACTCACTTCTCCACCCCCCCCCCACCAACTTGGTCTTAAAGTTTTCTCTATATCATAAAAAGTTTCGCAAACATGCACACCACATCCCAGCAGTGTGGAGAATTTAAGCATTCTCAAAGGTTTTGCTATTAGGAACACTGCTCCACGTGATATTTTGATTCATAAATCTCTACATATAAAATGATTTTTTTAGGAAAAATATAGCTAGAAGTGGAACTACAGGATCAAACGCTATGGTATTTTTAAGGTCTTGCTACATCCTTTTGTCTGCAGAATAGACAAAATTTGTGCCACATATTTTAAGATCTACATGAAGATCTTCATGAGAATGTTCATTACCTTCATAATTTTCATAATCTTCATTATTTTTAGTCATTTAATATTTACTACCACTATGTGTCAAAACTCAGGTGGATACAAAGAATTTAAAGATACAAACTGTGTTCTTTGGAGCTTGCTGTCTATTCAAAAGGCAAGACCCAAACACATTAAACATTACCAAATTCTACTGGTAAGAATTTCCCCTACAGGTAGACTTGCTAAAGTTCCCCAGGAAGTATCAAGAAATATTGAGTGCAACTTTTACAATAATAAAACAAACCAAACCACACACACAAACTAACAAAAACCACAATGAAATACCTGAAATTACCCAAATGGTCACCAGTGGGGGACTCAAGAAATAAATAAGTAAATAGGTAAATATTGGCACAACCATACATTGGAATGTTGGGGGATAGCCTTGAAAAGAATAAGTTAGGGGCACCTGGGTGGCTCAGTCGTTAAGCATCTGCCTTCGGCTCAGGTGATGATCCCAGGGTCCTGGGATGGAGCCCCACATCGGGCTCCCTGCTCAGCGGGGAGCCTGCTTCTCTTTCTCCTACTCCCCCTGCTTGTGTTCCCTCTCTCGTGTTCCCTCTCTCGCTATCTCTCTCTCTGTCAAATAAATAAATAAAATCTTTAAATAAAAAAAGAAAAGAATAAGAACTGTATGGGCTGATACAAAAAGATCTCTAATATTTGTTTTTCAGGGGAAAGAGAAGCAAGGGTAGAACCATGGGTATCGTATGGGTATAGTACTACATCCTCTGTGTGTGCGTGCATGCGTGCTTGTGTGTATATGTGTGTGTGTGTGTGAGAGAGAGAGAGAGAGAAAGAGAACATTAATATAAGGACAATCCCCTATCTACTTTCCCCTAATCCCAAAAGCTCCGAAAACAGAACATTTCCCCCACCCCTCAATTTTGGCCTAGATTCTTTTTGGGGAAAAACCTGGTATTAACTGACACATGGCTGTTTGTAATCTTTGTTTATCCCACATAGTGAGAATTTTCACTTTGCTCCATAAATGTTAATGTGCTTTATTAAAACTGAACATGTCTAATTTATGTCTTTGCTGTCCCAAACCCTGCTGAGGGAGCTACATACTAAATGTCAAACGCACTATATCACCATGTTAAAATCTTAAAAATGTTGAATTCCAACATATTTCTGCCCTCAAGGGTTTAGGATAAGCAATTATACCCTGAATACAGATACACATATGTGTGTCAATATATGTTACTTTCTTTTCTTTTCTGGAGGATGCCACATGAAATATTTTATAGTGATCTTTGAGAAAGGGACTCGAGATGGCAGGGAAAGGCTTCTGCTTTTCATTCGGTACCTTTCTATAGTTTGAATTTGCTCACCTTTAGATGTGTTACTACGTTTAAGTATAAAAAAACCTCAACAGAGTTAAGAGGGGGAAGATTATGGCTCCTTTTCTTTTCCTTCTTTGTATCTCTCCATATGAAAGTTAATATGAAAGTAAGTGAATTTTGAAAAGAAATGCATTTACAATAAAAATAAAAATAGCCCAAATTGGAGAGCCCGTCTGTGATTAAGAATTAGGAGGTGCACATCCCAAAAGCCGCACAACTTTGGAAACACAAGTGATCCCTGTAGCCCGAGAGAGCTCCGGAGAGCTTGTGTCGGGGGTTCTGGGATTGACACTAGCCTCTGCACACACGTTGGATTTGATTGGTAGAGCTGATAGGGAGTTCAGATGGGGAAATCTGTCCCCATAGTGCCAGAAAGTGAGCATGAGCTCCTGTAATCTGGGAACTTGGGAGACCGAGTGAAGCGAGAGATACTACCTACCCAGGAACTGCAAATGACAGAAGAGTGAAGGGTGGCTTCATCTCCCACTTTTATTTGACCCGGAGTGTTTTTCCACTAAACTGGAGGGTATGACGTTACAGCTTGTCTCCTGCTCCCAGCCACCTCCAACCCCCATTTATTCCCTTTCCCTTTCTCCCTTCACCAGCTTTTTATTAAACAGCCTCTTTTTAAAATTCTCAGGATCCCAGTTGATGCTCTAGGAACAGTTACCAATGACATTTCTGTGCACGTTGAAGATATGCACGGAATCCTGTGGGGGAGAGAAAGAGCCCTTGGAAATCAGCTTGTCCCCTCCCTGTTATAGACTAGAAAGGGAATGTGAGAGCAGGAGAGGTGAAGCGTCTTGTTAACTTGCATAGCTCTGACGCAGAGCTGCAAGTAAAACCATCTTCACCCTCACAGACCAGTTTTAGCCTCCCCTTCTTCCTTTTGTGTTTACTGGTGGTACGATTGTTTCCCAGACTAGTCTGTGATCTGCTGAGACTCTAGCATGTTATTGATGTCCAGAAAAGAGGAAACAAACATAAAAGCTATGGAACTGGGTGGTCACTGGAGAAGCATCATGCCTGTGTGGATGGTAGCCTGATTACTAGTGAGTTACCATGGCAACATTTAGGCATGCATTTCAGGCTCCAGGGAGAAGATAGAATTCTCACATACTGCCTGGCCTCTCATTCCTGTCAAGATGGGATTCATCACTCAAAGAGCCTGGACCTCCAACTGTCAAGGGAGGGGGGCAGGAAGAGGGTGATGGGAAGGTGGACACTGTTTTCTTCCTGTTTGCAATGTCTCATTTTTGAAGGTGAAGGGAGGGAGGGAAGGAAGGAAGAGAGAAAGGGAGGGAGGTTTAGAGGGAGGAAGAGAGGGAGGGAGAGAAGAAGGGAGGGAGGGAGGGAGGAAGGGGAGAGGCTTTTTTTTTTCCCCATTGGTATTTTGCTTGCAATATAAAACACTGTGCTGCCATTAACCCTTTCTAGCCTGGAAAAAAATGTTCTAGCTGTATGTCCTTCCTTGGAAATCCAGCTCTCAACTCTTTTCTTTTGATTTCATATGCTGCAATAGGATTCCACCAATGGTCTGACACAGCTGAGAGAGTCCCAAGTTCTTGTAACAAAAATTAATATTTTTCTTAAAGGGCTCTTTCCACCTGGAGCAAAACCCAAGGGTCAGAGTCAGCCATGAAACAAGCAATTTAAATGAGGACAGGTCTGGGAGTGTGGCAAAGTTCTGTCTCGGATTTAAATTGCTTTGGGATCCTAAGGATCAACTTTAGCTCAGACCTCATGAGCCTCACTCTCCTGACCCAGCCCATGCACCTTGCAAAATCTCCATGGGGTGCTAAGAAGGAGAGATTGTGGCCTTGGAAACTGAGGGTATGCCACGTGGCCATTTTGGGGGGAGCCCAGAGGGATGATCTAGAAGGCATGATGATCTAAAGTGGATAGAGTAGGGCAGGAAAGCAAAAGTTTGCTGCGGGATTGGAGTGCCGAGTGGTGCTATTCTGCTAACAAGGCTTGGTTTTTCCATCCATGAGGTTAGTGTTAGTCCTTTCCATCACCGACCTCTGGAATAGTTAGGACAGTGTACGCCCTTTACTCCACGCACGCTAAGCTCACTTTTCACCTCCCATTTCCATGGTTTCCTCTGCTTACATTTCCCCCTTCTCTTCCCTTCTGCCTAGCCAAATTCTAGTATGTGATTCAAAATCAAAGTTCTATCTTCTCCCTAGAGCATTTCTTTCTTGCCCCAGCCCACAATAATTACTCCTTAGGCAAAGCTTACTGTGATTTTTCATTATGTAGTTATTTAATCTCTCTGTGCCTTGATGGAGTAGATGTAGAAAACAACCGCATCCACCTTTTAGGTTTCCAGTGAATATTCAATAAAAAAATGTGCTTTAGAAGCATTTAACAGAGCAGGTCCCGAAACATAGTGAGTGCTCAAGAAGTCCTATCTGTTATTATTATTATCATAGTGGGGCATTGCATGGTCCCTAGTTAAAACATCACACACCGCTCTAGGTGGTACATAGTAATGGCAGTGAACGCAGCAGGTGAGCTAACCACTTGTGCTATGGATAGGAGAGAGAATCTCTTGTTTCCAGAATAGGTTAAAAAAAAAAATGTCCACTGAGTGCTAACTATGAGCCCGGCCAAGTTCAGGGCTATCATTCTTATCTCCGGTCTACTGAGGAGGAAAGCGGCCCAGAGAGGTTGGGTCACTGGCTGCAGGCCACACAATCTAGCTAGCAAGTGGTAGCGGAGCTGGATACGAACCTAGACACTGTGGCTCCAGAGCCTGGACTCTTCACCGCGATGTTATGCCCTTGCAAATTTGAAGCAGAAACCCCGGGGGAGCCTCTGGGGAGGGAGGCGGCCATTTAGCCAAGTGAAGGGGATATAGCTGGAAAGTCTCCAGACCCTTGAGAGAACGCAGGTTGGGGGGTGGCCTCTATCTGTGGGGAATGAGCAAGCCCTGCGTGTGAACTGGTTGTGCGCATGCTCTCCTTGCTGTCCATCCCCGAGGGGTTTCAGCTGCACTCAGGGAGCCCGGCCTGGGAGTCTGTGGTTGTCGTAAGGACTCACCACGAGGAAGGGATGGGAGAAATGGGGGAGAGAAGAGTACCATTCCGAGGCTGCGGGCACCAGAAGAGCCTCAGCAAGCGCCAGGGCAGTGGCCACGAAGCTGGAAGGGAGAAGTCTGCCCGCTGCTGTCTGGCCACGGAGGGATAGGAGCTGCTTTCAGAAACTCAACTTCATAAATCAAGCCGCGAGGTCTTATCTCTCACTTCTTTCTTGGCTCCTTCTTGGCCACAGTCCTGTTGTTTATCTGGAAGGAATTTCAAGTGTTACACAAAGCTGCGAGGGAACATAAATACTTGGTTTCGATGAAATAATGCTCAGAGGGGGATTGGAAAGCTCCTCAGAGCCAGCGCTGGGTGGGAGCTTTTGAAGGAAAGGAAACTGTTACAGCTCCCAGACCTTGAACCACAGGAGCCGGGTGGTTAGGAATCCTGACCTACCTCAAAGTTCTCAACTCTGCTGTAAGCTTTTTGTCACTTGCTTCACTCTAGGCTTTTCTCAAATCTCTGGTGACTTCACAAATACATGGAATATTAGGTTCCACCAGAGGAACTGCTACAGTCCCATGGGTCTTACCAGTAGGGTACTTACGTGGTTTTTCAGTCATAGAGAATATCAGAAAGAACCTCGTCCCTAAAATACTAGCTACCACCATACCTGTCATCTTACTGTTGGCATTTAAAGTGTTCGAGGCTTGAAGTTTTTTCTCCCCATCTCCAGGAATGCCTATCTAAAAACTAGAAGGGCATCCGAGATGCATCTGATCCGACCAAGCTAATCTCTATTAAAGTGTGAACACTCTTTGATGCAGGTTGTATATAAATTAACCTGAGGATTGTGGGTTCTCTGAATTCTCTGCAGTTGTGTGCAGAATTCCATGTGCCTGTGCATATGTGCATTTTTCAAAATCTTTACCCATTGTGAAGCTCTTATCGGGCCAGAGTGTAGTCCTTTGTGTTAAAACTTGGGAGTCAGTGTGGCACAGTGAAAGGAATAGGCTTTGGAGCCAGAAAGACTTGACTTTGAATTCTGGCTACCCCACTGAATATCTGTGTGATCTTGAACAATGTATGTTACCACTCTGAGCATCATCTATCTATCAAATAGGGAACATAATAGTGCCTAACTTTAGTTAGTATTGCGAGGTTGCAATGAAATAAGGTAGATCCAATGCAGAATATAGTGCCTGACACAAAGGTGCTTACTAAGTATTCATTTTTTCAAGGGCGCCTGGGTGGCTCAGTTGGATAAGTGTCTGCCTTCGGCTCCGGTCATGATCCCGGGGTCCTGGGATCGTAGTCCCGCATCAGACTCCTTGCTCAGCGAGGAGTCTGTTTCTCCCTCTGCTACTCCCCCTGCTTGTGCTGTCTTTGTCTCTCTCTCTCTCTCTCTCCCTCTCTCTCTCTAACAAATAAATAAATCTTTTAAAAATATTCATTTATTCATTCAACAAATATTTATTGAATGCTCACTCTGGGCCATTCGTTCTTCTGTGTTCCAGAACTACAGCGCTGAACAAAAGTTCTTGTTCTCATGGGTCTCATGTTTAAAAAAAAGTCAAATAAGTAAAACAGCTAAAAAGATGATAAGTGCCCTGAAGGAAGGAGATATAGGGGCTGAGAAGGAGAATAATGGCAGTGGGAGAGGAGACTCATTTAGAGTAGGATGGTGGCACAAGACCCTCGGACATAGTGACATTTCAGCTGATATCCAAAAGATTTGGAGGAGATAGCCATGAAAAGGGAAGGATGATGTGTTAATATTTTATCGCTGTTAGAAGAAACTACCACAAACTTAGTCAATGAAAGCAACACTGATTTATTGTCTCACAGTTTCCATGGGTCAGTGGGTCCTGGCACAGTGTGGCTCAGCTAGGTTCTCTACTCAAGGTCTCCCAAGGCCAAAATCAAGGTGTAGGCCAGACTGCATTCCTTAGCGGGGACTCTGGGAAAGAATCCACTTCTGAGCTCTTCTCCTTTCCATGTGTTCCACATGGCCCCTTCCACCTTCAAGCCAGCAAGGGTCACCCAAGTCCTTCTCATGCTTCCAATCTCTCTGACTTCCTTTTTTCATCATCTCTCAGCTTCTGAGGGCTTGTAAGATCACACTGGGCCCACCCGGATCATCTGGGATAACCTTTCGATCTTAAGGGGAGCTTCGCCAGTAACCATAATTACATTTGAATAATTCCTTTTGCCACATAACGTTATATAACAATGAGTGTGACCCCAGGAGGTGAAGGTCACGGGGGCCCAAATTCTGCCTATCACATATGGAAAGGATATTCTAAGCAGAGGGAACAGCATGAACAAGTACAATAACATGGACTCCAGTTTGCCATGTTTGAGGAACTGAAAAAGCCAATGTAGGGAGGACATTGTGAACAAGGACCGTGGGGCAAGATGAGATTGGAGAGGTATGCAGGAGACAGCTCACGCGGGGCTTGTGGGCCACGGTCAGTAGTCTGTGTTTTAGTCTGAGGCCAACGAGAAGCCAGGAAAGAGGCTAAAGCTGGGAAATGACATGATCTGGTGGCGTGTGAGAAAGATCATTCTTGCCACTGCGTGGAGAATGAACTGGAGCAGAGCAAAAATGAAAGGGACAAAGTTGTTATGCAGGATAAAGATTATGATCCCAATCTTTGATTCTGGCACTTTTAAACCTGTTTCAGTGACACAGCACTGGAAATCACAGCGCTCTTTGTGCAATATCATGAAATATTCATATTTGAACCATAAAATTTCTCTCTGTGTAATTCCGTGATAACTCAGATGCTAACTTTTATGTTCTAGTATGGGCCCTTGGAAGCAGGATGTCCACAGAATTTATGGGAACGCTCTATCCATCAATGCTTTGCTTTTCCTTGAAAAATTTGGGGGGAAAGACCGCCATTTCATTTCAACTTCAGTTTGTTTCATTTTTAGTGACAGAATACTCTGTTTTGCTTGCTTGTCTGGTTTTCATAGGACATGGCACTCTCTCAGAGGACAGCCTGGAAAACACTTTAGAGAAGAGCCGTTTACTGGGGCATGGAGACTCGTGTGAGCTAGACGCAAGAGCAAGCCCTCCCTGTGTCCCTTGGCCTCTTCTGGTGCTCTTGGCCCGCAGCTTTGGGTCTCCATTCGAAATGCATTATTGCAGTGGGAAGAAATGCAAGGTGCACAGGAAAAGTCCAGTTTCACAGTCTAGCTTAACTCATCAGCAGGAAGCAAGATCCTTTCGGCCTCATTTCTCAGTGGGTCCTTTAGTCTCGGGTAGAAACAGCTCTAAATCGACCTGATTGCACAGGCTCCCCTGGCCTCGTGTCCTATCCCTCTTTGAGCACGAAGCCCCCAGTTGCAGGCAGTTTCCCACCCAGGCTCCTCCTCTCCTGCTCCCTGGCTTTCAAGAATTCTCTGATCTGTGCTCCTTGGAGACACTCAGACTTCTCTCTCTTACTTTCTCATGCTGTCCGTCCATTTACACACCTCTCATTGAGTCCTTGAAATGTCCCATTTTTCTAAATAACCCCTGTGTTTCCTTTCATCATCTCCCGGTCCTCTCTTCCCAGCGTCGCACATCTGGGGCTCTGATGGCACTCTCACATCGACTTTGTTCAACTCCCCCATGCTCGGAACATACATTTGCATGTCTAAAGTCCCATTAACATTATGATTATGCCCTCCCCATTCATGCCGCAGTTTTCTCAACATCACATACATTGAGAAGAGGGAAAGCGTTTCTATAGGAGCCAGGACGCAGGTGTCAGAATTGTGAGCGAGGCCTTAAAGGTGGCACTGTTGGATTCCTGAGAGCCTGGGCTGAAGTAGCTAGGAGTGGATTGAAGAGGCGCCGGAATGTCCACTCAAGGATTTGTGGGAGATTCTAGGATCTGAGAAACAAAAGCAATATTGTCATCCCTTTTGGACAAGTCCACCCAGCTTCAAATGAAGCGAGGCCTGTGTACCGCCACATCTTTATATCTGTTTGGAGCACTGGGGGCTTCTTTGGTGATGGCGGGGGAGGAGGGCTGTGGGGAGAGAGGCAGGGAGCACGAGAGAGCGTGAGAGAGCTGGGGAGGGCACTAAGGCGGGAGAGAGACTGATAAAAGAAAAACCTTCTCAGGATTTGGAGAAAGCCTTTGAAAGCGCATGGAGGGCATGGGCTATTTTGGTTCTGGTAATCACGCTGAATGAGACAAGACGCTTCTGCAAAATACGGCTCAGGTGGCACCTGTTTTGGTACCAAATTATTAGGGTAATGACAAATACTTGGGGAGTGCCTGCAACTGCGTTTTGGGCCCAGGGCCAGGCCTTTGACTTGTCCTAACTCATTTAATTCTCACGGTTACACGAAAGACAGACGTTTGTGTTATATTTACACTACCTGCGAGGAAAGAGAGACGCAGAGGATGGAAGCGACTAGTTCAGGGACACACATCTGGTACGTGGCAGAATCAGGACTCAAGCCCAGGTCTGGTTACCTTTGGTGCCCATACCCCTAAGGACTATACTACACTGGCCTCCTAGGCCCCTCGGGGAAGCCCTGTAGAGGCCAGAAAGCCTGTCCTCATCCTGCTGACCCCAGTTCTGAATCCTTCTCTCCTCCTCTGCTCCCAACCCCAGTGCTTCCAGTACTTTCTGAGAGGCCCAAAGCTCGGGGAATGGGAAACACTTGGAGGAAGAGTATAGTCAGTTCACAGCAGAAACACCCTTTAGTGTCTGTGCTCAGGCAGGCAAAGGTGACTCAAGAAACCACAAGCTATCTTCATGTGAGCCAAAGGCTTCTTTTGTATTTTTTTTCACAGAGGAAATTAAAATCTGTACACCCTTCATGCCTGCTCCAGGGTCAAGCATCTGCTGGATGTGTTAAAGCCCAAGACTCCCATCTGGATTTCTTCAACTCTCTGTCCTTCACCTTGCCTTCCTCCCCTCTGCCTCCCAGCTCTGTCTCCTGCTTCTCGGCTCCTTTATCGGGTTTTGTCTCCCACTTCTCTGACTCCCTTTTCATCTTCACTTGCTAAGCCATAGTCAGAAAAGAAAGTTGTATTTTCTCCTCTCCAGGTGATTTCCTGGCTGGTCAGATTCTCTGGTCATTCTACTGACTGCCTCTGATCATCATATCCTCTCCTAGCCACCCATGTATGTGTTTAAGATTTAGGAAGTGAAGGGGGCCTGTTCCTGTTCAGTGTGGACAAAGATGAAATCTCGTCTCTTCATTGAAAAAATGGTGTGATGTGCCAATAAAAATAGTGCCACTTTGTGAAAAGGCTGCTTTCACTTTCTCAGAATGCTTTTTCAATCTTTGATATTACAAGGCATAGTCATTACATGGTTTATGGAACCAACTATAGAACTCTATATTTGTGTGACTCATTCTCTTTTAGGCAATAGCCCTGGGAGGCAGATGGGACAAGTGTGATTAACCCCCATATACTGACAGGCAAGTGACTTGCCCATGGTTATAGTGTGAGAGAGAAGCAAAGCTAGAGTTAGAACCTAGTTATCTCGTCCTTAGCTCCAGAGATCTTTCCATAGTTCCATACCTAGTGGATATGCTCCTTCCCCCATGCGATCTGGATTTTAGGAGAATGCAGCTGGAAGTAAGTCCTGGATGGTGCACTTGAGTGACAAGAGACCTACAACAATAGCCCTAACATTTTCTAGAAACTTTCCTGTGCTTTACATGCATTTTTTTCACTTAAGTCTCACAAAATCTGATGTGATAAGTACTATTATTGCTCCATATTATAGATGAGAAAACAATTACAGAGAGGTCGGGGAGTTCAGTACTTAGTGGAAGTATTCTCTGGCCGGCTCATGCTGACACTACTGAGTCTAGAATGCCTGAGGGCGGGGGCTGGGGGCGCATCATTTGCTCCAGTTACAACTTTGGAATTTGGGTTGTGGCATCAAATGCCCTTCTCTCAACTCCCACTCTCCAGACAGAAGTATCCCCAGTCCTCATCTCTCAGAGTTGGTTAAGAACATCCTATTCCAATTGCACATTTGCTCCAGACAAAATCTGGAAACGATGAAGTGTACGATTTAGTGACAATACCCCAAATCTTAACCTTGTATGATCTAGGAGTTAAAAACTCTGAAGTCAGAGCTGGATTCAAATCCCTCTAATTAATGGCTCTTTGACTGCACCAAGTCGACCTCGGTATAATCCAGTTTTCTCACCTATAAAGGGGGGCCAATAAGAATAACAATCACGTTGACTTTTGTGGGAATCGAAGGAGAAGATGCAGGTCAAGCACAAGAAAGCTTCTAGAAAATGGTAGCCCCATTGCTATTGTGCTTTGCACCATGTTTTTTTTTCCGTTACTGCTTTTGGAAGTCTCGCTACTCATTCTGTGAGGTAGAAGCTGGGACAGAGAGAGGAATGACTTTCTCAGGACCACTCAGAATCCTGTATCCCCACCTGGCAGGGTGGTGTTGGCTCCGGCAATTCGAGCTCCACCTCAGGGGCTGCAGCTCCCAGCTGCCTGTGTACGTTTTAAAGGGACTCCATTGAAAACACATGTGCTATGGTCACCAGCCCACCCCCCACCCGTTTTCTTTTTTTCTTTTCTTTTTTTTTCCTTCAGGGAAGAGAAATGAAACCAGATGCTATAAGGACCAGGGGAAAAATCCCAGGAAAGTCTTGTTTTCAGTTAATTTTGTATATTTTACTGGCATAGTTTCTCTTCATCCCCTCTGCACCCCCATTACCTTCACCTGGTAATGAAATGGCCTGAGTGAACAGAACATGGCAGTCTAAAGGCAGTGGGGGAGGGAGGTCTCCTCTGGGTCTCCAGGTCTGGACTGGGATAAATTCTGTGTCCTTGGAGAACAGCTTCCTTTTCTGCTGGGCTTGGAAATATCACAGTCTCTTGGGCTTCACACAGTCTCGGGTTCTTTCCTTCAGATTCTCTGGGCCGCTGTTGGGAGCAAGAAACAGGCTGTCCCTGCCCGCCACTCCCCTCCCTGCTCTGGTCCCCTCTCCCCCCTCCTCCAACACCCTCTTCCTTTATGGCAGCTGCAGCTGCTGGGTCAGTCTGAGGGCCCCAACCCCCTCCCCACACCCCTTTACCCCAGGTAAAAATAAATAAAATGTCAGTGAGCTGATTGCTTTTTGGATTGCACCTCACCTCTTTCTTCCTGTTTTGAGCTTTCTTGGTTTCTCAGTGGGAACTACAAACCTTGCCTTGACTCTGGTGTGGGTGTGATTTCCTTCTTCCTGGCCTCTGTCCCACTTTTCCCCTACTCCCTCCTTTCCTGGCTTGACTCTCTTATCTTTCTAATTGGGACTTCTCACCAGCAAAGCGTTTCCATCTTCTCCCAAATTAGTAAGTCTGGAAAGGACGGTGGAACTAAGTTTTCAGGAACCCAGCAATTGGAGCTGAGAAGTGGAAACTTCTGTCTTTTACCCAAGACTCACTAGGTGACGGTGAGCCATTCTCAGCGACAGTGTCATTTGGCTTGGGGAAGAGGATATTAGTCACCCTCGAGTTACCCCAAATAAGCTTGCAAAAAGTGTGCTTGCTTGCTCTACAAAAGCACTTTCAAGGCAAAGCCCTTACTCCTCCACAGCCTCCCCAAACCCCTTCTCCCACAAATACAGAATGTGAACACTATGTATGGGGGCAGATATAGAAATATATATATTTCCAAATTATATATAATTTCTATATATAGAATATAGAAATTCTGGAGCTACTGCTGGCCATTCACTTCATAGCCTGCTCCCTTTTTCAAGACTGCTAAACAATACCAACTTTTAACATCTTTGAAATGGATGGTGATGCTTGTCGAATTTTAGCTGGTGTGTATAGATCCCAGACTGTGGCCTGGACGTCATCAACCAGAATAGCAGCCTCTGTGGTGCATTGGAAGTTCTGTTTGTAATCATTATAAAACTATACTCAATAAAACAGTTAATGAACATTGATTGAAATCCTTATGTAGCATAGAACCCTATTCTATTCACCTGAAGTGCACTAGGCCTCTGCGGGTGGATCTGAAATGTATTAAAGACATTGAGGCAGTGTGAAGGAGATGTAAAACACTTAGGAATGTTTTAGGGCCATGGGGCTGAGTACAGGGGGCAAGTGAGGGAGCAGAGACAAAGTGCTGGTTGTCTAAGCAGAGTTGAGGGCTGGCCACCAGCATCCATATCTCCTCTTGGGAGCACACCAGAAAGAGAGATTGTGGGTCTGACTTTTGGATGGAGGCAAAAGTAATTTCTCTCCTAGAGGGGTTCCTTTCCTCTGAGGAGTCAAAATAGGAAAAGTGTCCTCAGAGGTTTAATGGTTAAGAGCACAACCCTGGTGCCAGGCCACATGGATTCAACTAGATTTCCTGCTAACCAGCCAGCCATGTGACCTTGGGCAAGTCATTTCCCCCTCTGAGTCACGGTATCCACATTTGGACTGTGGAAGCAGTAATTATACATACCTCATGAGGATGATGAAATGAGTTCACACAGGTATAGTACTTAGCACAGGCCAAGAGCTCAAATGATGTCAGCTACTATGAATTCACCACTTATGATGTGTCTTTCTTCGTGCTTTACACATACTGTCTCCTTTACTTATTACAACTACTCTGTGAAGTAGAAGTTATAGTAATCTTCCACTTCCCAGATGAGAAAACTGAGGCCCAGAGAAGTTAAAATGATAATTATAATTGAGTGTCGAAGGTGCTATAACAGGTTCAACAGGATTACAAAGATGGACATGTCCTATCCTGCCTCGAGAGATTTGGGGAAGGCATCACAGAGGGAGGCCCATCTACGGTGGTCCATCAAGAGGGGTAAAAGGAGGCAAAGGCAAATGCATGGTAGTTGAGCATAGTTGGACTACAGAGGTGAGCAGGGTGTGTATTGCCAGGAAATAGACTTGGAGGTTGGCCAAGACCCATTTGTGTATGCCACGCTAAGGATTTTGGATTTTACCCTCTAGAGAATCATCAAGGACCTGGAAATGCTGCATACAGAGAGAGAGTTCAAGCCAGCAATGGTGTGGGTCTGCACTAACATGGCAGCCATGCCAACGGCGACATAAGCCCAATTACAATGCAGCCTCTACTCGAACCTCAAGGAGCTGAAAATACAGTGCAGAAGACAGACCCCAGATCAAAGGCAAACCAACCATGTGGTACATTCAGCAGACACACACACATAGGATGTTGGAGAAGCACAGAGAAAGAACATTACTCTGGGGGTAGGGGGCTCAGGAAAGACTTCTCAAAAGAGGGGCCTCTGGAATGAAGTCTTGAGGGGTAAAAAGAGTTATCCAAGCAAAGAAAAGATCAGAATAGGGTTATCACTCTAGTTGCAGGAATAACACAAGCAAAGATGCAGAGGTATGCAACTGCATGGAATGTGGGAGGAACCACAAGTACTTCAGTACTGATGGAGCAGAAAGTGCATCATCGAGGGTAAGGCACAAGAGTAGGAGGAGATGGGGCTAGGGAGAAGGACAAAGTCCAAGTTTAGAGAACTTTCTATTCCAGGCCACAGAGTTTGGATTCATTTAGTAGGTGAAGGGGAGTCACTGAAATCACCTAACCGGGGGCTTACCAGATGTACTGATGCACCCATTAGACTGGCAGTGGAGGATGGGTTAGGAGGGAGTGAGAATAGAAGAGGCAAGAACAGGAGCAGGAAAACCTAATAGGAAACTACTGTAACAGTTCATACCTTAGATGATGAGGGCCTTGGCTAAAGCCAGGCAGCAGTGACAGAGAGGAGGGGAGTGACAGGGGAGGCAGGGGATAAAGGTGGCAGGACGTGGTGAGTGGTTTGATATGCTGGTTGAAGGGAAAAGAGAAGGCTTCCCAGATTTATGGTCTAAATGATGAGTGAACTTGGGTTTCACCAACCAAGATAAAGAATAAAGAGTAGAATCTGGGAGAAAATGATGAGTTTAGTTTTGGTCCTCTTGAGTTTCAGATGGTTTGGAGGCATCCAAGTGGAGATGTTCACTGGATATTTTTCAGTATATGAGCCTAGAGCTCTAGGGAGATGTCAAGATGGAGGATTTAGATTTGGAAAGCATCAGCAGATGGATGATGGTAAAAATCACCGGAGAGGATGAGATCACCTAGAGAGAAGATGTACAGTGAGAACAGAGGAGGGCCAAAGGTAAAAAACTTGGAAGACTATCACTATTTGAGGAGAAGACAGAGAAGAGGGTCCACGAAAGGTTGGTACTTGTCTGGACAATATATTTTAGGAACTGTGGGATTGAGTGAGAAACCCCAATATAATAACCTCAATCTTTCCTTCTTGGAACTTTGTAAAAGTTTTGTAGCCTATGTAATTGAGGATATTAACAAACCGTAGGAATGCATATTTTCAACTTCTACTATAGTACCTTTTTCTGAATATTGTTGCAAATTGCTTTGCAACACTGTTCACAATAAAGTTTTCTGAGCTCCTTACCTGAAAGCCTCTCTAAGCAGAAAATTGGATGCACTTTCTTTGTTTCATTGACCTAAAATGCTTTGAAGTGTCACATCACTTTGGACCCAGTTAGAGTTTCCTTCTCTTAGTTTTAACCTATGCAAAGTATTTAGCATCAAACACAGTGCTTAGGAACATAGTGGGTAGCCAACACAATTCAAATGGCATTACCTGAATTCACCATTTACCTATATATGCACACTCTGTCCTGTAGCTACAAACATGCAAGTAAGTTAGGTCTTTCTGAAATAGTGATGGCTCAATTTAAATCTTTCCTTGCAGGGGCACCTGGGTGGCTCAGTCAGTTAAACGTCTGACTCTTGGTTTCAGCTCAGGTCATGATCTCAGGGTCCTAGGATCAAGCCCTGCGTCCGGCTCTGTGCTCAGCGTGGAGTCTACTTGAGATTCTCTCTTTCCCTCTCCTTCTGCCCGCACCCCCTGCTTGTGGTCTCCATCTCTGTATCTCTCTGTAAAATAAATAAGTAAAATCTTTCAAAAAATCTTGCCTTTCAGGTTCTTGTTTTAATTTTTTTTTTTTGGCACCGAGGGGCAAATTAGTAAAAGAACAACAACAAAAAAAATGGTATAGATTCCAAGGGCTGTTTCCCTTTAGATTATTACAGCATGTTAAAAATTGATCACAGTTGATATACAGCAGCTTGCCTGAGTCTATGCAACATGCCTCAAATGCAAAAATCCTTGGTGATGGACGACTGTGGGTAAAAACATACATGTATCAGATTTCTTCTCTGATAGCTTCCAGACCCCATTTTAGTGGGTTTGGCTCTCAAGGCAAACTCTGTTCGACAGCACAGGAGTAGCACTCAGTCATTTCCACTGCACTTGGCCTCCATTCAGCAGGCGGGCCTGACTAGCTGCTTACATCCTCTCCCTCCTAAGGGAGAAGGGAAGTTAGAGAACTCCCTGGTGAGTACTGAGTTGCCATCTGTGCATAGGGTTTTATAGGAGAGAACCAAACTACTCTGCCTTCTTTCAACGTAATTGTAATAAATCTCTGAAGATACTCCCTGGTTGAATTACATGAGAGGGAGGGAGGGAGAGGAAGAGAGAGAGAGAGAAAGAAAGAGAGAGAGAGAAAGGGAGAGAAAGAGGGAGAGAGAAGAAGAAGGAGAAAGAGAGGAAAGGGGAGGGGTAGGAGGAGGAAAGGGAGAGAGTAAAGGGGGAGGGATGAAGGGGGAACGATAGAGAGGGAGACCAAGAGAGGAGAGACACAGAGAGAGAAAAGAAGAAAAAGAAAAAGGGAGAAGGAGGAGGAGGGCAGGGGAGACAGAGAGGAGAGAACATGCATTGCCCCTGACATGCACTACTTTTCTGTGTGTGATTTGTACTTGTAATGGTTAATACCAGATGTGTCCTAAATCCCACAAAACTATTTCCTTCCCAATGACTAGTAGTAACAATCCAGTAACAATCCAACGTAACCCTTGATTTTTTCATGAGAAGAGGATGGAATCCTTTGTTTCCTACATACCTTTTTTTTTTTTTTTTTAGCACAGTTTTGAGTTTTAGAAAAAAACCAACTCTAGTCCATGTTCCAATGGCCTACCCCTCCCTATCTCCCCTAAACAACTGCTGTTCTTTGCTCCTCCGCAGGTCAGCTGTGCTCTCATCCAAGGCAAGACTTACACTGATCAGTCCAATTGGGCTTGTTAATCCCTTGCCAGTCTACAGCTACCTCACCCAACACATCAGCCTTCACTGCCACCACGTCCTTGTCGCCGCTACCACTACGTCCTTGTCGCTGCTGCCACTCTATCGACACCCATCTCCAGGAGATGAGAGGAAGGGAGGTGTTTTTGCATACACACAAAAAGGCAAGGCAAGGCAAGGTAAGGTAAAGAAAGGAAAGAACAGGAAAGGAGAACGGAGTGAAAAGAAAGCAAAGGAAGAAGAGCAAAGCCCTGAAACCACTGGTCTCAGGCTTCACACCTAGCTTGTGTGGCAGTCCCTGCTTCCCTGCTCAGGACTTCATTCCTCACAGAATACTTATTTGAGCTACAACTTCTTCTGTCCCTACTGTGGGGTTAAGCAAAGTATATGATACAATGGAGGGAGAAGAGGCACAGGAATCAGATCATCCTGGGTTCTCGTTCCAGGACCTAGCACAGTGTCTGATTCAAATCAACCACCTTTCTGAAGAAGGTTCTATTGGAACTATTACGAAGTTCTATTTCTCTCACACCTCCTGCAGCAATGCCAACATTCCTGGGCTGTAGAGTTTTTCTGTCATTGTGGGGTGCCAGTAATCTTTCACTGGGAATCCACTTTTCTCACATGTGTTTGGCTGTGAGGAGACCAGATTCCAACTGACAGGCAAAGTAGGGTGTGGCTTAATGCACACACGGGAACACACACGTACCCACACAGTGTGTACATGGTAAACAATCCAAGCTTAACAAAGGGTATATAGCAAAAGCTCTACTCTTTGCACAACATAAAAGCAACCCTCAGTTCATCTTGCAAATGCAACCACTGCCAAAGTACTGTTAACTTGTACAATAAGTAAACTGCACTGTGGGGAGGAAGTTGGTCCAAGGTGTGCCTCCTTTGCACAGGTGTTGAAATAGAGGGTCCTCAGGCCTTGGACTCTCATGCGGGATAATAGCCCTGAAAACAAGTGAAACAGGAAGATGGGAAACATCACCTGCTTTCTAATCTGGCTTCCCTTGAGGTGTGACTCTTAGATCACAGAATGGAAAGGTCCCATCAGAGGAGAATCTGAAGTCCGGTCCAGGAACGGAAAGGCCAGCCCAAAGTCTGTCTGTCTGTCTGTCTGTCTGTCTCTCTCTCTCTCTCTCTCTCACACACACACACACACACACACACACACACACACACACACAGCCATTTAGAGGCAGAGTCAAGATGTTAGTCCCTAGGCCTCCAGCTTTCTAGGACAGTGTTTTTTCCTCAATCCCCCAGCACATCCACCAGTGGAACAAACCAATCTAGGACCTCCGCTTCTGGCACCTTCCAGTGCTACTCTATTCCCTGTGTCTGGACTCTTGAGCTTTACAGATCTCCTGGGTCCCTAAACAGGAGTTTCCTCCTCCCCCCCCCCCCCGCCCTTTTCTCTTTTTATTAGAGACATGATAGTTTTAGGGCCCAGAGAGATAGCTTTCAAACTCCTAAGTGATCTGGTTCACCTGAGCTGATTATTAAACATGTCAGTCTCGCCCAGCTGTTACTAAATTTCAATAAACCCTCTACCTCTTTGAGAAAGGCATACCACTCAATGGAATTTTTTGTGTTTATATGATGTCTTTCCTTTCAATGCAGCTTTAAATCTAGAGGAAAAACAGTCTTGTTCTTTTCTTTTTATCATAATATTTCTGTATGATTATTACATTAATACATATGGATTGGCAAAAATTAATATTATGGAAGAATATTAGGAAAATAAATATAAGCCAACAGATGCTGTTCTTAAAACCTTTTTTGTGAGCTGTCAGGGAAATCCCCATTCTGGACACAAGAGGGAGCTTTTAGCTAAAATGAAAATAAAGGCAATTCAGTGTAGGCTCTGCCATCTTTATTTTCTTTCCATTAAAAATTGAACTTTGTTATCTTTGAAAACATACCAGTTAACTGATCATGGAATTGTATAAGCGGTAGAGCCGAGAGACTTTAATCATGGTGAGCTCTCTCCTGTGGTTGACACGGTTGCCTACTCCTTTCTTTAAAGGCTCTCCTTCTTTTGTTGCTGAGACAACACTCTGTCCCTGGCTCTGCTTGTAACTTTTAGACCGTTTCTCATATGATGCTCTTCTCTTCAGTGTGGGTGCTTTCCTGAGCCCCTTCGCCATCTTGTCTTCTCATTCTGCCATATATACATACTTTCCTTGGTTGACCTCACTCATTCTCATGGTTTCAACTCCCATTATTTGCTGATGAATAAATCGCCATGCATATCTCCTGCTATAAACCTAGTCTATGCTGAGGTATAGGTATGAACATTTGCTTAGCTACTGAAAAAGCCCAAGAATACAAAAGTTGCCCAGAGGAAGATGAATTGGCCTGAATCAAGGGGTAGTGAATTTGAAGACTACAGAACAGGTCGGTTAAGGCAGTCTCTGGGTTTTCAGAATCTACAGGGTATCACCTTGAATGACCGTATGAACTGTGATAGTGTTGAAACAGAAGGAAAATCAGAGCAACAACAACAAAAACCCTCTACACACTATGGCACAACAGAGAGAGCAGCTTAGAGCAGTTGCTATCACAAGTGGCTTCTGAGCACCTGAGATGTGTCTGGTTTGAACTAAGATGTAAGCAGACATTAAATGGATATCAAACTTAAAAGAAAGCCAAGTATCTCATCAGTTTTTTTCTATTGATTCCAGATCAGTTCCTCGTCCATATGATGTGTTCAATACATGTTAGATGCTACTATTATTAGACACTCACTTGAGGTCATTCCAAATTTCTTGATGTTACCAAAACCGACCAGACATTTTGTTGCTTCTCTAGCTTTGTGAAGGCTGTTTCTTCTGCTTAGAGTGCTCTACCTTAAGTTCTTTACCTATTAAACTCCTCTTCATCCTTTAGGACTTAAATATCACCTGCTTTTTGAAGCCTTCCTTATTACCAGGAGTCATTTTCTCTTCCGTGGCACCATGTACATATTATTATTATTACACAAATTGTAGTATAATTGCACTTGTAGCATACTTTATCTGTTTGTTTCCTCCATTAGACTCTTAAAGTCAATAGGGATAGGGGCTTATATGCTTCCTCTTCATCTCCCCAGAGTCTAGCAGAATATTTGCCACATGATAGGCACTCAATAAATGTTTTCCAGACTGAAAACAAGTATCTAGTCAAATGAGCTGAAGGCATTGAAGCTCAGAGAATTGATGGCACTTTTGGACAAGATCACACTTCGGATCCCAGTAGACTAGAGTTTTGTTTTGTTTTGTTTTCCCTTGAAAAGAATAGGCAAAAAGTGACCCCAGAATTCTACTATAACTGGAAGTACAACATAGATTAAACCAAATCTCTCAGTTTTTCCACCTTTGTGAAAATATCATGAAAGTAAATTCCAAACCTGATACTGAATTAAACATATAACCTGTATCAAAACTCCCACTAATTTCTGATCTCAAGAGCTGATTAATTTTTTAAAATTTATTATCCCTCTTTGGCTGGTTAGACAGCAGGACCTACAAGTCTAATTGACCTCTGGAATCAGATCACCCTGGGTCCTCACTCCAGGACCTAGCACAGTGTCTGACTCAAATCAACTCCCTTTCTTAAGAAGTTCTTTCCCAAAAGGGTAAAATATTGATGTCCCCTTGGTGACAAGAATATGTAGTCAAATGCCCTATATGCTAATCCTTATTCTGATGCTAACTCTTAGTTTTCCTAATCTTTCAGCAACTATTTTCACCTCTATATGATCAGATGATCTCCAACGTCTAAGGAGCTTGCCTGTGACTGTGACTATGATAGGATCTTTCATAGACAATGAGACTCTTATTTTTAGAGCTTTCTGGAGAACTCATGCATTTCCCTTAGGAATACCTTTAGCTTTCTTACATCTCTGAGGTCAGTAAATCATCATGGAAATGATTGGAATAACCCAACACAGGGCTCAATCTCATGACCCTGAGATCATGAACTGAACAAAAATCAAAAGTCAGAGATGAACTGAATGAGCTGCCCAGGCGCCCCTGTAACATTTTTGAAGAAAGCAGTCTGGTTGTTATACCAACGCTGCAGATAATGGTAATGATGATGATGTTGAAAAGAGCTAATATTTTATTGAGTGTGCTATATATTGTTCTTAGAACCCTGTATGCGCTACTATATTGAGTTATTCTAGATGAGGATTCTAAAGTTTCCTAAGATTAACTGACCACATTGGTAATGACAGAACCAGGATTTGGATCCAAACTAGCTCTAATTTCTGTGTTCTATATCAATTGCTCGTTTTCCTGAAATAGACGATTTCACTTGTTTTGTGCACCATTGAAGTAAAGAATGAATAAACACCATTTTTTTTTAATGATAGCCTTTCACCACTGGAAGCCTCTGTTCTTTATCCTTTTAACTTGATCTTCTCTTCCTCCAGAGAGCTAGTTGTTACACATCTATCAACACATGTCTGGTTCTAGATATGAGAGAAATGCCTGTACTTTGTTCTGGAGTCTACTGAGTAGAGTGGTCATTTGTATTTGAGCAAATATAGCAGTGTAGACCACAGCATCTTTCTTAGTCTGGAGAAAGAGTGGAGTTACTCCTCCTTTGAGATGCCTTTGCTAATTTGCAGGTACACCTAGACTTGAAGAGGTCCTATAGAGCCAAGAATTTATGAATCCAAATTGCTACTGTTCTTCTTTCTGTTGGATCCTGAAAACTGAAAAGGCCCAGACTCTGATCCATCGTTGGCAAAGATTTTTAGGTAACCTGCTTCAAGCAACTTATATTGGCTTAAGGTAACAACCTCGTGAATAGTAATGCCTGGGGTTCTGATGACTGGTTCATAGCTCTTGTCATCCATCAATGTACCCGTAAAAGGCATTATTTGGAAATATTTGCCATATGTACTGATTGTCAGTCAGTGGTATATAAACAAACTTACATCTAATAAATAATCACTCTGAGCATGTTTACTTGGTGTTCACACTGTTCAACTGTCAGAATCCCTGCAGATCCTGCTATTATTACATGTTTACATTTAAGGAGAACCTTGTGCCCCTTCTAATATTTTGGAGCTGGAACAATCTCTGTCATTCTCTCAAGGAAAGAAATGGTAGAAGTTCTGATATGATAGCACACAGCATTCACCACATGAGTACCTCATAAAGGCCAGCTGACTGAATTATGTTCCTTTTAGTGAAGTAGACTTCAGATTCCTTCAAAAAGCTAGTCTATACCTGCTCCCCAGGAAGTGAAAACTCTGGATCACCCCAAGGTAGCCTCGATTCCAAAATCTCTAACTGGCACTAAGCCCTTATACCATAAAATGTGCCCAACTTTTTGCTTCATGAAAATACCATCACTGTACACACTGGGAATGGGGCTCTTTTGCTGGAAGAAGATAAAACTATTTGTCATTATTTATAAATTTCATTAAAGTCGTATTTTTGAGAAGCTATTGTATAGTCTGGATGAGTGGACAGAACTCTTGAGCTGGACTGATAGGGAAATGAGGAAAAGCTGGAGAAAGTCACTAGAGCTCAGGCTTCAGGTCTGCCTCTTCTCAGCAGCTTCCCCTGAGGAGCTGTGTCCATGGCCCACTGTCCATAGCTTCCCCTGATGAGCTGTGTCCATAGCCATATGTGTGTTCTGAAGAGAGGGCTGGCTGCATGTTGGAAGCAGGGCAGACAGTATCCCTAAGGCCCTTGCTCAAACCAGCCTTCTGTTGCCATTGCTATAGCCCCTGAGAGAATTTCCTTTAGGGCCTTGTCTGGGCCCAGGGCTCTGAAGGAGAGACTAGACAAGTTGGACTATGGGACAAGGAAAAGACTGAGCAGGAGTGTTTGTGAGTGCTACTTGAGGAAACTATCACGGGTGGGCTCAGAACATGATTGATTGAAAGAGAGCTGAGTAGCACTCCTTCCCAAGGAATTTCTGCAAGGGCAGAGAGATCCGAAGACACAACATTCTGGAAGAAGCAAATGGTGGGGTGTGAGGTTAGATGTGTTTGGTTGAGAAACCACCCCCTCCACTGGGTGTTTCTCTGAAGGTGGAAGAATGAGGAAAGAACTTTCTGGAAAAGAGCTATGTGATAAAAGGCAAAGCTTAGCAGAGTCTGTTTTTGGATAAGGAGACTGATTATCATATATGATCATGACTCTCAAGATTCTAAATAGACAGTGGACCAACTGCCTTTATTATGTGTATTTTCTTTCTTTTATCAAAGCTTGTACTTTTTATCCCTTTCTGATTATAAGTCATATTATGGGACCAGCTTCTTTGTAGTATCTTGAACTCCTTCTGCCCCTCCTTTCTCCCTCTTTATATCTTTAAATATGGACTCTGGATATCCAGTTCCAGGGTTTGAGTGTGTCAGTCACAGACACTGCTTAAACCAGATAGACAAGTAATTTAGAGATGCCAAGTTGGAGATATCTTTTACTCTTATGGGGAAGAAAAGTGACATACAGTGCCAAATAGAGTGAAAACAATAGGAATGGTACTAGAAAAAGGGCAAGGCTTGAGGTTTGGACTGGGCAAAGAAGCTGACAAAACCCAGGAGAAATCCTGGGCTCTGGATGAACACTGAAATAAATTCCACTGATATTTGAGGCTGGCTGAGAGAGTTGTGGGGTCTGGAGAGTGTATTTAAATGCTTATCAGAAGGAAGAGGGGGTAAAGAAGTCATTGCCAAAATAACATTCAGCAATGTTTGTTTCTCTACTATGTCTTCTGGTCCACAGAAGTAAATACTTATTTGAAGGAGGAGGGGCAAAACTGCCACCACCGAAATCAATCCAAGTGATATTGGATTCTGGATTAATTAGTCATGGGGTCTAATTTATATAAGTAACCTCTGAAGTAGGAGAAAGAAAAAAGCAACTCCCCAAAGTATATGAAGCGATGTTTGTTTCTAGACTATTTATTTGTGTTGTCTAACCATTATAAGTAAATGCTTATATGAAAGAGGAGGGGGACCAATGCTAATAGCAAAAGGGTTCCAGTGATCTAAGATCCTGGGCAAATTAGTCAAAGTGGGGCCTGATCAATATAAGGAAATGTTGATTTGAAGAAAGGGGAGAAAAAGCAGCATCTCAAATTAATTACAGTGATGTTTGTTTCTGGACTAGTTATTAATTTTGCCTGATGCATACAACTAACTCTTTCCTGAAGAAAGAGGGGGACAAAAGAAGTCACCACCAAATACGTGGCTAGATAAGCTGAATTATATGCCACTTGTTTATTGAAAAGATTCTGTGGATGTGAGTGGCATTGGTTTTTACTGCAAAGTGCAATTTTGCTGAAGAAAAATAGGTAAGAGCATGAGAGAGTCTCCTGGTAAGAAGAAAACACCAGAACATGGTAGAGGCAAGCTATGATAGAGAGAAGTGGTAGAAGTCTTATCTCAGAGTGGGCAGGGAGCTCTAGGATAGTGGCAACATTGTCCTTGGTCATGGTAGAAAAGAAAGTGGACAGGTAACATGTGCAGGAAACTCCAGCTACAGTGGCAGCAGATGAGAAATCTGTCAATGGATAGGAAATTCCAACTACAATAGAAAGCAAATCTGCTTTCTTAGCGGAAAGCAAAGCGGGCAACTGCACCACCAGGGAATCCCGATTGTGAATGAACAGCCAGAAAGAACTCTTACAGTGAAAAGGAACATGGGCACAGAGAAGAGGACAGAGAATCCCAAGTAGTCAGGAATCATTGATCAAATCTTCAAGTGGACAGAGATGTGTGCAGATAAGTGGCCAGTCAACCGTGATCTGCTAGGTCAGCAACGTAGAAGCAGAGATCTTGGAGACTGGACTGCTGGACTTTTGAGAGATGTGCCAGTGAGTTGTTGAACCCTCCGCCCCCACTCCCAGTTGAGAGCAGCCGCAAAAGGATCAGAATTGCAATTGAAAACTGAAGCCTTTGTCTACATGGGTAAGATATCAAAATGCAAATTGAGTTTTGTTATAATTATTTTAGTGAGTAGTTGAAGGGGGTTAGGAGTTATGTCTCATTGTTCTGAGCAGCATAGTCCTAAGACGTGCGTGGCAGGTGCAATGTGCTAAAGGACAGCATTAGAATGTGCTCAGTCATGCCACACTCTAGGCTTTTCTCATGGTGGTAGGAGGAAGAGTTTGGAGCACTAGTAATCTCAATTAATGGTTAACAAGCATTTTCGATCCAGAGATTACTTTTCCTATCAGGAAGCGTTTTCACGTTCAATATTTTTCTAGAAATGACAATGCTAACCACATTTTGATCATTTCCAGAGGTTACGATCAGGGTAAAAATTTGGCTCTGAAATTTATCTGAAACAGAATCTTGGTTTAAAGTGCTTCTTATTTATTTCCACATACTTCTTAGTTGAGAATTGCATTATATAGCCAGGCAATGGTTTTCCAGCTCTTTAGAGAAAAATATCTCTTCGTATTTCCAAAACTATGCTAGAAAAAAAAAAGTCTCAGGAATAGCAGTTCCTCAGAATACCAGCGATCGTTTATTTAGCTAAAACTTATATTTAAAATATTTCTTAAATTGTTAATATAGCCTAACCTAATTTTTCTTGAAGCATTTTTCAACTACAGTTAACTCTTTGGAAAGAGCTTTTAAGCATTATTTTCTAACTCCATAGAAAGGTAACACTAGGGGTGCCTGGGTGGCTCAGTGGTTAAAGCCTCTGCCTTCTGCTTGGGTCATGATCTTGGGGTCCTGGGATCGAGCCCCGCATCAGGCTCTCTGCTCAGTGGGGAGGAGCCTCTTTCCCCCTCTCTCTCTGCCTGCCTCTCTGCTTACTTGTGATCTCTCTCTCTCTGTCAAAGAAATAGATAAAATCTAAAAAAGAAAAAGAAAAAAAGATAACACTATTCAAAATCAATTTGCTAAACACTTAGAGATATAGAACTTCAAGGAAATTTTGGTATCAATCATCCTGTGAGGAGACAAGTTCAATATTTTAAGTGATTTCATCTAGAGCATAGCTGGGGCTAGCCCAAACCTTGCTTCCAGGTAAATTCTCCTTCCATTATTCATATGGATGGATTGAACTTTAAAATACAACCCTTACAGTGCAAACTTGTAAAGGTGAGTAAGATATTACAAAATGTTCACACAAAGTTGTTGATTTTGTTGGCTTTGATCTTGAATAAGCACTGGTGTTAACTGGCAGCATAATTACAGCTATGATGTGGGAAATTTCAGCTTTAGCAGAATATTAGTTTTCTATGGCTTTTGTTGGCCTTGATCTTCTGTAGGCAATGGCATCAATTGCCAACATTTGATTAAGTCTTTGTGCATAACTGTTCTCTCAAACAATTCTCTGTCACTTTGTTGAAAGCATGAGGAAACATCACTTATAATAGAAATAATGGAAGTGATGATACTTCTCATGAACAAAAGCAGAGGAATGTATTTCATGATGTTTATCTCCTCTCCCTCCGTCCTTCCCTCTCCCTCCTTCCCTCTCTCTCCCTCCCGCTCCCTCTTTCTTTTTCTTTTTCGTCTCTTCCCTCTTTTCCTTCCCCTCCCCTTTCTCCCCCTCTCCTTCTTCTTCTTCTTCTTCTTCTTCTTCTTCTTCTTCTTCTTCTTCTTCTTCTTCTTCTTCTTCTTCTCCTTCTCCTTCTCCCTCTCCCTCTCCTTCTCCTTCTCCTTCTCCTTCTCCTTCATTTACTACTACTACTACTTTTTCACTGCAGGAATCTGAATAAGCCCTGAGTTGTTCTTTATTTCCTAAACAACTAGACCATTCTAGACTTGTCCTGTTATATAAAATAATGTGTATTTTGGGCTGGATCTTAATACCTCACTACTATAAAATAGAAGGATAACCTATACAAAAGAACACATAGTGTTTTCTGACAAATATTTTTTTATTGTAAAATCTAACTTATATAAGAAACCTCTTTAAATGAATGTATAGGGTAATCGGTTTTTATGAGGCAAACAGCTTTATAACCACAATGTAGATTAAAAGAGAGAGTTTTGCCATCCACTTATCCCAATCACAAGGCCTTCTCTTTCCTCAAAAGTAATCACAGTCTTAACCTTTATGGCAGTGAATTTTTAATTTTCTTAATAAGTTTATCACTCAAATGTTCCTTCCTAAGCACTAGTTTAGTTATGCCTTCTCCTTTTCCGTATGTCTCTTTTAAGCTAGAGATTATCCTGCTTGTCGTTGTAATTTATTTGTTGAAGAAATGGCATCTTGAACTCTAGAGTTTCCCACAGTCTTGATTTTACTTGATGTTACCCTCTGTTGTAGTTTAATATGTTGCTCTGTACTGAATTTCCTATAGATGGGTAGCTGATTCTACAGGCTGGATCAGATTTGGGTTGTTTTGTTTTATTTTTTTTCCTTTTGCTTCATAGGTGGTAGCATGTTCTATTTGGAGGCACGTAATGTTTTTTCTGTTATTAATGATCAATGCCAACAGTCCTTAGGTTGATGAAATTTCTCCAGGTGTTTTGGTTGTTAGAAGCTCATTCCCTAAAATAAGGAGGGATGTGTGGGAACAATAGTCCCTGAATTCTCAGATGTTTATAAATTTGTTTGTGGCTTTTTATGTGAAAATCAGCCTGGGTATAAAATTTTTGGTTCACATGTTCTTTCCTTGAGTATTTTAAATAAGCTATTCCATTTTCTGAGGGCATAATGATTGGTTGTAACAGTCTGATGATAATCTAGTTTCCTTTCATTTATGAGTGATTTTGGTCCTTTTACTGAATTTTTCCCCCTTAAAGTCTAGTAAGCTTACCAGAATATATTTCTATGTTTGTTGCTTTGGCTAAGTCAATTTCCTTATTTGGTATGCAGCTTTAAATCCTATTTCAGGGACATTTTCATGAATTACACTTTTTCAAAATTGTTGTTCTCTTCCTTTGATTTTCTTCTTTGAAGACTGAGAGCCTATAGAAAGTGAAATCATTTTGAACAGCTGTTTGAGGGGCATCAACATAGGGAAGAATGAGGAATTGTCAATCAATAATTAACACTGAACTAAATGGCATACATTTGCAGTGAAGCCCACTTTCTATTGCAGAACTCAGCAGAAACAAAACAGATGTTTGGGTATGGTGGCAAGGTAAAGAGCAGGGAAAGTTGAGGAATTAAGGGATTCTAGGATGCTTGCTGAGTATAGCTGAAATAGTTACCAACATATTAATTGCACAAGTAAGTAAAAAATACACATAGGTATTTCTGGAACAGTTCCAATTTTTTACTACTTAATTTGAAATAAATAAGAGGTAAATGTATGACTAAATGTGATTTAATGTTTATTCACTTATAGGTATGTTTGTAATACATTAGCAATTCAGAAAAGGAAATTTTGATAAATCATTTGTCCCAATTTTTGGTTTGAAAAAATATATTCCATATCTGTATGTCATCTCCAGTCCATAAAAATAGTTACATGTGGATTTCTGTTATGCAGTAATAATGTCAATTAAAACTTCCTGGGAGTGAAGACACTTTAATTGGAAACTCTTTTTTACTGGTCATGTTGGCAGGTTTCAGATGTCTCAGTTCATGAATTCTGCTAAATTTTAGGCTTGTGGAGCTGAAGGCACCACCCACATAGAAAAGTTGATGTTTGTTTGCAGACTTCCTTTCTGAAATGGGAATCCTTCAGTTTCTGGGTATTTTCTATGTTTACACTAAGCTTAAGGTAATACTAGACAAAATCGTAATGTTAAAAAAGTATAAAGTTTTATTGCTCTTTTTCTCATTCAAGTGGTAAATGTCCCTGTTGGTCAAATCCTTTTTACTCTACTTTAAATTTCCCACTGTTCCTCTTGTCACATCAGACACCATGGATGCTTATTGATTGGTGTTTCTTTTGCCACTTTCTCCTAGGTTCCTAATGTTAAGCAGGGGCAATGCAAAGAGCCGAGTACTGATGTTAGTCCAGAAAAAAATTTTATGTCCACGTGGTCTTCTCTTGAATGGAGAAGGAGGGAAAGAGAAACTAGATACACATCAAATCTCATCCATAAATCTGAAAGAATTCTGTGGTCACCTTTGAGAATCTCATAGGAGTTTTATTCTTCTGGCCACTCACTACTTCCTGTTGCTACAAAATCCATTCTTTTTTAGCCCCCTTCCTTGCTATTGTCCAGTCAGTAGCCTTGACAAGGATAGTGAAATGGAGTTGGAATGTACTGGGATCGGCCAAATAGAATCTGAGCTTCTTGACTAATTTACCCAGGCTGCAGCCCTTGCAATAATCTCCTTCTAAAGAATCTCAGCCAATTTCTGTCCCTATCTACAATTAGGATGTCTCTTGCTGCTACTCTCCACAGATGACTTCAGGATGCTGAGGCTGCATCCGGAACTCTAACGCCCAAACTCTTTGTTGGACCAAGGCAACATTACTGATGCTGAATCCCTCCTTGTGACAATGCTGCAGATGCCTGCATTTAGAGTACTAACACCGCCTCAAAGATAGTACATTCTATTACTGCCAAAGCCGTTGGCACCAATGCTGCTGATTCTTTGGCTTTCAGTGTCTTATGGAGATTTACTCTGTTTACTGCATCCTCTTCACTAAGGGATTCAGACGTAAGTCTCTGAGGCCAGGCCTAAAATACATTCTGATCTACACCATGCTATACTTAAAGTCTACTTCCCCGCTCTCTTCAAACACTTGTCTATTTCTGTTGAATCAAATTTGTTCATCTTGGTTCTTCCCATACGATTCTTTCTCAGAAGAATCCTTAGATCCTAGTACAATATCCTTCTTAGCTCCATCAAGTCTCCTGATAAGAATAAGAATATGCCCTACTATAAAGGGCCACATGTACCCCAATGTTCATAGCCGCAATGGCCACAATAGCCAAACTGTGGAAAGAACCAAAATGCCCTTCAACAGATGAGTGGATAAGGACGATGTGGTACATCTATACAATGGAATATTATGCCTCCATCAGAAAGGATGAATATCCAACTTTCGTATCAACATGGACAGGACTAGAAGAGATTATGCGGAGTGAAATAAGTCAAGTGGAGAGAGTCAATTATCTTATGGTCTCACATGTGGAGTATAAAGAAAATCATGGAGGGCATTGTGAGAAGGAAGGGAAGGGTGAATGGGGGGAAATCGGAGGGGGTGATGAACCAGAAGAGACTGTGGACTCTGAGCAACAAACTGAGGGTTTTGGAGGGGAGGGGGTAGGGGGGCGTGCAAGCCTGGTGGTGGGTATTGAGAAGGGCACGTATTGCATGGAGCACTGGGTGTGGTGCATGAACAATCAATCTTGTAACACTGAAAAATTAAAATAAACATATTTGGGGAGAAAATAAAAAGAATATGCCCTACTGTCTTCTTCCCTACCCCATTACCCTCAGGAGAAAGTTTGTTGCCTTATTAAGAGCCTTCCCCATAAAATAATCAGGTTAAGTAATGGATACTCCTTCAAGTGAGACCTTTTTCGATATCAAGGCATTGGGAAGAGGGAAAAGTGGAGCTATCTTGTTCTTGTCTATTCATTCACACAAGTTCCCACATTGCCTTGTTGCTACTGTCCCTGTCTGATGATTCATGGGACCCAGCACAGAGCTGTTGTTCAATGCCTGCTCGGGACAAAGCAATTTTGCTATTGCTTCTCTTCCACATTTGGGACATTGGTATATTTTATGAGGTTTCTTTTTGTCCTATCTTAGACACACATCCCATAACCATTTCCTTTCTGGAGTCATGAGACCTCACACTACCACACTGCCAAAAATCAGGATACAGGACTTTGTTTTTGTTACCTGCATATTTCTTTCTTTCCATTTCCACTGTCTCTTACCTAGAGCAATAATCAGACTGTTGGAAACCCCTTAGTCTCTCCATCATTCACTGCCCCTATGAATTAATTTACTTCAACATACTTCTACCCTGTAGCTCAGCTGGGGTGGGTGTGGGGTGAGGTTCACAGGAGCAGTTTAAATATGCTAGAAAGCCTTAGAGTGGGTGGCAAGGTAGTTTGGTCTTCCTATCTTCAGCTTTGGGATTTTTAATTGAAACTGTGACAAAAACGTCCCACTTAAAAGTCTGTAAATCTTCATCAATAAATGTCAGTCTTCCCCCTCAGTATAGCAAAAGTGCATGTGCTTCCTTAACTCTTACCTGTTGCCTTAGGAACATTACTCTTCCAAGGCTGGAGGGGGCCCTCTCTATCATCCTGAAATATAGTCATGCTTAACATGATCCAAAATGGATAACAATGTGGGACTATTCCGAAGGGAGTGCTGGGCAGAGGTAATGAGGAAAATAAAATAAGGGGGTGTTTTAGTTATCCTTTAACAAGACAAATCAAGGCTACGTGCTTAAGTTCCTCTTATGAACGTAGTCACCAGTTAGTATAAATAAGTCAGATGTTAGCATAGAATTACAGGGGAGAAAGCAAGCTCCTGTGGCCCAGGGATTAAAAGCACCTTAATATCTTGTTAAGGATAGGTAAAGAGGGGCAGGGAATTGGCACTGTGAAGAGCACAGGCAATAGAATGCTTGGAGAGTAGCAGGTCAACTTGCTCACTAGAAGGCCATGTTACCAGATAGAACAGTCCTCAGTTCAACTTTCAGATGCCCTGAAGCACGATGTTCATAGGAAATGTGGGAATTAAAAAATTTTTAATGTATGGGACAGACTTTATGGGAAAGCCCCAGTGACCGGGTTGTGTTTGTTTATGTGGAATACTGCATATTTTTGAAATTTTGCAAGAAGAAAGGAGTGTCTGAAATACCACTCAGAGAGTAGAGAGTTCACAGAGGTGTATTTTTTCCAGTGTATGGTGACCATTACAATTCTTTTTTTCTCTTTTTCTTTCTTTCCTTTTTTTTTTTTTTTTTGGTAAACTTTTCTTTTTCCTAGCACCACCTAAAGTCATGTGGTCATCCAGGGTAGAGATTCCCTAACCAATGTCCACTTGTGCCATAGCATTTTAATGAAAATTTCCTGTGGGTCTTGGTCCCAGCTGTCTGATTCTACATTGGACAGCCTCCTCACTTTTTGGTGCAAAGCCAAAGGGAGCAAAGTCCCAGGGTCTCAAGGGAGCCTTTTGGGTACCATTCAGCTGGGAAGCCACACACCTCCAGATGCCACACATGTGATAACAGTCATACTACTCAGGGCAAGGCCAAGGACTTGATGGTAGAATTTTTCAACTTGCTTATTCCCAGATGCTGGACGCTGGACAATGGAAACTGATGGGCTGTCAACCTGTCTCAGTCCAAACTTATTAAAGAAGAAACCTGAGATAATTTCAGTTGGAATCATTTAACTACAGAGGTTCTGACAGAGCTAACAGCTGGATGAACTGTCCTTTTTTTCTATGATTACACAATATATTCAATAAAGTCTAGATGAATTGTGTGACAATAAAAGGAAACCTCACTAGAATGGACCCAGGAAGCTGCAGAAGCAGCTCCAATGTGGTACCACTCACAGTCAATAGCAGAACCAATAGGAAGAGACATACATTCTAATTGGATACTGCTTTACTATGGGAGCAGGAGAAAGGAAGAGTTCTTCCACTCCCAGCAACAGCCCAGCCAATGAGAGACAGTTATAGCTCAGCCAATGAGAAACCACTATATTTCCAGCTCTCAGTTTACCCTAGTGGACTTTTTGTTTACAAGAGCCCCTTCCCAACTCCTCCCTTTTCACTATAAGAAGATTGGTCCTTTCCTTTGTTCTTTGTTCTTCTCTTGACCATTTTATCTTTTGTTCCAGATCACACCTGAAAATTTTCTATGGTCTATGCTGTTAACAGAAGGCTAGATTATAAAATATGTATTGAATATGGAACACATTACCTTTGCCGGGGAAATATTTTCTGTGGGAGAGTATGTACCTAAATTAGGCTATTGCTGTGGTCACATTTGTTATGATTGTGTTTGCTCTCTTTTGTGAGTATAGGCATAGACATTTCTATCTCCTAATGTTTAGCTGTAGCTTCAGAAATGGAATTGTGAGAGATCTGGTGTGGCAGTAGCTCAACATCAGACATGGTTTAAAAGGCTCATGAGCTTACCCTAGACTTCAACATATTACTATCATTCATCCCTCATCCTTCTGGGACAATGGGATAAGTAGAAAATGGGAGAGGACGATCATTCTTATACATTTCTTAGAAGATATTCACTTTGCTTTATTTATTTATTTTATTTATTTACTTACTTACTTAGTCAATTAGTTGTGCATTTTGATTATTAAGTTGACTTATCTTTGGGGAGGTTAGTTTTTTAAATTAACATATAATGTATTATTTGTTTCAGGGATACAGGTATGTGATTCATCAGTCTTACACAATTCACAGCACTCACCATAGCATATACCTTCCCCAACGTCCATCAGCCAGGCACCCCATCCCTCCTACCTCCATCCACTCCAGCAACCCTCAGTTTGTTCCCTGAGATTAAGTCTCTTATGGTTTGTCTGGGGAGATTAATTTTGTTAGAACTTTAAGTTTCAAACAAAATATTGAGTTGACAAAGGGATAGACTTTGTAATCTTACATTTTATAGAGAAGTTAAACAAATCAAATCTCTGGCAATATGTGTGTTTCTTTTTAAAAATAAAAGATTTTATTTATTTATTTGACAGAGAGAAAGAGATCCAAGTAGGCAGAGAGCAGGCAAAGGGAGAGGGGGAAGCAGGCTCCCTGCTGACCAGAGAGCCCGATGTGGGGCTCAATCTGAGGACCCTGAGGTCGTGGCCTGAGCTGAAGGCAGAGGCTTAACCCACTGAGCCACCCTGGTGCCCCAATATGTGTGTTTCTTGCACACATTAAACATAGCGCTCTGATGATAAGTCTGGACAACATAGCTATGTATAATTTAAAATAAGAAATAGAATTAAAGGATGTCTTCTAGCATATACTTTGGGCATGAGGTAAATCATTTCCTGTGGCTTCTAGAGACAGTGAAATAATAGAAACATATGCATTCAATAAAGTCCAATTGAGTTGAATCTAGGATTAATTATTCATTTTCCAGGTCATCCTTTCAACACATTTATTGAGCATGTACTATGGGTCAGCTCTCTTGAGACCCATCTGTGAACAAAGGACAAAGACTTCTGTCCTTGTGAGATTTATATTCCAGGTTCTATCAAGATACATATAGCAAAACCAAAGACTATAAATGCAGCTTCAAAGTACATACAGGATTTTGATAATCCACTGTTCTTCCTTGTTAGGAACAGCAACACCACTCTTTGAACATTGGATTGCTTATTGAGCCCTAAGATGTCAAGAAAGAAAATAAGATGTTTGGAACAAATGCCAGTTATATTCTCTAACCCCTGGAAGGAAAGGGGCAGGAAGTCTCAGGGCCTAAACATTTTTCCTATAGCTACCCCCTTAATGAATAAGAACTAAGGGCAAAATAATGGAATTCTAGAGGATAAAGTGCCCAATTACCGAGTAGATGGCGGTATACAGAAAAAAAGTTTGAAAAGGTTAAAGTGTCTCCATTTAGTTCTCTTCAAATACCTTGGATCGTCTAATTTAAGCAAGGACCCTGAGATCATGACCTGAGCCGAAGGCAGAAGCTTTAACCCACTGAGCCACCCAGGTGCCCCAGAAAAAAAAATCTTAAAGACCCTCCAGTTCCATGATCTTTAAACTATCAGTCACCATCCTTACAGGACTGTAAAGTCACTTTCATGAGTTACAACAAGCAATATTTTTTAAAAACAGTAAATACAACAAAAACTATCAGAGCCCCTTGCCCACAAGTAGTGGTAGGTACTAGTCAGTAAAAAAATGTTTAGTCCTCTGCACAAAAAATCTTGTCTCCTTATAAAATTGATTTCTTTTATGTAGGTCATACTCAGCAAAATTTAAGAGTCACTTGTCTAATCTAGAATCTCCACTGATAAGGAAACTAGGTGAGACAGTGACTTGCCCAAGCTCACGCCATTAGTCTTATTAAACAAATTAAGGTACAGAATATTCAGCCAGTAGGAGGGAATCTCTAAAATGACAACTCATACAGACACATACTTTAACTAACTACAAGACATTATTCATTAAAGATAGAAATTCCTTCCTGTCACTAAAAAAGGAAGTAAAAACAGGCAAGCAAATATAAAAAATCTTTCTTTTTATTTCTACCTTCATGTGATGAACATTTTATTTAGTCCTCTGATATAATGATTATTTTCTTTCTCTTGATCAAGGTATTTGTAATTTGGAAGCCTAAAGTGTGAAAGATTCACCTTCTACCTTGGACACACCAAGAGACACTTGCGGAGGCACATTGATTTCACCGTTTCCTCCCCTCGGTATAAAATTGGTGGCCCACACACTTTCTGCCTGGGAACTGGACAAAGAGTCTGAATCTAGTGCATAGCAGAGAGTGTATAATGGTGAACAGTGTATAATTGTCCATTAAAAGGAGACTGTTGTCATTGAAATAAATCTAAGAAGAAGGCTGAGTTCATTTAGATCCAGCACCAGAGAGTGAGATTTAGCACCAGGTGCCTCTTCCCCCAAGGACCATCTTTTTCTTCTGTTTTTTTTTTTTAATAAAAATTTTATTTATTCATTTGAAACAGAGAGAGAGAGAGAGAGAGAGAGAGAGAATGAGCAGGGGGAGAGGCAGAGGGAGAGGGAGAAGAAGACTCCCCACTGAGCCAGGAGCTCAATGAGGGACTTGATCCCAGGACCCTGGGATCATGAACCGAGCCGAAGGCAGATGTTTAAGCCTGAGCCACCCAGGCACCCCAAGGATCATGCTTTTCTACACCTATTAAGGATCAATTCCCTTCTAATTCCCCCACCTGTCTCTGCTGGATCCATGGGACAGGTGGGCTTCCTTAGTCAAAGAAGTGGGGCTCCCACATCCCTGAGACACACATCTCAGCAACACTGCCTTTGGCTGCCTTTCCTGTGGGAACTGGTCCTCTTGACACGTCTATCTCTGGATAAGGCTCTGCCACACTCTTGGCCCTGCATGTCTTGGTGGCCAGTGGCCTCTCATATTTGATGTGACTCTCCAAACAAGATAGGGCTTCTTTAAGACCGGTATGCAAGTCCTGCTGCCTTCTGAAGGATACTTCCCTCCAATATAGGCTTTCATCTCAGATCTGGTCACAAGAAGGGTCTGATCTTCTCATCTTTAATGAGAAGCTACTACACATTTGAGGAATACAAGCAAAAGCAGCTATGCCTCTCTTAAAGGCTTTGAGAGGCCCCAGGTTCTGTTTCAGTTCACATGCAGCCGAGGGTTTGGCTTTGAACATTAGCATGTGTGTGGCACCTAGTCCAGGTGTGGGTCTTCTTTGTCAAGTGGCACCCAAAGGGTCTCCTCTTGAGGCTCTGGGATTTTGCTCCCTTAGTCTTCTTCCAAAAACTGAGGAGGCTGTCCAGAGGACGGTCAGTCAGCCAGACAGAAAGGCTGAAGTGCACAGTTATTAAAATATTGCAACACACCTAGACGTTTGTTAAGGGGTCTCTGCTCTGGGTGAACACATGATGTCAGGTGACGCTAGAGAAAAAGAAAGTCTACCAAGGAAAGTAAATCTAGTAGATCAATTTTTAAAATACTTTAACATACTATAGGCAGCCCCCAGTCATTTAGAGTGGTTTTGGGAGGCTAGAGGCAGATGGGGATGGCACAGAAAGGAATAAGACAAAAAGGTCACGTTTTATGAATAGAAAACTGAAATGCTAACAGCCTTCTGCAAAGATGGGTTTCCAGTTGAGAGGGTCTATTGGTTTGACTCATGGTTTTGGGAAGCAGTGTTCTCAGACTAAAGCATTTAAGGATGCAAAATTTGAAGCTATCAGAAAAATGAATGCTTCCTATTT
This sequence comes from Nasua narica, assembly GCA_028533885.1. Lineage (NCBI taxonomy): Eukaryota > Metazoa > Chordata > Mammalia > Carnivora > Procyonidae > Nasua > Nasua narica. Next base: position 72,016,442 of record CM052801.1, on the reverse strand, counting down.
TCTCTAGTTAACTGAAAAGATATATATATATATATATATATATATATATATATATATATATATATATATATAATGAAAATTCCTTCCTTTTACCATTAAAGGGCTGCCATAGGGCACCAGCCCAGTAATTTATACCTCCTAAGGAAGGGTCACCACTGCTTGACCCAGAGAGCCAACGTACCCTTCTGTTAGAGGATATCTTTAAATAAATAAGCTAGGGGAAAAAAAGATCTCTCATTTTAAAAGAAAACAAACATAACAAGGGGGAAAATGTTTGGGATTTATAACAGTCAAACTTGCCCGTCATTTATACCATCCTCTTAATGAATATTTGTTTTTTGAAGATACTTTCTCTTAATGTTTTTGGAAAAAGCTTGAAATAAAAGCCTGGAATTGAGAAGAGAAAGAGTGAGAAGGTCTTGAGATAGAGGAAGGTCAGTTTTGCTAGACTGAAGATGACAGCGTTTGCTGCGGTTTAAGGATTACAGAAAATGGAGTTACCAGTGAGAACATTTCCAAAAAGGCAACAAAGAATAAAATGAATTTACAATGAAAAAAGCAATGAGCCTCCCCCCACCAACTACACATTCCACATGGAGGAGAAAACACCCTAAAGGGCTCTCATATACAGCCCTTATATACATGTATGTGAAAGACTGACAAATTTCTTGAGGACACATTATGCATATGTATGCATGCATGCATGTGTATGGGTGCACACACATGTGTGCATGCTTCTTTTGGCATAAAGCTTCAAGTAGGATCCAAGAAGACAACAAGCAAAAAAGGAAGGAAGAGTGAGAGAAGTCCATTGGCTAGAAGCTCATTCTGGGGACACTGGGTACAACCAATCATTGTTAATTAATTACAGAACTTCAAGACATTGGACAGGGAGTCTCCAAGCTGATGTGATGACCACTCATTTTTTTTACCTTGGCTAACTACAAGACTTAGGGGTTTTTGTCTAAATAAGTGAAAACAAACACATATTTCCAAAAGTGAAGACAACCATGAAGTATTCCTTTAAAGGATAATGCTTGAGAACCGCCACTCTTTCCTTTGGTGCCAGGATATTTAACAGAAGATTTTTTGGCTTAAGTAGCTCAAGGAAGAAAGCCCTGTGGGTTCATCGAGGATACTGATTCCTGTGGCAGTTGGTGAGAGTGTAAGAAAAGTCAGTCAAAAAAAAAAAAAAAAAAAGTCAGTCAAGAAACTGGTTTCCAGTGACTCTCCAAGACTAATGCAAAGGGCTTTTTGGGAAGGCAAGCTCCCTGCGTAAGGGACCCATTGACTAGACCTAAGGTCAAGGGAACATTGAGCTCTGATTTAAAAAGGGGCAGAATAAGTACCCATGTTTTTTCTCTAGCTAACTACCAGGAGTTATCCTCCATTAAAAGATACAATATTTCTTCTCACCAAGAAAGGAAAATAAGACTAAAATGAAAGTCAAAAAAACAGGAGACTACCACATCCAGCCTCATCAGTCATAGATTCTTTCATTGGTTATTATAATTTCTGGAAGTTAAATTGATTTCTAGTTTTTGTTAAAAAAGAGCAAAGCTCAGGGTAAGGAGCTGGCAATAGACAAACCCAAAAGGGAGAAGGCTGCTCAGAATAAATTTAGTTTACACAGTGAGCAACACTGAGCAACCACAGCACCTAAAGGGCATGCACTTAAATTGCGAAGAGGAAAATAAACAAAAACAGAAATAAATATAAGATAAATACAAAGGACAGAAAGAAGAAAGCATCTAAAAATATACTCTAAAAATTTCTTTTAAAGGCTGTATAAAATAGCAGATGTCATCGAGAAGGATAACACATGAAGTGCACCAACTCTGGTTGCGGTGAGATGCCAGGGCATGCATTTATGGCTCAAGTGATTTACGAGGCCTTGGAACAGGGTGTCAGTCAATATCACGAAATTTCACACACCAGGCAGATGGAGAGCACATGGCATCTCCTAGCATGATGTATGACTCTTCTTCCCTTTCTCATTGTCTCCTGGGCTCCATTCCCCTGATGATTATTTTCTCCTATATTTTTCAGCTATCTTTCCTCTTCAAAATTCCACATTAGACTCTGGCAGATCAGTTAGGCCTGATTTGTATGAATAAAATCAAGAAGATTATTATGTATCTGCTTCCCTCAATCAGAGAGGGAAAGGGAGTCAATGGTAAGTGGTGGGAGTGGAGTGCTTCCTCCAATAAGTAAGTCCATGAGATGTCTTTTATGACTGTCTCATTCTCTTTTTTCTTTTAATATGAAAAAGTCATGAGCTTCGTTGTCTTTTCCTACCCTCTGTACCAAATCAGTTCTCCTGACTGACCATACTCATGCCACATTCTTCCAGCAACTTGGAACCTAGTCACTTCCCTGCCAAAGAGGCGGGGATTTCTTCACCCATCAGTGTTGCCCTAGAAAACTCCAGGCCTCCTTCTCAGGCTCCTCTCAGCCTATGCTCAAGGAGAGGGTTCTGATTTCCCATCTTCTGATAGAGGCTGGAGACTTCCTTTGAGATCTGGGCTAGTGGAAGAGAGCCAGTACAAATTGCCGCTGAAGAACACAACTACCTCCTGTCTCATACATTAAACCGACCTTGGTCTTCCAAAGCACTCTCACTGCAGCTTGGGCCTCAGGTATGCCTCTTCTCAGTATCTCACCTGTTAAGCTGTGGCCATGGTTTCTTAAAGCTCCCTGTATACTAACTACCAAGGGCTTACATGTCCAGCCACATGTGTGCCCAGATGGAAGTAGTGTCCAGAAACAGAAGGCTGGATACAGGGTGTATTAATGCACTGTTATTTAAAGGTAACAGAACAGATAGACACTGAAAAGGGAGAAACTTTTAGGACAAACAGGGTTTCACCTTGACCAACCACATGACTAGGGTCCTGCTGTTGAAACAGAAGTTAAAAGAACTATATATCTCAAAAAATATAGTAACTATTAGTAGTATCCCTTTGTGGGATAACACCTGAAGACCACCATTCTTTTGTGTGGTGTCGGGACATTTAGAATAAGATTTTAAGGCTTAAGTGGATAATGGACTGAGAATACTGATTTTTGTGGTGGTGCAAGACAAGAAGGGTGCCAAAGGTCTGGCTTCTAGTTAATTAAAAAAAAAAAAAAAAAAAGCCAAAATGAGGAGAAGCTCCTGGAATGGCAAACTCCTAGTTTTGATGGTCCACCAGCTACACATGAAGGTAGGGTTCCAGAGGGAGAAGAATGCTCAGGTTAAAACACATAGGGCTCCAGAATATGCAGTTGTCCATGAGGTCATCTCTAGGCCTTCCTGAGAAAATCACTCTAATGCATGCTGCACATTTGCTCTAGTTAACTATGTGGTATTCTTTTAAAGATAAGAAATCCATTCTTTTGCCAAAAAGGGAAAAAAATGAGAAAAGAGAGGTCTACCACATTGAGCTCTCCCAGGTGTTCATACTTTAAATCACAAAGCCCAAGAGTGCCAAGTCTGCCCCAAGGAGAGTGTCTCAGGCTGGCCCGGGGGTAGAGTGTGCTATTACTTAAAGATTAAAGAATAGATGGACACTGGTGAGAATGTCTTTAAGTTTTTAGGACCCACAGGAGTTAGTTTTGGCTGATGAAACAAAGGAGATATTTTTTGAATAAAAGAAGAAAATAAACATTTTCAAAACTATAAAAAAAAGCAACAAAAAGCATTGATTCCAGGGAACACACATGAAGGCTTCCAGTCCTTTGTGTGATGCCAGATTTGTAAAAGCAAACTTTGTGGCTTGAGTGTCTTACATGGTGAGGCCTGAGGAGTCTCTCAGGATTCTTGTGTGTACATGGGGGTTGGGGTAGGAAGTAAATGGAAGAAGTGAGTCAAGAAATTGTCAAAATTGAAGACACAGAAGGCCTTCTGGTAAGGCCAACTCCTATTAGAGGGTCTGGTGGCTAGACCCAAAGACAGGGTGAGCAGCAGGCCCAGAATGGGCAATTATTGGTGAAGAAGTCTCTTAACCTTTCTAATCTGTCCTAAGTGATTACTTTAGCAAAGCCAAAGTGGTCATCTTCTATCAAAATATAATAATAGCGTCCTCTCACTAAAAAAGGAAAATAAAGTAATTGAGAAAAAAACCACTGCACACCGGTAAAAATTCACTAAAGTGGAAGCGACCACATTAAAATCTACCAAGGTGTTTTCATTTCCTGATGATGTCTTTTGTTTGTTTGTCCCTTGTGGCAAGCGTACCAATAGTTTATTTTCAGTGATAGAATGTTTTTATTAAGGGCTTCCTTTATTCCATAGGGGAAACACTGGAAAGCATTTTTCCTACCCTTTCCCAAAGGAAGAAAACTAAATAAATGACAGAAAGAAAAACTAGATAGGGGAACCAAGGGCTTATACACAAGAGGTTCAATAAACTATACACACTGTATAAACTCTACATTTTGTATACTTTGATGTATATTTTTAAAGCCAATTTTTATAGAAATTGGAATAAGAAAAAGCACCTAGAGATGGGACATTTGGAAATCCCACAAAGGGGAAAATCAGGTTATATGCATCAAGTATTAGCTGCTCTTTTGGGAAACATGAAGACAAATGGCTGCAACCTCAATTAAAGGTACAGTCTATTTTTAAGTCAAAAATTTGATTGTCATTTCTTATTCTGGGCCAAAATGGATGCTGAGAAGAGGCAGTTGTTGCTTTGAGTAACAACCCACATTTTAAGGATTTCTAGCCAAGCTCAGACCATATGACCTTCAGGACAATCAGCCCATTAATCAGCAGAATGCCTCATGATTATTTGATGTGATTCAGTTCTCTATTTTCACACAAAACTCTATTATTAGCCTTATTTCTATCAAAGAGCCACAGGCACAAAGCCAGCTATGGACAACCTGAATGTTTGCATTTACAGTAAGATGTTTTTCTGCAAAGGATGGAAGTCGGTGAGAATTGAACCTGACTGTGGTATGGGGAGATGAAAATGGGAATGTATGCCATTGGTAAAGTCATAGCTGCAGCAGCTAGAGAGTGGTCTTCCCTTCAAGCAGTGCTCTCAGAGATTACTTTGAAAGGTCCCACTCAATAGAAAGGTCCAAGAGCAGCTTTGGAACCCAAGCACACAGATAAAGACAAGGTTCACTCTGAAAGCAGACTGTTATGTTAGTTCAGAGGACCTGACTTGCAAAGAAGTTGATTACAGATCTAGCATGAATCCTTATTTTATTCTTTCCCTTTTCTGACTTCACAGAAAAGACATCAAAGGCCTCCATCAGCCTTGACCACAGCCAAGTCTGGATTTTAAGGTCACAGAGCACTCTTGGCAAAGGTTGAGAGTGCTTTAAACTCCATTCCATTTCAGTGGGAAGCAATATCAAAGACCCTTAGAAAAGGACTTGAGTTGTTGAGTCATCAACTCTTTGGTCAGAGGTGGTTACATAGGAGCAATGGAAGGTTTTAAAGAAGTGGCCTCATGAATATGTAGGCAAGAGTGTCTGATATTATACAGACCTTCTTCTCTGAGGGGGCCAGCTACATCCCTGGATGACCATAGAACGTGCTCATTAGTCCACTGGATTTACAGGAAAAATAATAAAATATCTTAGTAGCATACACCTAACTTCTAGAAGGAATTCAAGGCACCCTCTCTCACTCCACAGTAGGGAACATCTTGAAAAGAGGCCATACAATATTGAGAGCTGAAAGTAAGGACTCATGATGCAAACAGTAAATGAAAGAGAGCAGGGATAGCTATACTAATATCTGAAAAAATAAACTCTAAGTTGGAAACTGTTAAAAGAGACAAAGAAGGGCATTGCATAGTGAAAAAAAAGATCTGTTCACCAAGAGGATATAGTGGTTATAAATATTTGTGCACCAAACCTCAGAGCCCCTAAATAAATGAAGCAAACTTTGACAGTATTCAGGGTAGAAATACGCAGCAACACAATAATAGTAGGAGGATTTCAATACCCCACCGTCAAAAATGTATAGAAAAATCAGACAAAAGTTGAATAAGGAAATAGATGACTTGAACAACATCACAGACCATTCGGTCTGTATTCATATACAGAATACTTCACCCAACAATACCAGAATACACATTATTTTTAAGCACACATGAAACATTCTCCAAGACAGACCATATGTTAGGTCACAAAATAGGTCTTTATAACCAGGAAGCTTGAAATCATACAAAGTATCTTTTCTGATCACAATAGAATGAAATTAGAAATCAATAACAAAAGGAAAACTAGAAAAACCACAAATATGTGGAAATTAAACAACACACTTTAAAGATTTTATTTATTTATTTGAGAGACAGAGAAAGTGAGAGAGAGCATGAGAGGAGAGGAGGTTAGAGTAAGAAGTGGACTCCCCATGGAGCTGGGAGCCTGATGTGGGACTCGATCCTGGAACTCAAGGATCATGACCTGAGCCGAAGGCAGTTGCTCAACCAACTGAGCCACCCTGGCGCCCTAAACAACACATTTTAAAACAACCAATGGATCAAAGAATAAGTCACAGGGAAAAGAAAACACCTTGAGACAAAGAAAATAGAAACACAACACACCAAAGCTTATGTTATGCAATTGAAGCAGGGAGGTTTAGAGATCTGTGTGTGAAAAAAAAGGAGAGAGAGAAAAAGAAAAAGAAAAAGAAAAAAGATCTCAAATCAACAAAATAATTTTACACAGCAAGAAATTAGAAAAAGAAAAACAAACTAAACCCAAAATTAATAGAAAGAAGAAAATAATAAAGATTAAACAGAGGTAAATAAAATAGAAAATAGAAAAATATCGGGAAAAAATCAACAAAATGAAGAAATTATTTTTGAAAATATCAACAACATTGGCAAACCTTTGGCTAGATTAACTAAGAAAGAAAGAGAGAAGATTAAAAAACTGAAATCAGAAACAAAAGAGGGAAAATTATAAGTGATACCAAAGAAATAATAAGGCTTATAAGAGAATAATGTGAACTACTAAGCATCAAAAAATTAGCAAACCTAGAAGAAACGGATAAATTCCTAGAAACATACAACCTATCAAGACTGAATCATGAAGAAGTAGGAAATTTTAGCATGCCCAATAACAAGTAAGGATGTGATTCAGTAATGAAAAATTTCCTATCAAAGAAAAGCCTAGGACCAGGCGGCTTCACAGCAAAACTCTACCAAAGATTGAAAAAACAATTCATATCCAGGCACCTTAGGTGACTCAGATGGTTAAGCATCTGCCTTCAGCTCAGGTCATGATCTCAAGCCAGCCTCCCTGCTCAGCAGGGAGTCTGCTTCTTCCTCTCACTCTGCCTCTCCCTCATTCATGCTCTCTCTCTCTCTCTCTCAAATAAATAAAATCTTAAAAAAAAAACCAATTAACATCAATATTCCTGAAACTCTTCCAAAAAATTGAAGAGGGAACATTTCTAAGCTCATTCCATGAGGCCGGGATATACTGATACAAAATGATGAATATTGATGCAAGAATTCTCAACAAAATAGCAGCAAACTGAATTCAACAGCATGTTAAAAGGATTATACACCATAGTCAAGTGAAATATATTCCTGGAATATAAGGATGGTTCAACATAGACAAATCAACAAATGTAATATAACGCATTACCATAATAAGGGACAAAACTCACATGTCATTTCAAAGGATGCAGAAAAAGCATTTGGCAAAAATCAACATCATTTTATAATAAAAACACTCAACAACCTAAAACTAGAAGTAAACTACTCCAACATAATAAAAGCCATATTCAAAAAAACTTACCACTAATGTTATATTCAATGATGAAAAACTGAAAGCTTTTCCTCTAAGATCAGGAACAAGTTAAGGATGTCCACTCTCACCACTTCTATCTAACATAGTACTGAAAATGCTAGCAACAGCAATTAAGTGATAAAAAAGTAAATACATCTAAATCAGAAGAGAAGAAGTAAAATTATTCCTGTTTGCAAATGAAATGATCTTATGTGTAATAAAGCAAAAAGATTCCATAAAAACTGTCAAAACTAATAAATCCAGCGAAGTTTCAGGATACAAAATCAAGAAGCAAAATATATTGCATTTCTATATGTTAACAAACAATCTGAAAAGGAAATTTAAAAAAATTCCATCAAAACGAATAAAATAATAAACCTAATTGTAGATATGAAAGACCTATATACTGAAAACAGCAAAATTGCTAAAAAGAAATTTAAAATAGCAAAAATAAATGGGAAGATATCTGTGTTCATGGATTAGAAAACAATATTGTTGAGATTTCCATACTACTCAAAGCAACCTACAGATTCAGTGCAATATCTTTCAAAATCCCAAAGCATTTTTTTTTCAGAAAAAGAATTCATTATATATTATGGATATTACCCTTTCTTAGATATATGACTTGCAAATATTTTCTCCCATTCAATAGGTTGCCTTTTCAGCCCATTGATGTGTCCTTTGATGTATAAATGTTGTTAAGTTTGATGTCCCAATTTTCTATTTTTGCATTAAAAATTATCCTAAATTTATATGAGATTTCAGGGGATCCCACATAACCAAAGCAATTTTGAAAAAGAAGAGCAAAGTTGGAGGTCTCACACTTCCTGATTTCAAAGCATATTACAAAGTTATAGCTATCAGAGTAGTGTGTTACTGGCATAAAGACAGGCATATATACAAATGGAGTAGAATAAAGAGCCTAGAAATAAGCCATAATGTGTACGGTGAAATGATCTTTGAGAAGGGTGCCAAGACCACTCAATGGGGAAAGGATAGACTCTTCAGTATATTGTATTAGGAAAATTAAATATCCACATACAAAAGAATGAAGTTGGACCCTTATCTTACACTATATACAAAAATTAATTCAAAATGAATTAAAGATCTAAGCACAAGACCCTAAACTCTGAAACTCCTAGGATAAAACACAAGGGAAATCTCATGAGATTGGACATGGTGGTGATATTTTGGATATGGCACTAAGAGCACAGACAACAAAATCAAAAATAGAGAATTGGGACATCAAACTTAACAACTTTTTTACATCAAAGGACACAATCAACATATCTATACTATAAAATTAGCTCCTGCAACTCAAAAACAAAAAATCAAATAACCCAATTAAAAATGGGCAAAGGACATAATGTTCCTCTAATGATGATCTACAAATGGCCAACAAGCATATAAAAAGATGTTCAACATCTCTAATTTTCAAAGAAATGAAAATTAAACCACCACACTAGCATGACTACCATAAAAATAAAAACACAAAATAACAAGTATTGGTGAAGATGTAGAGAAATATAAACCCTTGTTCACTGTTGGGACCCACTAAGAAAACATTCTGAAGTTTCCTCAAAAAATTAAAAATAGAACTACCACAAGATTTAACGATCTCACTTTTGGGTATATATCCAAAAGAATTGAAAGCAGGGTCTTGAAGAGATATTTCCACATCCCTGTCCACAGAACAATTTGTAGCCAAGAAGTGTGACCAACCCAAATGTTTATTGACAGATAAATGGATAAACAAGTGTGGTATACACATTGTTAGAGACTGAATGTTTCTGTCCCCTCAAAATTCATATGTTGAATTGCCTGGGAGGTTCAGTTGGTTAAGCATCCAACTCTTGATTTTGGCTCAGGTTATGATCTCAGAGTCTTGAGATTAAGCCTCATGTCAGGCTCCATCCTGAGTGGGAGTCTGCTGGAGATTCTCTCTTTCTCCCCCTCTCCCACTGTCCATCCCTCAGCTCTCTCTCTCTAAAATAAATAAATAAATCTGCTAACTCCCAATGTGATGGTATTTGGAGGTGGAGCTTTTAAGAGGTGATTAAATCATAAGAGTGGAGCCATTATGAATGGTATTAGTGCCTTTGTAAAAAAGATCTTAAAGAACTTTCGTGCACTTTCTGCTGTGTGAGGATACATCAAGAAAATGGCCATCTGTGAACCAGAAAGAAGGCCCTGGTCTGAGACCGAGGCTGGCAATTCCTTGATCTCAGACTTACAAGCCTCCAGAACTGTGAGAAATAAATTTCTGTTTTTTTCAGCCATCCAGTCTATGGTATTTTGTCATAGCAGCCTGGACAGACTAAGACATACATACAAGTAGTAGAATATTAGCATAAAAAGAAGGAAATCTTATCACATGCTAAAACATGGATGAACCTTGAAGACATTATGTCATGTGAAATAAGCCTGTCACAAAAAAAGACAAATACTGTATGATTCCACTTACACAAGGTACTTAAACTAGTCAAATCTATAAGAACAGAAAGTAGAGTGATGGTTGAGAGGGGCTAGGGAGAGGAGGAAAAAGAAATTTTTGCTTAATTGGTATAGAACTTTAGTTTTGCAAGATGAAAAATTTCCGGAGATCTTTTGCACAATAATGTGCATATAATTAAAGCTGCCAAACTATACACTTAAAAATGGTTAAGGTGGTAAATTTTATGTGGTTTTTTTTTACCACAATAAAAGAAAAGTTTTAGAGAAACAAGGGATCTGAGATCTGACTGACTGAAAGTGACCATTGCCTTCAGTATTTTTATCAGCTAAGAGATCTAAGACAAGTTTGTCATAGTTATGTTTCAGTTCTTCCAATTACAAAAATAGGATGATAACATAGTACCTATTACACAGAGTTGTTGTCAGGCTCAATTGAAATAATCTATGTAAAAACACTACAGTGCTTACTACTTGGTAAGTGCTTATTATTTGTTAGCATGATTGCTAGTTAAGGACACCTTTAGGCTATAATTCTAGAGTAAAGTTTTTCATACAATAAGGGAAACAAAGCTTGAACTCTGATGACCAACCCATTCTTCCTCTTTTCTCTCACAGACCTCAGGTGGGTCAGAGATGCAGCATCATGAAGGTGTACAACCAGGACATTTCTGATGCCCTATTTCCTTTAATGTAGCCAGCTACCTCTCTAACTGATCAAAGTTTTGTCTATTTAGCCCACTAAATTCACCAGAGAAAGAATAAAAGGTTTAGAAGCATACCCTTAACTTCTACAAGGATCTCAGAGCTTCCTTTCTTAACTCCACAGAAGAGGAGCACTCATGGGGGTCAAGGGGACAGAAGAGTATGATGTGGAGCTCAAGAGCAAGTTTAGATTGACAGAACTTGGGTATGCCTTCTTATTACCTGTGAAGTCCTAGACAAGGTGTTTTTTTTTTTTAAGATTTTATTTATTTTAGAGAGAGTGAGAGAGAGAATGAATGAGCAGGGGTAGGGCAGAGGAGGAGAGAGAGAGACTCAAGCAGACTCCATGCTGAGTGTAAGCCCAATGGGCAGCTCAATCTCATGACCCTGAATTCATGACCTAGCTGAAATCAAGAGTCAGCCACTTAACCAACTGAGCCACCCAGGAGTCCCTTAGACAAGCTTTTGACACAGAGGTACTTCACTTTCCTCAGTTGTAGAACTGGGTATACAAATGTGAAAAATCCTCACTGGGTTGTTGTATGGATCAAATGAGATAATCAATGTAATTTCACCTAGCATAACGCCTGGCACAGAGTAATTATTTAATAAAATGTAGTGTTAATGTTAGCCAAGGTGATCCTTGGGGCATGGTTTTGAAGGGTAGAGCTTTTGATGTCATGCAGGGAGCCATTAAGCCATCATGTCTTTGGAACAAACTTACTATATCCTCTCTCCACTGCTTCTTTGATTCATTTGGTGTCTCTCGAGTGTTTAGTGGGGGTTGAGAGGAAGGTCCCACCCTGAATAGGACAAGGGAGAGTAACCAGATTACCTCTGCTCTAGATACAGAGACAAATATCCTGTTTCTCCCCTACGGTTCTATGGTCTTTGATTTTAGAGTGCTAATTTTTGAAAGGAAAGAAAAAGCCTTTGTCCTAGCACAAAGAAGCCAAGGAGGCTGCTCAATGTATATGTTTAGTATTATGAAACTTAAAACTGCATGAGGCCTTAGGAGGATAGTATCCTCAGACAATTTCCATCTCTGCCCCTTCTATCATTTTCTCTCACTGTTCTTGGATAACATTAACATGCTTTTTTGGGAAAACATCTTTACTGAGATATAACTCAGATACCATTCATTCATCCATTTAAAATTATTCTTAGTGTAATCGCAGAATTGTGAAACTTTCACTATTATCTAGTTTCAAAATAGTTTCATTACCCCCGAAACGGCATTTACTTCCCCATCCCATCCCCAGAGGCCCTAGCAACCACTACACAACTTTTAATCTCTATAAATTTACCTATTCTGCACATTTCATATAAATTAAATCATATATGATCATTTGTGTAAGGCTTGTTTCACTTAACATAATGTTTTCAAGATTCATCCATGATGTAGCATATGTCAGAATTTCCTTCCTTTGGAAAAGGTAAAAGATGGCGGAGTATGAAGACCCTAAGCTCACCTCATCCCACAGATAAAATTAGATAACACTCTCATTAGTGTAAATAACCCAGAAAATTACTTGAAAACTGGCAAAACAAACTCCGCAACTAGAGGTAGAGAAAAGTCCACATTGAAGAGGGTAGGAAGGGCAGAGATTGGATGGGAACTAAAAGAACATGAAAGACAGTCCTTGAAGAAGGGACCCCATGGCATAGAGAGGGGAAAAAAGACCACCACACCAGGGAGCCCACATGGGGAAAATGAATTCCCATAACATTTGGCTTTGAAAACCAGAGAGACCAAATTTTGTGAGTTCTTATACCAGCAGGACTAAAAACCCAGAATTTTAAAAAATCAGTGGATTTGGCTCTGGCAGAGTTTGGAGCGTGAGAGGAAACTGAGTCCCTGCCCTTAATGGGGCAGCACAAAAAGCAGCCTGCAGAGATACAGCATAAAAGCAGTAGTTTGAACTACACCTGGGGCATACAGGAGGGAGAGCTGTTTACTCATCTCAGAGCATGTCCTGGAGGGACAGAGACCATTGGGGTACTCCTCCAGGAACCAAAGAGCTGGCAGGCTCCATTTCCTTCCCCAAGCCCCACCCCCCAGCATAAACACATGTCCACCTGCAGGAACCAGAACACCACTGACACTCACTACTTGACATGCTAACACCACTGCTCCACCCACCTCCCTCTGTGCTTTGGCAAATCGACCCCCTCCAGCCAGTACTGCCTCAGTCCTGTTGCTGCAGGTGTCCCCCTGCAGAGGACTAGCATAAACTTTGCCAATACCATACCTCCTGCCCCCCGTGTACTTTGGATGCCCACCGTCTCCAACTTGGCCAGCCTCAGTTCTGTGGCAGGTCACCTCTTACAGAAAGCTGGTGCACGAACTATGCAAACATTGCATTATCCTGCCCCGGTGCACGTTGCAGATCTACTCCTTCCAATATGCTCTTGGCCAGATTCATCCAAAGCAGTACCACAAGCCTTCCGGTGTGCAAGCAGCCCTAACAAGGGTCAGCACCACTCCAAAGAGACTCCTGCCCCAGGGAGAGGGAAAGATAATCGCACACACCAGACTGTGGCCCTAGCAGTGGGCTGGAGACGGACAGCTGGTATAATTGTAGGCCCTCCTCACCAATGAAAGCTTCTCAGGGGACAACACAGGGAAAGTGCCCTAAGGTTTGGTGCTATTGCACCTTGCAAAAGTCAGAGCTGACCTAAATCAAGCCCAAGGTGGCTCCAGACTGTCTCACTAATAACATAGGGATGAAACACTGCCATAAAGAGACAAGGAAAGACACTGCAGATGACTGGACTGAAGGAAAAAGTGGCTCAGCCGCAACAGTATGGCACACTCAACACACATAGGAGACATCCACAAAATGCCACATCTGGATGAACAGGGGACTTTGTATTGCATGGCACTACAGGACTTCCTAATAAGGCCACTACTTTTAAGAATAGGAGATGTAGGGGCGCCTGGGTGGCTCGATTGGTTAGGCGACTGCCTTTGGCTCAGGTCATGATCCCAGTGTCCCGGGATCGAGTCCCACATCGGGCTCCCGGCTCCTCAGGGAGCCTGCTTCTCTCTCTGACCTTCTCTCCTCTCATGCGGTCTCTCAATCGCTCTCTCAAATAAGTAAAATCTTAAAAAAAAAAAAAAAAGAATAGGAGATGTAACTGACTACCCTAACATACAGAAACAAGCACAAAGAATTAGACAAAATGAGGAGACAGAAGAATATGTCCCAAATGAAAAATCAGGACAAAATTATAGGAAGAGACCTAAGTGAAATGGAGATAAGTAATATGCCTAATAGAGAATTTGAAATAATGATCATAAAGATACCCGCTAGATTTGAGAAAAGAGCACAGGACATCAGTGAGACCCTTAGGAAGAGATAAAAAGATCCAATCAGAGATGAAGAATGCAAAAAATGAAATTAAAAATACACTAGATGAAATAAATAGAAGACAAGAGGAATCAGAAGAATGAACCAGTGATCTGAAGAACAGAGTGATGCAAAATAATCAACCTGAGCAAGTGGGAGAAAAAAAAGTTATACAAAATGAGAATAGACATAGGGAGCTCAACAAATCCATCAAGTATAATAAAATTTACATTATAGGGATCACAGAAGGAAGAGAGTGAGAAAAAGGGGCAGAAATTTTATTTGAAGAAATGATAGCTGAAAAATTCCTGAATCTGGGGAGGGAAACAGAAATCCAAATCCAGGAGGCACAGAAATCCCCCAGCTAAATCAATGTACTGAAGTCCACACCAAGACACATAGCAATTAAAATGGGGGGGAAAAAGTAGTGTTAAAGAGAATTTTAAAAGCAGCAAGAGAGAGACACCCACCTGGCTTAGTTAGTTGAGTGTCTGACTCCTGGTTAAGGCTTAGGTTGTGATCTTGGGGTCCTGAAATTGAGCACTGTATTGAGCTCTGTGCTCAGTGTGGAGCCTCCTTGTCCATCTCCCTCTGCTCTTCCCCTTCCCCCCCCCTCTCTCTTTCTCTCTCTTTTTGGAACAAATAAATAAAATCTTAAAAAAAAAGCAGCAAGAGAAGAGAGAGCAGTTTCATACAAAGGAAACCCTATAAGCGTATCAGGTGATTTTGCAGAAGAAACTTTGCAGGCCAGAAGAGAGTAGCATAATATATTGAAAGAAATGAAATGGAAAAAATCTGCAGCCAAGAATACGTTATCCAGCAATGCTGACATTCAGAAGAGATTAAAAAGTTTCCCAGATGAAAAAAGTTAAAAGAATTCATGACCACTAAACCAACCTTACAAAAAATGTAAAGGGGACTTTATGAGGGAAAAGAAAAATATTATTTAAGAATAAGTAAAGCAGGAAGCATAAAAGCAGTAAAAAATAAGTGTATCTGTAAAAATCAGTCAAGAGACACACAAAATAAAAGAGTGCAAGGTAATGACACCATGTACCTGAAATGTGTGTGTGTGGAGGGGGAGGACTAAGGAATGGGTTCAAAATTAGGGGTACCTGGGTGGCTCAGTTGGTTAATCATCTATCTTCAGCTCAGGTCATGATCCCGGAGTCCTGGAATCGAGTCCTGGGATCCCATGTCAGGCTCCCTGCTGAGTGATGAGCCTGCTTCTCTCTTTCCCTCTGCAGTTC
The DNA here is from genome assembly GCA_028533885.1 of Nasua narica. Taxonomy (NCBI): domain Eukaryota; kingdom Metazoa; phylum Chordata; class Mammalia; order Carnivora; family Procyonidae; genus Nasua; species Nasua narica. The sequence goes on along the minus strand of CM052801.1, from coordinate 72,000,937 downwards.
CCCACTCCCACTCATCCTTTCTTGCTCTCTCTCTCTCTCAAATTAATAAATGAAAATATTTAAGAAGAGGGTGGATTCAAAATTAAGGTACTATCAACTTAATGTAGAATACTATATGTAGAAAACATTATATACAAACCAAATGGCAACCATAAATCAAAAACCAGTAATAGAGGGACGCCTGGGTGGCTAGTTGGTTGGGCAACTGCCTTTGGCTCAGGTCATGATCCCGGCATCTTGGGATCGAGTCCCGCATCGGGCTCCTGCTCCGCAGGGAGCCTGCTCCTCTCTCTGCCTCTGCCTGCCTCTCTGCCTGCTTGTGTTCTCTCTCTGTTAAATGAGTAAATAAAATCTTTAAAAAAAAAAAAACCAGTAATAGATATGTAAAACATAAAGAGAAAGGAATTCAAGTATATCATTAAAGAAAACCAACTCATCATGAAAGAAAAAAGGGAAGAAAGGAACAGAACTACAAAAACAACCATAAAGCAAGTAAAAAGTAGCAATAATTATATACTTATCAATAATTACTTTGAACATAAATGGACTGAATGTTCCAATCAAAAGATATAGGTGATGGAATGGATAAAAATAAAGACCCAAGACACTTAGGTGGCTCAGTCAGCTAAGAGTCCAACCCTAGATTTCAGCTCAGGTTATGATCTCAGGGTTGTGAGATCAAGCCCCACAATGGGTTCCATGCTGGGCATGAATTCTCTCTCTTTCTCTCCCTCTACCCCACTCTTTCACTCTCTTAAAAAACGAAAACAAAAAACAAGAAAACAAGACCCATTTATACGATATGCTACCTACAAAACTCATTTCAGACCTAAAAGACAACTCATTTCAGACCTAAAAGACAAATTAAAAGTGAAAAAATGGAAAAGCATTTATCATGCAAATGGATGTGAAAAGAAATCTGGTGTAGCAATACTTACATCAGACAAAATGTACTTTAAAACAAAAACTGAAACAAGACACAAAGGACACTACATAATCATAAACAGAATAATCCAACAAGAAGACAGGACAATTGTAAATATTTATGAACCCATCATGGGAGCACCCAAATATGTGAAGCAGTTCATTACAAACACAGAGGAGCTAATCGATATTAATAAAATAATATTAGTAGACATTAACATCACACTGTATCAGTGGACATATTCAGCCAAACAAAAAAATAAATAAGGAAACAGTGGCTTTGAATGACATATTGGACAGATGGATTTAACAAATATGTTCAGAACATCTCATCCTAAAACAGCAGGATAGGGACGCTTGGGTGATTCAGTTGGTTGAGGATTGGACTCTTGATTTCAGCTCAGCTCATGATCTCAGGATCATGTGATCAAGCCCCATGTCGGGCTCCATGCTCAGTGGGGAGTCCACTTGAGATTCTCTCTCTCCTTCTCCCTCTGCCCCTCCATGCTGCATATTCTCTTTCTAAAAAAAATAATAAATAAGTAAATCTTAAAAAAAGTCAAACAGCAGAATACACATTCTTTTTAAGTGCATATGGAACATTCTCCAAAATAGATCACATGTTTGGACACAAAACAAGTCTCCGTAAATTCAAAAAGATCAAAGTCACACTATGCATTGTTTCTGATCACAGCACTGTGAAACTAGAAATCAACCAGAAGAAAAAATCTGGAAAGAGCACAAATATATGGAGGTTAAATAACATGCTACTAAACTATGAAAGGATCAACCAAGAAATCACAGAGGAAATACAAAAAACACATGGAGACAAATGAAAATGAAAACACAGCAGTCTAAAATATTTGGGATGCAGCAAAAGAGGTTCTGAGAGAGTTTATAGTAATACAGGTGTACCTCAAGAAACAAGAAAAATCTCAAATAAACAACTTAACCTTTCACCTAAAGGAGCCAGAAAAAAAAAGAATGGACAAAACCCAGAACCAATAAAAGGAAAGAAATAAAGATTAGAGCAAAATAAGCAAAAGAGGGGGCATCTGGGTGGCTCGGTGGGTTGGGGCCTCTGCCTTCGGCCCAGGTCATGATCTCAGGGTCCTGGGATTGAGTCCCACATTGGGTTCTCTGCTCAGCGGGGAGCCTGCTTCCCCCTCTCTTTCTCTGCCTGCCTCTCTGTCTACTTGTGATCTCTCTCTCTCTCTGTCAAATAAAATAAAAATCTTTTAAAAAATAAAATAAACAAAAGAGAATTAAAAAAAAATCAGTAGAACAGATAGATGAAATGAGGGGCTGGTTCTTTGAAAAAAAAAATCAATAAAACTGCTAAACCTTAGCAACAAACTGAGGGTTTTAGAGGGGAGGGGGTGGGGGGTTGGGCAAGCCTGGTGGTGGGTATTGAGGAGGGTATGTATTACATAGAGCACTGGGTGTGGTGTATAAACAATTAATCTTGTAACACTTAAAAAATAAAATAAAAGTATTTGGGGAAAAAATAATTAAAAAAATTGCTAAACCTTTAGCCTGACTCAAAAAAAAAAAAAAAAAAAGAAAAAGAAAAAAATACTCAAATAGACAAACTTATGAATGAAAGAGGAGAAATAACAACCCAAACCACAGAAATACAATTATGAGAATATTATGAAAAACTATACACCAAAAAATTGCACAACCTAGAGGAAATGGGTAAATTCCTAGAAGCATATAAACTACAAAAACTGAAACAAGAGGAAATAGAAAATTTCTCTATTTTATAAAAACAGAGTGGTAACCAGCAAAGAAATTGTATCAATAATTAAAAAACTGTCAACAAACAAAAGTCCAGGACTAGATGGCTTCACAGATGAATTCTGCCAAACATTTGAAAAAGACTTAATACCTATTCTCAAACTATTCTAAGAAACAGAAAAGATAACTTCTAAATTCATTCCATGAGGCCAGCATTACCCTGATACCAAAGCCAGATAGACAGGATAAAAAAGAGAGAATTACAGACTAATATATCTGATGAATATAGATGTAAAAATCCTCAAAGCAACATAACTAACCTAAATCCAACAATACATTTCAAAAAATCATTCACCACAATCAAGTGGGATTTATTCCTGGATTGCAAGAATGGTTTAATATTTGCAAATAAATCAATGTGATACACTTCATTAAAAAAAAAGAAAGTTTAAGAATCATCTGATCATTTCAATAGAAGCAGCACAAGCATTTGAAAAAGTACAACATGCATTCCTGATAAAACCCTCAGCAAAGTATGTTTAGAGGAAACATACCGCAACAAAAAGCATATATGAAAAACCCACAGTTAACATAACATGCAATGGTAAAACACTGAGAGTTTTTTCCCTAAGATCAAGAACAAGACAAGGATGTCCACTCTTACCATTTTTATTTGACATAGTACTGGAAGTCCTAGCCACACAATCAGACAAGAAAAAGAAATAAAAGTCATCCAAATCGTTAAGGGGGTAATAAAACTTTCGCTATTTGCAAATGATGTGATACTATATATAGAAAACCCAAAAGACTCCACTAGAAAACTACTAGAACTGACAAATGAATTCAGTAAAGTTGCAGGATACAAAATCACTGTACAGAAATTCATTGCATTTCTTTACTTTCTTTTTTCTAAGATTTATTTATTTATTTGAGAGAGAGAGACTGAGTACAAGAGAACAGGGGAAGGGCAGAGGAAGAGGGAGAAGGAGATAATCTCAAGCAGACTCTCCACTGAGCCTGATATGGGGCTTGATCCCACAACCCTGAGATCATGACCTGTGCCAAAATCAAGAATTAAATGCTTAACTGACTGAGCCACCCAGATAGCCTTGTTGCATTTTTATACACAGATAATGAGGCAGCATAAAGAGAAATTAAGAAAACATTCTCATTTCTAATTTCACCAAAAATAATAAAATTCCTACAAATAAGCTTAACTAAAGAAACTCTGAGAACTATAAAACATCCATGAAAGAAACTGAAGATAACACAAATAAATGGAAGGATAGTCTATCCTCATGAATTGGAAGAAAAAGTATTGTTAAAATGTCCAATCCACCTAAAGTTATCTACAGATTTAATGCAATCCTTATCAAAATACCAATAGCATTTTTCACAGAACTAGGACAAAAATTTCTAAAATGTATGTGGAATCAAAAAAGACCCTGAATAGTCAAAGCAATCTTGAACAAGAAAAATAAAGCCAGAAGTATGACAATTCCAGATTTCAATTTATACTACAAAGTTCTAGCAATCAAAACAATATGGTATTGGCACAAAAATAGACACATAGAACAATGGAACAGAATAGAAAACCTGAAATAAACCCAGAATTTTATAGTCACTTAATCTTTGACAAAGGAGGTAAGAATATGCGATGGGAAAAAGATAGTTTCTTCCACAAATGGTATTGGAAAACTGGACAGCTACATGCAAAAGAGTGAAACTGGACCACTTTCTTACACCATACACAGAAATCAAATCAAAATGGATTAAGAACCAAAATGTGAGACCTGAAACCATTAAAATCCTAGAGAAGAGCACAGGCAGTATTTTTTCTGACATTTTCCATAACTACATATTTCTAAATATGTCTCCTGAGGCAAGGGAAATAAAAGCAAAAATAAGCTATTGGGACTACGTCAAAATAAAAAGCTCCTGCACAGCAAAGAAAACTATCAACAAAACTAAAAGACAACCTACAGAATGGGAGAAGATATTTAAATGACCTATCTGATAAAGGGTTAATATCCAAAATATATAAAGAACTTATTGAACTCAACAGTCAAAAAACCAAATAACCCAATTAAAAAATGGGCAGAAAAGGAGCGCCTGGGTGACTCAGTGGGCTAAAGCCTCTACCTTCAGCTCTGGTCACGATCTCAGGGTCCTGGGATCGAGCCCCGCATCGGGCTCTCTGCTCAGCGGGGAGCCTGCTTCCTCCTCTCTCTCTGCCTGCCTCTCTGCCTACTTGTGATCTCTGTCTCTCTGTTTCTCTCTCTGTCAAATAAATAAATAAAATCTTTAAAAAAAATGGGCAGAAGGTATGAAAAGGCATTTCTCAAAGAGGACATCCAGATGGCCAGCAGACACATGAAAAAATGTTAACATCACTCATCATCAGGAAAATGCAAATCAAAACCACAGTGGAATATTATTCAACCATAACAAAAACAAAATCTTATAATTTGCAACAACATGGGTGGATCTAGAAAGTATCATGCTAAGTGAAATAAGTCAGTCAGAGGAAGACAAATACCATATGATTTTATTCATATATGAAATTTAAGAAACAAAGGGGGAAAAAGAGACAAACCAAAAAATGGTCTTAACTATTGAGAACTATCAGATGGTTACCAGAGGTGAAGTGGGTGGGGGGATTGGAGAAATTAGGTGAAGGAGTTTAAGAGTAAACTTATCTTGATGAGCAATGAATAATATAAAGAAGTGTTGAATCAGTATATTGTATACCTAAAACTAATTTAACACGTATATCAATTAATTGTATTTAAAATAAAAATATAAAATTAAAGTTTTAAAAAAAGAAAATTTCCTTCTTTTTATGGATAAGTAATAGTCCATTGTATGGATATACCACAATTTCTTTATCCATCAGTTGATGGACATTTAAGTATTTTCAACCTTTTGGCAATTGTGAAATGTTGATATTCACACATGAGTTTTTGTTTGAATACCTGTTTTCAGGGGGTTATTTTTGGTATATACCTAGGAGTAGAATTGCTGGATCATGTGGTAACTGTATGTTTAACCTTTTCTGGGAATTGCCACACTGTTTTTTATGGCAGTTGCATGATTTTACATTCCCACCAGCAAAGTACAAGGGTTCCAAATTTTCCACTTCCTCTCCAACACTTAATATTTTCTATGTTTATTATTATCATTGTTAATATTATAGCCATCCTACTGAATGCAAAATGGTTTTGTATTGTGGTTTTGGTTTGCACTTTCCTAACTACTACTGATGTTGACCATCTTTCACATGCTTATTGGCCATTTATATACCTTTGAAAAAATAGTTGCTAAAAACCTTTGCCCATTTTAAAATTGGGTTTCTTGTCTTTTTGTTTTTGAGTTGTAAGTGTATTTTTTAAAAAAGATTTATTTATTTATCTTAGAGAGAGAAAGAGAGAGTGTGGATGGGTGGAGCAAAGGGAGAGGGAGTGAATTTCAAGCAGACTCTCTGCTGAGCACAGAGCCTGATGTGGGGCTCAATCTCATGTCCCTGAGATCATGACCTGAGCTGAAACCAAGAGTCTGACACTTAACCGACTGAACCACCCAGACACCCCTGAGTCATTCTTTGCATATGCTGGATACTAGGTCTTGACCAGATACATAATTTCAGGTTATCAGATATATTATTTTCAACTCCCCCCATTCTGTAAGTTGTTTTTCACTCTCTTGATAGTATTGTTTGATGCACGAATGTTTTTAACTTCAGTGAAGTCCAATTTATTGATTTCTATTTTGTTGCTTGTGCTTTTGGTGTTGTATTTAAAACACTTTGCCGAATCCAAGGTCATGAAGATTTATGCTTGGATATTTTTCCATGAGTTTTGTGGTTTTAGCTCTTGTATTTAGGTATTTGATCTATTTGGTGTTCATTTTTGTATATGGTATGAGATGAAGTAGCAGTTCAGCTTCTCTCTTTTGTATGTGAACATCCAGTTGTCCTTAGTCTGGATTTAGTTTCTTAAACACTCCATTCATTTTTATTACTTGAGGACTCTTAATTTTGTTTCTTCTGCCTGGAAGTTTCTTATCTTGGCTCTTTGCATGGTTGGCTTCTGATCTTTCAGTTCTCATGTCTGATATCACCTCAGAGCTTTCCTAACTATCCTATCTAATCTAAAGTTGCCTTTATTCCCACCCTAACATCTTATCTTACAACAAAATTTTATTTTGTTCTAGAATTTATTACTCTATTTTATTAACTGTTTACTTGTTTATTGGCTTTCTTCATTACTAGAATGTTAGTTGTGTGAGAGCAAGGAACTGGTCTATCCTGTTTTATCACTGTATCTCTAGTGCCTGACACATAATAGGCAGTTAATGAACACTGTAGAATGAACATAGTGGTCCCATCAGTAGTATAACACTGACAACAATGTCCTCCAAGTCATTTTTCAACTTAATGTATGCTATGTCACCACATATATAAGAATAGTTTTAAATTTTCTAAAATTTTTCTCTAGATAAGAAAATTAAGTTGGGAAGGGTAAAAGTGACTCTCCAAGGTCAAACAGAAAGCCTTTAACTTGTGGAGTGATTCCCACAGCATTAATTTAGCTTGTGGCATCCCACAAGAGTAAAGGAGAAAGACACAGGAGACTGTTCAAGGCCGAATCCAAGGTGCTTGAACCTGCTTTCAGCTTCCTTGCCCTTCTTTGAAATTTCTCTACATTCAAGAAAGAAAATCAGGTAGTACTAGTATTGATGGTACTTTGCCAAGTACAGCAAACATCAGCTACTAAGTGGTCCCTTAAAATACATTAAAAATTAAAGAGATTTGTTAAATAAGCTGGAAGTACAATTGCATTTCTGAGTGAGACTGGTTTTTCACAGCTCATCCTTGGTTACCTCCGGACAATGGTTGATCGATAAAGCACTTAACATTGAAGGATTTTTAACCTCTCTGCCCCTCTCAACCTCCATGTTTCCACATCCTTCCTGAGACAGTTCTTCCTGAGCCAACTCTTATTCTTGAGAGGCTGTGGTGTGTGGGAAACAGGATGGCAAGAGGAGGACTGAGCAATCTTTGTTTCCTTCACAGATCCTTGTCTCTTTACCTATCTTTTAAATATGGATGTTTATCAGAGTTTGTTTTTTTCTGTCCTTGGCCTACATATTTTATAAGCACCTTGGTCACACCATCTACTCTTAGGGTTTATGTCTTTCACATTGATCTTCCAGCCGGGAATTTTCCTCTGAGCTCCAGACTCACATAACTAGGTGTGTACTATAAACTAGGATGTGCCAAAGATGCTTTTCACCTAATAGTGAAGCTGAAAACAATTATTTACTGCTCTTCACTGTCCATTGTTAAAGCGAAGGAGTGTGGGGAGATCATACTGCAATCTGCCTTTATTCTTATCTTAATGAAGGATATCTCCATGAACCCTGGTTCTCAAAGCAGAAATGTAGGAGTCATACCAACATCTCTCCTTCTCCCTCAAACTTCTTTTGGCTCCGTCCCTTCTGTTTCCCATCCAGCCTGTCTTCTGTCTTCAAGTCCTTTTCTGAATCCATCACTTACTAGACCTATGAGCTCTGTGGCTTTGGGGAAGTCATATAACTTTTCTTTCTTTCTTTCTTTCTTTCTTTCTTTCTTTCTTTCTTTCTTTCTTTCTTTCTTTCTTTCGATTTCATTTATTCATTTGACAGAGAGAGATCACAAGTAGGTAGAGAGGCAGGCAGAGAGAGAGAGGGAAGCAGGTTCCCTGCTGACCAGAGAGCCTGATGCAGGGTTTGATCCCAGGACCCTGAGATCATGACCTAAGCCAAAGGCAGAGGCTTTAACCCACTGAGCCACCCAGACACCCCTCATATAACTTTTGTAAGTCTCAGTTTCTGTCCAGAAAATTGAGGTGATGCCTACTTCATAAGGTTGTTGTGAGGATCAAATTTACTATTCAAATTTAAGGGACAGTTATTTGGTAAAAAGCAAGTCTTGCTAGCAAAGATTAGGTTATATTTGCTGACAATTTCCAGAAAATATCAATGATGACAGCCTCCTGGGCAGGTCTTCTAGATTGAAAACATTTTAGAATCACTGACGGGTTTATAGTGTCACCAGAAAGTAGAATTACATCCCAGAAAGAGAGAGAACAAAGTTCTTTGGCTTCCAGTTGTATTTTACTCACAGCTGTCAAGAAAACATGGCCCATACTGCCGGTCATTAGGCAAATGCCCAAATGTGCCCTAGGGTGGCCTTACCCCAGCACCCAAATACCCAGAGAACAAAGCTGAGGTTCATAGATCAGGGCCTTTCCTATTGTGTGATCCTTGCTTCCTGCAGCTGTTGCTTCATGGTATTTTGTGGGCAAGTAGTCTGGCTCCTAGCACTGTCTCCACTGGCTAGCCACTGGCCCTATCAGATTGCTCCTGTGGAAAATGCTGTTGTATATTTCCTGAGCCTTACATCTTGTTTCCCGAGCATATTTTGGTCATCCTATAATCCTCACTTTTCCTTCAACCTCTTAGCCATTAACAAGATGGCAGGAGACACACTCATCCTTTTAGCTCTTTTAATGTCCTTCTGTAGTATAGTTGCCCAGGCTTTTTGAAGCAGCTGGACAGGTTACACCATTCAGCAAAGCCAGTAATGTATAATAATGCTGTGATAACCAACTGGATGCTTAGAAACCAGTCTTTGTGAATGAGGTTCCAAAATTGACAAATCTCCGTGACTTGCTTCAGGAAGCAGAAGCAAGGATAATAAGGATTTCTTGGTTCTGGAATGCTGCTTCTCTTGTTTCATGGAAAGTCTTCTAACCCAGTGAGATTACCCTCTAGGAAATGAATTAGAGTGGTTTAGAAAATCAGTTAGGCCACCAGTGGTCACTCCTCCAAATTGTTTGGCTGGCTGTGAAGACAGGGGTGTTAGTGCTAGAAAAGCTTCAAAAGACACTGATGGCTTTGTGGTGGGAGAGGAGGAATGGGGAAGAGTGACAGGAGATACTGTTGAAAGACGTGAGAGGAGACCATTTGTTCTTTCAGCTGTCTGGACCATCATTTAGGACATTGCCCTAGGAGTAGAATTCTAGTCAAACCTTGATTAACTGGAGTATGAGAGAGTGGATCTTCTGTTCCAAGCAAATCAATCTCATAATTAGCCCAGCATCAGGGTACTTTGAATGCAGGTGCCAAAAGGGAAAAGAAAAGTCAAGTTTGGAGGTTGTAAATGGAAGATAATTCCTGAAAGAATAAGAAAGATTTGAGAATAACGTGAGACCTGACAATACCAATGTTACAAATTTCTATATTTTACAAGAAGGCAGTTTCCGAATACGAAGCAGACAATGCTTTAAACCAGGCAGTGGCTTCCTATTGCTATGACTTAGGCTGGACCAGAATGTAAACTTCATAAGGGTAGAGACACTGTCTATCTTCTTAACCCTTGTGCTTCCAGTTGCTAACACAGTGCCTGGTACATGTTGGTGATTTGTAGTTGTTGGCAGGTTGCCTTTCTCCAAGAGGGCAACAGTCAGCATGAGTGATGAATCCTCCTTATCTGGTATATCGGACTTTTTAAGAGTTTCATTTAACATCTATTCATATTCAATATAAATATGCTCATAGAAAGATACTCATAGTTGTTAATATAATGCAATTTAGCTTAACTTACACTGAAAGTGTACTGAAAATATGGTAAATAAGTTAAAAAAGGGGGATTTGCCAACTGGTTTATTTTTCACATTACAAATATGATAAAAAGCTTGTCTCAAAAGTTATTAAAGCAAGCAGCAATGAATCTTTTAGGACACTGCCCTAGGAATGAAATTCTAGGCATTCTATATTCACAAATAATTTATCTTTGGTTTACTTCTGTATAATATACAAATTATACTCTAAAAGCTTAGAAGTTGGTACAGCAAAAAAAAAAAATTGGAATTTATTAGTGCCAGCTAAGTGTATAGTGGGTAGACATCTATGCATAACGTATGAAACATCTATGAAAACTACCCTGTTTTGGCTCATATTGTATGTAACTTATAAATCTATACAAACTAAGACTGAAATAATTCCTTAAATCTGAGTTCCAGTGATGCGCTGGAACTGGCTTGTACCAGCTCATGAGAGTAGTTTGTGTGTTATTCTTCCCAACTCCACTTTTATTGACTTTAAGTTGGTAGCTTGCAGTTGGCCATGGTGGGAGTATTTACACCATGGGAATAAGCAATTGCCACAAATCAGGCCTCTCTTGTTACCCTGCCACCCAAATCCAGTTACTAAATATTTATGAGCACACCACATCATTAGGTATCACTGTCAGTTGATCCCTCTGAGGACAATTAAAAAAAACTCAACAAAATATTTGTCAGTTCTGATTTTTATAGAAAAATAAATATTAGTTTCATCTTTAGGTTTTCAGTCTAGAACTGAAACTACAGCATAGGCAAGATACACCTTCCATATTCAACCTGCATGGGTGACAGACCATAGAGCACACGGTTTTTTTTTTATTGTGTTATATTAGTCACCATACAGTTCATTATTAGTTTTTGATGTAGTGTTCCAAGATTCATTGTTTATTTGCAAGCACTTATATGCAAACTCTCCAAAGTCCAAGGGTAATGGTGTTCTAGAAATGCCTCTAGAGATAAATGGCCCTTTCTTACGGACTAGAAAAGAATACACACCCCATAGTAAAAAGAAACTTTGTTTTTTTTAAAAAAAACCCAAGATTAAAATAAAATAAAATAAAAAGTAAAAAAATTAAAAAAAATTAAAAACCCAAGTAATCCCCAAAGAAGAAGCAGCTCTGACAAAAGAGCAAAAATAACTTAAAGTATATGCTAATGAGTTGGGGTTAATGAAAAAGTTCTAGAATTAGATTGTGGTGATGGGTTGCACAATTTGGGGAACATACTAAAAAAACTGAATTCCACACTTTAAAAGGATGAATCTTATGGTATGTGACTTGGAACTCAATGAAGTTGTCAGTTAAAAAAAAGTTAAGGAATATTAGCTAACAACATGAACACAGGTTCAAAGGATAATTAACAGAGAAATACATTTTCATGAGCTCAAAGAATATTTAGCTTATACTGATCTCTAGTGTGTTGTTAACTTCGCGGATTCTAAAAATCTGGTGAGGGTTGATTGGCACCTTAACAAAGACGAAAGCAAGCAGCATTTTTAAAAGATTTCACTCCACTCCCCTTCCTTTTCAACCCCTTTCTCTTAACAATTGACATAATATCTCTATCAGTGTGGGTTTAACCAGGGGTCAACATCATTTTTTTTTCTGTTAAGAGCCAGATAGAAAACACTCTAGGCTTTGTGGACCATAAGATCCTTGTCACGACTATTCAAATCTGCAATTGTAGCATGAAAACGGCCATAGATGATACATAAATGAATAAGTTGTGGCCGCGTGACAATAAAACTATAAAAACAGGCAGCCTATTGGATTTGGTGCATAACACAGCCTCTGGTTTGCTGACCCCTTGTCTAGACTGCAAAATGTTGTGGGGTGTTGATTTTGCTTGAAAAATTCGATTGCATAGAGCGATGGTTTGTAAACTAGGGATGGGGGCAGGATATATATAAGAATCATCTATCACCATACGTTGTCTTTGCAGGGACTCTTATTCCACACCTACCAAAGGCAAAATTTAGGTGTTGCATGGGTCCCTGACCAATACCCATTTTCACATTATTAAAAATATTAAATACCATCCTATCCTCTAAATAAATTATAAGATGTGTTCTCTTCTCAATCCTTACCCCATGATCTTATGAAAGTAGGGCTGAAGAGCATATTTCACTTATTTACCTTTATTTTTATTTTTTTGTACCTTAAAAAAATTTAACTTCAATTAATTAACATATAATGTATTATTGGTTTCAGGGGTAGAGGTCAGTGATTCCTCAGTCTTATATAATACCCAGTGCTCATTACATCACATGCCCTCTTTAATGTCCATCACGCAGTTACCCCATGCCTCCACCTCCCTCCCCTCCAGCAACCCTCAGTTTGTTTCCTATGATTAAGAGTTTCTTATGGTTTGTCTCCCTCTCTGGTTTCGTGAAGAGCACATTTTAAATGAAAAATTATCTAGAGTCACAGGATACAAACATTTTTTTTCCTGAGAGAAGTATCAACTGTTAAACTAAGAATAGGAAACAAAACTCTATCTACCCAGTAAATTAGATCATTATTTAGTATACATTTAAGATTTCATATTATTCCACTTAAGGGAACTAGGAACATAGGGAAAAAAGGATAAAAAGAGCTAAGTAAAAATGATCTCTACTTAGAGTTGCAAATGATCAGTTCTCCAAATGATAGGTGTAGCCATTAAGCAAGGGGCAATATTTATTGATTCATAGAGTGGAATCAACTATTTTTCTTATGTCGAAATTTTCAGCTATATCTCACACACTTACTATGTGTATGCTAATATTGACTTATTTTTAATGACAGAGGGGCTAGGATTTCCCTTTATAAAGCCCTGTATCTGAAGCAGTGATTCTTTTTTTTTTTTTAAGATTTTATTTATTTGACAGACAGAGAGAGAGATCACAAGTAGGCAGGCAGAGAGAGAGGGGGAAGCAGGCTCCCCGCTGAGCAGAGAGCTTGATGTGGGGCTCAATCTGAGGACCCTGAGATCATGACCTGAGCTGAAGGCAGAGGCTTTAACCCACTGAGCCACCCAGGCGCCCCTGAAGCAGTGATTCTTAAAGGGACACCACCTGGGGGATTATAAAACTTATCTCGGGACTCACATTGCCAAAAATCTGAAATTTCACCTACTAGGTTATCCGTCCCTTCCCCAGAAACTGCCTGAGTAAGCCACTATTACAGACGGGAATGTGGTTTATCAGTGTGTCGGGGCAGGGAAAAAAAAAATGATTAAAAAAACTGCTGATGAAAAATAGCAAGATAGACAAGTGCATACATGAATATAAGGTTGTATCACTGATAAAAAACGGGATGCCCACTTGTATACACAGCAGGCAGGAAAAACTTTTAACTTCATTAAATAATTGGGGTACAATAAATCTGTCAAACTGCTAGTTCATTTAGTCTCCTCTTTTAAATTATTGCCACAGAATGCCAGAAAGTAGACCTGATAACCTTTATAGCATTCTAGGTGGGCAAATAGGACACAGAAGTAAAGATACTTTGGATCAGTCTAGTAGGCTCTAGTAAGTTAGACTGGTTAACCATTCCTCCTTCCAACTCATTTTGTTTAGCAAAGTTCTCTATTCACAAGGCATCTGGGAGGGGAAATGAGACACATATGTGAAAAACTAACACAAGGTAGAAGGTGATAAGTTTCCCAAAATAAATATGGAGTGCCAGGGACATTCACAGGTGGGAGAGATGACATCAGGTTGTAGCAAAGCATCTGGCCGAACTCCGTTAATCTCCAGACTTCTCAGTTTTCTTCCTAAGCACAAAAACAGTTTTTGGTGCTTTGGGATAAGTTAGACACTGACTTTTGGTAGTACTGTTATTTTTAAAGAGGCATTATTAAGCTTTTTCAATGTGTGATTTCAAGTTTCTTAAATGTAAAGTCTTGGAGCCATCGATTGCACGATTGGAACATTAGACAATGGAAATCAGTTTGGGGGAAAAAAGCTATTTTGTCTTACTTCATTCGGGCCTGTGTTTCCCATTATTCCATTATTTCCAGCCACTTAGGTCTGCTGCCTAATGTATATGGTGGAGATTATTTAGGGCTTTTAAGGAAAGTTAGGGAGAACCTCTATTCCTGGGTAGACATGTGAGCAGCAGATGAGGAAGTGAGACAGATACGCAGTTGTTACACGGGAGCGCGCGCGCGCGCACACACACACACACACACACACACACACACACACAGCTGATTTGGCAGCTGTGAGGATGGATGTGGGGAACTCTGTGCCAGCTAAGCTACTTCAAGTGCCTGCATGTCTGAGGCTGGATTTGAAGTCTCCAGCGTGTTTGGAGTTAATTCCCATTAGGCTGAACTCCGCCCCTTTCTCCCAAAGGTAAAGCAAGGTTTTCAGGCATCACTGCAAAGAGCAGCTGGGATTCCCATCCCCTTCTGACAAGCTGTGAGGAGAAGTTGTTTCTCAGATCTGAGTCTGAAGAGAGGGAACAAGTCAATCAGCTTTCGTGGTCGGAAGGTAAATTTGCAACTTGGGCCAAATGCAATGAAAACAGCTGGATAAGAAACTGCTTTTGCTCTCCCGGCGCTCAGCCCCTCTTCTCCCTTTCCTTTCTCAGGCTTTCTGTACATTCATCTCATAGCTCAGAAAAGCTGTTTTCTTCCCAAAGAGGGCCTGGTGCATTTTTACTCCCTCGTAGCCTGTTGTTTGCACAGAGGGTAAGAGGAATCTGGGCTGGATTCCTATTTCATATTGACAGGGTTTGAGGACCTAAGGGTTAACTGTCAGCTGATTTTCCCAGGAGAGTTGGTAACTTAAGGAGAGGAAGTGCATGTCTCTGGGGGTGGAGGGAGGGATTTTGCTTGGGATGGTCTATAGAAAGAAGAGTGGATCCGGTTTGCTGGTGTGCTGGGTTGATCTCTTAGAATTGCCTAAATTGGGATTACGGGACCGAAATGGGGTGATGGGGTTAAACTGAAATGCAGATGTTGAAGTCATTCAGTGGGCTGGAAACAAAAGATTGTATTCACTCCGTAAATATTTATGAGTTCCTACTATGTGCCAAACATGATGATTTACAGAAAAACCTGAAATAGTTTAACTATAAATCCATTCTCAAAAAGAACATTGGGCCCAGTGGTTCCATTTTGTGGTGAGAAACTGAACACGGAAAGAAGTCGAGAGGTAAGAAGTCACTGGAAGGGTGGCTGGAGGAGAGAGAGGGGAGAGGAGGGATGTTTGGCTCCTTGGGAAACTTCGAGTTTTCTCCATTACTTATGGTGGAATGGAACCTTTTCCAGTACAGAGGAGAATAATGGGCACCTAGCTTAGTGTTAGGCGTACCACAGATGTCATTTCACTTGAACTGTGTTTATTTATCTCCATTTTATAGATAAAACTGAAACTGTGAGGTTTTAAGTGATCCTCTCAAGTTCATGTAACCTGTAAGGGGAAGACCTCAGGACCCTACCTCAGATCTGAATCCAAAACCTAGACCCTTTTCCACTAAAATGGTATTTCTCATTCATTAGTTCCCATCAGAATCAATTGAGAATTTTTTAAAAATGCAAATCTCATAAATTGTAATTCAGTGACTCTGAGAAGGAGTGTCACAGTCTGCATTTTAAACAAGCACTGAGGATGATTCTATTGCAGAAGGGTTGGGGCCATCATTTTCAGAAATGCTCTTAATATGCCACACTGCCTCTCATGTCTGCCAAAGTGGTTGGGGAAGCATCCAGCCCACCTTCTTCCTATACTGGCTAGGTTCACTGCATGGAGGGGGCCAGGTGTGGTGGCATTCTATTCCCTATTAAGGCCACAGGTAGAGGGTCTACTGGGCAATAGTAGCAAGGCTGGGACCATGAGACTAAGAGTTGGGGGAGATGCAGTACCAGTTAGCCCACTGTTGATAGGGCTTAATAGTGTCTTGCCAGAGCAGGATGGTAGGAATGCTTTCTAACTGGTGAATGGGACTCCTAGCTGACCAACTGATCACTGAAGGTGGTGACATCTGTCCAGCCAGAATAAGAACCGGGATGAAGAGCTCTAACTGGCACCTCATCAAAGCAGAAGACAAATGGGGAGCTGAGTGAGCACCATTTTTTTTTGCAGGGAAGGGAGATGTTCATATGAAATTTAGGGAAATCATTCCAATTCCCACCTTTTCAACCTCAAACTCCAGAGAAAGGGAATAGCCCAGGACCTGACATGGAGGTTCTCTGTTAGGGCTCCATCTCTGCATGGCCAACTTGATGATTTAGTAATAGCCTTCTAAGTCATCTGTGACTCAGTTGATTTTCCATCTCCATGTACTCTCTAACTTCCTACCTTCAACTGCCTTACCTGTTTGTGGTCATCTCAGATGCAAATAAATAAATAAACCAAATATCTAGTTTTGCTAATCTTTCTATTTCAGAATAAAAGAAGAGGGAAGAAGAAAGGAGGCTTAGAAAGAGGATCAGCAAGCATGACAGCTGAGGAATTTGAAAGAAAAGGCTTAGGTTGAAAGTGAGACATTAAGCAGAGTAGAATAGTGGTGCCAAGGACTGGTGGGGAAGGGGAAGAGGGACTTGTTGCTCAATGTGTATAAAGTTTCAGATGCTAGATGAGTAAATTCCTAGAGATCTTCCATATAACTTCGTGCCTAAAGTTAACAGTACAGTGTTGTGCACTTTGAAATAAATGAAGAAGATAGATCTCACCTTGTATTCTTAACACACACACACACACAACACACACACACACACCTCAATACAAGGAACTTTTTGAAGGTTATGAATATGTTTTATCATATTATCCTCACCACTTGATTGTGGTGATGCTGTTACAAATATTAGCATATATCCGAACTCATTGAGATGTATGTGCTAAATGTGTGAGTTTTTTGGTGCATCAATTAGACAAATGGGAAATAAAGTCCTTGTAGTAACCACATCATGTGATGATTTCAGGTATAGGAGAACTCAGAGTCACTCCCATTGCGGAGATATACAGAGGAGAATAACTCCTGAAGGACTCAGGTGGCAGAAAATGAGAGAAATGCTTGTGTCTGAAGTAGAAAGATCTAGAATGTTCAGGTTCAGGCTGCTTATATACCCAACTTGATACAAAGAATCACACTGGGCAAAGACATTTCTCTGGAGTGTAGTTCTATTTACCACTGGAAACATATGCCTGTGTATCTCGCTCTTTTCCAATGAAAGTCTCAACACTGAGTATGATGTATTTGTAACAGGGTTGGCAGGTAGGCAATGCACATCATCTGGGGGGCATGAGGAGAAAGGCCTGTTCATATTCTTTTGCCAACACCAGTGCCAACAAAGCTGCTCCTCACAGACCAGTCTGAAACCGGTAGTCTTGGAGCCATGTTTTCCTCAGCAGGTGAAAGTCAGAGACACCCTTTCTGATCACTTCATATTCTGGTCATTAAATCACTGGCTACTTTGCCTGGACTCTGTTACCTTTGGTAAGGTAGTGCTTTCTTTAACTCTAAAGCTGTATGACAAGCTCAAATGGGGACAAAAGTATTTGAGTCTTCGTCTGTGGGGACTGGGGAGAAAGTGAGGTAAAAGAAGGATTTGGTTTCTTTTCCTCAACCCAGAAAATAATAAGAACAGTTTTTCCAGTTTCACTGATACAAAGTACCTATGTATGAGTACATAAAAATGAGAGTGAAAAGGTGAGAACAAATAATTAAAGACTTGGCAATGAGACACCACAGAGAGAGGTAGAGTGCTCATTTTGGGGAGAAGGGGGCTAAAGGTAAGCTTTCAGTAATCTGAGTTGATTAAGGGCTCTCATTTGGAAGACCAGCCAAGCTCTTCTCCCTTCTCTCTGAGGATGCAACCAAAGAAATTGGCCTTATGTTACAGCAGAAAAGGTTTCAAATGAGACATAATGATTTATTGACAGTGACTGTTGTCAAGATACTGAGAAAAATCAGAGTCCCCTTCTCTAGAGTTTTTTAGATAACCATTTGATGCGTATGGCTTAGGTGGGTTTCCTGCCTCAAAATGTTGAAGTGATTCCTACCCATGAGTCTGCACTAGAACGATGACCATATCTCTAAAGATTAGTGAGCATTAGCCTTCAGTAAGGACAATAAATGCAGAACACACTTCATGCTTCCACCTTGGTTGTCACAACTTTCTGGCCACGCTCACTGCATCTTGTACAACCACTCTCAGAAACAGGCATGTGACCCATTTAGGAGATGGAGAAACTAAGGGATGAGGGACCGTGTGACGCCTAAAGAGAGAGGGTCAGTAGGAATCCTATCAATGTCTTGTTACTGGCCCAATTAGCAGGAGCACCAGGGTTGAGTTCTTGATTTCTGAACTCCAGTATAGCTGTGTGGCTAGAATTCCAGGACACGGAAACAGAGCCATTGCATACATGACGTATACAGGAAGAATAAAGATTGAATGAAGTATAGCACTGTGCGTGATTTTTATTTATGTGAGTGCAAAGAGACTTGGCTAGTTCCTGGGAATGAACTTGGATTGCTTTGGAGGACTGTCATGGAGGGACATCCACTGCAGGCTATCCAGGAACTAAAAGCGTTCACCTGATTGCATGTCCTCGTCTGGCACACGTGAACATGTAACAGTGTGCTTGTGTAGACAGCACATGGCCCAATGCCTCCTTGTCCAGCCACAGGTGAAGCTGGGTGGGGGCTTATTCTATGCTCAGAAAACATTGAGCAATTGGATCTCTGAGCTCTCTTCCTTGACTGCATGAGGTCACATCTATGATTCAGAAAGGTTTACATTCAAAATACATAGGCTTCATCTCTCCATTGTTTAATGCCATGGTCACTTTTAACTTCATATTGTTTGAATCCTGGAAAGAGAACATTAGAGAATTATCTGTGGCAGTGATTCCCAGCTTGTTGTCCATGGACAGTGCTGGCTCACCACCCCTCTAGTCCTAAAGAGGGTGACTAACTTTCCTAGTTTTGTCACTGCAAGTCCCACATCCCAGGAGATCCCTCAGTCCCAGGAGAACTGGCATGATTGGTTGTCCTAGTCCTCAGTGAAATAAGGACAATGAGTCTTTCCTGAAGTTAAAAGTATTTAAATTCTGAAAGCCGATGAGTTTCTCTAAGGCTAAACATGTGTAATTTAAACTGGATTTTGTGATTCTGCCTTCTTACATCTTAGCTTCAAAATTCCATTTTAAAAATAAAATTATGGTGACAGTGGTGGGTAGTATTGTAGTTTTTGTAAACATCCTGATTTGTTACAGATGATGATAATCTTGTTTTTTAACACTTTAAAAAAATAAATAAGAGATTTTATTTATTGGGGCACCTGGGTGGCTCAGTCGGTTAAGCATCTGCCTCCTGGTTTCAGTTCAGGTCATGATCTCAGGGTCTTGGGATCGAACTCTGCATCCAGCTCCACACTCAGCGTGTAGTCTGCTTGAGATTCTCTTTCTCCCTCTTCCTCTGTATTAGAATGACAATCGTATCTCTGAAGAGATATGGCCACCCCCTTCCTCCCCGCCATGCCTGCACACTCTCCTCTCTCTCAAAATAAAGATTTTATTTATTTACTTATTTGTGAGAGAGAGAGCGAGAGAGCATGTGTGTCGCATGTACACACATGAGTGGGGGAGGGGGGAGAGAGAGAATTTCCAGCAAACTCTGCACTGAGTGCGGAGCTGGGTACGGGGCTTGATCTCGCAACCCAGAGATCATGACCTGAGCCGAAATCAAGAGTCTGACACTTAACCGACTGAACCACCCGGGCACCCCTAGATGAGGATAATCTTATGTCAGAACCCCACCTCTTATTTGTAGTACAGCCTAGGTACCACTCACTGATACAGTTTCTTTCTCCGCCTTAAATTATCTACCGTTTTACTGGTTGTCATACCGGGACTTTCGATCTCAAGGTGATGACATTTATGGGCAGGATATGGGGTTGGTTCTAACCAGTGTTGCTGCGCTTGAAACAGCTAATGCTCTTGTTCTACTGGTTTGCACACTGCTTAGAGAAAGTGGCCTTCCTCCCACCTTCCCAGTTTGCCTCTCTAATTCTTTCCCCATTCTTAAACACTTTTTCAAACCCTGGCTGGGAAACCATGGAGGCTTTTAATTGTAATGCTTTTGGGGTGATAAAGGAGAATATGGGGGGAAGGTGGTGGGTGAACGAGAAGTGGGAAGTCGTGGCTGTGCCATTAGATTACTGTGCAACCTTGGGCAAGTCACTTAGCTTTCTGACCTTCACTGTGCTCCTTTGTAAATTGGAGGTGACACCTTTTTTTTTTTTTTTTTTTTTTTTTTACCAAACAGAGAGGGTTGTTGGGCAGAGTTCATGAAATAATGACTTTGGAAGGGAATATGATGATGTAGCCCTAAGCATTTGTCAGCTGGTTTCCTCTCATCCTCCCTCCTGGGCTTCTTCACCGGGAAGTGAGACCATAACAGAGGGCTGCTTGCACTTTTCATGATCTTATAAACTCTAATATAACAAGCAGAGGCATTACCTCATTGCGGCCAAGCGTACCTGTTTTCTAACAGCAATTACTTAACTAGTTCCCCTTCTCCTCCCATTGGCTTTCAATCCCTCATCATATCTTCTTCTCACCCCGCCCCCCACCTCAGGCACAAAGCCTCATTCCCAGGGGCCCAGCTCAGGGCACTTTCTTCCCAAGCCCTAGCATTCCAAAGTAAGCACCTGCAATTTATGATCTCTTCTCTCTTCCTGCACAAAACACACAGCACACAATGCATATGTTTCAGGAGGGGAATTGTGGTCGACTGAAAAACAGAGCATTATGCTAAGAATCAAATAACTGGGCTCCGGTCTGGCCTAGTGTACCTCACTAGCTCTTTACCCTTGGGTAAATCACTTCCTCTTTGGATTCCAGTCTGCAAAGTGTTGGGGGAGGGGTGTTAGTACTCTGTGGTAGAAAAGTACTCGCCCAGGAATCTGCAGATCAGGTTTCTTATTCCGGTATTGCTGCTTGCTGACTTATTCTGTGACTTTGGGGGGAAATGATTTCCCCCCTTACCGGGCCATGTTCCCCCATATATAAAACAAGAAGTATGAATTAGGTGATTCATTACAGTCCCTGCCAGCCTGGAAATTGGCTGCTTCTATGAAATGGGTTTCATTAGACAAACATGAGTTGGAGTGTCTACTCTGTGCCGGGCATTGTTTAATGGTGCTTGTAAAAAGGCCCACAGCTGGGCATAGTCCCCGCAACCCCCGAGTACAACCGCTGTTTGTTCTTGACAATGTCCCAAAGTGGCAGTATGGGAGCCCCATACAGCCGGTGCCTGTGCTCCCCTTACCTTGGACCCCCCCCCCCGAACCTCTCTCCCACCACCTGTAGCTTTAAGCAATGGTGATGAATCATGGAGAAGTTTCTGAAATATACTCCACCATCTGCCTGCTGGAGACATTTGCAGTGCTATCATCGAGCCGCAGTGTGGTCTCTGCCCTAAGTGAGGTCAGAAAGCAATGGCAGATTAATGGGGTTGGGAGGGAAGTGGTTGATTTTCGACAGAGGGGTCTGCGAAAGCCATTTGTGAGCTGGGCTGAGATTAGATCTGAAAAAACTCAGCGTCTTGAATCCGAGATTACTTGTTGCAGAAGGCACCTTGAAAGGTCCTTATGGCTATATAGGTATGTTCCTACTGCCAGGCAGGGGGTACCTGATCCATTTCAGAGAGAGGAGAAGCTTTCCTGACTGTATTGAGCAAAGGATGAGGCCGGTTTTCTTAGTAGCCCGTCTCGAGTTAAACAACCCGCACTGCTTGGAAAGTTGCCTCCCATATTGTTCTTGGGGAAGAAGGGACTGAACAGTGCTCACTCAGTGAAAACCACAGGGTGTGAGACAGGCACCCCTTGTTTTATTGTACACATTTCAATCCTGTGAATAGCTCATACTGATGCACTACTGGATATCCTTACACAGGTCATGTAGGCACATCCTGTAACTCCAGAGTAAGCTCTCCTTCCCTCTTTTCCCTTGTAGGAGGGGCAGCCCCGTAAGTTGTCTTCCTTCTTCCTTTGTTCTCTGAAAACAACTTGGTTTCTGACCCTCTTGAGATATCATCTCCTTCCAGGCCCCCAGGACAGCAAGGCCATTCCACTGGAAGCTGAGGCCACCTTGGTTTCATTCCGGCTTCAGCTCCTGCCACTCGTTTCGTGCTAGACATCAAGAGTTGAAAGCTGTCTGATTAGGCTGCATTTGAGTTGGCAGAACACTCACTAATTCAGTTCTATGGTTCTTCCATTGCAGCCTAGAGACCCTAGAGTTCTGAATCAGGTGGGAGGAAGGGAAGATGGGAAAAGTGCTGGAAAGCGGAATCCCAGAAGGACCTAAAGGGGCCTCGAAAGAATAATCTTATCCAAAGGCAAAAGCCAAGTTGTCCATAAACGAGCCCTAGGACTGGCCAGCCAGATGAAAAATAGGCCAATGGAGCCTACATGCTAACTTTCTGCATTTGGTGCTATGACCCAACTCATCTCCCCATCCCTGCAGAGAAACCTGGGACCATGAGGAGCAGCCTGACACTGGTGGGGACCCTCTGGGCCTTCCTGTCCCTTGTTACTGCTGTGGCCAGTTCTACCAGTTACTTCCTGCCTTACTGGCTCTTTGGATCCCAGCTGGGGAAGCCAGTGTCATTCAGCACATTCCGGAGGTGCAACTACCCTGTGCGGGGAGAGGGGCACAGTCTGATCATGGTGGAAGAGTGTGGGCGCTATGCCAGCTTCAGTGCCATCCCAAGCCTGGCCTGGCAGATGTGCACGGTGGTGACAGGTGCCGGCTGTGCTCTGCTGCTCCTCGTGGCACTGGCTGCTGTCCTGGGCTGCTGCATGGAGGAGCTCATCTCCAGAATGATGGGACGTTGCATGGGAGCAGCACAGTTCGTGGGAGGTAAGACTGTGGTGGGGGTTGGGTAGGTCGTGGAGCTCGGCAGTGGGGGTGGGGGTGGGAGGTGTTTCTTTATGGAGAAATCCACTCTCAGCCCCTCTCCTTTTTCCAACCCAAAGGCTACAAATGGGGACTCCTTGGAAACACCCAGCCTGGGACTCCCCAAACTGCCATCTGCACCAAGGCTTTATCCGCAGCAAAATTGGCTAGCAGCAAAGTTGATATCTGGTTTGTTAGCCCTCCATTTCATCACCTTCTTCTTCCTGAACAGTGTCCATTTAATGATACTATCCAGGTCCACTTTCCAGGGAGAGCAACGTATACTCTCAATACACTTGGTCTCTACAAGCCTTGATCTCTGTTAGTTATCTCAGAGGACAGTGATCTGATAAACATATAGACACAAGTGCTAATTACTAACGAGTTTGATGTACAGTCCTCACCAAAGAAATACAGCTCTAAAAGTGAAATGCTAGGTACCAGACAGACTGTAGTGACTGCTTATTTGGCCTATATCTATCTAAGGCTAGCCCTGTCTGGTAGCCGTTAGCAGTCTATCCAGATTTCTTAGGGCCCTGACCCACTCTACCTATTTTTCCCTCATTCAGTCTCTCTCTTAGTACAGAAGACCTAGGATGCTGGTGATGTGTAGATGGGCCAGGAGAGGGCCAAATGCAAAAATGGCAGACAGCAGGAAGGCAACAGGGGCGGTTTAATTTGAACTTTATGAGAAGAAAAAGCAAGTTTAGACAGACAGGCCAATCTGTGGGTGAATATGTGAATTATACTTTATACCTGGATGGCACACTGGGAAAAAGTGCTGGTAGAACCTACTGCTGAAGTGGTGGTTGTTTCTCGCGAAGTTGTAGAATGATTACTTGATTCATTATCATTATCATCTCCATTAGCAGTACAGTGTGGATGACTGGAGCCAGGAAACTTGGATCCCACTTCTGGCTCTTGCCCTGAGTTGCCCTGTGGCCATGGGCAAATGGCAGTGACCTTTCCTGTGTTCACCTCCCTTCTTGCCTTGAATTTGTTCATTGGCGAGATAGCGCAGATCCTAATTTTCTTTCTTCTCTCTATTGACCGTATTCGGGTGGCCATAGAGTGAGGTGATAGTGGTGAACAAAGACAGCGGTTCTCAACCTGACTCCCACCCCACCCTGGACATTTGGTAATCTCTTTGAGACGATTTTGATAATCGCAACTTGGGGAGTGTGCTATTGACATCCAGTGGGTAAAGGTGAGGGAACGAGAACAAGACAGCTTCCCACTTCCAACGACAAAGAAGTATCCAGCACAAAATATCAATAGTGCCAAGGTCAAGAAACCCTGAGCTAAGATATCATGGTTTCCTGACCTGCTTATAAAAAAGCACCAGATTCTTTTGGTTGTGCCAGTTAAAGTGATATTTTCTGCTTGCCTCTTTCCTCAGACTCACTATAGAAGTTTAAAATGCAAATGAACATTCTAGTCTCCTTTCTCTCTGAATT
Organism: Nasua narica; assembly: GCA_028533885.1. Taxonomy (NCBI): domain Eukaryota; kingdom Metazoa; phylum Chordata; class Mammalia; order Carnivora; family Procyonidae; genus Nasua; species Nasua narica. Next base: position 71,976,257 of record CM052801.1, on the reverse strand, counting down.
TGTCCACTCTTTAGCTAGTAATGGTTTCTTAGCCACATTGCAGAGTCATTAGATTAGCTTCTTTCTTCCCCCTTGAAAACCATGGCACAGAACCAATTACTAAGGCTGGTCTAAGCCAATGACTTTGTCTCCCTTTAGGGGCTCTATGGATATCACAAATGAACCTTAAACAGGTTCACTTTTTTTTTCTCCCCAAATATGTTTATTTTAATTTTTCAGTGTTACAAGATTGATTGTTCATGCACCACACCCAGTGCTCCATGCAATACGTGCCCTTCTCAATACCCACCACCAGGCTCACCCACCCCCCACCCCCTCCCCCCCCAAAACCCTCAGTTTGTTGCTCAGAGTCCACAGTCTCTCCTGGTTCATCTCCCCTTGCGATTTCCCCCCATTCATCCTTCCCTTCCTTCTCACGATGCCCTCCATGATTTTCTTTATACTCCACACGTAAGTGAGACCGTAAGATAATTGCCTCTCTCCACTTGACTTATTTCACTCCGCATAATCTCTTCTAGTCCTGTCCATGTTGATATGAAAGTTGGATATTCAGCCTTTCTGATGGAGGCATAATATTCCATTGTATAGATGTACCACATCTTCCTTATCCACTCATCTGTTGAAGGGCATTTTGGTTCTTTCCACAGTTTGGCTATTGTGGCCATTGTGGCTATGAACATTGGGGTACATGTGGCCCTTCTTTGGACTGCATCTGCTTCTTTGGGGTAAACACCGAGTAGTGCAATTGCAGGGTCATAGGGTAGCTCTATTTTTAATTTCCTGAGGAATCTCCATACTTAAACAGGCTCACTTTTCACCTGAGTTCTTGGGCATGCTATAGATAGCTCAGCACTTCTATGGACACATTATTTCAGGAAATGACACTTAGCTGGCAGAAGAAAAGGATGGTCTTTTTAACTCATATTTACAGTTTCAGGGCCTAGTTCATTGCCTGGCACAGAGCAGGTGTTCAGTAACTGAAAAAATGAATGCACAGCTAGCGCAATGTTTAGTGTATGTTGGGATAAGTTGGGCATGTGAGAGCTGGACTCATTCACATCCTATCCTTTTTTTCCAGGTTTCCATTCAGGGGGGTTAGCACCCTGAGTCCTTTTCTGATTTGAGGGTGGCAACTTAGCTTCATTTGAATTTCTAAGAGTTGCCAGCAGAGAATGAAGAGGGACTAATTGGTAGGAATCAGAAGGCCAGTGGTATGAGCTTCCATCAGACTCTAACCCTTAACAGTGGTTTCTGTTTCCAGTTTGCTTGGGCTTGACTGAGATGTTTAAGAAAACTTTGTGGTTCTCCATATGATACATTTTAGTTGATCCCATTTCTTAGGTTTAAAAAATCAAAGGAATTCTTGAGGAGCTATGTGGGTAGGTCATGGAGCTCTAGAACTCATAGATGAGTGGGGAGGTACTTTGGCTGAGTGGCAGGTGTCATACAGAGGAAGTCAAAATATCAGCACCCTTTTCATCTCATATGTTTTCCCATATAGAATGATTTCCCATCGACCCATGCTCATAGGAACATGGCCACAGTACTTATACTTAGAGGAGAGATTTTAAAAGTTCAAGAATAAAACACCATTTGACAGTAGTCATGGAAGGAGTCAAAACCCAAGACATGGTAGTACAAGGTTTATCCCTGGATATGTGAATGATATTGGACAGGTTGCTAAATTCCAAGAGCTTCCCCATCTGTAACACCAGCCAAATAAGGGTCATTCCTACTGCCTTTTTAGAAACTGGTGCCTGTCAAGGTTACATCAGATGTGAGGGAATGGTGAAGACTGCTTGGATGTATCACATTTTCTAGGAGCCCCCTGGCACATGACCATTACCCAAGGGTCTTCAGAGACCTCGGATCTGACCTCTTAGAGATACGCTCTGCCAGTGTCAGGAAGCTAAACCTGAATAGCATGTTTAGCACCACGGATAAAAGACACAAGAGAAGGAGCTGTGGGGGTTAAGTTTAAGCTTGCTGTTCAGCTGAGGGAATTGATTTTGTTGCTCCAGGCCTGGCTTCTCGGCAGCTAGTGCATTAACTGAAATACATCAAGGGGGTGGAGCCAATTTGTTTCAGGTCTGGTTTGTCTCTGCCAGACCCCAAACCACTGAAGAGATGGAGTATCCATTAAGAACAACCTCCTCCCCCTCCTGACTCTTGTTCCCCAGTTTGGCAGCTGCCCACAGAGATGAACAGTGGGAAGTGGGAGAGACAGGAAGAAATAAAGAGCTGCTGGCCTGAGTCAGACTTAGCAAGGTGACCTGATGGGGCCCTTGGGTCCCATTTGCTCCACCTGCAGCTGATCCAGCTGGACAAGCCTAGGGTCCAGAGAGCCTTCCACTGGGACCTTCATGCCCTGCTCCAACCGGTGAAGGAAACATCTGGCCAGGAGATTATTTCAACCCTGGGGATGCTGAGGTTTCCAACCAGCTGGCCCCCAGTCCCTGAGAACAGGGTCATTATTCATATTCCCCTGTGTATACATATGCAAGATGCTTGTGAATTGTTCTCTATCTTCAGTGAGAGCTAAACAAAGAAGAAATAGTTGAGAAGTAAATATAAGGAACTTTTTGGCAGGAAAAAGTGTAAGATCTTGGATCGTGTTACTTGAGGGAGGCCAAGAATCTTTCTAGAGCAGGGAATGTATTGGGATCACCTGGAGGGTTTAAAAAATGTGAACTCCCCATCTCTCCCATCCTCTTTCCCATTCTGATATACATAGCAACAGGTGGAAGTCTGGAGTTTTGAAAAAATCTCCCCAGTGACTCTGATGTGTATGCTGTGTTCCCTTTCTCTAGCTCAAGTGAGAACCATCACCCTGGACATTTTTTTCTTTAAGGAGATATAATTCAACATACCCAGACAGACACCAATGTTCTTTTCCATGCAAGATCCTAATGCTATATGCTTCGAGCTCAATGAAAATTGCCACTGGAGACAGATCACTGAGGACCTGAATCAAGGAAAGGGAGCTATTTTTCTAAAAACCATTATCTTCTCTGGAAAGCATGCATTTCCTGGAAAATCCTTCAAAGTTTCACTGGCATCATTTAATTTATCCTTACCATGCTGAACAGGATAAAAGTGGCTTTCTGATTGGGAAAATAGCATTTAAAGAAGTTAAGTAGCAAATACTTGTGTAGCAAATTGGAACAGAGCAGAGAGTAATGGTCAGGGCTCCTGACTCTCAGCCCTGGGCTTTATGCACTGGTGCCATTGATTTTTCCTTTTCCTCTTGAAGATGAAATGCTATCACAATGTTTTTCAGAGGGTCCATGAACCACTTGTAAAAGAATTACCTGGGGTGCTTAATAGTGCCATTCTAAGCCTACTGAATCAGAACTGATGCCTTCCACTTTGTATTTTACATAGCCTCTCAGACTGATTTATTTTTTAAAATATAGTATAAAATAGTTCAGATGTATGTACCACTCAGCTTAAGAAATAGAATATTACCAATACAGTTATAGTCTCCTTCAAATCCTGATCATATTCCCTTGTTCCTACAGCAAAGGTAACTATGGTCTTTGATTTGTTATTTATCATTCTCCAGCATGATTCCAGTACATGCTAAAATTTGAGAACTGCTCATTCATAGTGTTGCTTTTTTCTAGAATTCCCTTTTCTTCCATCTTGGTCTGTAAACATTTGCCTATTTCTCAAAGCTCATGTCAAATGCAGGCTCTGTGTGAAGCCTCTCCTTATCTATTTTAAATATCTCTCACAGAAGTAAATTGTCTTATAACTCGGAGAAAGAATATGGGATCCAATGAATGGGAGAGTTGAGTGGGGAGCTCCCTGGGAAGGGAAAGCTGAGATTATAGATGGAGGGCAGACTTAACAAATTTTCTACTGTGTTTGAGTTGAAGTTGCTCTAAGAGCAATAAATTGAGCAAATTAATAGCAAATTAACCCATACTAGACTTCTGCTAAGGTAGTAAATTCAGACTACCTAATAACCGTATTTGGACAGATATTTAGGGATTGGGTGGAGAGTGTAACAAAATGATTGCACACTCAATATTTGTACTTGTGAATGGCTGTGAGGGAAGTGAATGGTACCAAGGGTACCAAGAGTACCAAGGTGTTACCCTTCTTGGTAACACCCAGGGAGGGGGACTTTCTCTGCCCAAAGATTTGGCATCCACCTCATGGAGAATGCGCAGTTAAGAGGAGGTTATACAACTGTTGGGATGGGGGAAATAGTAATTCTGGCACCAGGGGAAGGTTGACTGTAGCTGGGAAGTAGCTGCAAGGGGCGTTCCAAGTTCTGTCCAAGAAGGTGTATCTGAGGGTTTGTATGGGAGTTGAGGTTGCCTGCCACAAGGGCTGAAACAGAGTAAAATGTTTAACTCCAGTCCTCTGCTTGGTCAGAGAAGTAAATTCAAACCATAGGAACCATGTTTGTGGAGGACAATTGGTACATTTTGTGATAAGGGATTCTTGTGGAAAGAAAAGTTGAGGAAGGGAAACAAGATGGCAGCCCCACTGGTCACTGTATAGTAGGGAAGTAAAGATAGTAACATACCCTTTCTAGAGGCAGATGAGAATAAGAAAGTACCCAGCTGAACCAAGGGATGTACGTAGTTGGAGGGGCAATGAAACCAGGAGTTAGCAATAGCACCTAGAGAAATGGGAACCAGGGCTACAGCTCATATGAGGTAGGGCTGGGATTTAAACTAGTTTTCTTTGCCATCAGAGCTGCTGTTCTTCCTATTTTTAGTGGTGTTTTTCTTAAGTGTTGGTACCAGAACTAGATGCATCAGCATCACTAGGATGCTTTTGAAATGCATATTCCAAGGCTACAGTTATTGAATCAAATCTCTGTGGCTAAGGCCCAAGAATCTACATTTTTTAATAAGCCCCACTCTTCCAGAATGTGGCAAGGCCTGGCACTGGCAAATGACTTCTGCATTTCTATTTGAAGCTCATCTTCTGAATCCCAAATTGATGAGAACTTTTGGGAACAAATATAATCAAGGATAAATTACCCCGTGACTTCATTTTTAAAATACATCTCCCAGGACACATCTTTCTCCAGCTATGAGCAAATGTGATGGAACCACCTGTCAGTTATAAGTCAAACATCTCCATGAAGCATGTGTGCAATCTACTGCACTCCTCTATCTAAAAGGCAGGAGGGAAGATAGGGGGTGGGAGGAGTAGGAGGGCTGGTAGGGTAGAGCGTGGGGCCACATGCACTGGGGCAGAACACATGCCTGGTCAAGATTTCTAGAATCTGGCTTGATGCTTGCAAAAAATTGCAAGGTAACAACTCCAACCAGGAAGCTTTTGAATTGAGCCTTGTTGAGCATTTGACTTTTCAGCTGTATTTTTTATGAGGTCAAAGAGGTGAGGAAGAAATTAGCATGGAAAATATAGGTGGAAAGTGAGATAGGAGTCATAGGGAGAGGCTGCTGTTTAATGAAAATAATTTTTTGTCCAGCACTTTCTGTATGCTAGGCACTTTCTAAGTAAAATTTCTTGAAACAGCCCTGTAGGATGGAATACTATTATTCTCATTTTAAAGTCAAGATAACTGAGGCACAGAGAGATCAGGTGACCTGCCTAAAGTCGCACACAGACTCTAGGTGGCAGAGTTGGAATTTGAACTTAGATCTAGACTGACTACAGAGCCCGTTCTCTCTTCTTTCCCATCTTATTAAAATATAATTGACATACAACACTAGGTAAGTTTAAGGTGTACAATGGGATAATTGGATACACATATATATTGTGAAATGATTACCATAATAAGGTTAGATAACACATCCATCACCTCACATCATTTGTGTGTGTGTGTGTGGTGAGACCATTTAAGATCTATTCTCATAACAACTTTTTTTTAAAAGATTTTATTTACTTATTTGACAGAGAGAGAGAGAGAGAGAGAACAAGCAGGGGGAGCAGCAAAGGGAGAGGGAGAAGCAGGCTCCCCGCTGAGTAGGGAGTTCAATATGGGACTCTATCCCAGGACTCCTGGATCATGATCTGAGTCGAAGGCAGATGCTTAACCGACTGGGCCACCCAGGTGCCCTCTTAACAACTTTCAAGTATAAATTACGGTATTGTTCTCTGAAGCCATTGTGTTGTGTTGTCTTTCTAGATCGAACGCCTGTAAGATTCCTAGTGCTTGCTGCAGATATTGTTGTCAAAAAGTGGTCATTTCTGGATACCCATCTCTAGAACGGCAACGCTTCTAAGGGTTGATAATAGCTCTGATTAGTGGGAAAAACTGGGCCAGTAACTGGCTATGTGACCATAGATAAAGCTTTTTCCCTCTCTGAGTCTCAATATCCACATCTGTAATGGGAATGGATTGGAGTAGGCGAACTCCAGAGGCCTTTCTGTCTCTAAGATTCTATGGCTGTGTCTAGTGTCTAGGATGGTCTCCCATCCATGCTATGAAGTTCCCTTCAGAAGGCTTCCCCCTTGGATAACATGGGCAAAGGAAGCTGTCAGGAACACAGAACATATTCTGAAACAGATGCATTTATTGGGCACTTATTATGTACCAGGTACCAAGTGTTCCTCCCTTCCAGGAACACACACTTTAGTGAGGGAAGCAGACCTCAATCAGTTGTGAAGCATATATATCACAGGATATTTTAATCACAGGAGTAAGCACAGGGTGCTGTGGGAACAAAGAGAAGGAATATGAAACTTAGCCTGGGGGCGGGACCTTGGGGCTAGTGGGAAAGGCTTCCTGGAGGAGGGAATTCCTGACCTGAGCTCCTCAACCTGGGAAGGTCTGAGGAACAAGAGAGGGCTGAGGAAAGTAGAAGGTTCCCTCTGCCATACTGAGACAGACACTTGGCGAGCACTAAAACCTGCTTGAGAAATCAGAGTTCATGCCAGTCCCAGGGTTCTGAATGTGGAGGTTGGAAAGCAGAACTGCTGTTCTTTTATGAACTTATGTTCTTTTCTTCCTAGTTTGTGTGGAAAAGCTCACTTTTTAGTAACTCTTCCCTCAAAGGATATATATACTAGAAGCAGGAAAAGGCTTAGATTTCATTTCCAATTTTGTCCTTAACCCATTGTGCATACTCTGGGCTCCATTTTCTGCCTCATACCTCCTCCTCTCGTAGGATTTCAGTTTATCTGGGATACAAACAAGCAAACAAAACAAAGGGACCCCTAAACAAATAGGAGTGTTGTTCCATTGTCACTGGATAAATTCCAGAGCCTAGAAAAGTCTTTGAGTGACCAGTTTCATTTCCTTTAAGACTATGAAACAGATAAGAATGCCTTCTAATTTTAAGCATTCCACTAAAAGGAATTTCTAGCCTTAATTGGTCATTCTTTTAGTTTCTAAACCTTCTCTCACTGTCAGAAAGTTATCACTGTTTTCCTATTTAAACCTTTCTTTTTTAAAAAAAGATTTTTATTTATTTGTTTGAGAGAGAGAGAGGAAGAGAGCACAAGCAGGGGGAGGTGCAGAGGGAGAGAGAGAAGCAGGCTCCCTGCTCAGATGCAGGGCTCAATCCTAGGACCCTGGGATCATGACATGAGCGAAAGGCAGACACTTAACTGACTGAGCCACACAGGCGCCCCTATGTAAACCTTTCTTGCTATTTCCTAAGGCCCTGATCTTTTCCTCTGGACTCATTGAAAATTGAGAAAAGCTGGTTGCCATGTTGCAGACAAGCTTAGAGTACTTTGTGATCTTCTTCCGAAAGGATTCATCTTAAGACAAAGGGGGCTTATTAGCTTCTCAGAATGTATATGGAATCTTCCTCAGTAGGGAAAGAGAGGTGGAGGTGAGGCCAGCAGTCTCTGGAGTATTCTGCCTTTCACTATCCAGCTGAGCCCTGGAGCTCTGGAACCTCTAAATATGCCATTCATTCATCACTGATCAAACACCTGCTCTGTGGAGGTTCTGTGTTAACGTGCTAGTTTCTGCATTTATATTCGTGGCACATGACCTTCCCATAACCTTTGGTGTAGTGCCTGAGGATAGTGTTCTTGTTATTAGGCTCTCTTTGTTGCAAGTAGCAGAGACTCATTTGAGTTCTTTCACTAAAAGGGAGTGTATTATAACATAAGGAAAGTGGAACTGGAAAGCCATTGGGAAGGACTGGATTTTCTGTAGCTCTTTCAGGGGGAGTATGGAGTTTTTCACCACGGTGTATCTGCTTCGTGCCACTGTATCCTCTTCCTCTAGCAATCAGTTCATTCAGCTTCCCCAAAATTGACGTCTGTTGATAACTTTGAATTGAAGTTGGCTTCAGCTTGACACAGACTTGATTCTACCTCTTGGTGTTTTCCCCCTGACTTCTACTCTATCTGCTAACTAGCTCAGCATCTCTGTTTCTTGATTAACATTTCCAGAAAGAAGAATCTGGCCCAACTCATCTCTTCATGCCAGGTTATGATGTCAGCCATCACTGACCAGCCAATGAATTTTGTTGCTTTTGTGTCAGGTGTCAACGTTTAGTCAGACCTGTCACCAAAGCCACAGGGCAGGGCGGGGGGGGGGGGGGTTGTAGGTTATAAAAGGTAAACCTAGGCAGTAAGCAAGAGCTGGGGATGAGGCAGTTGCCCTTAGAAGGCAGTGTCAGCAAGCAGACCCAGATTTGTACCTCTTGTTGGAAGAGTAAAGTTATCATCAAGATCTCACAGTTTCTCTGTAGTGACCAAATAACCTGAACAAAATAGACATGAAGACAAGGGGTGCAGTGAAAGGAATTGGAAGCCAAATAAAGGAGAAATGCTTAGCATAAAGCTGGAATGATTTCTCAGAATAAGAAAGTATTTCTGGGAGAGGGAGTATGGTGACCTCCTCACCAGGAGAAGCCTACCCAATGTGTATGCTTTCTCTAGATCTCAGTCTGGCAGCTGAGATAGAAGTGATTCCAAGTGATAGAAATCATGACTTACCTTCAACTAATAGGGACCTATTTGACCCTTAGGAAAGGCTGAATTTTAGGAAAGAGTAGCAGTCTCTACATTGTCATTCTGGAAAATCAGACCGAGATAGAAGAGGAGTCAGACTGGGGAAGGCCAGTATAGTGTTGTTGGTCATTGTCAAAAATATTCGGGCTGTAAAAAGTATATTGGCCTGTCTCAATTCCTAATGCCCTTCCTTTATAAGTTGTTCCCTCTACTATTTACCTCAACTCACTGCCAATGACATGGCAAAGAAATCCTCTTGAGTTGATAGTGTCATAGACATTTAGGGTTAAAGGGGAAAGGTAAATTCTGAACAGAAGAGGCAGAAGTTGACCCAAGCTAATCCAGAGAGAAATTTTGGGTGACAGAATACTTGTTATATTTTTCCTACCTATGTGTATGCTTTTCTTTCCAGGGCTGCTGATAAGCTCAGGCTGTGCATTATACCCCTTAGGATGGAATAGCCCGGAGATAATGCAAACATGTGGGAATGTCTCCAATCAATTTCGGTTAGGTAAGGTGGCCTGGGCAGGATGGTAGTGATGGCTTTCTGGGGAATCTAGTTTTTAAAGTGTTTTACCTCTTGGAGGGGACTATGCTTGCTAGTGGTGCCTGTCTGAGGGTCTGTCATTATGTTGACTTGTGGGAAGTGGCGGCTTGGCCAGATTCATTTGGCCTCACTAACTCACAAAGGACTTAAACATGTCTTTTTAAATTATGTCTCTCCACATCCTTTACGCACTTTTACCCAGAGTCCTGTGATCAGTTTGGGGAAACTCTATATACAGGGGGATTTCAAATGCTTAGAGACTGATGATCTGTCGTTCTCTGAAAATCTCCTAGTTCCTATTACTATTTCTTTGCCAGGTACTGTTTTCCAACTATAAATCAATAGTATCCCTTCTCACTCTCCACCAAGGATATAACAAGAGATCATTGGTTTACACCAAGCATTATGAACCTGGATTAAATATGGGGACTTGTTACTGGCATTGTTACATTGTTACTGGTATGTTAATGGCAAGAGCTATCAAATATTAGAATGGGTGACAAAAGTACCTCTGGACTCTTCTATGGTTGCCAGTCCTCACTGAAAATGGCTTAAGTTCACTAATGTGAACTGGGAATAGATTAGTCTCTAACTGAAAGACTTCAAAATATTTTCCCAACCCACTATGATGGAAGGGAGTAGAAGGGAAAAGTCTAGATTTCCTTGAGTACTCTCAATTGTAGGAGAGGATTTTGGAACAATGAGGCCACCTATTCCTTATAGCTTATGCTCCAATACTTCCCTTTATCTCTGTTGCCTCAGTCTGTGTTTTGAGTCTCACTCGACTCATTTTTGGAGAAAGGAGTTGTTCACTATATAAATATAACATGAGGGAAGGGCTATATAGAAAATGTGACAAATGTGGACCCTGGAATGTCCAGTGTTACTGGCTCAGGGCATAGCTGTCTGGCACCTTCTTCCATAGGTGAAGGAATGAGTGAATATTTGGGGGCAGGTTCTGAAGAAAAAGGAAGCAGGCCACTGGTCCAGCCAGTCAGGATAGAGAAAATTGAAGACTTAGCAAATTTCTCCTACTTCGTTGTTAGACATATAACTCTCCTTTTTAAAATAATAGCTTTTTTGTATACAATTCACATACCATAAAATCTGCCCTTTTAAAGGGTACAATTAGTGGTTTTCAGTACATTCACAAAGTTGTGCAATCATCACTACCATGTAATTGCAGAATATTCCAAAAGAAACCCATTACTCATAAGCAGTCACTCCCCATTCCCCCCTATATCCAGGTTCCAGCAACTACTGCCAATATAGATTTGCCTATTCTAGAAATTTCACATAAATGGAATCAAATAATATGTGGTTTTTATGTCTGCTTCTTTTACTTAGCATATTGTTTTCAAAGTTCATCCATTTGTAGCATGTATCAGTACTTCTGGTTTTCATGGCTGAATAATATTCCATTGTATGGCTATAACACATTTTGTTCATGGATACTTGGGTTTTTCCACTTTGGGGCTATTATGAATAATACTGCTATGAATATTTGTGTACACATTCTTGGGTGGACATATTTTCATTTTTCTTGGGTATATTTCTAGGAGCAGGATTGTTAGGTCAAGTGTGAATCCATGTTTAAGTCTTTTGAGGAACTGCCAGGATGTCTTCCAAAGTGACCGCATCATTTTACATTTCAACCAGCAATGTGCAAGGGTTCCAATTTCCCAACATCTTAACCAATACTTATTTTTCATTTTTTTAAAATTATAGCCATCCCTGTGGATATGAAGTGTCATCTCAATGTGATTTTAACTTGCATTTCTCTGATAACTGATGATATTGAACTTCTTCTCATTTACTTATTGGACATATTCTTCCTATATCTTCCTTGGAGAAATATATATTCAAATTCTTTACCTATTTTTAGCTGTGATATTTGCCTTTTTTGTTATTATTGTTGAGTTGTAAGAGTTCTTTATGTATTCTGGATACCAGACCCTTTTCAGATATATGATTTGCAAGTAGCTTTTTCCCATTCTGTGGGTCATATTTTACTTTCTTGATGATATCCCTTGAAGTACAAAGTTATTTCATTTTGATAAAATCCAATTTTGTCTATTTTGCTTTTGTTTATTGTGCTTTTGGTGTCATATCTAAGACTATATTGCCAAATCCAAGGTCATGAAGACTGTTTTGGCTATTCTAGATCTCTTGCATTTCCATGTAAATTTTAGGTTCGACTTGTCAATTTCTGCATGAAAGTCAGCTGGAATTTTGATAGAGATTGTGTTAAATCTGTATATAAGTTTGGAAAGTATTGCTACTTTCACAATATTAAGTTTTCCAATCCAAAAACACAGGATGACTTTCCACTGAGTTGGATAGTCTTTAATTTCTTTCAATGATATTTTATAGTTTTCAGTATGTGTTACACTCCTTTTGTGAAATACCTTCATAAGTATTGTTATTTTTAAGATTTAGATATTTATGAGAGGGAACGGAGGAGGGGCAGAGGGAGAGAATCTTCAAGCAGACTCCCCTCTGAGCATGGAGCCCAATGAGGGGCTCAATCCCACAACCCATGAGATCATGACCTAAGCCGAAATCAAGAGTCAGATGCTTAAATGACTGAACCACCCAGGCTTCTGCAGTGTTTTTTATGGTTTTATAAATGGAATTGTTTTCTTAATTTTATATTTTGATTATTCATTGTTAGTGTATAGAAATACAAATGATTTTTCTATACTGACCTTGTATCCTGCGAGCTTGCTGAACTCCTTTATTAATTCTAATGATATTTTGGGGTAGATTTCTTAAGATTTTCCATATACAAGGTCATGTCATTTGAGAATAGAGAGTTTTACTTCTTTATTTTCAATCTAGATATATTTTATTTCTTTTCATTATCTCATTGCCCTAGCTAGAACCTTCACAACAATGTTGAATAGAACTCGTGAGAGCAAACATCCTTATCTTGTCCCTGATATTAGGAGTGAAGAATTCAGTTTTTCACCATTAAGTATTGATGTTAACCATGTTTTTTTTTTAAATATGTGGCTTTCATTAGGTTGAGAAAGTTCCTTTTTATCTATTTCTATGAGATTAAGTTAAGTGCATTCATCATGAAAGGGTGATTGGTTTTGTCAAATACTTTTTCTTCACCTACTGAGATGATTGCATGCATTTTATTGATTGCTCTTCATATGTTAAACCAACCTTGCATTTCAGGGATAAACCATAGTTAGCCATGATATATAATCCATTTTATATGTTGCTTGGTTTGGTTTGTTAGCATTTTATTGAGGATTTTTGTTATCTGTATTCATTAGGGATATTGGTCTATAAATTTCTTTCTTGTTATGTGTTTGTTGGATTTTGGTATGAAGGTAACATTGGTCTCATAGAATGAGTTGCTACTTTGATTAATATAAAATGCCAAAGTAAAAAATTGCAAGCATGATTTGTACATAGTCATTTGGCAGTTTTCTGCACTAATCACCACCCTCCAAGGGGCTAGTTCACAAATGGGCAATTTTGTGTGCGACTATCTTTGTTTCAATTGATGGCCATCAATCATATTTGCCACAGGATCATTATTTTTCTCTTTTCATTCAATATTTCTTATTGTTTCTTTCTCCATTACATTCTCCTCCTTATTTACCTTTCTCCCCTGTACCATGTCTTCTCAAGTGCTCTGGCTCCCCTCTCCTTAGTGCACTGAATACTGTTGTTCTGTGAATCCTTAGGAATGAAGGGATTGCTGAATCCTGCTCGAGTCAAGCCCTCCCAGTTCCTCCTTTGAATTACTCTTTCAAATTCTTCCAACTGCCTAAGTGTCTCTCATCCATGAGCTATATTTCCTGCCCATATTTTTCAATTACAGGCCTCCATATTAGCACTTTTCTGGTTAATGCCAAAAAGAAGAGACAACCTGTGCCATCCTTGATCCTTTTCTGGTCAGCTTCCCAAACATACATGACAGTGCCAACCATATTAGCAGCTGTTCCTTGTAATATAGAGGTGCCAAGAGCAGCAGCAAAACATGTAGTAGAATTAAAAAATATATTTTATGATACGCTGTGAATACAAAGGTTTGGAAATACCAATGCTAAAAGTACAGCTTTTTTTCCTTAGACCTTTCTTTAATACTCTGGAGATTCTGGTAGTGTGGAAGCACCCTCAGCACACCTTAGATATTGTGTGGAAGGATGAATAAAATAGGAGAAAAGTATCCTTGGTATCCAATATACAGACTTTTGTTTCTTTTTCCTTGAGAGGCAGCATGGTAGACTGAAAGATCATAGGCTTCAGAGTGAAAGATCTCCATTGCTATCCAGGCTCTGCCACCTATGTATTTGTTATGAAGGTAAAGTCACTTAACTTCTGTATCTCACCTTCCTTCTGTGTAAAATGGGGGATAATAATAATAATACCTGTCCCAAAAAATCTCCTCCAAATGAGAATTTTCACACTTCACCCAGTGGTGAGTTTTTCTACTCTCTTGCTTGTGTATTTTGAAGAACAAAATTTAGTAATTATAATAATAAAACATAAATATTTTCCATTAAAAAGTGTTGTTACAATGAAATACTAAAATATATTTTAAAGTACCTAACATAGCTTTTGACTTAAAGTGGATGGCGGCCTCTTTACAAGATAGCAGAGCAGAATGTGCTGGAGGGTAGCCTATCAATCAGTGACATTACTTTGATTCTGCTATAGGCTCTATACTTTACTATGCAGTCTGTATTTTGGATAGGAAGTTTCACAGAGTCAAGAAAAACATGAGCCCTACCCAAGGAACAAAGCTTACCCTGACTTGCTTGAGAGAGATGAAGGGAATGTGGAGGACAATGGAAGCAGGCATTATTAGTCTGCCAAGGTAAATCTGAGAGTAAGTAAAATAGAAAGTCTACTCTGAGACACTGAATGGCTTCCTTCATTCCAGTAGAAGGGGCCACACTCATGTCTTTAGCTCCTCTTTACCTGGGTTTCCACTCAAATTATCCTGAACCATCCATGCAGTTATGATTAAAGATGGCCACAAATTCTTTGATGCTTTTCCCATAGAAAGCTTGGGTCCATCTGTACCACTTATCCCCTAACTCTGGACTGTCCTATAACCGCTTTAACCAATAGAATGTGTCATAAGTGACATAAAGCTCATTCTAGGCCTAGCCTCTAAAGAACTTGTAATTTCCATGTTGATTTCTTGGATCTTTGAGCCATCTTATGAAATATTTGACTACTCAGCTAGAGGTACCAAATGGAAAGTTCCAGAGATGTTTGGAAATAGAGAGAGGCCCAGCTGAGTTCAAACGTTTAGCCATTCCTTCCAAGGCACCAGACATGTAAGTAAAGCAGTGCTAAGCCCTCCATTTAAGCCATCCAAATACCACTGAATGACCCTAGTTAAAGCCAATTGCAGTGGAGTTAGTGTTCAGTTGAGTCCTGACCAAATTGTGACCAATAGATTCATGAGATATGATAAAATGGATATTGTTTTAAGCTACTATGTCCTGGGGTTAGTTTGTTGTACAATAATGGTTGTATAGCAGACTAACCAGAAAAATGCCAAATCATATACGTGTAAGTTTATTATTTTTAATCAAAAGTAATTTATGTATGTGATAAAAAGGTACATAAATGTATAAAATATAAAGTCAAAGTCTTTTTCCTAACTCTGACTCCATTCTCCAAAGGGACCATTAAGTTTTTTGTATCGCTCCAGAATTTTTAATAAATATAAAAATATGAGTACATTTTTATTTTGTTCAATCAAGATCATGTTATGTATCTATCTAGCTATATAACTAACTATACCATTCTGAACCTTGCATTTCTCACTTACCAATATTTCTTGGGAAGCTATCAATGTTTATAGATCTCCCTTCTACATTTTAGGCATGCCATATTTTCCCATTGTAAGGATAGCATAAACTTTATGAAGGCAGGGATTTTTTTTCTGTGAGATTAAGTAACTTGCCTAAGGTCTCTCAGCTGATAAATTGGCATAGCTGGGATTCAAATTCTAGAAGTCTGGTTCTAGCTAACACCATCCAATAGAAGTTCCTGCAATGATGGAAATATTCTGCGTCTTGCTATCCAAAGTGTTAGCCTTTAGCCACAGGCTGTTATTGAATAATTAAAATGTTAGGTTTATGGGACTAAATGTTTAATTTAATTTAATAAATATTTCATCTTAATTAATTTAATTTATTAATTTAAATGTAATAGCCACAGTGTGGCTACCATATTGGAAAGCACAGCTTGAGAATCTGTGTCCTTATCTGCTATGCTCCTCTACAGAGAAGAAAAAACCTACTAAGGAGACTCAGAAAGAATAGCCAGAAAAGAAAAATAAGAATTCAGGGTCACAACAGCCAAGAGAAAGAGGGTACATTGAAGAAGAGGCAATTGTGTAAGCAATTGTGTTTGATACTGATTCAAGTTCCTAGGTGACCATAGAGAAGTGACCATTGGAGTCAGCCAGACAAAGATGACCCAGAGGAGCAGTTTTGCAGTTACAGATACTGGAGTAATTGTGAAGTAAGGAAAAGGAAAGCAGCATGTATAAACCATTCTTTCAAAAAGTTTTGCTACAAGGGAAAACAGAGAAACTGAGCAGCAGCTGGAGGAGAATATAGGATTAAGAGAGGCTTTTTCTAAATTGGGAAAATACTTGATTCATGATGATAATGATTCTGTAGTGGAGAGAGATTGATGCAGAAAAGCAATGTCCTTGAGAATGTGAAGGTACAATGAAGAGGAATCTTGAATGGACACTTCATTTCAGCTGGCTTCCAAATACATGTATTTTAGCTTCACTGTGATTTTCAAAATCCTCTTAGATCCACAAAACAACTAGGAAATTCCTTCATACCCAGCGGCCTATCACCCAAATAAGCCCCCTGAAGATTTCAAGAAGCTAAATACTTCTAATGGGACATAGTTGCTTTCAAGCTAACTTATAAAACTACTGATATCGGTAGCACTTAATTCTAAGGTAAGGGCTATACCTTCTACCAATGGATCATATTTGCAACATGTTCTCATTAGTATTATATTTTTTTAATTTTTTTTAAAGATTTTATTTATTCATTTGACATAGAGAGATCACAAGTAAGCAGAGAGGCAGGCAGAGAGAGGGGGGGGAAGCAGGCTCCCTGCTGAGCAGAGAGCCCGTTATGGGGCTCGATCCGAGGATCCTGAGATCATGACCTGAGCCGAAGGCAGAGGCTTTAACCCACTGAGCCACCCAGGCGCCCCTTAATTTTGTGGCAGTTTTCTAAAGATTTTATTTATTTATTTGACAGAGAGAGAGAGAGACCCAGTGAGAGAGGGTAGACAAGCAGGAGGAGGGAGAGAGGGAGAAGCAGGCTTCCCGCGGAGCAGGGAGCCTGATGCGGGGCTTGATCCCAGTACTCGGCATCATGACCCAAGCCAAAGGCAGACGCTTAATGACTGAGCCACCCAGGCGCCCCTCATTAGTATTATCTAATCTGATTTTCAGAAGTGCATGGATAGCAGATGGTAATATGCCCATTTTATAATGAGGTAGGAATAGGTAAAAAAAGAAAGAAAGAAAAAAATAAAGAAAGAAAGAAAGAAAAGAAAAGAAATAGGTAAAGCGATTTGTGTAAGGTCATACAGCAGTGAAAGGCATCTGAATACCAGTGAATGACTCTACTTAAAGCCAATTGCAGTGGAGCTATGAATGTTGTGAGTTATGAGTGAATGGAGCTTATCTCCTAATTCACTGTTCTGTGTGTGACTACAGTGGCTTTTCCCCCTCTCCACTGGTGAGGATAAGTCCTGAGTCATTTGAAAATTCTCCTCCAGATACGATTTAGCTCTATTGTTTTCAGCAACAAATGTCTGAAAGAGCATGGAAAGTACCGAGTATTGCAAATTGTCTCCTTCACTTCCACCCTCGGCCTAAGTCAGTCCCCTGTTGCTCTTTTAGTATAACCAGGGGACAAATACAGAAGGTGGCAGCTGAACCTGAGGGGATTCTGGAAGAGGTTGTAAGTGGAACGGACATGTGTAGGAAATTTTAAAGTGCCTCTAGATTTGACGTGCATTAATAAAGACACCTACATTGTCTTGCTGAACTTGATCATAGGAGAAAGATATACGAAAGTTCTTGTTTCATATGCTCTAAGATAATATACAATCTTCTAGGGCCACGCTCTGGTCTTCTAGCAAATCTATTCCTTACAGTACTTCTTATCTTAGTCACTCTCCTTGAAAGAAAGAGATTGGGTGCGGCAGGAAAGGGAAAGTAAAAAATCAGAGGGCCCTCTCCAGACCAAAAAAAAATAGTTGTATAAGGAATCCCCAAACTCTGGCACCCCAAAAGTTTGACTATCACCAGCAAGACCCCAAGACCTTGCCTTTACTGCCTACCTGCTTGTACTCACAGACTTTTGTCCCACATTTTCCTTAAGCTCCTCTTTCCAGCTTCTCTCTTAACTCAGGCAAATGGAAAGTGAAACTGCACCTCGAGCAATAGTGACTGCCCTGAGAAGATCTCCAGCCACCCCAACCATCCAGACCAGTTTTAACTTAACCCCTGACTCCCATCTCAACAGAAGGACCTTGGCGTGACCTCTAGAATGATTGCCAACTACCTTTATTATAATGCTAAAATCTTCACCCAAGGTGGGGACTCAGTTTCATTTACATAACATACAATAGATGTATAGGCAAGGTTCCTTAAGACACATTTGTGACCTTTTGCCTGCCTCTACATACAATGACAAGGCTTCCTTATCTAAACATTCATCCTCACCCTAAATAAAAGGAATCCATCCACCCTTGCTTGAGGACTCATGGCTTTGAAAGCTATTCCTCCTAACCTCCTTATTTGCTGCAAATGAAGTTTACTTTGTGCAACAACTCAACCTAGAGCAGTTTTTGACTCGCCAAGGAGCCAACTCACATTGGTTTGGTTACATGACCACCTTCCTTCCACTGCCTCTCTGTTTCTAGGATATTCTCTTCATGTATCTTCCAGGGCCCCTGCTGTCCCTATCCTCCCTCAGTGCTTGCTCTAACACCCTGGAAACATACTTGGCTCTCACCCAGGAGAGTCATCAGCTGAGCCGTTTAAGGAATTGACTCCCTTTCTTCTTTTTCACCATTTAAAGAAAAAAATAACTTGTAAGAAACCGTAAGAGACCCCTGAATAGCCAAAACAGTTCTAAGAAAGAACAAACCTGAAAGTATCTTATGTCCTGATTTCAAACTATAAGTCTGTAGTAGTCAAAACAGTATGGTATTGACATAAAAGCAGGCATGTAGATTAATGGAACAGACTAAAGAGCTCAGAAATAAACCCACACAAATATGTCAATTAATTTATGACAAAGGAACCAAGAATATACAATGGGAAAAGGAAAGTCTTTTCAATAAATGGTGGTGGGAAAACTGAACAATCATATGCAAAAGAATGAGGCTGGACCACTGGACACAAAAAATTACTCAAAATGAATTAAAGACTTAAACATAAGGCCTGAAACCAAAAAACTCCTAGAAGAAAACATAGGAAGTATGGAGGTAAGCTCGTTTAGATAGGTCTTGCCTATCACTTTTTGAATTTGACACAAAAAGCAAAGGCAACACAAGCAAAAGTAAACAAGTGGGTCTGTGTAAAACTAAAAAAGCTTCTGCACAGCAAAGGAAACCATCAACAAAATTCAAAGGCAACCTATCAAATTGGAAAAAATATATGGAAATCATATATTTGATAAGGGATTACTCTCCAAAGTGTATAAAGAACATCTACAACTCAATAACAATCCCCCCAAAATTCGATTTAAAAAATGGGCAGAGGATCTAAATAGGCATTTTTTCAAAGAAGACATACAGATGACCAACAAGTACAGGAAAAGGTGCTCAATACCACTATCACCAGGGAAATGCAAATTGAAATCACAATGAGATATCACTTCACACTTGTAGAATGGCTGATATCACAAAGACAAAAAATAACAAGTGTTGGCGAGGATGTGGAAAAAAGGGAACTCCTGTGCATTGTTGGTGGGAGTGTAAATTGGTACAGTAACTGTGGAGAACAGTGTGGAAATTCCTCAAAAAATTAAAAACTATATGATCCAGGAATTTAATTTCTTGGTATTATCTAAAGGCAATGAAAACACTATCTCAAAAAGATATATTCACTCCCCTATTCATTGCAGCATTATTTATAGTAACTAAGATGTGGAAGCAAACTACATATCCATTAATGGATGAGTGCATAAAGCAAATATGGAATAGGTATACAATGGAATATTATTCAAGCATAAAAAAAAAGGAAATCTTGATATTTTCAACAACATGGATGGACCTTGAAGGTATTCTGCTCTGTGAAATAAGTCAGATAAAGACAAATACTGTATGATCTACAAAGCCAACCAAACCAACCAACCAACCAACCAAAGTCATGGATACAGAGAACTGATTGGTTATTACCAGAGATGGGGGATGGGTGAAATGGATGAAGGGGGTCAAAAGGTTCAAATTTCCAATTATAAAATTAGTAAGTCTTGGGGATATAATGTATAGCATGGTGACTATAGTTAATAATACTGTATTATATATTTGAAAGTTACTAAGAGTAGATTTTAAAAGTTTTCATAAGAAAAATATTATAACTATGTATGTGATGGATGTTAACTAGGCTTATTGTGATGATTATTTCATAATATATGCAAATATTGAATCATTATGTTGTATACTTGAAATGAATATAACATTATATGTCAATTATATCTCAATAAAAAATAAATAAGAAATTACAATCAAGTATTTAAAACAGGGGGGAAAAAAAACCCCAAACACTAATCAGGAGCTTGCACTGAAACCTATAATAGGAGGGACCTTACAGATTAATCAGTGGGTTTATTTATAGTTAGTGAGACCAATAGGGGCAGGTGACTTTTTCAGGGCCCACAAGCAGGGACTTGGGACTAGCTTCCTGACTCTCAGGCATATTGTAGGTGCTGCTCAATGGCAATCCCATACCTGTTTGTTGAATGAATAATTCAATCAGTAAGAAGGGGAAAGTCAGACAAGGGCTCTTAGCAACAGCCTTGTTAGGTGCAAACTTTCCCACACTTTAATTTGATTAAGTAAATGAAAGATTTAAGCTGAGAAAGGTGTTTTATGGTTGTTAATTAAACTCTGGCCATCAAACAGAGATTTCAACAACTCGATCCCACACAAATGAATCTTTAGCCCAACATTAAATTAATACATTTCATCCCACCTCCTAGTTGTCCTTCATCAAGCCTCTAATTGGCATCAAAACAGTGGGAGCCAGGGAAGAAACCCAAGGGAAGGTTGCCTCGTGTTAAGAGTGGGATTTAGCACAGCTGCATCCTTAGCTCTGTGACCTTGTGCCAGTTTTTCAGCATGTGGGAGCTTATTGCTGCCTCCTGGGGTCGTTGTAAGAATTAAATGAGAGCACACGTGCAAAACACCTAGTACGGTGTTTGTATACAGTTACCAGTCAACAGTTATTGTCCAGTATCATCGTGGTCATTATAATAATACCAATGGTTGAAATGGAAATGTTCCCAGTACTTTTCAGTAGTGTTCAGAAAAAGGACCTATTACAGCAAGGAGCCATTATTAATTGCATGATGGCTTAAAAACAACACAGGTTAATTAAGTAGAAGGATCTGCATTCAAATCTGAGCCCTGCCGCTTACTGGTTGTGCATTTTGGGGCGTGCTATTTAACCTCACTGTGTCTCCTGTAATGGGAATTGGCAAAAGTAGTTTTCCCTGGAAGGTTATGGAGAAGATTAAAGGAAGGAATACATGCACACAAAGCATTTAGCACAATAGGCTGCAGTAAACGTAACCCGTGTTAGTAGGTAGTTGGCACAGTTCTCAAGAGCCTCCTTACTTAGGGAAGATGCCCCAGGCTTGGCTTCTGGGAGGGAGGGAGAGACCCATTTCACTAGACAAAGGCCTTGTGTGCCTTCCCAGTGTTTCCTCTCTCAGAGGCCCATTTCCTTTGCTCTCTCATCATTTCCTCTCATTCTTGCCAGTTCAAAGCCTTTTATGGTGACTCGGGGTTTGGACTTTATGGGTTCAGTTTCCAGGCATTTCCTGTTACCTTTCCTCTCTATCAGTTTCCTTCTTTGTGGACAGTCTGTTTTCTTGTGCTCACTAGAGCACAATAAGGCAGCGTAATATATTCTCATGTCCACAAAGGGGCAGCAGAGTGTGGCAGAAGCAGTTCTGGCCTGGGTATCGGGAGGGCTGTGTTTTAATTTTCTGGAAATTTGCTAGGGCATGTCACTTCCCCACCCGGAGCCTTGGTTTCCCTGTTTTAATACAGAGAGCATTAAACTAGACTGATGAGCAACGGGAGGCCTCAGACACCTACCTAGATCCCTGCTGTGATCTACTTTGCGGTGAGGTCTTTGATTGAATTTCATATTTATCTACTATGTTCTTAAAAAAAACAGAGGGATAGGAGTGACGGGATGGCTCAGTTGGTTAAATGTCTGCCTTCAGCTCAGGCCATGATCCCAGGGTCCCAGGGAAGCAGGCTCCCCCCCTCTCTCTGCCTGCCTCTCTGCCTACTTGTGATCTCTCTCTCTCTCTGTCAAATAAACAAATAAAGTCTTCTAAAAAAATTAAAAAACAAAACAAAACAGAAGGATAAACCAGTCTACTTAAGGCAGTTGTCCTAGAGGAGAGGAGCCTTTTAGTCTATCATTCACCCATAAGAGTGAGGGCAGGGATTGACCCAGGGAATTGGGAAAAGCAACTGGTTCGTTGGGCAGCACCAGCTAGAATGCCCTGGGGAGCCTGTCCTTCTACAAAACTCATGGCTCTGGTGTTGCTTAAGGTTTTTCAGTTGCCCTCCTGGGTCACACAAAGAGGCGTTTCCATCCAGAGGAGCTGGGCTAGCTAGGCTGAAGCAGGCAGGAGGGAAACAGTGAGTCAAGGAGCAACGGAATTCAACAGCAGATCCCTGGTGCCTGGCACAGGCTTGGCGCTCTCTAAATGTTGCACTGAGTGGAATGAACAAATTGCAAGGTCGCTCCGTAGCCAAGTCCTTTCAGATCCTTCTATTTTTGTGATTTTTCCTGAAATATATTTGACCTATAGCACTGTGTAAATTTAAGGTGTACAACATGTTAAGACGATACAGTTCTATATTGTAATATGATTGCCATTGTAGTGATAATTAGCACCTTTATCATATTACATCATTATTTCTTTGTAGTGGGTGGAATAATTAAGTTCTAGTCTCTTAGCAAGGTTGACGATTATAATACAATATTACTGTCTATATTCACTGTACTGTGCATTAGACCCCTAGGGATTATTGACTACCTATTGCAAGTTTGTACCTTGCATCTGTCATGCAAACAACATCTGTCCTATCGGTCCTATCTCCCCGCCCCCCTCCAGCTCCTGGTAACCACCATTTTGCTCTCTGCTTTGGACCACTTTGGCTTTTTTAGATTTCTCATATACATTTCACTTCTTTAAGCTAGCTCCTCCTGGCGACTACAGTGAGGATGATTTTATCTACCTTTAGGTATTGTTTTGGCCATGAAATGGCAAAGTGCATGTAAATGTGCTTTATGAAAACAATGCCCTACAGGTGTAAGGTGTAGAAGATGAGAAAGTGTATCTACTGTTAGATTCCTCCTCCCTATCATTTTAATGAATGATTTCAGTGCCAGTTTTCTCACTGACCATCTTCTATTAAAAATAGTTAAGAACTTCAAGTAATGAGACTCTATACATCCCATGGGATGCTAAGCTATTTTCATTTTGAATAGAAAAAAAATAATGGTGCTTATAAACATTTCTGCCTTTCCTGAAAACAGCCTGAAAATAGAAAAAAGGTATTTACTCCTGGAATAGTCAATCCCTAAGGTGACTTCCATCCTGGTGACTGCAGAGGACCTAGAAAAAGACCCCAAAGGGCAGGTTCTCTGTTTTACTTGGCCTTTCCCCCCCCAACTTAGCGCCTTGCAGAGGGTCTAGCAGGCTCCCTGACTCAATGAATAAATTGTGAACTGATTGTCCATCAGACCACCACCAGATGGCAGTAGAGTCAGGTGAATTCACTCTGTTCCCCCAGCTGCTTTCTGTCCCCCTCTGGTCCTCAGGTCAAAGAATCTCATTCATTCTTCATCTCCTTGCTTCCGTATCCTCCATTCAAATTTCCTTCTATAAACCTCAATAAAAGTCTCCTTTATTCCCCTCACTCTTAGTGAGTGTCTTTCCCTGATTCTGGATGAAACAGTATCCTAAACCTGGGGGTTTAAAAACAGAAACCTGGGGGAGCCTGGGTGGCTCAGTTGGTTAAGCGACTGCCTTCCTGCTCAGGTCATGATCCCAGAGTCCCGGGATCAAGTCCCACATCGGGCTCCCAGCTCCACGGGGAGTCTGCTTCTCCCTCTGACCTTCTCCCCTCTCATGCTCATGCTCTCTCTCTCTAACAAATAAATCTTAAAAAAAAAAAAAACAGAAACCTGTTTTAAATTGGGGTGTTAGTACTGTAGTGCCCATTTCACAGTGGTTTTGTGAGGATGGAATGAAGTGACATACTTAAAACTTAGTACAGGGCCTGAACTGAATAAATCACAACAACTGCCATTATTATTATTGTTGCTCTTATGGGTTACACTGACCCATGTTATTTAATAAGTGAGATGGATTTCAAAAGCAGGAACCAGGGGGAAAACCAGGGACAGTTCTTGCACATCCTCAGGGCAGTCCTCTGGCAAAGTTAGAGTTACATATTAGAGGTTAACATATATGTCCATCTGCTGTGTTGCATGACTTTTTCAAACCATCTTTACCAAGTCCCACCCGGGGGAGTAGGGTGAGTAGGGAGAAACTGCCTATAAATGTATCTTTCAAGAGAAAGCCCATAGCATTGCATCAAGCACATTGTAGGTTCTTCTTTTTTAAAAAAAATTAATATTTAAAAAAATTTAAAATGTCTATGCTGCCCAGAGCAATCTGTATATTTTCAATGCCATCCTGATCAAAATTCCACCAGTGTTTTTCAAAGGGCTGGAACAAACAATCCTAAAATTTTTATGGAACCAGAAAAGACCCCGAATCACCAAGGAAATGTTGAAAAAGAAAAATGAAGCTGGGGCATCACATTGCCTGATTTCAAGCTATATTACAAAGCTGTGATCACCAAGACAGCATGGTACTGGCACAAAAACAGACACATAGGCCAATGGAACAGAATAGAGAGCCCAGATACGGACCCTCAACTCTACAATCAACTAATAGGAAAAAATATCCAATGGCAAAAAGACAGTCTCTTCAAAATATGGTGCTCGGAAAATTGGGCAGCTATATACAGAAGAATGAAACTCGACCATTCTTTTACACCATACACAAAGATAAACTCTAAATGGATGAAAGACCTCAGTGTGAGATAGGAATCCATCCAAATCCCAGAGGAGAACATAGGCAGTAACCTTTTTGACATCGGCCACAGCAACTTCTTTCAAAACATGCCTCCAAAGGCAAAGGATAAGATGTTTGCAAATGACACTACAGACGAAGGGCTGGTATCCAAGATCTGTAAAGAACTTATCAAACTCAACACCCAAAAAACAAATAATCAAGTCAAAAAATAGGCAGAAAACATGAACAGACACTTCTCCAATGCAGACATACAAATGGCTAACAGACACATGAAAAAATGTTCAACATCATTAGCCATCAGGGAAATTCAAATCAAAACCTTCTTGAGATACCACCTTCCATCAGTTAGGATGGCCAAAATTGACAAGGCAAGAAACAACAAATGTTGGAGAGGCTGTGGAAAAAGGGGAACTCTCTTACACTGTTGGTGGAATGCAAGTTAGTACAGCCACTTTGGAAAACAGTGTGGAGGTTCCTCAAAAAGTTAAAAATAGAGCCACTCTATGACCCAGCAATTGCACTACTGGGTATTTGCCACAAAGACACAGATGTAGTGAAAAGAAGGGCCATATGCACCCCAAGGTTCATAACAGCAATGTTCACAATAGCCAAACTGTGGAAAGAGATGCCCTTCAACAGACGGAGGGATAAAGAAGATATGGTTCATATATACAATGGAATATTACTCAGAAATCAGAAAAGATGAATACCCAACATTTGCATCAACATGGGTGGAACTGGAGGATATTATGTTAAGTGAAATAAGTCAAACAGAGGAAGACAATTATATAGTTTCACTTATTTGGGGAATATAAGGAATAGCATGGAAGACATCAGGGGAAGGAAGGGAAAAATGAAGGGGCAGAAATCAGAGGGAGAGATGAACCATGAGAGACTATGGACTCTGGGAATTAAACTGAGGGTTTTAGGGGGGAGGATAGGTTAGTCTGGTGATGGGTGTTAAGGAAAGGCATGTACTGCATAGAGCACTGGGTGTTATAGGCAAACAATGAATCATGAAACACTACATCAAAAACTAATGATGTACTGCATGGCGACTAATATAACATAATAAAAAATTATTTAAAAAAGAACTATAAAAATAATAAATATTTATTTATTTATTTATTTGAGAGAGAGAGCGAGAGAGAGAGCACAGAAGGCAGGGGCAGAGGGACAGAGAATCCTAAGCAGATTTCTTGTCAATTTTGACAAGTGCAGAGTCCTATGTGTGCTGGATCTCAGGACCATGACCTGAGCTGAAACTGACAGCTGGTTACTTAACCGACTGAGCCACCCAGGGCTCCTCCTCCTATAGGTTATTAATTCAAGTTTGACTTTTCATCTAAAAGTTGGACCAATTTGAGCTAGTGATATGGTCTCATACAGGTGGTTTCCCACTGGACTGTGCAATCATTTGGGCCCTCTCCCCAGAGATCACAATTCTATAGATATCTGGCAGGGCCTAGAAATCCGTATGCTAAAAGCTTTCTCCTGACATTTGTGGAAACTAGTGGGTTAGTTGAAAAGTGTTTAGCTGAGAGGCGAAGCGACTCAGAAGTATTGATCATTCTAGGTGTTGTCCTGAGCGCTTTATACATACCATATTATTTGACCTTCACAGCTGCTCTGTGGTGTCACTTCCATTGTACCCATGGGAGAGCTGAAACTCAGAAATGTTAAATGACTTGCCCACAGGTTCAGTTTGTAAATGACAGGTCATGATTGCAGATGGCATTCCCTGTCATCCTCATCTAGGACCTTGTTTGTGCACCACATGATTTCTTGAACACACGTGGGCCTGAGCTGGTCTCTACTCTCTGGCTAAGTGACAAACTTGATCAAATTTGTATCTGTCTGCTCCATGGCTTTCTCTATCATGACATTCCTGCCTCTAGCTGGGACTTGATGAATGAATAAAACAAATACAAAAGGCTTAAATGAAATAACGAATAGGAAAAGTGCCTCGTGAACTGTAAAGTGTTATACACATATTGGGTGGTATTATTTGTGGCATTGGTTGTTACCCAGAGATACTGGGCCCAAGGAGAGCCTTTAGAGTCTATGTCTATTGGCCAATTGAGCATGGATAGAAATAACTAACGTTCAAACCTGGCCTTGCAGATATGGGGCTAGGTCAAGGGCTGGAATGAGGGTGCACTTGCTTCTGAGTCCTGAGCTTTGTCAGCTTTCCTGGTCTGGCATTCTAGCATTCATAAGTATTTGAAGAGTCTGTCAAAAGTATATAACATTAGAACAGTGACATGGCTCGCTGCAGGTGGTGAGGATGTGTGCGCCATTGCTCCTTCCTCTTTCTGGACTCCGTCTTTGCGGTAGAGGCTGCAGTGGCTGCTATTCAGTTTTGCTGGAGGGCATCACTCCAGAAGATCAAGTCTTGATCCTGGCAGGCACACCCCTAGAGGATGAGGCTACCCTGGGTGGGTAGCTCTGTGGAGGCTCTGATAGCCTGGGAAGTAGCCAGCAGCATGCTTGGAGGTAAAGTCCATGGCAAGAAGAAGGGCCTCAATGCCAACTCTTAAATCCATTGTAATCCTGGCTTTCCCCAATAAAGCCACTAAGTCCAGTCAGAAAAAAAAAAGGATATAACAGTCAATCAGTAACCATATGATGGACACTTACTGTATGTGAGCTACTGAATGAGACACTACATAATTTTAAAAGAATTCAAGAACATAATCTTCAAGAAGCTTTGAGGAGACATTTTACATATGTCTATCTATCAAATACAACCACAATAATATCAATCCCAAACCATAATGATATCAATCATCAAAAGGAATAAATACTGCAATACTGCTAAGGCACATGAGAACTCTAGAACCTATCTTCTTTCTCTTAGTATCAATTTTCATCTATCTCATAGAAAACAACCCATGACTCTCTCTTTATTCTTGAAGATACTGCACACCACTCTTGGTATGTCTCACATTCTGTGGCTAAAGTGATATTTCAAATATGCAAATCTGATGTCATTCCCATTCTTTAACAATAGTTCCCCACTGCCTGCAGGAAAAAGACTCCTTAAGCATAGCCTATAGGGACCTTGGCCATCACTTCCATCAACACTCAAGCTCCTCCTCCTGTCCAGCCACACTGAAATACCGTGTTCTTTCAAACCTTTGCAACCTTGCATGTGTTCTTCTCATAGTTAGGAATACCCTTTTCCCCTTCTGCAGCTAGGTAACTCCCTACTTTTTCTTGAAAACTCCCTGCCCCCTTTAAATTGCACTTGACGCCCCTCATCTATATCGCTGTATCACTCTATGTCATAGCACTCGTCCCACTAATAGTCTGTTTGTTCCACTTCAGTCTCTGGCTCCCTTTCACTCAATCTAGCTTGTTGATCTTACCTATGCAGGAACGACATATTTAAAGAGCTTACCACAGTGACTTTATTAGCTGAAAAAGTTCAAGTGGATGCAACTGAGCAGATGCTAGAGGAGATGGACCAATTTCTTAGAGGCCAAGTATCTTACAGAGCTCATATTGAATAAAGCAGATCCAGTATTTGGTTTTTGACTAGTCCCTTGGGGAGAGTAACTGTCTTAGTCCATTTGGGCAGCTAGAGAGATGCCAAAGACCAGATGGCTTACAAACAACAGAAATATTTTTCTCATAGTTCTGGAGGCTAAGAAGTCCAAGATCAGGGTGCCAGCAGATTTAGTGTCTAGTGAATTCTTTCTTCCTGATTCATATATATCAGTCTTCTCACTGTGTCTTCGCATGGCAGAAGGGAGCTCACTGGGGTCTCTTTTATAAGGGCACTAATCCCATTTATTAAGGCTCCACCCTCATGCCCTAATCACCTCCTAAAGGCTTCACCTCCAAATACCAACATATTGCATGTTAGGATTTAACATGAGTTTTGAGGGACATGAACATTCATTCTATAGCAATTCCCAAAGTTCTTCTGAAATGCTGCTTCAGGTGTAGTTTGATGGGCTATATAAAGTACAACACAGAGTGACACGAATGTTTATTCAGGGGCAGGTGGGGGCCAATCTTGAGAAAGACACGGAAGCACAATCTAAGTTGACTTGAGGCTTAATTCCTCTCCTTTATCCCCCATTGAAGAAAAAGATGATCAGAGTAGTTAAACACAAGATAGCTATGCAGGAAATAACATAAATAGGAAAGACTGATTGGCAACATACTAGGATGGGTCAGAAGCAAATGCTTACTAGTACCAGGGAAGATTCCAATGGAAGGACTCAATTTTGGGGGGCACAAGTGTAAGAGGAAAAAAAAAGTCAACCAGATCAGGGCATCTTTGTCACCATGAGGATTTGACTCTTTACTGAGTGCTACCTTGACTTTCTAAGAAGTGGCTAGAAATAGTGGCTACTAACAAAACATGTTTACCTGAAGTACTGACGTTTTCAAAGGATTTTTTGTTTTGCCTTTTCCTCTGGCAAGAAGCCTAACAGGCTTCTGGAATCTTCAATAGGTTCTAAGCCTCCAGTCTGGGCTCCTGTTGAAACTCATGCCCAGTCTGGAGAGCGACAAGAAAGCTGTCCTCATGGCTTTGGCTATCTTTTTGCTGGGGGCTATAGTGGGATGGGGGATGGATAGGGTGCTTGGCAATTGCCCTTGGATTCATTGGCTTTGCTTTATTTTTTACAATTATTCATCTGTGCTGAACCTAGCAGAGAAAGTTCTCTCCTCATTTAGCTTGGCTGCATTGAAAATATTTTTATGCTGCTACCTATGGAGACCTTATAGTTAGCAGTATCTCTCTGAACAGATGGGACCACCAGCTTCTTTCAAACCCTTGCTGCCTGCTTAACACAAAATGCAAGTCCCCATGGCAAAAATATGTTGAATAAGCAAATAGCAACGCTATCCTTCCCCCCACCACACACACCAAACAACAGTTTGGGAAGTGGGTTGCATCCCTGGTTTCATAAGCTCAGATGGTGCTACAGTGATGGGAAGAGCAGCTGATTTTCCTGAGCTGGGTCTGCTCTGGAAAAACCCCACCTTTATTAGGAAGAAATCTGTTGAAGACCTCAGCCTCTCCACTCAGTCCTCATGTAACAGGTTCTCTGGCGTTCTAGTCTTATACTAAAGTTTTCTAAACAAACTCCCCCTGCCTTTCTTTTCTTCCTCTCCCACCTACTCCATTAACTCTCTTTTAGACTCTTTCTTTTCTTTGATTTATCTCTAGTTCTTCCCCTTTCCTTCCACAGAATTCTAAAGGTACTTAGGTATCTCTCTGTAGCTAAGATGATTGCTCTCAGGGCCAGTGCAGGCAGCCTGGTTTGATATGATGAAGGCTGGGAAGCCCCCCCCACCACCACCACCACGTGGCTCCTAAACAGACATCTCTGCATATCTGTTCTGTCTACTCTGGAAGGTGAGGTTGAGGGCAATGTGCTGGTTCCCACTGCAGGTCCTCCTCCATCCTTGGGGTCACTTTTTCCTTTATTCTGCCTATAAGGCTAGAGCAGTGTCTCTCAAGTTCCCTGGTTATTTGAGTATATTACATGATAAAACTGATGTCAAAATCGTTCCCTTGCATTCTATCTGGATCACCTCCCCAAATTCTGACTCCATGAGTTCCTAGAATTTAGACGTCATCCTTGTATAGGAATATAGTCCCCAGTCGACACCCTGGAGCTGTTTACATTGATAAACAGCTTTATCCCTTCTTATCCTACTGCAAAGCTCCAAGCTACTTCACAGTTCTTAACCCCTCCATCAGCCTCTTCTTACCACAAATCCGGGGCTCCTTACCTCTGATCCTAGGTCACAAGCACGACTTTTCCCAGAGTATTAGCTCCCAGAACTAGATTTTTGCAAAAATTTGTGTCAAATCAAAGCTTCATATATCTGAAAGTTCCATTTCATTTCATCTAGTACTAGTCAGTGTTGGAAGTGTTAATAGTCATTATGTATTTGCTATGTCCTTGCTTCCCTGTCTCTTTCTCCAAACTTTTAGGGGCCTAGATTTCCATCAGATGATTCTCTAAAAGGGAAGACTTGAGAAACCCAAAAGACAGACTTACTTCACTCTTTTAAAATGAAGACTTTAATAGAGCAATTTAAGTTTCATAGCAAAATTGAGGGAAAAGTGCAGAGATTTCCCATGTGCTCCCTGCCCTCACACAGGCATAACCTCCACCATTATCAACATCCTCCACCAGAGTGTGGTACACTTGTCACAATTGATGGACCTATATTGACACACCATAGTCACCTACTGTCCATAATTTACATTATGGTTCACTCTTGGTGTTGTACCTTCTATACATTTGCACAAATATATATTGACATGTATCCACCATTATACTATCATGCAGAGTATTTTCACTGCTCTACCAACCCTCCACATCCTCCCTATTCATCCCTCCCAAAACCTACCAACTCATGGCAACCACTGATTCTTTTATCATCTCCATAGTTTTTTCCTTTTTCAGATGTCATATAGTTGGAATCCTATAATATGTAGCCTTTTCAGATTGGCTTTTCACTTAATATATATTTAAGTCTCCTCCATGTTTTTCATGGCTTCATAGCTTACTTCTTTTTGGTGTTTAATAATATTCCATTGTCTGGTTGTACCGTAGTTAATTTATCCATTCACCTATCAAAAGATATCTTGGTTGATTCCAAGTTTTGGCAATTTTGAATAAAGTTGCTATAAACATCGTTGTGTAGGTTTTTCTGTGGATGTAAGTTTTCATCTCCTTTGAATAAATACTAAAGAGTGTGATTGCTGGATCATATGGTATATGTATCTTTAGTCTTATAAGAAATTGTCAAACTGTCTTCCAAAGTGGGTTTACTCTCTTTATGCCTTTTCCCTCTTTCTCCAAGCAGGACTCCTTTCTTTGGATTAGTTTTCTAACACCGTTGGCTTTTAAGCTGGCATTCTGAGCATGCTCTCTGCAAAGAGAGCCTCTCTGTTAGACTCTTCCCTACTCTGATTCCCAATCCTGATGCCCACACCAGTACTAGACCCCACCAAAAACATCAGCCTGTGGCTTACAGTTGGCCAGACACCGTATCCCTAAGGACATAGGATGGGCTCTATGGAGAGGGGGTCAGTTTAAGTAGTAGCTAGTGACAATTTGTTCTCTAAACAGCAGAGATGTAATAGTATAACTTAATGCTGAATCAAAGGAAATAGAGTCAAACTCCAAACCATTTTGATTTGCAACTTGGAATAAAAGCAACGTGTCTTGAATTAAATGTCAGGCCCAGTGCTGAGTGATGATTTAATAACTTTTATGAGGGATCTTGTCACAGCAAATTCAACACTGGAATAGAATGACTCACAGATAGAGTGTTAGAAATTATAGAGAACAAGCTTCTCTTAGGGCTCCTCTAGAAACTTTTGCATAAAGCTAATTTGTAGTTAGGACCTCTTTTCTCCCCCTATCCTACCTCCCAGTGTTTCTCTTCACAGATACCTATGCAAGTATGTAGAGACGATCCCCAGCTGTGATGTCAGCTCACTGCATTATTTTCTGAGGACAGGAGAATAATTCCAGCATGGAGGCTCAGAACTGGTGTAGTTAGTCTGAAAGGTGAGGCAGTAGTGAGCCTGGTTATTTCTAAAAGGGACCTCAAGAACCCATCTGGTCTTTATTGCTTTGTCTTTAGACAGATACTTAACTACTTTCCCCCATTTTAAGGGTGAGATAGCTGAAGTCTTGTGAGGTTAAGAGATTTCTTCAAACACTCCTATCTCCTGACTCCCAGGGAATCAGTACTTTCTCCTGAATATCTTGTGAGATCTCTCTCCTTGACCTTCCCCAGCTTCCCTGGGCTAGCATACTAGAATGCTCAAAGCTGACCCTGCCTCAGTTCTAGTCAGCTTCCAAGGTCAATAGGAACCATGCACAGCTGTTCTTAAGGAAAAAGATTCCATTCTGTTGGCCTAATTGTTCAGTTATCAAGATTCATTTTGGAGTTAATTCAAAGTATAAATATCTGGTGTTTGCCTCGATGAGGGTTTCTTAACCTCAAAAATGCTGATGTTTTTGGCCAGATCATTTTTTGTTGTGGGAGGCTGTATTATGTATTGTTGGATGTGTACCAGCATCCTCGTCCTATGGTTAACTGGTCTCTTCCTACAGTATAAAACTGCATCCAGTCCCTTTTATACAAAGATTTTAAGTTAATCTTCCCAAACTATACCTCTAACTCAGTCTTTTCTAATGGGAAACAAGCCACTCCACCCCTATCCCCAGGGATACATGACAATGTCTGTTGATATTTTCAGTTTCCACAACTCAGGGGAGAGCGATAAGGTGCAGACATCTAGTAGGTAAAGGCCAGGGTACTACGATGCACAAGACAACCCTCCCACTCCACCTCACCTCACCCCCATACAACAAAGATTTTTTTTTGGCCCAAAATATCTTTAGTGTCAAGGCCAAGAAACCTTGTTCTCTCATGTCATCCTCTGGTCAGAAAATTTCCATTGTTCCCCATTGCTTGTGGAAAGATGCCAGATTTCATGAGTCCTCCTGGTCTATATTCAGCTTATTTGCCAACTACAGCTCTTTTTCTGAAGCAACTCTGAATGGGGTACTGTTTCTGAAACATGTTGTCAACTTTCTCTCTTACATAACTTTGCTCACACTAATCACTCCGACTACCTAGAATGCCCACTTCCCACTGCTAAAGTCAAGTTGAAATGCTATCGTCTCTATAAAAACACTACCTGAGTCTGAATTCTCCCAGATACAAATAATTCTTTTCCTAGATGTTCCTGTAGTATCTCCATGCTCTTAAAGCATTTATCATGTTCATAGTAGAATGAAAATTTTGAGTTGGAAGGGGCTTTAAAAAATCTGTCCAGCAATGGGGCACCAGAGTGGCTCAGTCAGTTAAACATCTGCCTTTGGTTCAGGTCATGATCTCAGGGCCCTGGGATCGAGCCCCATGTTGGGCTCCCTGCTCAGTGTTGTTTGCTTCTCCCTTTCCTTCTGCTTTCTCTCTCTCTCTCTTTCTTGCTCTCTCAAGTAAATAAATGAATCTTTAAAAAAATTTTGTCCAGAAAAATTCCCTTCACTTAAAGAAAAGGAAACTGATTTTGAGATGTTGAGTTTGAGTTCTTTCTAGATCTTGGATATCAGCCAAAGCCGGCAGTGTCATTTGCAAATATCTTCTCCCATTCCGTGGGTTGCCTCTTTGTTTTGTTGACTGTTTCCTTTGCTGTGCAGAAGCTTTTTATCTTGATGAAGTCCCAAAAGTTCATTTTCACTTTTGCAAGTTGGTCCAGCCACTTTATAAAACAGTGTGGAGATTCCTTAAAAAATTAAAAATAGAGCTACCTTATGACCCTGCAATTGCACTACTGGGTTTTTAACCCAAAGATACATATGTAGTGAAAAGAAGGGCCATATGTACCCCAATGTTCATAGCAGCAATGGCCACAATCGCCAAACTGGAAAGAGCCAAGATGCCCTTCAACAGACAAATGGATAAAGAAGATATGGTTCATATATACAATGGAATATTATGCCTCCATCAGAAAGGATGAATACCCAACTTTTGTACCAACATGGACATGGATGGGACTGGAGGAGATTATGCTGAGTAAAATAAGTCAAGCAGAGAAAGTCAATTATCATACGATTTCACTTATTTGTGTAACATAAGGAATAACATGGAGGACCTTAGGAGAGGGAAAGGAAAAGTGAATTGGGATAAATCAGAGGGAGAGATGAAGCATGAGCACTGTGGACTTTGAGAAACAAACTGAAGGTTTTGGAAGGGAGGGGGGGTGGGAGGATGGGTTAGCCTGATGGTGGGTATTAAGGAGGCCATGTACTGCATGGAGCACTGGGTGTGGTACATAAACAGTGAACCTTGGGACACTGAAAAAAATATATTTATATATAACATACATATATATGATGTATACTAAAAAAAAAAAAAAAAAAGAATCTGAGACCCAGAAAGCTGAAGTAATCAGTTGGAGGGATACTTTCCTATAAGTCTTGGACCACAGTAATTTGTATCCTTGGCTCCACTCTCCTGGCATGGTTGAAATAGATGACCATGGACTCTCAGTCTTGGCACTCACATCTGAACTCTGACACTTGTAAGTCAACAAAGTAACTTATCTTTCTGAGACTCTGTTTTCTCAGCTGTTAATGAAAATAATCATGGCTGTTGTGAGAATCAAATGAGATGGTGTATTCAAAATGGTAGGTACTTAATAAAATATTTGTTAGATGAATAGAATAATTAACAGTGCTTTAGGCAGTAGGATTTAGAGATGGTCCATGGGACTTCACTACAAGGTGACTGGAGGTAAAGTGTGGTATCTCATTGTCACTGCTCCCTATTTTGCACCCTTCCATAGAAAACACAAATTTCTCTGTAGGCCATCAGACCAGCGTCCAAACTTTCTGTCGAGTAGGTGAATACTGACAGCCCCTCTCAACTTGAAGATATAGTTCTTGAAAGTTTGGCTTTTTTCTCCCCTCTTGCAATGCTACTGATATAACCTGTATATTCCCTCAAGCAAATAACAAGTAGGGCTGTGGGGAAGAGTTGGATAAAAGATATGTTTCCTCTATTTCTCCTTGGCTGCCTGTATGGCAGCAGCGTGGAGCTTAGGTTTCGTTCAGTGGTCTAATAAGAGTCTCTGTGAGCAGAAACTCTGATTACATTTGGTGTGGCCATGGAAACACTTTCCTAACCCTGTGATATCTGGTTCTGACATGACTTCAGTAAGGTTTATTGAAGTCCTTCTAGCCAGCTCTTTACTCTGGAGCTACGCACTCTGTCAGCTTTCTTCCTGCCTAGGGCTTTGGGGTAATGGCATGCTATACATTTATTCCTTTCATTTACAGAAACAAGTCTTTCCCTGGTCCCAGGATGCATGTATCTAATAAAAATATCCCTGCTACTCTAATGGGGGGGAATGACATGACAAGCAACTAGAGAAACAGATTGAGACTTCTGATGCCTTGTCTAGACTAGACTGGGAGCATGCCAGAGAGGAGGAAGTTGCCTGACAGTGGGTCCACCCCAGAGCTGGCTCCTTCTACTCTGCCATGTGAACACAGGAGATTCTGGTTAGAGGGCTCATTGGAGAAGCTCAGGTGAATCTATTACTAATGAACTTAGGAGCCTTTCTTTAGGGCTTGTAGGTCAAGGGTCCTCTAAGAAGAAAAAAATGGCTTTGGGGAGGGTGAGGAAACCAGTAGAGAGGACAGAGTACCACATTGAGAGTAAAGAGACTTGGTCTGGATCCCTGCCTCTAGCTCTCTGCTTCTGAGAGAGTTCCCAGGGCTATGAACTAAGCCTTACATTCTTATCTGTGACGTAGGTACAATAAAACCTTCAACCTTCCTCCTAAGCATGGCAGAAGTTGAAGGTTTGCCAATATGTAGAGTTTTCACCTTGTGAAACCCAAAGCATTATATAAAGCCTCCTTCTTTTAGTGAATAAGTATGTGTGTATATCTAAAAGGAGATGTGACAAGGTGGGGGGAGGATACAAATTTATTGGATGATTACCCCAATATGGTATTCTTCAGTTTACTCTTTCCAGAATCCCACCATTATTGTTCATGTTGAGGCCCTTTGTGGATAGTTGAATTATTTTCTCTAAGAATGGTTCTCTTTCAAATTCACTCTATCTAAGGATTGCATTGTTTCAATATCTACTATAGTCTGGCTCTCAGTATAATTTTGGGTGGGGGCATGGGATTTCAAGGAGTTATATGACTGCCTCAATCTATTGGTAAAGTACTGTCTCTGCTGAAGAACTAAAATTTGACATTGTCATGGCAGAGGATAAGGGATTCAAGTGCAGAAGGAAATATACACAGTACTAATAAGGGCCTTTGATGAAGGAATTTGACTTAAGAAGTCAGGGAAGATTTCTCTAAGGAATTAATGATTGGGCTGAGCTTTGAAGAATGACTGAACATTGACTAGGCAAAGAGGGTGGTGGGAAATATTTGTGTACGTGTGCATATGCAGTAAGCATTTTAGGCAACAGAGTATGCATAGGTCGTATGCATAGGTGGGAAGAACTGTAGCAGATTCCAAAAACAAGTAGAATAATACTACAGCTGGTTTTGTAACTTTAATAAAAAATTTAAGCCATAGATTTGTATGTTGAGGATTAAAAATGCAAGTGTACTCATATCTGGAGTATCGTTAGGATAAAACATGCACAGTCAGCACACACTGCTGATAGAGCATGGGAGGTATTAACAAGAAAAAACCAAACACATCTGTACTGTTGAGCCAACAGTCTGGAAGAGGAAAAAGGGCAGGTGAAAAATATGCCATATGCAAAGTTTCCTCCCAACATTTTGTCCAGAAGGTACACCTATACAAGGGATGTATAGACAAACTCCTGAAGGGCTACTTGGTTGAGGTGACTTGAGCCCACTGGGGTTAATCTGGAAAAGCTTCCTGGAAGTTCTGGATAGTGTTCTGAGGAAGACATGAATTGGCAAATAAGAGGAAAGAAGCTGTTCCTGGAAGAGGAGACAGTATGGATAATAATTTGGTGGTAATAGGAACACTATTTCAGAGGTGAGAAATTTGGGATAAATTAGGTTGGCCTGAATGGAGGAGCAAAGCAGCCTAACTTGAGGCCATGCTATACTCTTTATATGACATGCCAAATAGTCAATTAAAAGAAGGAAAATTAAAGTTCACTGAGCACCATGTGTTCAAAAGCAATTGGTTATTAAAAATTAAATTATCAAGATCAGTTTTGACATCTCCAACTGACTGACAGTAGTCAGGACTAGCTTTCTGCAAGACTGTGAGGTAAGTGAAGGTCACTGTCTACCTCTTTTCTTGGGGCACCT
Organism: Nasua narica; assembly: GCA_028533885.1. Taxonomy (NCBI): domain Eukaryota; kingdom Metazoa; phylum Chordata; class Mammalia; order Carnivora; family Procyonidae; genus Nasua; species Nasua narica. The sequence continues at coordinate 71,938,591 of CM052801.1, read as the reverse complement.
CTACAATTTTCTATCACTGCATCTACTCCAATTTCTGCAGTCTTGTTTGCTTAGGCACTTGATTTTAACAATCAATTGTTACTCTCTTCCCTTATAAATTAGTAGCTCTCCTTTCTTTGGACATTGACATTTTCTGAGGGAAAATTCTCTGAGAAAACACAAATACTTCAAAGGACAGAATCTACCTCTGATAGAAAGGCAGGTGGTAGAGTGGATGTTTTTGAGCAGGTGACCTTTCCTATTACCCTTTAAATTGAAACTACTGCCTTACAAGCATGGCCTTGATTCTAATATATTTCTTCCCTGGATACTGAAAGGGTAGGTTAAGATAAAGGCATGTAACAAGGGGCAAGGGATTTTTATTTATTTTTGTGCCTGTCAAATCTCCTGATGGTACAGAATACAGTTCTTTGGAAATAGTCCTTGCATGGCAGTACATTGATGTGGTGAAAAAGGCAAAGCTTTAGAATTGAGATTAGCCAGGGTTTATATTCTGATTCTATTGCTGTCTAACTCTGTGATTTTTCACAACTTAACCTGTGCCTCGGTTACCTCATCTTATCTAAAACAGGGATAATGAGAGTGCATATCTCATATAGTTACTGTAATGGTCAGTGAGATGTATGTCTAAGGAGTTTAGCGTAGTTCTTGACACTTGATCAAATTGTTCTTGTCATCTTGTCATCAGTTTCACCACTGCTACCACCCACACCACCCCCGGGTTCCTATTGTAACAGAATAAAATTCTAGAACTTCTTGGTAAAGCAAATACCAGTCATCAGCAAAACAGGAAAGGGGGAAACAGGAAGCCCAGTTGCACTCACTGTTTCATATTCTCACATTAACTCTAACACCCCAAGGAGAATGTATGAGACCCAACCGTCATGTCTCTGTCCCTATTGCTACAGGTACCTGTCGGCTTGGCTGGGCCTATTACTGTGCTGGAGGTGGAGCAGCTGCAGCCATGTTGATCTGCACCTGGCTCTCTTGCTTTGCTGGAAGAAACCCCAAGCCTGTGATGTTGGCAGAAAGCATCATGAAGAACACCAATTCTTACGCCATGGAGCTTGACCATTGCCTCAAACCTTGAGGTTTGCAGAAGATTGGAGAGGGTGGGAAAGAGAAGGAAGAGGGCCTTGAAAGGAGGCACTAAGACTAAGCCACTTGTTAACCACCTGCTAGTGTAGGTATAGCCTCATGTTTGCATGTTTTTTAAACCACCAGTCATTCGTAAGCCAGTGGGTCAGTGGCTATTTACAAAATTCATCAAGAACAGTAATTCTCTCAAATGTTTACCCAGCTGGTGAGTACCCACTGGTCCTCAAGTCCCAAAGTGTTCCTTTGTGCAAAATACGGAGAAGACCTCACTTGAAAGGTAGCTTCACAATCAAGCAGATCTTCAGAGTTCTACAGCTCCTGTCTATCACTTAAAGGTTGTGTAAAAACACATGCGCAGGGAAGGACCAGGAGATGGACAGGGCTGTTTCCTACCACTTCATGCATATGGCCCTCCTCCTGGTATTTACTGCCATCTCCAAACATCTGTGGAGTGCCACTGCTCAAATTTTTGTGGCTTTCTCAAGACTGTACCTTGACTCTTCCTATTCTCTTCTGCTTCTCTTCCTTTCCAGTTGTGGGGAAGCTTGTGGGGAGGGCGACTCCCATTGGGGAAATACTAATCGAGGATGACTGCATATAGTGTAAGACCCCTTCCTTATTATGCTTTAGAATATTCATAAGAGTTCATTTTGTCAGGCGCCTGGATGGCTCAGTGGGTTACAGCCTCTGCCTTTGGCTCAGGTCATGATCTCAGGGTCCTGGGATCAAGCCCCTCATTGAGCTCTCTGCTCAGCAGGGAGCCTGCTTCCCCTTCTTTCTCTGCCTGCCTCTCTGCCTATTTGTGATCTCTCTCTCTATGTCAAATAAATAAATAAAATCTTAAAAAAAAGAGTTCATTTTGTGTTCTGGGTGGGTGATTGGCATCAAAATAGTGGCAAGTATTCTCTAGTCCCTTATAGATACAGAGATGGTGTTCATCCAGTGTTCTGAGCAGAGACTGGCATTTTTTTGTACAATCAATAAACATGAATTCACAATGATGATGACAAGGATGTTTTTGCTGGCTCCTTATTAAAATTTCTATTAGAGTTCATTTTTATTGACTAGGAAATTCACAGTGACCCTTTGCCCCTATAGTCATTCCTAGCATGATATAAGTTTCTCTGCCTGTTTCAAAGACTGCTTATCAAATTCTTTCCCCTCCATCTGAGATGAATTAGACATGAAAGAACACAGCTTTGGTGTCACCTAGGGCTGATGCATTTTTAGGGCTGGCCTCCATCCCATCTGTGCTCAAGTCTGATGGATGATGTAGAAGAACTTGGTGTCTCCCAGGGACAGAATTTGTCTCCCTCACTCCAATTAATTCAGGCCAGCTCTATTGTTCCATATCTATAGCTTTAGGGATTAGGGAGTGCTGGGCCTCAGAAGGCCAACTCATCTCTTTCTATCCTTAATCACTCCAAGGTGGTTTGGGTACAGTCCTACCTGGAAGGGGAGAAATGGCAAAAACTGGTCTCATTAGTAACATGCCATTTCAAGAAGGGTCAGGGTTCCAATATTGACCTTATGTAGGTAAATGAATTCAAGCATATACTTCATTCATGAGCTCATTCATTCATCAGTCACTCATTCAGGACACATCTCTTGAGTATCCTCCTATATGCCTCATTCTGTGCTAATTGCTGTGGATAAAAGAAAGAAGAAACACTTTCACACCCTAAAAGAGAGAGTGGTAAGCATTGACAGACATGGAGATAAATAATGGCCAGTGTGTTAAGTGCTAGGAAGTGAAGAAGAGGGGACTAAAGGATCATGCAGAGAGGCTATTAAACCAACTTACAGTGAAGGGATTCATGAGAAAACTTCATAGAAAAGATGATGCCTAAGGAAAGTCTGAGAGCTGAATAGGGGCAATTAGTCAGCAAAGGCAAGAGTGTACTAGGAAAAGAAGCAGGGGCATGAAGACGTGAAAGAATATGGCACCATCATGAAAGCAATGAATAAGGTTGTAGAAAGGGAGGTGGCAAAAAATGAAGCTGAAAAGGCAGAGATTACCCAGATTCCATGAGGATTTCTAGACCAGGATAAAAAGTTTGGATTTTATCCTAAAGGAGCACCACTGAAAGGGAAGTTACATGAACATATTTGTGTTTTTTCAAAGATCAGTTTGATGACAGTGAGAAGAATGAAAGAGAACGTGGAGAAACCAGAGATATTTCAGTAACCCAAGTGTAAAAATATCCAGTCCTGACTAAAGGTAGTAACTGTGGGGCTTGAGCAGATGGACGAATTTGAATGAAGATATTTAGGAAATAAGTTAGGTCCGACAGCACTTAGTTTAATGGATATGTGTAGGTGAGGGCGAGTGAAAGTTTAGGATGACCACTTTCGAATGCAGGTGGTTCTTATTACCAAGATGGGGAATACTAGAGTAATAACATAGTAAGTAACTGATGATTGAATTCATGTCAAGACTTATCTTCCTCATGGAACTGGATTAAGTGTTTAAGGTAAGGCAAGTTGAACACACCTCATTGGAAGTTCCCTTCCAATTGTTGTTGTAGTTAGTTTTGAGATTATAAGAAAGATGACCAAGAAGATGACTAAGAACATGTAAAACAAAAATGGAACTAGCTCAAGTCTCATTTTTATTATGTAGACAAAACAATGCAACTTTAATTTAGGAAACCCCAAGATATGGATAAGATGTCAAGTATATGAGAAAAGGCAGACTACTCTTAGAAAAGACAGATCAGAGGATCTCTCAGGATAGGGAACGTCCTGGAATTCTGTGGGGTGGAATTTGTAGAAGTGTTATAAGTCTTAAAGCCACGCTTTTGGCAAGAAACAGAAGGCATACTCAGTAAGGTATACGTAGCTGAGATGAGCTTAACGCAGGGACCATTTATGGTGGTATGTGTAGTGTAGGATTAAAGGAACCTGCCGGTGCTGGTGGGACATACAGATACTATGAACAGTGGGGAGTTGTTATCACTTGTAAGCCTGAAAGGGCAAGGGAAAGAAACTGTGTTATTGGAACCCAGCATAATCTATACGGGTGCGGGAGGAGGGGGGGGCTGCCTGATAAGAGTTATGGCTTTTGGTAGCACAATGTGGACTCAGCTTAAATGCAACACAGCTGGGAGGGAGACAGGGGCATAACATCTATATATCTCACTCTTTTACCCCTCTGATCTCATGCCAGTGTCCACCATTATCTAGACCTAGCCAGATGCCAGCTGGGAAGGAAGCCTGTTGCTATGGTCCATTGAGGTCCACTTTGGCACAGAACATGGCAGAGAAGGGCAGAGAGTTAACTTTGGGGGGAGTGTGAGAAGCAAATGAAAAATAACAGCTCAGGGAGTGTACTTGGCCCTTGACATGGTCATTTCCTTTCACGCTGCTCCCCAGGAAGCCTTTGCTTTGCTGCCCTACATGGCACAGACACCCAAACACGCTGCGAAGTAGTTACATCCTAAAGAAGAGACTGAGCAGGAAGGAGTTAATACCAAAGAACCATTTTAAATGACTGTCACCTTGTATAAGGTACTAGTTAGTTGGCATGTTTCCTTTCCTTTTCCAGGGAAAGGAGACAGGATTTAAAAGGGATTTTTGTTTCCTGTAAGGAAGCTAGGCCTTCAGGGGCTTATACTAAAAAAGGGATCCAGCCCCTTGTTCAATTTGAATTTAAATTCCTTTCTGCCTGTGTATGGTTTCTTTGCTGTTAAGCCTTGTTTTTGCGTAGATGTCTGACTAGCCTGCTCTCCCCCCCCGCCCTTGGCCTGGAGTAGGCTCTTGAAAGCTAAGCCTGCCTCCTTTGGCTGCTGTTGAACAGAGAGAAAGGAGAACCCATGGTTCAGGTGAAGGGTCAAATGACTCAAGTGAGGACCTTAGAGACTGTGGTTTGTCCCATGCCTGGCAGTCATGCTCCCCACCTGTGTATACACATGGAGTGGTGAACCATGGGTCCTTTAAGCCTCCTGGAAACACATAGATCTTCTTGAGGGAGTGGCAGGAGGGGGGCTATTCACCTGGACAAGCTCACAATCCACTGAGTATTTCATAAGAGCCCATTTAGCAGGACATTGTTTCTGGAAAGAATGCCAGATTGACAGTAACTGCCCCATTCACATGCCTTCATATCCATAGGGTTAGAGTTTCTACACCTGGGGTGGCCCCTGGTACGCTGAAAGTGTTAAGTCACTCAGATGTGTCTTAGGTGATCTTGTCCCTCATTACCCCTGGTCCCAGCAGAGTAGCTGCCTCCATTCACTTGCAGCTACCTGTGACTTCTGGGCACTGATATCCCGCCTTGCCAAGATGGAAAGAAAATGAAGATGAAAAGGCTCTGACCTCTGAGTAAGGGGTTTCTGGTTTCTGCACGAATTGGTGGCCATATGGGGTTTTTGCTGGATGAGGGGAAACCCTGGGAAGATGAGGGGATGAGGAAGCTCCTGAGAAGCACAGGCTTTATAAATTGTCAAACAAGAGGGAGGTGCACAAAGAGGGAGGGCCTGGCTCCTTCATATGTGATAAAGACACTCTTCAATCTGGCTTTCACTTTTGGTAGAAGTACTAATGTGGAGAAACTTCAGGATGGTGTTTGGTCCCAAGGCAGCCTGTTGGTGGGATAGGGGGAGGAAGTTTTAAGAAAATAGTGAATGCATTTTATAAAAGATGGAAGGCATCCCACTTGGTGGTTTGAGGGGAGAGGTGTGCTATTTCTAGAATGCATTGTCAATCTCTTACCAGGTCCAGTAAAGCTTTCTTAGCAGACAGGAAGCAAGACTTTTTCAAGGAGTCATCTCCACTCCGTGCCCTTGGTTTAAAAGCATGAGCTTAAGATATTTATTACTGGCCTCTCTTTCAGACGTAGAGATATGTTTTTCAGCTTCAATTTTCATTTTGTCTACTTATGAGATTAGGCTCTCCCAGGGTTGATCTCTTCTCTGAATGCATCGAACCCCCACTGAGTCCTCAAAGCTAAAAGCAAAATAAACAGTTGCTATGTGTGCACACAGATGATTTAGATTTTCATTATACAGAGCTGTTGATATGTCAGGAAGCAGAAGTAGGGGGAGACAAAATGCTTGGTTTTGACTGCAGCACTGTATCCTGTTTCTTCCTCCCTCTCTAGAAAGGAGGCCCTAGAAAACAGTACTTGAGAAAGGGGGGCATTGAGGCCAGCTGGCATCCATGAGGGCAGCCCACAATGTCGGCTCCCTTTCATGTATTGCCTCCACTTCCTGGAGAGATGGTGGCAACTACAGAAAGGAAACAAAGCTAGTTGAAAGATCAAGGGGAATAGATAAATAGGTAAATATCAGAATTATTCCAGAGACATGTTGCCTCTTCCCACCGTGGCCTATTAGAATCTCATTTGGTGGTGGTGCCTTGGTGGCTCAGTCAGTTAAACATCTGCCCTTTGTTCAGGTCATGATCCCAGAGTCCTGGGACCAAGCTCCACATTGGGGTCCCTGTTCAATGGGGAGTCTGCTTCTCTCTCTCTCCCTCTGCCTGCAACACCCCCTGCTTGTGCTCGATCTCTCTCTCTCTCTGTCAAATAAATAAATAAAATATATTTTTTAAAAAGAATCTCATTTGGGGAATTTTGCAATTTTGCACTTCTTTCCAAGACATCTCTTTGCATCTTCTGAGCTAAAATATTGACCCCTAGACAACATGGTAGAGTGAAGACAATCTAGGTTTTGGAATCAAGCAGATCGAAGTTTCAGTCCCAGCCCAAACATTTCCAAGCTGTGTCTCCTTGGGCAAGTTACTTAACTAAACTTTCTAAAGACAGCATCTCCTATTTGTTGTTGGCCTTCACAGTCCCAGGAGCTATGCTAGACACTTACCATTCAGCAGCTCCAAACCTTTCACTTCACACTGATTATTCTAACACAGTGATTTGTAATTTTGGTTCACATTAGAGTCCTCTGAGAAGCTTTGAAAAAAGTTTGATGCCTAGGTCCCACTCTAATTTAACTGAGTCACAATCTCTGGGGGCCACTAGACCATCCCATCCCATTTTCATTGTTGGTATCATCTGCTGGCTTCCTACTCATCTCTCATTCATTGAGTACTTCAGCACATGGCTTACTTCTTGTCTGCCATCCTTTTGGAAATTTCAGCATTCATCTGAACTTCTGTGCCAACTTCTTGGCTTCCAAGTTCTTCGGCTTCCTTACCTCCAATTATATTTTCTTTTACCTAAGCTCTCCTGTTCCCACTCTTGAAATCAGCAAGAAATGCAACCAGCACCAAAATCTTGATTTTAAGCCTCCCATTCCTGACCAACACCTCTTATACTTTCAACTCACATTCTTAATATCTCCACTCTGTCAACTCTTTGATCTCAATTTACTTACCCAATCTATAGTCTGTAGTTCATTAATGTAATCACCTCTTGGATAAATGTTCCACTCTTTTGCCCCTGTCATATATTTGTCCCACAAAGTCCTAATCCTGTTTAAATTTAGTAATGTCCTGGTCTGTGTTTGTACCAATTTTCCAACCATTGAGAGAGAAAAACAATAACTGTTCTGGCACCTTTTTTCTGCCTACACCCACTCCCTTGATGAGTTCATCTAATCTCATGGCTTTAAATATCCCTACACTTGTTACTCAAAATGTGAGCTATAGTTCAAAAACATAGGAGTGCATTAGAAATTTAGAATCTCGGGTCCCATCCCAGACCCACTAAATCATAATCTGCATTTTAGCTAGATTCTGAGTGCATGAAAGGCAATGATCTATACCAATGGTTCTCAGCTCTGATTGCAAACTGGAATCAGGTGGAGAGTTAAACCTCTGCTATTGCCCAGGCCCACTTTCAGAGGTCTAATTTAAGTGGTCTAGGGTAGGGCCTGTACATGCATAAATTTTATAAATCACTGTTATTTTAATGTGTAGCCATGATTGAAAACCACTGGCTTAAATATAGACATCTCCCAAATTAGTATCTTCTAGACCAAACTTCTCCCATGATTTCCAAGCTCATAAGTCCAGCTACATACTCCACATATCTGCTCGGATATCAAATAGGCTTTACAAATTATACATATCCACAACCAAGATCCAAATCTTCTTCCCTAAACCTGCTTTTTTATAATTATTCCAATCTTAGTAGGTAAGTGACACTGTACTTATTTGGTTCCCCCCTCACCTCCTTTGGTGGCCCTTCTCATCCTTTTTGGCTCTCCTGTCTCTGTTCTACCTCTTCATGTTCAAATACTCCAGCGCACATTGTTCCTCTTAAGATCCAGAATCTCCTCAGATGATCTTATCTATATGATGATGATTTAAACATGATTAGCTTGCACAGATCTAACATATGCAAAAGATAATTACTAGTTTTCTTTATCCCTTCTCTAACCATTGTTTCTGCCAAAAATTTGGAAGTAATCTCTGATTCCTTTTCTTCTCCTGGTGCCTACCTCCAATCCATGTGCAAGTTCTATCAATTATACCTACAAACAACATTTCTTATCTGTTTACTTCTCCTATCTTAACTGGTACCATCCTAAGACTTAATGATAAAAATGTATTAGCAAACTGAGACTAAAAGCAGGATACCCTGGGCGCCTGGGTGGCTCAGTTATTGGGCAACTGCCTTCGGCTCAGGTCATGATCCTGGAATCCTTGGATCGAGTCCCGCATTAGGCTCCCTCCTCAGTGGGGAGTCTGCTTCTTCATCTGACCTCTCCCTCTCATGCTTCCTCTTTCTCATTCTCTCTCTCTCTCTCAAATAAATAAATAAATAAATAAATAAATAAATAAATAAAATTTTTTAAAAAAATTCGTTTTTAAAAAAAAAAAAAAAGCAGGATATCCTAACCTGATAACAGATAGCAAGCCTTTAACAAAAATCATACCAAATAGTGAATTTTAGAAACATTCTAATTTAAGTCAGGAAAAAGTCAATGAAAAATATTTCAGTCCACAACAGCAACAAAAAATATAATGTACTGAAGACTAAACCTAACAAGAGATGCAGAGGAAGTTACAAAACATTACTTAAGGGCACAGGAAAAAAACTAAAAAGAGAGATAAATACGTTTCATGAATTAAAAAAACTTGATATCTCAGTGTGTCAGTTCTTTCTAAATGAATCTGTAAATGCTATGCAGTTCCAATAAATATTCCATCTGGGTTTTTTTTTTAGTGTAACTTTACTTGCTGATTTTCACATTTGGATTCAGATATCAAGACTTCATGCAAAGCTATAATGATAAGTGAAATATTGACACAGGGATCAACAAATAGACTGATGGAACAGAATAAAGGAATTGCTATAGAGGAATAGAGGATTGCTATAGTCTGAATTGTGTTCCCCCCAAATTCATATGTTGAAGCTCTAACTGACAATGTAACAGTATTTAGCTATGGACCTTTGGGAGGTAATTAGGTTTTGATGAAGTAATGAGGGTAGGACTCTCATGATAGGATTAGTGCCCTTATAAGAAGAGATACCAGAGAGTTTGCTCTATCTTTCTCTCTCTCTCTCTGTCTTGTGAGAACACATAATGTTCCCTGAGACTACCCCTTCAGTGTCAGCCTCAGAGTGAAAATGCATGAAGAAAAGCTGCCCCAGCTGGTACACAGACCAGGGGAGCAAGAGAAGCAAGCTTGTTGTTGTATGACACTAAATTTGATATACAGAAAAAACTTAAAGGTACAATGTTGTTTATGTATGTATATGTGTATATATACACACATACATTATATAAATACATATACATATACATATATACACATATACATATCATCAAATCTATGTATATATGTAATATGTATAATAAAAATAGGAATAATAAACACTAAATTTAAGAGAGCGGTTATTTTTCAGGATAAGAACAAGGGATCCTTATTTTCCCATATTTTGCTTCATTTTCCCTCAGAGCATGTGTTTGTTAATTGTTTCCCTCTCCCTCTCATTAAAATGTGAATCCTACAAAAGCAACTAACTTTTCTTACTTGTTGACTGCTGTGATCCAAGCATCCAGTATATTGCCTAGCACACAATAAGAACTCAATAAAAAAAAAAAACTCAATAAAAACTTGTCGAAAAAATAGAGTTGTTTACACATCGATAAGTAAGGACAATATAATTGGCCTTGCGGGAGTTATACTGAGGGTTAAAGGCGCGTGGGTCTCTGAGCAGACGTAGTGTTGAGCCTATCATCTAGGTACTTGGTTATGTCAGTCTCCTTTCTTGTTCTATTCCGAATCTTCAGTTTCTCTGTTGAACTATCTCAATAATGTATATAGCCCTCAAGGTGTGGGCTCTACTTCCTCTTAGCTGTAAAATCTTAAATTGTTAACCACTCTATGTCATGGTTTCCTGATCTACAGAATGGGGACAGTAATACCCACCTTATAGGTTGCTTGAGAGTATTAAATGATATAAAGTTATTGAGCACTTAGCACAAGACATGACACATATTAAGTGCTCAGTAAATATTAGCTGTTTTATTGCTGCTACTCCTACTACAACCACCACCTCTACTACAATATAGGCAGTTGCTTGTGTGGTATAAGTTCAAGAGTATTTGGAAGGTTTCTTTACTAAAATAATATCTTTTACACCAGCCTGCCATTTATATATTAAATTTCACCATATAGAATTATTCTTTTGGTTTATGTCTTGTCCATTCCAGCTGCCTGTTATAAACTTCATTGAAAATACGCTGCCAATAGTTTCACATCATTAGCTTTATGTGATATCTGATTTTCCGCCATTCCTGGGAGAATGGCGAACATGAGGGACTTGAGTATAAGCTTGGGAAGAGAAGTAAAAGGACAAATTCCAAAGGAAAACTTGGGTTACTTGCTCCTTTTTAGGGATTGTCTTGTTCAAAATTTCTTCAAGTCATCATTTCTCAGCAGGAACCAACTCTAGTGTCTGTTACTTGTAATGTGGGTGAGAGGATGGAAATCTGTGAGACATGTTTATTCTCTTAGGGTTCCCAAGTGTTCCATGTTCTGAAGACTATTACTAGCTGTTTTATGTCCTATCATCTCTTTAACTATTGTAGACCTGCCAAGAGAAACCAACCCTGAACTCACTACATAGGTGCTATTGGCCCGACTTCTTCCTGGGCCTGTGAATATTATCCTTAGCTCTTCTGATTATAAGGGTACATTATTTTGTTCATATCTTATTTCATGGACACATGCTTAGGACTCTTTGAAGTGAATTCTGGAATGATTATAATTGGTGTGCAAATATTTGCAAAGTTTTGTGCAAATACCTATACTTAGCTGACCTCTTTTTTTAAACAACCTTATTAAAGTATAATTTAAACATCACAAAATTCACCCGTTTTAAGTATACGATTCATCTATCCTCATTACATTTATAAAATTCTGCAACCATCACTGACTGTAGTCCAGTTTTAGAATATTTATGGTTGCCTTCTGGATGCATTCCTTGTACCATTATTTAGTATTCTTGATGGGAATCTTAGAAAATATCTAAGCTTTAGCTACATTGTTTTATGGAATAGGTGTCTTCCAACAAAGTGGTACAAAAAAATTTCTATAGAATTAATACAGATTTAAGTGACCAAAAGCTTTTATACTTCTCATACAAGTAAAAATGTATTTAGTGACATGTGTGGGAGAAATATGGAAAGCATGCAAAAGACTGACTGATTTGAATCTTCTTATGAGGGCAGGATTGCATTAGGACTAGTAACCAGTAATTGCCTCAAAAGACAAATGAATATTCCAGTATCTCAACACAGCAAAAGTTTATTTCACCAGGTTTAATGCAAGTTGGTGGGGATTTTCCCCCAAGCAATGACTCGGGATATAGGTTCTACCCATTTTGTGACATCATCATCTCAACATATATCTTCTGAGATCATAAGAGGAGAAGAAAAAGATGGAGAAGAAGCACTAGGTCTTAATCCCCTGGACCTAAAAGTGGTACACATGACGTCTGTTTAGAGCCCATTTGTCAGAATTAGCTGCATGGCCCCAACTTGACTGCAAAGGAGTTTAGGAAAGTAGGTTAACACTTAGATAATTATGTGCTAAAGCCATAGTGGCCAGCCTTTGGTGTCGTTTGTTTTTTTTTTTTCTTCTCCTTCTGCCCCTTCATCAAGCCCACAGAATGGCTAACACCTCACAATCTTCTGATTCCACATTTTTTGCTTTTAGAAATTAAATTCACTCTTGGTCATTTAAAATGTGCAGTTCTAGCTAGATTGCGATACCATGTTCACCAAGTAATAACACAAGTGAATATACCTGTCTTCAGGCTACAAAAGCCTCCTCTAAGATGGTCAGTTCTGTACAACAAACTGTTTTACTTCATCAATTCAGCAAGATTAATTCTTTGTAAAATTCATACATCTGTACCAATAGATATCCATGTTTTTATGAATCCTTATTTCCAGTTTTATTGAGATTTGATTAAAAATATATATATACTTAGACAATACAACATTTTAAGGTGTGCAATGTGATGACTTAATATACATATACATTACAAAATTATTACCACTATAACGTTAATTAACACATCCATCACTTCACATTATTACCAATGTGTGTGTGTGTGTGTGTGTGTGTGTGTGTATTTAAGAATCTTTAGATTGTGGGCACCTGAGTGGCTCAGTCAGTTAAGTGACTGCCTTTGCCTCAGATCACGATCCTGGAGTCCAGTCCCACATCGGGCTCCCTGCTCAGTGGGGAGTCTGCTTCTCCCTCTGACCTTCCCCCCTCTCATGCATTCTCTTTCTCCCATTCTCTTTCTTTCAAATAAATAAATAAATAAATAAATAAATAAATAAAATCTTTAAAAACAAATCTTTAGATTGAATCCATTACTTAACCAGCTCAATAAATCACCAATGATTTTGGTTACTGATTATCCTTATTTAGTGTTTATGATAAATGTCACGAAGGGATGCCTTTCCCTATCTTCTCATTTCCATTTCCTCAATCTTTGTCATACTCAATAACATCGTACAATGATGTACTCCAGGTCAGGAGCCTAAAAACAAAAGCTGCCAAAAAGGCCAGGAGACATGGGGTCTAGCTCTGGCTCCTGCTACTAATTAACTATATGACTTCAGGTGAGTCTCTTAATCTCTCTGAGTTGTCTTCCTTATCTGAAAAAAAAAATTATAAGATCTGCCAGTGATAAATGAGTTGTCAGGGTGACCTCCAAAAAGCAGCCTTGTAGTTGCTATTGCTAGCTAATTCTCCCTGCTTGCGTTCTAAGGGCTTCTTCTCTAAGACCCTTGCTCCAGGAGTCCCAGTCTGTCCCTCAGTTTTTGTGGTGCTTCTCTCCAATTATTATAGATTGAAATATAAGTTGTGTTTTTATAGTTTTTTTTGGCTCATTAAATTCCCTTATACTTTTATACCCCCAGTATAATGTCACATCTCTGTCTCAGCTTCCTCACTCCCCCAAAATGCAAAATCCTTTTTGACTGAACTTTATACACTTCATCTCTCTTTTCTAGGTCAGACGTGCTCTCGTTATTTATACAAAATTCTGACTCAGTAGCATTCCAGGATCCAGAACCAAACTCCAAATTCTTTGGCATACAGCCTAGGAAAAATGATCTTTCTCATTGTTATGCAAGCTTTCTCTCTCTCTAACACTCCACATCCCTTAGACATCCCTTAGATGTCTAAGCTTTTTCATACTCCTGCTCTAGTGGGGACCAGAACATCTCCAGGCCATACTTTAAGGTCTGAGTCAGGGGTAATGTAGGACATTAACTCATTAACAATAAAATTGTCTTTTCTTACTCTAAATTTTGCCAGACATTGTTTTCAATTAGCAAATTGGGAGAGGGAGCGGTTTTTCTTCCCCCTTTTTTGCACACCCATTCTGTATACAGGGTACTTGGGAAGCTCAAAGGAATCCATGTAAATATAAATGGCCTATATTTATACAATAGGTATGGAGCAAACTCAGATACAGGGTGGAGGTATACATGGGACCATCCTCTATAATTTATCTTTCCCTGGTTGCTTTTAGAAAGAAAAAAGCTAGAATCTTCATACATCTTAAGTTTAGAGGACTTTTATTATTTGTATGGCTGGCATACTACCACTCAAATATAATCATATCTATTTTTCATCCCTATTGGGTTCTGAAGAATAATGCGTATCTCTTTCCTTCTGTAAATCATAGCAACGCATGGACATTAATCTCTACCCAATCTGATTCCCAGTTGCACCACTAACTGAAATGTATCCTGCTTTCGTGTCTTCATTCACTGCCCTATCTTTCAATTTATATTTTAGACTATCATATGCGACAGCAGTCAGAAACCTATTTTATTTCAAAATGATACAACAATCGTGAACATTCAGATACATTTATGTATTTTAAAAATCAGCAACTCAAAGACATTTAGGGTTCCATTATGAAATATAAATGGCTACCGTTCACTGCTATTTACTATCTGAGTACTTTTATAAAACCAACAAAAAATGGTTTCCATTCTTCTGGCCAACCATGAGGGAGAATTCTTTCTCAAAGTGGTGTTCTACCACAACTGTAAGTTCAGTCACTCTTTGTGGTAGAAACCCAAGGCTTACACTGGTATCTGAAATGATGGGAAGAGTAAGTTCTGTTTTATTTTCAGAAACATGACAAGAAAAGGAGAGGTTGGGGAAAAGTCTGAGTATTTCTAGCTCTTGGGTGTGTATTGACTGATGGATTCACAGCTCTGCAAACTTGTGCATGGGGAAGAAGGAGGGATAAAGAGTGTATGTAGGTACACACTTTAATAAAAGTGTCCTTTTATTGTTGTGGTAGGAAGAATTCTACAAATTCATCCCCTCTTCCTGACCAGATAGCATTCCCTAATATGATCATCACTGCTATGATTATATTGTTATATGGCACAGTTGACCTTTAGAGAGGGTGATTATCTCAGTGGGCATTATCTAGCATATGAGCTCTTAAAGACAGAAAAAATTTTCTGGCTGGTGGCGGAAGAAAAAAGCAGAGGGGGAAGTCAGATTCAAAGCATGAGACAGGGGTGCCTGGGTGGCTCAGTCAAGTGTCTGCCTTTGGCTCAGGTCATGATCCCAGGGTCCTGGGATGGAGCCCCACATCAGGCTCCCTGCTTGGCTGGAAGCCTGCTTCTCCCTCTCCCACTCCCCCACTTGTGTTCCTTCTCTCGCTGTGTCTCTCTCTGTCAAATAAATAAAATCTTAAAAAAAAAAAAAGACAAAGCATGAGAAGAATGTGAAGTGCTATTGCAGATTAAAATATGGAGAGGACTATGTCAGAAAGAATGCAAGTGGCCACTGGGAGCAGAACGTGTGCCTGGCTATCATCAGCAAGAAGAGGTCCCCAGACCTTAGTCCTATAACTGTAAGGAGCTGAATTCCGCGACAACCACATGATCTTGGAAGTGAGTCCTAGGTTTCCAGATGTGAGTGCAGCTCAGCCGACAACTTATTTTCAGGCTTGTAAGACCCTAAACAGAGATTCCAGTCACATCGTGCTATACTTTTGGCCTGTGGATCTATGAACTAATAAATGGGTGTTATTTTAAGCCACAAAGTTCATGGTAATTTGTTAGGCAGCAATCAAAAAACTAATATATTAATGAATTAATATTGTCCCAGGACCATGGAGCTCCCGAAGGCATGGATCATGTCATCTCTACGGAAAAGCACACAACCCCTAATGCAGTCTTCTGTCCAGTGATACTCCAGAACTGTTAGCTGGTGACAAGTAAGCTCACTGGGCCAGGTGCAATTGCTCAATGTGCTCATTGCACTTGGAGTATCATTGAGCTGCTTCTCTGGTTCACTGGTACTATTAAACTGCTGGCTGGAAAACAAGGGCAAGAGAGCCAAGGGGTTCAGCTTAGGTTCTCTCTTCCTGTACAACAGATAGGAAGGATCCCTCGGGCACACACGAGTTTAACAGCAACATCGTGTGGTCTTAAATAAGCCAGACTAGGCTCCCTCTGGGACCAGGGAGATGATATCAGGGATAAAAATAAACCACTAGGCACTTGCTGCCCTCGTTCTTGGGCTGATGGGCCAGATGATGAAGTTGCACTTTTAACATGATCATGAGAATGGAAAAGGTTCACTCCTCCTTCAGTTCTCATTAGAGTCTTTGTCCAGAGAAAGGCTATATTTACAGGTGCTTTGCAAAACATAGTTCCCTTCCTGTTCTCCGCAGAGAGGGCAGAAGTGGTCACTGTAATGTTGGCTTGCTTTCCCTTCCGCCTCCATCTCTTCCTTTTCTTCCTCCTTTCTTCCCTTCCCCTGCCCCCAATTTCTAATTTCATTTTTGTCCTATTGAGCTATTTGGTTGGGAGAGTGAGAGCCCCAGAGCAGTGGCAGAAAAAACCTCAGCCTCTCAGAGTGAGATAAATGCCCTTTATTCTTATTTGAGTTTCTCACTGCCTAGAGTGTAAGGGTAGAAAATAGAACAGTCTAACAGAAGCAGAGAGCAAGACCTTTTCCATGGTGTTTGGAAAAGACTAAAATAGGGGGCAGAAAGGAGGATGAGGTGACCCTGTTCCTGTCCCTTGGCAGTCACTCAGTCAACATTTCTGGAGTGCAATGACATTTACTGTCATTTCATGTCATGTCACAAAATAGGGTACAAAATGGTTTCAGTACAAGTACCCACTGTGTGCCCAGACATTTGCTGTCTGTTCTAAGTCTTCAAAAGTAACAGAAGATTTGGTCCCTGCCCTTAAGAACTAATAAGGTTGCCAAAGAGCAGAGAGCCCATCTATGAAAAAGCAACAGTCATGGTTTTTGAGATGCAGAGAAAGTGTCTTTGCAGTGTGTGGTTAGGAAGGAAAATTGAAATATAGTTTCATGGATGCAGGGTGAAATAGGAATGAACATTCTTGTGCCCAGCTGTCACAGAGTTTTCATATTGTTATGAGCTGAACTGTGACCCCTAAAATTCCTCTGTTGAAGCCTTGACTCTCGATGTGACTATATGTGGAGAAGCACCTTTAGAGAGGTAATTAAAGATAAATGAGGTTATAAGGTTGGGGAGCGAACCCAAAAGGACTAACATCCTTATAATAACAAAAAGAGACACCAGGGGGGTATGTGCACAGAGGAAAAGGCCATGTAAGCATGTGGAAAGTTGGTGGCCATCTGCCTGCTAAGGAGAGAATTGTCAGGAGAAGCTGATTCTGCTGACACCTTGATCTTGGACTTCCAGCCCCCAGAAAGTATGAGACAATAAATTTTTTATTGTTTAAGCCACCTAGTTTGTGGTATTTTGTGATGTTAACCCTATCAGATTAACACTCATGTGAAGGAGGATTGTTCTTAAGCCTCAATTCCTGGTTCTCAGTGCCAGATGAGGATCACCCTAAAGTCACTTACTCTCATGGTGAAAAGCTTACGTGGCCTAACAGCGGTGGATGTATCGGCACTGGAGGATACAGGCAGGTTCTGCATCACTTTCAGCTAGATGACCTTTTGTAGGTCGTGTTACTTATCTGGGGCATTCTTGTCTCTTTGGTGAATTAGGAGGTGAATAAGAATAACATTTTAATGCATGGATATAAAGTTCAAGGTGAGGATCATAATAACCTTGTCATATTTTTTAAAACACGAATGCTCCACTGCTTTGCTTCCTGTTCCTATTGAGGGTCCCCAGTTTTAATATTACAGGTCATTTCAGGTCAGTAAGGTCTACCGTCTTATAAACCCACTTCTTGCTCTTGATAAGACTTCTGGTCCCTAAAGAATCAGCACCTTCTTCCTTTTAGCTGGGTAGAGTCAAGAACATAATTCATCCTATGGTACTACCATAAGGAGCTAGGTGAGAGGAAAATGCCTCTTCTGAGGTCAAAGTTGAGGGGAACCATGAGAGTGGTGAGTCTCTCGGATATCAGATTGCTTAATAGGTGAGTCTCAGTTTAGGAAACACTAATGTCTCCTCCTGCTGCTTCGTGTTCACTCTTAGAAAAGGTGCCCCCAGCTCTGGAGGAGGTGTGTGGAGTAGTATGATTTCTCATTGTCAGAGAGGAACCCCCACCTTAACTCCCTTTGCTTTTCATTAACTAGGCATATCTTGGCTATAATTGTCCATTCAGACAGCCTGAATACGGGTCTGCTCACAGAGACCGGGGGCCTGGATACAAGAATGGAATTTTGAGCTCATAGACACAGACTTCCTGGTTCTCCCCTGATGCTAAGTCTAGTTACTTCTCCCAACCTGTTCCCAACTTCCACTATGCAAATGCACACACCACCCACCTGCACTGGGGAGGCCAAGAACCTCCTGAAGCCCATACTAGAAATTCTGAGTACATCTGAGTAAGTGGCAGAATGATTAAGCATCTCTTTCTTTGGCTTTGATGAGCCTCTAACCCAGGCAGAAGATTTATTTCTGTTGTCAATGTTATTTTAAGGCTCAGGGAGTAGTTGTCTACCTGGTTCTTCAGCCAATCATAGGCAATGGTACAGAGAGGACTGGCAGGCAACAAGGTCCACTGGGGATAGGGCAGGTTATTTTGAGCTTCTCTTATTCTTAGCCAGCAGCCTGGGGCGTTGGTGTCTGCACATGATTCAGTTTTGCCTGGTGGTGGTAGCGGCAGGACACTTTGCTTCAGGTGCTTAGCATTCAGAATCACAGAAATGAATTATGGGAAAAGCAGTTTCCTGAGGCCAGCTCAGTCTCCCAGTAGACCTGGAGGGTCAGGAGGAAGATTTCACGTAGGCAGCTGCTATGTAAGCAGATGCAGATGCCAGTGCCCACAGGGGAACCTGGAACTTAAAACAAAAAAAACAATCAACCCCAAACCAAAACATGTCTGCTCTGATTTAGAGTTCTGAGAAACTAAGGCCTCCATCATTCTGATGTGACAAGACTGGCAAGGGACAGGGCGATGGGGAAGGGGCTGGTAAAATGCATTAGGGAAGGGATGCCTCACTTTTTGTGTCCCTCCCTTAGAGAGCAGCAAAGGAGACCCAACACCTGCACCTTCAGTGGGTCACACACTAGGGGAATAGTTACTCTGGTTTCCGGAAAGCCCTTCCCCATTGTCTCTACACTTTCAAATCCTTGATGTGCAGAATTCTTTAATAATTCTAACCCTTTTCTAACTTTCCATAGGAATGTTTAGCACAGCGCTGGCCACATTGTAAGTATTCATTAAGTGTTGAATTAATGGCCCACATTGATGGCTTTCATACTTTAAAAAAATCATCAGAACACTTTCTTTCAAATATAATCTTACTCTAAATAGATAGAGGAAGAACCACTCTGATTACACTGGTGTTGAGGGGGATGGGAGTAGCAGGGCTATGTCTCTCAGCTCTCCTTCACTATATCCTATGGGAAAGAGTCAAGAATGTTAAGACTCCCTCAGCAAGGATTCATCAAGTCTCTATGGTTTTCCCATCCCCATAAGCATTCTGAAGGGTTTCAAAGGAGTAGAAAATTCTATCATGGAGAGGACAGAGTTTAAGATGGACAATAAAATGTATGCATTAAATACATATGAGAGAGAACCAGGAAACCATGAGGAAAGAAAATATCACAATGGGCTGGATTCCACAGGAAAGGTTGGCTTTAAGCTAGGTCTTAAAATAAATGCAAGATTTCAGTTTACGCAAAGAGTGGAAAGTGCTCCAGATTGAGGCTACAGCGTAAGCAAAAGCACAGGAGTAGAAATGAGCATAGCAGTTGGCACCAGCATGGAAGAAGGGGAGTGGTAGCAGAGCAGCCTGACTATGTAAGTAGAAGAGGGTGTGTGTGTGTGTGTGTGTGTGTGTGTGTGTGCGCACATGTTGGGAGGGGTGGGATTTACAAAGCAGCAAGTTGGAGTCAGATGATGGAGGTCTTGAAAGTGTGCCAGAAGAATTTAGGAGCTGATATACTGTGACCTAGAGAACACACACATGAAAACGACGCGAGTCCACAAGTCTAAGTAAGAAAGTTACTGCATTAATCCAGGTCAAGGAAGGGAAGAAACTGAGGAGCCTGGAAAGGATTAACTCAGAGGATACCAGTTCCAGAGTCAGATATGTAAAATTACCTCTGTGCTGTTTTCCTTTGCTGGAAGGGTGGGGTATGGAAATTTCTAAACAATTGGTTCACTTTTTTCCTCTACTTGAGGAAATCATTGTATGAATTTTTAAAATTTTTTTAAAGATTTTATTTATTTAACAGAAAGATAGATAGAGAGAAAGAGAGAGAGAGATCACAAGTAGGCAGAGAGGCAGGCAGAGAAAGAGGGAAGTAGCTCCCTCCCGAGCAGAGAGCCTGATGTGGGGCTTGATCTCAGGACCCTGAGATCATGACCTGAGCTGAAGGCAGAGGTTTTAACCCACTGAGCCACCCAGGCGCCCCATCATTATATGAATTTTGAATAATAAAAGTTCTCTGTATCTCTTTAGACTGTGATTTATTAAATCCTAGATTTTTGTATTAGATTATTAAGTAATTCTTGGTGGTTATCTCTAGTAATACTATTCTTATGAAAAGAAAGGATGCCTTTCCCAGTGTATTAGGCTGCGGTGATGTACCTTCTCAGGTTGTTATAGTAAAACAAATGGATTATGTCAATAAAAAAAAGAAAAGAAAAAACTACTTCTTAATGTGACTCAGGCCTTGTTGATTTGGACTGGGCCAAAGCAATCTGGAAAATTACTATTTGCACTTTCTTGCAAGCTGTATATCCGGCTCCTTGGCAATCCTTTTTAAACCAAGTTCCATCGTTAGTCTACAGGAACACCGGCCATCTGACTACTCCAGGCAGTCCAGTGCATTTCCAATAAAGACAAACAGCCCAGGGAAGGCAGCTTCTAACTGAGTACTGGCTTGAGCCAGTACCGACCTGTTTGGAGGCATCAGCTTAGTGTGGCATCGTGTTTGGTGGCATTCAGATTGTATATACAATGAGGATTTATTTTAAATGTCTGAAGAAAATTATACAATACAATTGGATTGTAAGGATCCTGGGAATATTTGCTAGAGTTAGAAGCTCTAAACAAGAAATTTAAACAGCCTGGTCTGCACAAGCAGTGAGGCATTTGCCTCAAGAAATGTTTTCGAATCTGAAGTTAGTGCATGTATTCCTTCTTATGTCTGTAGTGCTACAGGCAGCCTTTGCCAATGCACAACCTGACCGTGATTCAAATACCTCCATGTGGGGTCCAATTTTAGGTTTCCTCTCTAGGTTAGGATATTAGAGCAAAGAAGTGGCAGTGGTGAAAATCAAGGGATTGCAAGGTCTAGGCAAAGGAAGTTCAGAGAGAAGAACAGAGAAGAACACATCAGTATAGGTAACTATACCAGCTAAGAACATTCTCTGTACCTTGGAGATATGATGAGTGTCATTATCATGAGTGAGTATGACTCTTTATGAGAGAAATAAGAAAGAATAAAGAAACCAAGGCTAGGAGGCTAGGATGGGGCCAACATGTCACTGTGAGGGCCATCTATTGAGAGGTATTTAATAAGAAATTTAAAATAATTAATTCTACATATTCAATATATTTCTAAATAAATGAACTTATAGGAACTAAAGAACTACAAGTTAATTGAAGTACCTGCCGTTATGGAGTTTACATTACAGCGCGGAGCAGGGGACAGGCAAGAAACGAAAGAAACAGATTGTTTCCCTGAATGATCTCATCCGGCTCCATGGCTCTATTTACCATTTATATTCTAACTCATAAATTTAAATATCTAGTCCTGATGTCTCCCTAGGACTCTAGACTCATTTATCCAATTTCTAGTTTAATATCTCTGCTTAGGTCTTATGGGCCCCTCAAGTTGAACATGACCAAGAGAGAATTCTTGATTTTTTTTCTCAAAATCTGTTCCTCCGATAGCATATCCTATCTTGATGAATGGCCTCACCACTCCTCCAGTTGCTCAAATGAAGACCTAAGAGTATCTTTGGTTCCTCTCTTTTCTTTACCTTCCTGCTTCCAATCTGTCAGCAGCTCTTGTCAATTCTACCATCAAAATACCTGCTAGATCTGACCATCCTCACCACCACCATAGTTATCATCCCAATCTGCCTGTTATTATCTCTCATCTGAACAACTGCAAGAGTCTCCTAACTGGTATCCCTGCCTCCACAATTTTATCATCTAATCCACTCTACACAAAGCAGTCAAAATGATCTTACACACTATGAATTAGATCATATTACTCTTCCACTTAAAAACTGATGACTTCCCGTGAACCTAAGAATTAAACGAGAACACTTTTTCAAGGTTTCCCACAAAGTCGGGTCAAGATCCAGCCCTAGCTTATTTCTACAATCTTATCTCCTATCAGCCCTTTTCTGTCTTCTGCTCACTAAGCCCAAAGCACACTGGTTTCCTCCCTATTGGTTAACCCAGCCCAAGCCCCTTCCCTCAACTTGCCCTCTACCTGTCCTTTGCCATTCATCTTCCCTCTGCCTGTTGCTATTTTTCCCTGGTTCTTCACATGGCTTGATCCTTCTTATCTTTCCAGATAACTGCCTCGGAGCAACCTTCCCTGGTTATCTAAAATAGACCCAACTCTATTTTTCTGGCATGGCACCGTATTTATTTTTTTCATCATACTTATTGCAACTTGAAATCACTTAAGCTGCATGGTGTGTGTGTGTGTGTGTGTGTGTGTGTGTGTGTGTGTGTGTGTGTGTGTGAGTGTGTGTGTGTGTGTGTGTGTTTTTCTGTGTGTGCACACATTTATGGCTCTACCATTAGGCTGCAAGATCCAGGAATGCAGGAGCAATGACCATCTAATGTCCATGTCCAATTCAGTAAAAAATGCTCTAAATGAACAAATGAATGAAGAAAGATTCTGAAATATAGGCATCATGAAGGTCTGGAGATACTAAAACTATGAGTTATCTAGGCCCCAGACCTTTACACCAAGGTCTATTCAGGTTAGTTATAAACTTTCAGGATAAGATCAGAGCCAGAGATTACTATGGCCAGGGCACATGGTATGGAAGCCAGAGCAGTAATTTCACCTGTATTATGTCAAAGAGAAAAGACTGAAACAATAAATTCAAGTCTAGCATGAAGTTGGCCCTGATAACCAATCTCCAGGGAACACAAAACTTTCCTTTTATTAGAAGCAGAATACTACTTAACAAAAAGAAATAAATGCTTTGGCATTAAGCAGATCTTGGTTTGAATACCAGCTTCACCACTGACAAGCTGAGTGACTTTGGGCAATTTATTTAGCCTATCTAAGCATCACTTTTCTCATCAGTAAAGTGGTTACAATGATACATCTACTGCATAGGGTTATTGTAAGAACTAATGAGGATAAAATGTAGGACAGAATCTAGCACATAATACAAACAAAAAGTTAATAAGAAGAATAAGAATGAGGATGAGAAAAAAGAGAAATGACCTCTCACAAGTTTATGCAGTCCTAGGATTCTGTCTCTATCATTGCCTTGGCTTGGGTTCTCAAGAAGGTGACTGTGATGGCCTGGCATGGTTACATCAATTATAATCTCAAGACTGTGACCATACCAAAATCCAGTCAATTCATCAGGAAAAAATAGAATCATTCAAGCTAATTAGATGTCCCAAGACTCAGATCATGGGTCAACAGTGGCTTACTAGCCCAGTAGTTCTATGCCACCAATATCCACGTGGGTCACTTGATACTAACACCTCCTCATACTTTGAGGTATAGATTAATTGGTGTAGCACAGAGTCACACATGGCCATGGAACCAGGAGAAGCTTCAATATGGCTTCCTTCAAAAAATACCACAAATGCAGTACAGTCAAAAGAAGTCACTTAGCTCCAGAATGAGGGCATAAATTCTGAGAAGTAATCATACCAATAGTTGTTCTTGATGCACAAATAGAAGCAGCAATGAATTGTCAATCCTAAAATTAGAAAGGAATATTTTCTATGAAAATTTTTAGTTCATTATTGACTTTAGAGGCTCATTATACAAGTACTAAAATATGGAATTTTATGATTACTTTGTATAATTATATATAGACAAAGAGAGCCAAACTCCCTTTAAAACCAGTGGGAGATATGCACGAAGGAGGAGAGATAAAATTGGCCCCTATGTATTTTTCAATTTTTCCTGATGTAGAATTCAATATTTCAAAATGACAAAAGACTCCTCTTGTTTTCAAATAGACTATAAAGCATGATAACAATAATTTATTTACATAGCTGTGTTCTTCTGGGAGCTCACAGCATTTTGCAGCTGTTCTCTTAGCTATTTTCATATTGGAACAGGTAAGAGTTTTTATTCCCTGCTTTTTTTCCAGCTACAGAAACTGAGGCACAGAGTGGTCAAGACGTTTATTAACAATAGTACTATAGGCTGTTAATACATTTGTGTTTTAAAATGGGATTAATAAGAATGTCTGCCTTATCTCAAACTGTTGCTATAAGGGCATGGATAAGATGCCTCTTGTAAGACTTCAAACTATCTTAACCTTACCTCCCACTCCAGCTACTACTGCATTGTTTACTTCCCTGAAGACTTCTAACCTGACATTGCTTCATCTTGGATCCAATGCTGCTATCTCTTGCTCCCTACCCTGTGGTTTTGAGGACATCGAGGATTTGGATGTCCTTGGGGCCAGCCTTGACCAATGGGAGCCAGAGTTGATGGATGAATGCTTTCCACATTTTCCCTATAGTCTGGTAATTTTGAGATATACTCTTTTAGATACCTCAGTTTCCCAACCACCCACAGAGATACTGAACTCAAGGACTCCATGTATTGTCTTTTCCATCCTTCCCTGTTTCACTTCTCCATCTTTCTCCCTGGAATTACTCCCCAAATACATTACCTGCACCTAAGCCACTCCTATGGGCTCTGCTTTCAGGATAACTAAGGCCAAGAAAGGATGACATGAAATAATATAAATGAGAGAAATTGGGTGCCTGGGTGGCTCAGTTTGTTGAGCAACTGCCTTAAGCTCAGGTCATGATCCTTGAGTTCTGGGATCGAGTCCTACATGGGCTCCCAGCTCCATGGGGAGTCTGCTTCTTCCTCTAACCTTCTCTCCTCTCATGCTCTCTCTCACTTTCTCTGTCTCTCAAATAAATAAATTAATCTTTAAAAAAGTTAAAAAATTAAAAAAAATAAATGAGAGAAATTGAAAACCCCAAAGTGCTATGTAATATAAGCTATTAATATTACTTATGTACTTATGTAACATTAGCAGCATTCATACCAATTATAACCATCATAATTAATGCTCACATTGAAGCTATTGAAGAGCTGAAACAAAAATTGACAGGTATTTTTGAGACTGTGGAATCACCATAAATCAATAGTATGTCTTCTTCCAGAGGAACACAAAAACTTCAAGAGGTATGCAGGCAAAGAGTTAAGGGAATCAATTTCCAGTGTCATCTCAACTTCCATATGTATAATTCGTAAAACTGATCTACCTGAGAACATGCCTACAGTCAAGGTGACCTACCAAGGTTTCTCTTTCTCCTTTCACAATCATCCTCTCCCTATACAAAAGAGAAACAGAAAATTCATCTTTACTTTTACCATAATGGATCCCATCTTCAGGAATATGAGAGTCCTAAGAGAGCAAAGCAAAGAGAGCACTGGTAAGAAATAACTTACATGAACCTGTCACTTCCTAATGGTCCTGAAGCTTCTCTTCAGTGTGCTGTTAATTTACACACATAGATTAAAAATGCTGTCATAAACAGAACATGTACTTTTGTATACGTGTAGGACAAAATGTTTCTAAAATTCTATCTAGCGTATGATGCTCAGAACTTTAGAAAACCAGTTTCATTTAATTAGGAAAAAAATCTTTTTCCTTAGCTGATACACTTTACTAATTTGGTAAATGAATAATTATAAGCAACAATTTTCAGCAATAAAACTAAATTACTAATCTACCTATATATAATGATTCTCAGCATCTTCCTTTCTGTGTACCCTGAGTTTTAAAGGCACTTCTAGAAAATTTATATTAGAAAACTGAATTATAGCATATAACATATATATATGTGTGTATATGTATGTGTCTATAGCCCATAAAGCAAATTCTAAAATGCACAATTTCCAATTTTTTAGTTTGTTTTTAACTTCTTTTTTTGAAATTATTTTGGAATTTGCCCTTTTTGCCCAAGATATAAATGTATATCTTGGGGGAGATACTTTGAGATTTTGAGACTGTCCTAGTTCTCTATAAAATTTGCAGGCTATTTTTAGCATCTGTTCAAAAATCTTATCTTCTACAATTGTTACTGTGGTGTTCTAGTTCCCTCATTTTTCCTGCATTTGTTCATTGGAATTCTTATGGAATAGCTATCCCTTCTCTATTCATTCATTTGATTATGTTTTATATCAATATGGACTCACAGATATTTCTTGTATCTTGATGGGCTATAATCCTGTGCTGTTGTTATTTATTTCGTTTCTCAAATTATTCCAGCTTTGATCATTGGTATCTTTAATAACTGGAGAAGAAACCCCATTTCAAGTCAGATGGTTTAAATTACTGACTTTCAACAAAATGGAGGGACTAGTTGAATTATCAGCGGACTGATCATGAAAAACAATGTCGATGAGAGAACTCTGTAACTTTTTATATGTGGTCTAGAAGATGCTCAAAAAATTAATTGACATTGTAATAAGAAAACTTCCATTTCCATATACTTATTTAGGTGGACAAGATTTCTTTTTTTCTTAATTACTCATAATTACTCCTAAAGAAAAAATAGCTATTACCCACCATTGTAACAAAAAATTTTAAAAAATTAATATACAGAAATAAAAGTATGTGAGGGTAATCAATAAAATGCGTTTAAGTATATTATTATAATATTCTGTAAGGTAAGTAGAAAAGAGACACAAGTTCAAGAAGAAAATGTGTCCACATATTTTTAAATGGATAAGGTTGGGTATCAAACCTCTATAGTATTTTGAAAACGTTGGATATATTTATAGGGATAATACAACAGTTTATTTAACAAGTCAATATTTATAATATGCTAAAAAAGATATCCTTTCCAACTGTCAAACTTATGATACAAGCTAGATGTTAGTCTAAACATGTACCAGAAGTACAATGTTTTTCAAAAGTCTTTTGGGAATTACATAAGAAGAAAAGAAAGAAAAACTGGTACAAATGATTGGCAAAAGTTTGGCAACGTTTTAACAAAGTGGGCGAAATAGCTAATTATCTATAACTCAACCTAAGTTCACAAACATGCTTTGGCCAGACCTGGGTTGTGAAAGTTCCCAGGGGCACTGTGGTTGCTTGGTGGTGGGCTCTCGGGACTGCTTGGCTTTCTTGGAGCACGTGCCCAGGGGGCCACGCCCTTCAGCAGAACCTTATGAAATGGCATTATGAAATAAGGTATGGGTAGTTTTGCAGGCTACAGCCCTCTTCCTAGGACCTTTCCTTTCTCACTCTCTTCTTTCAACTACCTTTAGCTAAAAGCTACTCATAGAAGAGGAGATGTGTTCTTTTTTTTTTTTTTTAAGATTTTATTTATTTATTTACTTGACAGAGAGAGAGATCACAAGTAGGCAGAGAAGAAGGCAGAGAGAGGGGGAAGCAGGCTCCCCGCTGACCAGAGAGCCAGATGCGCGGCTCGATCCCAGGACCCCAAGATCATGACCTGAGCCGAAGGCAGAGGCTTAACCCACTGAGCCACCCAGGCACCCCAGGCGCTGTGTTCTTTTTTGCTAGTGTATAAAGGCCCATGAGTGGTCCTTGTCAGGAAGAGCTCATTTGAGATAGAGAAAGGACAGGGCTCTGTTCCCTAGGAAAGCAATGGTTAACCTGAGAAAGAGTAGGTAGGGGAGCTAGGTGGTAAAGCCTTTCTAAAAAGCAAAGAGCGGACCCCTCAGTCTCACAGCACTTCTGCCTTTACCTTCTACTTGATAGGCCTGGTATTTTGGGGAAGGGACTGAGTGGATACATTTTGCAGATTTCCTTTCCTCTATAGTCAGTCTGCATGTCTGCACGTTAACTTGATCATTCAAACATGCAATGGCCATCTTTGTCCACTGTGCCAAGTTGTCACCAGCAAGGCTACCCAAAGAACTGTCCAGAAAAGGATATGAGACTTAAAGTTAGTATGTTTCTCAGATAAGAGATAGATATCCTCTGGAAAGTATAAACACTTATATAAAGTCATTCATTCCACAAATATTATGTACTGGTCATGCTCTAGGCACTTGGGATATATCAGGGGAAAAGCAAGCCAAGATCCCTGGTTTCCTGAACTTTATATTCACTTTGATAATCATAGCTAATAAGTATATGGTGTCTGTATTAGTGCATTTGGGCTGCTATAACAAAATACTACAAACCTAATGTATTTTAAACAACAGAAATTATTTCTCACAGTTTTGGGGAGTGGAAGTCTGAGATGGGTACCAGAGTGCCAGCATGGTCATATGAAGGCCCTCTCCTGGGTCTCAGAATTTTTGGTGTATCTTCACTTGGTAGAAGAGGCTAGGGAACTCTGTTGGACCCTCATTTATAAGGCATTAATCCCATCATGAGGGTTCCACCCTCATGACTTAAGCACCTTCCAAAGGCCATACCCGCTAATACTGTCATTCTTGAGGGTTAGGATTTCAACATATGAATTTTGGGGAGATGTAAATATTCAGACCATAGCAGCATCTCTGTACCAGACCCTGTTTCAAGTGTTTTCCATGTATGAACTCTAATGCTTACCACATTCTTGTGAGGTAGGAGCCTTTATCATTTCCATTTTACAGAGGAGAAAAACTGAGACCTAGAAATTTTAAGTATTCTACCCAAGAATTTGTACACAGACATTATTGTTTAAATTTTATTTATTTATTCATAAGAGAGGGGTGGGGAGAAGCAGGCCCCCTGCTATGGGACTGGATCCCAGGACCCTGGGATCATGACCTGAGCCAAAGGCAGATGCTTAACCAACTGGGCCACTCAGGGGCCCATACACAGACATTAACATTAATAAAATATATTTTATTTATCCAACTCATGCTATCTCTCTTAGACAGAGTCCAGGAAACTGAGTAACTGTTTTGTTCTCTTTTGTTTTTTAATGTGGCCAAGTGCTCTGTGAGGATTGCTTTTGTATATTAGCTTGACTAGGCCATGGAGTGTCCAAATACTTGATCAAACATTATTCTGGGTGTGTCTGTGAAGGTGTTTTTGGATGAAATTAACATTTAAATACTTAGACTGAGAAAAGCATACTGCCTCCCTAATGTGGGTGGGCTTCATCCATCATTTGAAGACTTGAACAAAAAGAGAAGATTAACTTTTTACTTTATTACTTTTTAATTAAAAGGTAATTTGTGGGGCGCCTGGGTGGCTCAGTTGGTTAACCAACTGCCTTCAGCTCAGGTCATGATCCCGGAGTCTGGGGATCGAGTCCCACATCGGACTCCCAGCTCCATGGGGAGTCTGCTTCTCCCTCTGACCTTCTCCCCTCTCATGTTCTCTCTCACTCTCTCTCTCAAATAAATAAATAAATAAAATCTTTTAAAAAAGGTAATTTGTGCTCATTATAATAAGTAATAAATCAAACAAAACAGACTATCTATCATCTATTGAGAGATTACACTTCTATTATTCTTCCAATACAATTAGCCAGTTTGACACTGAAAGTAGGGTTGTGAACTGTTGTGTTTTATGTGGCATTTCTCCTATTACTAGTGATTTTTTGAATGGGCGCCTTAGTTATATACAATTCCTCTTGGGTCACTGACCTACTTCTATCTTTCGCTCAGTTTTTCATCTTTTTTTTTTTTTTTTGCAGGACATTTTTATGTCCCATATATAAGCCATATATGTATCCTATATATGTCCAACATTTTTTCAGTTGATTTTCTGATTTCAGAAAATCAGAAAAACTGGGGTACCTGGGTGGCTCAGTGGGTTAAAGCCTCTGCCTTTGGCTCAGGTCATGATCTCAGGGTCCTGGGATCGAGCCCCGCATCGGGCTCTCTGCTCAGCGGGGAGCCTGCTTCCCTCTCTGCCTGCCTCTCTGCCCTTGTGATCTCTCTCTCTCTCTCTCTCTCTCTCTCTCTGTGTGTGTGTGTGTGAAAGAAAGAAAGAAAGAAAGAAAGAAAGAAAGAAAGAAAGAAAGACTGGTTTTCTCAGTTTATTTTCCACACCCTATTGTTTTTATTGAGGCATAATTTATATTAAGTGGGAAAATCCTAGGATGAGTTTTGAAAAGTGTGTACATCCCTGTACCCACTTACTTCAGTAAGCTTCCAGCACTCTAGGATTTTCCTTTGGGTCCTTTCCCAGCCAATACTGCCCCCAAGGTGGCTCTCTAAATTGATTTTAATATGTCCTTGAATTTCTTACAAATGGAACCATTAAGTATGTACCCGTTGTGCGACTTCTTTTTCTAAGATTTTTAAATTTATTTATTTGAGAGAGAGAGAGAGAGAACAAGTGAGCACAAATCGGGGGAAGAGACAGAGGGAGAGGGAAAAGCAGACTCTCTGCTGTGCAGGGAACCCAATGTGGGGCTCGATCTCAGGACCCCAATATCATGACCTGAGCTGAAGGCAGACGCTTAACGGAATGAGCCAACCAGGTGCCCCTTGTGTGACTTATTATACTTAACATAATGTTTTTGACATTCATCCATGTGTTGGGGTGTATCAGCAGTTTGTTCTTAAAAAAAATATTGAGTTGTATTCCATCTTATGAAGAGACTATAATTTCATTATCTATTCCATCATT
Source organism: Nasua narica (assembly GCA_028533885.1). Taxonomy (NCBI): domain Eukaryota; kingdom Metazoa; phylum Chordata; class Mammalia; order Carnivora; family Procyonidae; genus Nasua; species Nasua narica. Next base: position 71,907,863 of record CM052801.1, on the reverse strand, counting down.
CGTGGATATTTGGGTTGTTTATAGTTTTTGGCTCCCATGAATAAAATGACTATTAACATTTTTCTGCAAGTCTTTGGATATGTACATATGCTTATTTATCTGAGATAAATACTAAGGACCAGACTGCTGGACCACAGGAAAGGCATATGGTAAGTTTTAGCAGATAATACCAAATTGTTTTCCAAAGTAGTTGAACCAATTTATACTCCCAACGGCAACATATGAGAATTTCATTTATTCCACATCCTACTCATCACTTGGTTTCATCAGTCTTTTTTATTTTAGCCATTTAGCATGTGAATAGTGTTATCTCATTGTGGTTTCAATTTTCAATTTTCATTTATCTTTGACTGTATTTTTTTTCTCCCCAAATATGTTTATTTTAATTTTTCAGGGTTACAAGATTGATTGTTTATGCACCACACCCAGTGCTCCATGCAATACGTGCCCTTCTCAATACCCACCACCAGGCTTG
>CM052801.1:71841545-71906888 GCA_028533885.1 Nasua narica | reverse complement strand
AGATTATGCGGAGTGAAATAAGTCAAGCGGAGAGAGGCAATTATCTTATGGTCTCACTTACGTGTGGAGTATAAAGAAAATCATGGAGGGCATCGTGAGAAGGAAGGGAAGGGCGAATGGGGGGAAATCAGAGGGGGTGTTGAACCAGGAGAGACTGTGGACTCTGAGCAACAAACTGAGGGTTTTGGAGGGGAGGGGGGGGGGTTAGCCGGGTGGTGGGTATCGAGAGGGGCACATACTGCATGGAGCACTGGGTAACACTGAAAAATTAAAATAAATTTGGGGAAAAAAAATTGATTAACTTCTTTCCTATGAACCTATAATGGTATTATTTATGTATCATATTTGGGAAGATTGAAAAAATAGTCATGAAAATCATTTTTGGTGGTTCAGATGAGGAATCTTGGTTGAAAAAGTCTGTAAGTCTGGGAGGGTTCCTGACACATAGTAGGTGGAGGATCTATGTCTATCTTTTTAAAATAAAGAAAACTGTAAATGTTAAATCTAGAAGAGATCTAGTAACTCATCTAATCTAATGGTATTTTTTTTTATTTTTTCAGTGTTCTAAGATTCATTGTTCATATACCACACCCAGTGCTCCATGCAATACGTGCCCTCCTCAATACCCACCACCAGGCTCGCCCAACCTCCCACCCCCTCCCCTCCAAAACCCTCAGTTTGTTGCTCAGAATCCACAGTCTCTCATGGTTCGTCTCCCCCTTTGATTTCCCTCAATTCACCCTTCCTTTCCTTCTCACAATGTCCTCCATGTTTTTCCTTATGCTCTGCACGTAAGTGAAACCATATGATAATTGACTCTCTCTGCTTGACTTATTTCACTCTGCATAATCTCTTCCAGTCCTGTCCATGTTGATACAAAAGTTGGGTATTCATCCTTTCTGATGGAGGCATAATATTCCATTGTATAGATGGACCATATCTTCTTTATCCATTCATCTGTTGAAGGGCATCTTGGCTCTTTCCACAGTTTGGCGATTGTGGCCATTGCTGCTATGAACATTGAGGTACATGTGACCCTTCTTTGTACTGCATCTGCTTCTTTGAGGTAAATACTCAGTAGTGTAATTGCAGGGTCATAGGGTAGCTCTATTTCTAACTTCTTCAGGAATCTCCACACTGTTTTCCAAAGTGGCTGCACCAACTTGCATTCCCACCAACAGTGTAAGAGGGTTCCCCTTTCTCCACAGCCTCTCCAACATTTGTTGTTTACTGTCCTGTTGATTTTGGCCATTCTAATTGGTATAAGGCGGTATCTCGGTGTGATTTTGATTTGAATCTCCCTGATGGCTAATGATGATGAACATTTTTTTCATGTGTCTGTTAGCCATTTGTATGTCTTCTTTGGAGAAGTGTTCATGTCTTCTGCCCATTTTTTGATGTGATTATCTGTTTTGTGAGTGTTGAGTTTGAGGAGTTCTTTATAGATCCTAGATATCAGACCATTGTCTATAGTGTCATTTGTGAATATCTTTTCCCATTCTGTGGGTTGCCTGTTTGTTTTGTTGACTAACAATGAAAATATGGAAAGGGAAATTAGAGAATTGATTCCATTTACTATAGCACCAAGAACCATAAGATACCTGAGAATCAACCTAACAAAAGAAGTAAGGATCTGTATACTCAAGGAACTACAGAACACTCATGAAAGAAATTGAAGAAGACACAAAAAGGTGGAAAAGCATTCTATGCTCATGGATTAGAAGAATAAACATTGTTAAAATGTCTATACTGCACAGAGCAATCTATACTTTCAACGCCATCCTGATCAAAATTCCACCGGTTTTTTTCAAAGGGCTGGAACAAACAATCCTAAAATTTGTATGGAACCAGAAAAGACCCCGAATTCCTAAGGAAATGTTGAAAAAGAAAAACAAAGCTAGGAGCATCACATTACCTGATTTCAAGCTTTACTGATCACCAAGACAGCATGGTACTGGCACAAAACAGACACATAAACCAGTGGAACAGAGTAGAGAGCCCAGATATGGACCCACAAGTCTATGGTCAAATTATCTTTGACAAAGCAGGAAAAAATATCCAGTGGAAAAAAGACAGTCTCTTCAATAAATGGTGCTGGGAAAATTGGACAGCTATATATAGAAGAATGAAACTTGACCATTCTTTTACACCATACACAAAGATAAACTCGAAATGGATAAAAGATCTCAACATGAGGCAGGAATCTATCAAAATCCTAGAGAAGAACATAGGCAGTAATCTCTTCAACATCAGTCACAGAAACTTCTTTCAGGACATATCTCCAAAGGCGAAGGAAACAAAAGCGAAAATGAACTTTTGGGACTTCAAGATAAAAAGCTTATGCATAGCAAAGGAAATAATCTAATGGTTTTTAACCCTGGCTATGCATCATAATCTCTTATGGATCTTCTTAAATTCCTTAATCTCTTAAGGAACTTCTTAAAAACTTAGATTTTTCATTCCACTTCTAGAGAGTCTGATTCAATATATCTGGCGGGGGGGGGGGCAGAAATGTGTATTTTTATTTTTTTTATTTTTTTTAAAGATTTTATTTATTTAACAGAGAGAGAACACAAGCAGGCAGAGAGGCAGGCAGAGGCAGAGAGAGGAGCAGGCTCCCTGCCGAGCAAGGAGCCCGATGTGGGACTCGATCCCAGGACGCTGGGATCATGACCTGAGCCGAAGAAAGCTGCTCAACCAACTAAGCCACCCAGGCGTCCCATAAATGTGTATTTTTAAATAAGACTCTCTGATATTGTGACACAGCCATTTAATTACTGCTTTTGGCTAATGAGCAGGCATTTGAGAATCATGTTTTCTTTTTACAGTTGGAGAAGTCTTTGTCCTTTTGGTGCAGAACACAATTCAGAGGAAGAAGTTATTTTTTTCCCCCCTGCAATGCCAATACTCTTATTCTTAAGTTAAAAAACCAAAAACAAAAACAAAAAACCAGTTTTTCCTAGGTTTAAATTGACCATAACAAGGCTAGGTGCTTTTCAAGGTCTTCAGCTCTAATATTCTGGGAGATTTTACTTTTTTTTTTTTTAAGATTTTATTTATTTATTTGACAGAGAGAGAGATCACAAGTAGGCAGAGAGGCAGGCAGAGAGAGAGAGGGAGAAGCAGGCTCCCCGCTGAGCAGAGAGCCTGATGTGGGGCTCGATCCCAGGACCCTGAGATCATGACCTGAGCCAAAGGCAGAGGCTTTAACCCACTGAGCCACCCAGGCGCCCCTGGGAGATTTTACTTTTGAGCCAGAAGATCTCTTCTTGAGGGGGAAAACAATTGGGGCACTTGCTCTTAGGAATGAAACTCCCTTCTCAATAAGATGGGAATAAGAGCAAGAGTAAAGCCAGATGTGTTGGAAAACACTGTATGATTTTGTTTGTTTCCAATCTCAGATGAGTCGAGAGTCCTGGTTCTGAAGAGCCCCTTTAAAAGTCTACGAAGACAGCTTATACCTGTGCTTATCTTGTCAATGTGACAAAATCAACTGGAAAATTCTAGGGTTTTAAGGCTACATTTCTTGGCCTAACACTTCTGTCTTTTTCACGGTTATGTCTTTCAAAACACATCAAGTCCAGAACCTTAGCTGTGCTATGAAGTTTTCTGGGCTATTTGGTTGAATAATGGAGCATAACCTATCGTTGCTTAGGGGCTGTACACCGGGCTCGGAAAGCATGCTGAAGTAGTTAGGTGCCAGCTCAATGGAGAGTTTAAATGTTTGGCTCATTTTCTCAAACTTCACCCCATTTCATCAGTAGTGAGGGGAGAAGAGCTTTCCCTTGTTATTGGAAATAAAACATGTGTTTCCAACACAGTTCCAGTGGGAAATTCCTTTCACCATTCCCAGCAAACCACAGCCTAGAAGAGCTGTATGTGTGTTTGGTGCAAACTTTTCCTTTCATGGTTTTCAAGACTGAAGACATATGTGTTAATATAATAAATTTATAAACCACATTTTATATAGTTCATTGACCAACATTTCCCAAACTATGTTCTGACATGCTGTAGTTCCTCAAGGCACTCTGAGAAAAATGAATTCCATCATAAAATAATTCAGTAAGGCTGTATATTTCAAATCTCATTTTGTACATTTACTATCAAAATAAAGGGTTACAGAATGTCAGTGTTCATTATTGTATAATTATACTGGCCCTTTCAATAATGAAAGGTCTGCTTTTCGTTTTAACCTAGGGAGTGACAGAAATGGTTTCTAGTGCACAATCCAAATAAACCTTAAATGCAGGTTTGGCATTGCATTGGATGACTTCCAGAGGCCTCTTCACTAATATTTCTCAGTCTTTGAGAGCATTTTCCAAATGGTGATCCACAGTATATCATAAAGTATTCTTTAGGAGAAGGTATCTGCTTATATGACTGGGATATGGTGGGTGTAACAAAGATAAACAGGTTTTATAACTGCAGCACTTAATAAGATTGTATGCATAGTAAATGTACAAAATGAGAATTGTGGGGAATCTCAGAAGGCTCCCTACCACAATGGTCCTACATTGGGTATGCTGAGAATTCTGGGATTTGGGTTCTTCTTCCTAAAATATTCCAATCTCAGGGTAGTTCCTGCTTATTGTCTCGTAGGACTTCTTTCATCAGGAATTTTCTCTATAGGTCAATAATGTGACAACTTAATTCATCCCATCCTCAGATGTCTCTGGCTCTTAAATCTGGCAGAATTTCTTATTCTTCTCTCCATAGCTTTTATTTTTTGGACTCCACTTCCCTCACAGGAGCCTTTATTCCTACTTTTGATTAGCTGCTCTCTGAGAATGTCCTTATTCCCTTACTTTTTTTTTTTTTCTGCCACCAATAGGACTTCATCCTTGTATGGCCTGACTGTTCTTTGAAATAGCCCAGATTCTTGTTATTGTTCTTTAACAATCAAGCAACCTGGGATATAAAGTTTCCTTCATAGCTTCTAATCCCTTTTTCTTGATTAAAGAGAAAACATAAACCATCAGTCATCACACTGAGGAATTTTATGTCATTTATTCCAATTTCCTGCACTAGAGGTACACACACTTTCTATCCTTTAATCATAACAGAATCACTGTTCTACCAGGCAGTGAAAAACAATCTCCAAAGGGTAACATGACCATTTGGCATGAGATGGGCCTAGCTTTGCATTTAATGAAGCCAAATTAAATCTGTTTCCACAGGAAAAGGACCGTTTCTAGCATTCTGTAGCATTGATTTTAAATCCACCGTAAATTAGACAATCAGCGAACATTTACTAGACTCAGAACTATTTCAGGTTCTTAAAGTATCTAGAAGAGAAACATAAGATTTGGTGTTTGCCGTAGAAGACCAGATAGTCTGTGGTTCCCCCCAAATAGCTCTTATTTGGATTGAATGAGACACATGACACAAATTCCAACAATCTCATGGAAAACTGTGGAAATGTTCCTTACAGTATGGAGAGGACTTCATTGCAGAGGGAAGAAGGAGGATAGAATAGCATGAATGCAGATGCAGAACCACCCAAAGTGTGAAATAATATTTTTGTTTTCATTGCTTTCATCTTCATAAATGTCTTCCCATTTAAAAAAACAAAAAACTTCTCAATAGTGGGTTACACGAGCAGCTTGAGTTTTCTTGTGATTCTCACTGGTAAGACAAGGCCACTTTTAACTCATATGCTGTCTAAAGCTGCAGTCTACCCATCTGTATGCTTTTTTGTTTCCATTTCTTCTAGTCTACCACTACTTTTGTCTGCTTCAGCTCAACTGCTGATACTTGGTATAGATTTAAAAGTTGCCCCGCATTTCCTCTTCTGTTGCTCATCTATCTGCATGTATTTTCTGCCAGTACTTTTATTCTTATAAGCATTTATAAAGTGCTTCCTCTAAATCACACCTTGTGATAAGTGCTGTAAGTAAATAACAGAGATGAATGAAACATGCTCCTACCCTCAAGGAGTTCATAGTCCAGTGGAATATGGGAACAGATAAGATGACACCAATAACTCTCAATCAACATGAACAAGCCAGTGCTCTTGGGAATGCTAAGGCATATTACTAAGAGGAATATGAATTCTGGCTTTCTCAGTTGGGGATATAGTATCTGTTTTTACCTATGCATTTTGTAAACCTCCATTATGCATTTGCTATAAAAAAAAGTATATGTGTATACGTGTATGTATGTGTGTGGTATCCCCGGCTGGTTATCGTATGGTCTCCTTTCTGTTCTACCAGCAGCCAATGATCTCTGGAATGGCTGAAAAGTCATTTTATAATGAGCTGAAGCTATGCCCTCTGGTCTATTATCCTTCAATGGAACAGTTTCTGGTGGTGCTGGGGGAGGAGAGGGAGGAAGCTAAGACAAAAGCTGTTCTTCTTGGCCAGGAAGCATCCCTTTGACATAACACTTGGGATTGGTGGGAAGAAATAGCAAATAAACTGAGTCACTGGCACCAGTGTTGAGTCAGGCACTCCCATGAAAAGGCATTCTTTTCATACTTGCAGAACTGAGGAGAATTAGTCTCATCAAAATAAATAGTCTCTTAATCCATCAGAAAGTAAGCTCTTCAATGCTGGCTTTTGGTTCACAATGAAAACAGGATAAGACAGCAGGCAGGAGATAGAGTCTGGCTGTACTGACTTGATAACAGCCTGAGACAATGGATGGTGTATGGCTTTGGAACATAAGACCTGTAAATACAGTCCACACTTGACGTGACGGCAAGAGGGAAACTTTCCGAATATATTGTATCAGGGAAACTGACCCAACTCTCTACGCTATCTCCTCAAAGTAGTAAGCATTACTGCACACTAGTGCCTACTAAGACCTTAGCAATAGCCACGATGAAAGAAATGGCCACAGAGGTGCAGAGGTTATAGAGTTGCTTATTATTTGTACAAATTGAGAGAAGAACCTGCGAGACCAGGATGGAAAAGGGCTGGATGGGTTATAGTGAAGAAATGTACTATCAGCTGAGTCAGTGTAGAGACAATAAGCGTATTTCATAATGACCTGTCCTTCTGTTCTATTTGCAAGTTGAAGCTCTGTGATAGTAGTTTTCAAAATGATGGTAAAGGGGATCAGAATAGGCCATCCCAAAATATGCCACTTTGACATAAGGATTATCTTGAGCCAAAGGCAATTAAGCAGCAGCAAACACAGGAAGAGCTCTTTGCTCTCCCCATCTGCTTAAAAGAAAGATATAAATTTTCCATTGTGAAAATGTTTCTCATCCCCTCTTTCATACTATGAGAACAACGCTTATAACTGAAGATAGAAATTTGGCACAATATGGGTCTGCACAAAAGACATTACCGAAATAACTCTTAACTTCTATTAGTTTATTTTTCCCCCCAAATACTTTTATTTTATTTTTTCAGTGTTATAAGATTAATTGTTCATTAGTTTCTTCCACGTATTTCCTTTCCTACATTTCACCATGCCTATAAATCCAAAAACCCCTTTCCTTCTTATTGTCTGTCACTTCTCCACAATTTGCAGGCTCCAGGTACAGAACCTAAAAGAATAGAGTGAAAATATCTTTCCTTCCCTATAGGGACAGGAAGTGGTTTGTAAATACTTGAGATGCTTTTTGAAAAAGTCACTCACCCCTGACTTCTAACCCATTGAGAATCACTGCTTTAGGAAAAAACCCAGACCTTAAGACCAAAGTGAATGAAGTCAACGTACCTCTGCTTGATGATTTACCCTGATTCTGCCCCAGAACTAGTGAATCAGGCACTTTGTTATTTCTCTGAGTAGTTCTCCACTCCATACCCCTGTTTCAATAACAAGGTTCTTCTGCAGTTCCTGACATAAGCTCTTTAAAAAAACAGCTTGCCTAGAACCCATATTCTTCTAAGGAAGTGGTCCTCTAATTTTAGAGTCCACTGGAATTAGCTACCTCTGCCAGGTAAATACAGGCTGCTTCATTAAATTTGAATTTCAGATAAACAACAAATAATTTTTAGTATAACTATGATGAATGCAATATTTGGGACATATTTATAATAAAAATAATTGTCAGAGTAAATTACGCCTGACAGTTCTTGTAAGTAAACAGGTTTGTCAACCCTCAAAAAACTGGAGGTAGGATTGTCAATTGACTATAGAATCAAGCCTTATTCTATTAAACTGACCTATATGTATCTCCTCTCTGGTCCCTGGAGATGGTCCCTGACTCAGAGGAAACCTGCCCCTTTAGATGCAGAACTCTGCATAGAAGATTTCCTGTCTGTGTCCTAATTAATACCTCAGGCCAGCTGAGTGTAATTGGCCTAGAACACAGAGCTATGTTTGGTGTTTCTCGGGCTGGTTGCACAATAAGAGTTCAACTGAAGCGGCTGAAGAACTTGTGAGTAGCCAGCTGAGACTCTAAGGAATGAAGCTAATCATGAAGGGTTGGGAAGCAGTAGAAAGTTTTTGGAAGAGAGAGCAACAGAAAACATAAATTGGTAAATCTAGCAAGGCAGGTTTTTGTTGTTGTTGTTTTTTGTTTTTGCTTTTTTGGTCTCTTCCTCTGAAGAGAGAGCATTAGAAATGATTCATTTATTTATTCAGCCATGTATTCAGTCAACCATTCCTTCAACATTTAATGTGGGTCTACTATGTGTCAACCACGATTTAAGGAGCTAGTGATACAAAACAGGAAAAGGAAAAAAGTTCCAGCTTTTCTGAAGCTTATGTTCTAGGGAGGAAAGATCCAGTGCAGAAGTCAGTAATGTGGATCAAGACCATGTCCTATTGACCCACTGAGGTCACTACAAGCAATGAGCCTAGGGTCACTAGCAGCCAAAGGTCAAAACTAGAAGTCAGAGCTAAGTATTGCCATTTGGGTGTTCTCCCTCAGTGCTTCTGGGTCAAAACCTACTTGTCCCTCAAGGTTTCCCTTCTGTTTCACCATTCATAAAGCCTTTTCCAACAACTGCCCATAATAAAATCTCCTTCTCTTGTTGTCTATGTCTGTAGTCTTGCACTTAGTTATGCAGGGTATTTTCCTCCTCATTTTTACATCCGTTCTTACCTTGCTGGTGGTAGGGGTAAGTGAAGGGGTCTGTAGCTAATAGAAGAAAGGGCGCGTCTGATTCTTCCCTACAGAAATCCAGTATCCCTCAAGATCTGGCTCTGTCAGATTCCCTGCAGATACTAGCCCCATTCTGAACTTCAAACATGACAATGCATCAATATCAAAGGAACTCTGAAGACAATTCACGCTTCCAAAATATTCAAGAATTCCTTAGCCAATCCTGTTTCTTTCATGAGAATGGGAAGTGCCAATCTATGTAGTCCTGGAGTCTGAGTTATGAAGGTGGAGCCAATGCATGTCAGTTAAGGATTTTAGTTGTAAAGAATCAAAACCCAAATCTGTCTAGTTTAGGCAGAAATAAATTATTCGAGGCTTGTTACAAGCCGATACAATCACCGAGAAAGCCAGAGAACCAACTTGAAGGCAATGCAGTAAAGATAATACTCAAAATTGCAAGGCAAAAGTAGAGACCCCACTGACACTCCTGCTGGGCATGAAGACCATAGCTGGAGCTATGAGAAAGAGAAAGGCAGACCCTGACACAAAGGAGCTGGCCTGATGCTATCATCCAAGACTTGGTGCTGCTAGGAGCTGGTCTGGTGCTTGGAGCTAGGCCTCAGCTATTCTCCTGTTGAACATAAACAATTTCACAAAACAGCAACATCAGACAGGGTTACTCTGTAATGTGATACGTCAAGTCATAAATGTAAACACTGCCTACATCATAAAAGACCAGCCATCCCCTTACCCTGCTTAATACTAATAACTGCTGCTTCTTTACCAATTACAACTTTGGTTTTGGGTTTGCTGCCCCTCTCCTAGATAAGATTTATTGAGATAACCTATCACAGAATTATCACTGCTTCCTGACAACATCCGATCCAGAACGAAGCTCCACTTCCTTAAATCTTCCCCTAAATCACCTAACACAAGTCCAAATCTTATAAGTCCTCTGTAACCTTCCCTCAAAACAATGTACTACCTAAAATATAACTATGAGAAATTGTATTAGCCTGGCAAGCATGCTTAAATGTTACCTTAAGAAAAACATGCATTAGCAACAGGTCTCTGGGGGAGAGGACGAGATCCATCCTTGAAACTGAGCAGCTGGGAACGCCCGGCCCTCAGGGTGGAAAGCCACCTGCTTCATTTTTGATGTTATCTCCCCTGCCTCAGAGACACCCTACCGTTAATCAAGACTATCCTCTTAATTGTGTTTGCTCAACTGGAAATTCTATACTGCTTGACCTTATGTAATCTACTCTCCTTACTTATCTATGAGATTTGTAATCAATGTATGACTCATAGCCCTTCTTGTTTATCTACAAGGCATCTGGTTAATGTATAGTCATTTTCTGCTCCTTTGTTAGTTGTTATCTTGTATCCAATAAATACGGGACTGAGGAGTTGTTCCGGGCAACAGTCTTTTCTGCTGTCGACCCCTGCTTCCTTTCTCTTGCAGCTGACTTGTTTGTGCCTCCTTCTTCTCCCTTGTGCCGTTAGGAAGCGGCAGTCCTCTCTAATATTCTCCCTGTGATTTTCATTTTCCCTTTGTAGCAATGGGTGATAGATGCAACTCGTTCATCTGCAAGGTGTTTTCCTGGTGGTCTTTGGCCAGACGGCACTGACAACTGCCAATGCCATTTAGTGTGGGCACCAGACACTGCCCTTAGAACCTTTGCAACTGCTTCCTCTAAAAACTAAATGGAACTTCCCCTGTCTTGGCCAGAATGAAGTCCATATAATATGTGCTCTTCTATATCTAGATTCTGATTACAGGTCAGAATATGTCCATGTGATTGAAGGAGCATAGGTCACATATCTATACTCTAACAGCGAAGAGGCTTCAAAAACAAATATTTGGTTTCTTTGAGGGCTATTAGATATAATATTAAGAAGGGACACTCCAACTTCTACCCCTTGGTTACTAGAATACTGGTTATAACAGAAACAGCACTATCTTTCAGCCACTAGTTCAGAGCATATGCCATGTCTTATAAGATAGCACCCCCAATTTTCAGATCTTGGTTCCTGGAGATTCCGTGGTTGAGTTTTTAGTAGACAATTGCACTGCTCTGCCAGGATAACTACTAGATAACTGGGTAACGCCAAGATAACTGGTTTATGATGTCTGTGGTAAGATCAGTGAGTCTTATGAGTATTAATCCATCACTTTCTTTTTTTCTCTGTAAAATAAGTTTCTTGTGAGGGATACAAGGCAGTGGAAAGAATATTCATTAAGTCTATGGATGGTAGTATTGGCAAAAGCAATTTAAGCTGGAAAAGCAAATCTATATCAGAGTAAATGTCATTCCCAGTGAGGAAAATAGGTTCCTTCTCCACAGTGGAGGGCATCCAAAGTAATCAACCTAGTACTTGGTCACTCTAGAGAATGGAGCCCTATAAGCAGCTTAGTATGAGCCTCTGGTGTTGGCGCGTGGGCACTCAGCAGAGACAGTAGCCAAATCAGCCTTGGTAAAGGGGAGTCCATGTGGTTGATGCCATGCATAACCTCTGTTTCTGCTCCCAAGAAAACTTTATGTGTAAATTCATTGAGTAGGCCCTGGGAGAACTGGGGAAAGAGGCTGACTGACATCCATAACAGAGACATTTTGTTCACCTGAGATTCCTCCAGAATGGTGACCTTTGGGTGAGCCATTATATAGGACATAAATATTCTCATGAAATGGTATGAATGCTAGTCTTATAAAGCTGAGATGATGTTGGGAATCAGGTGGTATAGAACGAAACAGTAAGGGAGTTACCTTCAAATCTATTTTAAAATATGGTTTAGATATCTATACTCAACCTCTTGAGAATAGTCAAGCCAGAAAGCATTTGAGTGGTGATTAAGGTTTGGCACCGACTGATGAGGATAGGTCTCTGAAGAGAGAAAGCTCTGAGAGGAGTCTCATTGACAAAGAGGTAGAAGGAGCCTCAGACTTAGAATCTGAAAACCTGAATATGACTTTCAGCACTGTCATTTATGAGCTATGTGAACATGAGAAACATGCTTTGCCTCTCTTGGTTTTACTTTCTTTATCCATAAAATAGGATTAATAATAGTATCTTTGTCAACCTCATGGAATTTGAAGGTCTAAAAGGAAATAATGCATTTGGGAGCACTTAATAAAGTTTGAAGTGTTATACAAATATAAAATGAATTCTTGCCACGAAGGAAAGACTTCTATGAATTCCAGTTAACTTGGGAGGGGGGAGAAAAAAGACCAGGCCAGATGCCATGACTTCCTTGGGGTATGGTCTAGACTGGTGGGCCCATAATTTCAAATTCCTTTAGCTCTCAGTTTTAGACCAAGAGGCCCATGGAGCTGGCAGAAGTGCCATGATCTGAAAGAGTCCAACAGAAATAAGGTTTGAAGTCTATTTCTGGATGTACCATTTAAATCTGCCTCAGTTAATGGAGAAACCAACATGTGGGCACATGTTCTGGATTAATAACTCCCTGGATGGGTGACTCTGAAAACCATGGGAACAGATAATGAGGAAGCCACAGAGGGTTTTTATTGGCATTAAAGCCAAAGGAATTACTTTTATAAAAATGCAGTGTTTTAAAACAACTCCTTTTTCTTCCCTACCTCAAATACTGGAATATGTCTCATGACTACAGAGTGAGATGGATAAGTGATGGGTCTGCTTCCTTGGACTTATGGGATGATCAATTTAAATAACTCAGAAAAATAGTCCACTCTGAGGTTGTGTGTGTGTGTGTGTGTGTGTGCATGTACACGTGTGTGTGTGTGTATGTGTGTGTGTAATTCATCCATCCTTTGTGTGTGCCCCCCACCCAAATTTTTGAAAAGCACTGCTATGTCTTCATAGTGCAACATTAATAGGTAAATGAGAAAGCAGAAGACTCTGGAGAACAGTGGAAATGAATGATTTTGGAGAAGAGAGGAGGCTTGATCTGAGTTGTATAGACCATGGATGGGCATAAGGAATAAAATTACTTTTGGGTAAGACTGCAGGGCTTCCTGTTATGCTGATTGCTATAGGTAATCTTCTTAATTAGGCAATGCTACAAATGTAAGGGTGAAGACACTTACTTTGGCTTTCTCAAGTTCTTGGCTCCCTAGCAGCAGTGGCTTACAGTGAGAACAGCAGGCGACATTGCCACATCTCAGATAACCACGGGCCAAAGCATTAGGGGCTCTTGAGTGAAAGCCCTCTATGTTCCTAACTTCAACATCTGCTTTCTGATTCGTTGCTTCTTCTTTCCAAAGAGAAAGGCCACATAGCTACCAAGTGGCAGAGCCAGGATTCACATGTAGGCTGCCTAGTTTCAGAGCCTGCATTTAGATGATGGCACAATTTCTGCTTGCTGGGATTGGTGACACTGTGTGGGTTGGCAGCCTCCTCCATTTTGCAAACCTCCACTCAAACTTAGTTAAAAAAAAAAACAAAAACCTGCAGGTTATTTTCCTAAATTAGGCCATTCCCTATTACCCACCCCTACCAACCCCATTCCTCCCTGCCCTGTATACCGAAATTCTGAGGTGTTTCCATCATTTTTGAGACTTCTCCTGAAATTACATTGCAGGGAACTAGTACCAGGTACATCCAGCGAAGGGCCATTGGAGCCCAGCCCTGCAGGTTTTTTTTTTTTTTAAAGATTTTATTTATTTATTTTAACAGAGAGAGAACACAAGCAGGCAGAGAGATAGGCAGAGGCAGATAGAGGAGCAGGCTCCCTGCCGAGCAAGGAGCCCGATGCGGGACTCGATCTCAGGACGCTGGGATCATGACCTGAGCCGAAGGCAGCTGCTTAACCAACTGAGCCACCCAGGCATCCCGCCCTGCAGGTTTTGTGTGCAGAAGATTGAATTCTCAATTACATTCTCTCTGCTTCTGTGCCCCGCATCCTGGAGAATCATGAAGCACAGGCCATGAAGCAAGCCACAGAGCTCCTGGGGATTTGATCATTAGTTGTCAGGGCTGAAAGCTTTAATGTGGCTCTCTGTAGAGCAATGGGAGACGATGAGGACACTAAGTTATTTTAAAAGACACCAAAGATTCTTTCTGACTGTCCTTTGCCCTGAGGCTCATGTACAATTTCAATACACAAGAATTTCTTCAGCAAGTATGCTGTGCCCAGCACTGTGCCAGATATTATGAGAGATTCAAAGCCCAAGAAATGGTTTCTGCCTCCAGGAGTTTTCAATCTAGTTGAAAAGACACAATACACACCCCACGGATCAGTAGAAAACACTTCATAATTATGTAAAAAATTACATGTAACTTAGTACCAGTATAAAAGGTGCTATGCAAAGTCAGAAGAAAGAGAGTAATAATCACAGTAATAGTAATAATAATAAGACTTAGTGTTTATTGAGCACTGAGTATGTGGCAGGTATTGTCAGTATTAACTTCTTTAATCTTCTCAACAACACGATTGAGTGTGGTACCAGTTTTACTCCACTTTTAAAGAGGAGGAAATTAAGGCATAGAGCAGTCAGGGAACGCCCCCAAGGTCACACAGGTGGTGAGTGATAGCACTTAGATTTAGACTTTCCCAGCGCAGAGCAACTATTGCCTAGCACTCTATTCTGCCTCCATTTCAGTGAATTAGTTGGAGGAGCATTCATAAATGGTGTGGGACTGTCTTCTAGCTCTGAAGTCTACACTATAACAAGGCTTGAAGGGTAGTGGAGGTTTGGAGGATCAGGGAATATATTACAGTTTTAAAAATAGTAGAATCACATTGGTTATAACTAGCTATCTTTTTATTTATAACTAGCCATCTCCCCTACTAGGCAGTTTTCTTTTGCAATGCAATGGATCGTTTGCACGTTAGACTGAAACAATGTGATATATAATAAGAAGAACCTGGGTTTTAGAGTCAGATAAATCTAGGTTTGGGTTCTGGATCTGTATTTACCAGGTTCATGACTGTGGTTTAGTTATTTAACCTGTCTAAGTTAAATACAAAAGCACATTGGCTTTAATCAGCTCTCTTTTTATTGCACACTTGGTAGGTGCCATGATCTTTACCTGAATTACCTCATTTAACCCTCATAGCAACTCATGAGCTAGAAATTATTATTCTGGTTTTATAGATGAGAAAACTATCCCAAATCAAATTATTAGTAAGTAGTAGCATAGGGATTCTAATCTTAGTTTGTGAGTATGTTCTGTTTCTGCCTGATATTCCTACTCAGCCACTACTAGACTATGTCGTGATTTTAGCCAGATAGCCAGAGTTAAGAGCCTGGTGGTGGCTATTAAGGAGGGCACTGTCTTTTATGCACCACACCCATGGAGCACTGGGTGTGGTGCATAAACAATGAATCTTGGAACACTGAAAAAATTAAATTTAAAAAATTTTTTAAAAAGGACTCATTTCAAATGTGCAGAATATTGAAAAAGATTCTTAACTGATGCCGAATGTTTGCCATTTGACTGCAATTTCACACAAATTAGAAGAGAAACAGAGGGGCCCCTGGGTGGCTCAGTCAGTTAAGCATCTGACTCTTGACCTTGGCTCAGGTCATGATCAGGAGTCCTGAGATAGAGCCCTGAGTAGGGCTCCGTGCTGGGTGTGGAGCCTACTTAAGATTCTCTCTCTCCCCACCTCTCCCTCTGCCCCTCCCTCAATAAAGAACTTTATATTTATTAAAGATTACTAAATATTTAACTATTAACTTAAATATTTATTTAGTTTATTGGATGACATTATTTAATTGTCAATTTAAAAGAATAAACAGGCGGGCGCCTGGGTGGCTCAGTTGGTTAAGCTACTGCCTTCGGCTCAGGTCATGATCCTGGAGTCCCGGGATCAAGTCCCGTATCGGACTCCCGGCTCTGTGGGAAGTCTGCTTCTCCCTCTGACCTTCTCCCCTCTCATTCTCAGTCTCTCTCTCTCTAATAAATAAATAAAATCTTTAAAAAAAAAAAAGAATAAACAGGCAATGATATACTGATGGGGAAGGGAAGAAGAATGAGAAGGGACCAGCTCTACCAGCTATTAAAACGGAAATTGTAAGGTGACAAGAGTTCAAACATGGTATGTGAATGAATAAAGCAAATCAACAATAACAAAAATTCATAGCACTTTATAGGTCCTTGTATAAAAATTATTAGATACATGATAAAAGATGCATGTTGGAGGGTTAAATAACAAAAATTCAACCAAATAAATTTTAAAGATGTAATTGGCTTTTTAAATTAATTCATGTACTGGGCAGCTTTCCATCTAGTAAGTAAAGAAGAGTTCCAAAGGGCTATGGAAAAGGGAAAAATTTTAAAGTAGAGAAGGACTTGATAAAAGGAAATTAGTAAAGAACCCATTGTTTTAAACAAGGTTGCCCTCCTAAAGGGAATGGAAGGGGTCTATCAGTAAAATTACTAGTGCTAACCAGGAAATTCCATAGTAACCAGTTAAAGGTTACATTCTGGGAGGCTAAAATAGCAGTTAAGTTAGGTATTAACTATTAGTTTACCGACACGAGGCCTTAAGCTAAATGACACCATATGGGGCCTGCAGTTTTCTTTTTTCTTTTCCTTTTTTTTTTTTTAAGATTTTATTTATTTATTTGACAGAGAGAGAGATCACAAGCAGGCAGAAAGGCAGGCAGAGAGAGAGGGGGAAGCAGGCTCCCTGCTGAGCAGAGACCCCCCCCAATGTGGGCTTATCCCAGCACCCTGACATCATGACCTGAGCCAAGGCAGAGGCTTTAACCCACTGAGCCACCCAGATGCCCCTGCAGTTTTCTTTTTAACATAGGAAAAGTTCCTTTTATGTGCTAAGCATCTTTATATATGTTATCACCCATAAACTTTACGACAGCCCTACAAAGTAGTTATTATTCACTTTCATTATGTGGATGAGGAAATAGAAGCCAAGAGAGATTAAGAAAGTAGGCCAAAATTGATGCAGCTCCTGAGTGACACATCAAGAACTAAACCCAGGTTATCTGACCCCACAGCCCATTTACCTCCTATTACATCACACTGTTTTAGTCTGACTGCAATATACAATACAGTGTATAGCAAAAGCAAACAGCAGGGAGGACACATAGCAGATTAGTGGTAGTGTTTGTGTTAGGGAGGTAACCTTACGGATTTTAATTTTTGGCTTTTTGATATTGCCTATGTATATAATTAAAAAGCCCCTGTTACATACAAAATAATAATGAAGAGTGGAGAGAGTATAAGCTATAAAGAGAAAACCAAAGTGACAAAGAACACTTACCCTCTAAGAGGAAAGTTCTAAGGGACCAAGACCATGTTTGATTAAGCTGCTATGTTAAACTTGATCATTAGAATCTCAGTCTTACCTGAAATGGCAAAAGGGCTTGAATTACACTAAGTTCTTTCCAGAAAGAAATCTAGTATGTGCTTAAGGGAGTCTGACCTTACATGCCTGGGTTAGTTTGTCAGTTGCCCAGAATGGAGTCTCTGAATCTTACTCAGAGACTAGAAAGGTGAGACTATGTACCACAGCCAGCAGCCAGGGTATCTGGGAGCTACTGAAGCTATTCTTTTCCACCATCCCATCAGATACACATTTAACAATGCCTCTTGACTATAATCCCTGAGAAGGTACACCGGGAGATAGCTTATCCTATACACACACTCCAAAAGTTAGTCCAGGATTAATATGTGCTCATTCTACACGGCAGAATAGTAGTCTGGTTGAAATGATTGACTGGTTGGTAATTTTCAGTATAAGACTGAGACAGTCCTTCAAAGCAAGTTGTTTTAATATCATCATCAGCAGCAGCATTAACACTTTTTAAGTAGGTAACATGTACCAGGCCCTGTGCTAATTGATTTACATGTCATTTAAGCCTCACAACAAATCTTGTCAAGTAGATACTATTATTATCATCCCCATTGTACAAAGGAGGAAATGAAAAGACTAACTTGCTCAAGAGCACATAACTGCTTAGTCAGGGTAGAGAAATTCCTTCTCCTGCCTTGACCACTGATTGAGATTGTTACCTCATCGCATCTGAATTAAACTTAGGGGGAGAACACCAGCACCAGGTAATTTCCTCCCCCTCCCCCTCCCCAATCCACCACTGGTAGGACTATGTTTTTGTTTTCCATATATGTTTATTTCATTTTTTCAGTGTTACAAGATTGATTGTTCACGCACCACACCCAGTGCTCCATGCAATACGTGCCCTCCTCAATACCCACCACCAGGCTCGCCCACCCTTCCCACCCCCTCCCCTCCAAACCCTCAGTTCCTTGCTCAGAGTCCACAGTCTCTCAAGGTTCATCACCCCCTCCGATTTCCCTCCGTTCACCCTTCTGGTAGGACTATGTTTTGTCTGCAAAGTGATGGCAGTGAAAAGCGTGAGGATTTAGGATTTAAACTGTTGGGCGCTAATTGGCCTTTTTTGTCTGATCCATGCCTGCACTGAAAATACCTGCGTACTCCCTGCCTGCCTCTCAGATGTTTTTCCACAGGTGTTTTTCTGTTTATATAGGAGTCTATTTCATATGTTGGAAAGATAAACTATCAATCACAATTTCTGCCCTTGAGACACCTACCATCTAGATAAATGGTAATGTTTGTGGATAGCATAACTGCTTGCATGGTGAAGAAAAAAATGTGGAAGAAGGACACAGATGCAAACCTAAATCCATTGAAGCAAAGAAAGAACATTTTGCATAAACTGAAGGCTGGGGGAGAGTGACTATGAAGGGGGTTTACCTGTTGGAAAAGATAGTACCCAAGGAGATTTTGCACTAACTTTTGACTGTATGAAAGTCAATTGCAGGAGCAATTTGAAGAACAGGAAAGGATGGCATAATCATGGCACATAAAGGTGTGAGAGAAAATCCCGATATTGATTATGTTGAGAGAAGGCTTGAAAGAAGAAATGGAAAACCCGAGTATAAGAGAATTGAGGGGAGAATACGTACAGCTTTGAATTCACTGGATAAGCAAGAACTTGTTTTTATGCAAGAGAGAAAGTACATGGAAAGTAAGAAATAGTTAAGGAAGTTTTCCTACTCAGGTGGGAGGTAAATGTGGATGTTAGATATTTTACAGTAGAAGGAAACTAATGTGGCTCTCTGGAGTCAATTGATCTGTTGGATTACGGCCTCTGAGTTCCTCTCCCTGCAGGTAAAGGCCAACTTCTCACACAGAAAAGAACTGACATTTACTGCCTACATTCCATGTGCCAGAATCTGGCTTAGCCCTTTACATGTATTATACCATCTTCAAAACAACTCCACAAAGTATAGTCCCTAACAGATGGGAGATTTGAGGCCTGTGGAGATTAAGTGACAAGTCCAAGTTCACACAGATTGGAAGTGGCTGAGCTCAGGGCTGTTTGACTCCAAAGTATACATGCTTTCCCTGGCACTTCAGCTTGGGCAATGTACCGATCTTTCTGTTCCTTACAGTATGTGACAGACATCAAGAAACCCGTATGGCCAGCAGGCAGGCTAGTAGCTCTCTGGTGGGTCTTCTTGTACAGGATGTACCCAATCATTTTTGATTCCACCTGCCTCTATTATTGAAATCCACACATCATATAAGGTAATAGTGTTGCCCTCCAGTCCTTGCAGTTAAATTTCTTACCAGGATAACCCATAAGGAACAATAGTGACCACTTTTTGCTCATTGCTGGAAGAACATCTGAGCGTATCAGTCAACACATAGGAAACAGGAGGGAGGAAGGAAGGGAAATAAATGAGGCCTTTCAGCCATTAAAGTTTCAGTAGGCAGTTAACACATGAATTCATCCATAGCTCCTCATTAGTTACACAAAAATATAAACATAGATCTAGAAAATTCCGGGTACTGCCTGGTACCAAGTGATATCGACAATACGGGGTGAGGCAAGTAACTCTTCTACTGAAAGACTAGGCCACGAGGTTTCCCATAAATATCTTTTTCTGTAGGAAACTCTAGTAGAGCCAGAATCCCTAAGATTCCACCCATGATTCTATTTATATATTTTCTCTTATTTTTAATTTAATTTTTAAAATATTTTATTTACTTGTTTGACAGAGAGAGAGATGGCGAGAGAAAGAGAGAGAGAGCACAAGCAGGGGGAGGAGAGCGCAAGAGGGAGAGGGAGAAGCAAGCTTCCCGTTAAGCAAGGAGCCGAGAGTGGAGCCCATGCAGGGCTAGATCCCAGGACTCTGGGATCATGAGCTGAGTCAAAGGCAAGCATTTAACTGACTGAGTCACCCAGGCACCCCATCTATTTTTAAATTTTAAAATATTTTAAAATATTTTATTTTATTTTTATTTTTTTGATCCTTCTCTTAGGATATTTTATTTTTTTAAAAAAAATTTATTTTATTTTAATTGTGGTCAAAAATACATGATCTGAAATTTGCCATCTTAACCACTTCAAGTGTACAGTTCAATATGTTAAGTATATTTGCATTGTTGTGCAATAGATCTCTAGAACTTTCTCATGTTGCAAAACTGAAACTCTATACCCACTAAACAACAACTTCTCATTTCCCCCTCCTCCAGCCCCTGGTAAACCATTCTTTTTTGTTTTATTTTTTTTTTCCTATTAATTGGAGTAGTTTAGATACTTTAGATAAGTAGAATCATAAGGTTTTTGTCTTTTTGTGACTAGCTTATTTCACATAGCATAACACCCTTAACATTCATTTAGATCTTATTTTTAAATCACTTGAAGTCCCTCTTTTGTAGGTATAAGTGAGAGTTATGACTGTTTTATTGTATGACAAAATACCTATAACATAAAGGCCTTTTGTTGCGGTTCTGTACAGACCGATCCATCCAAGCAGGGCTGGGACAATGATCAGAGAAGTGAGGTGCCTAAAGGCTCTTCAATGACTCCCTGTGTCCCTAACTGCTTGGTTTCTTGTTCTTCTGGTCACCTCCTGGCATCTGAGTGCGCTAGTACACATATGCCCATGGATCCCTTAAATGGAAGGGTTATAGTGATAAGTCAAAAGAAACTTCACTTGGAAATCCAAGCCATTTTCAGGCCTGGCCCTTACTTGCTAAGTAGATAAAGGGAGCCTGCATATACTGCCTTTCCACTAGCCATTTTCCCGTGCCAAGATGGCTGACCTGCCCCAACCTCTCCATAAAGACAGTCTGCTCTGCCATGATTCCTTGGGGAATTAACTTGCCCTTTGCTTTGGCTTACTGGCTGTCTCTATCTCAGGGACATCTGTTCAATAGCCATATTTGGCCTTGGAATGGGCTCCATCCAGCATTTTGGGGCTGGTGATGAAGCAAACATAGGGAGCTCTACCAGTCCAGCATTTTCCACCCACAACATGGCCCCAACGCACACACCTACATACATGCTTAGTGTGCCTGTTGCTAAAATATAACCCTCTGAGGATTCCAGTAGAGGTAGCTCCTAGGCTGACTGTTCCAACTCTCCCACTGCATATTAGTAGTCTAGGGGATTGGGCTCCCTTCCATTTTAATTTTGAATAAGAGAAATTGGAAGAGAAATGGAAATATGGAGGATGGAGATGCTTTGCTGCTAAAAATAATGCTAACAGAGAGAGAGGGAGAGAAGAGGGAGGAGGAAAAGGAAGGGGAGGGAAGGGGAAGGGAAAAGAAGAGACAGAGAGATGCCAGGCGATAGGAAATCATAAATAGAAAGGAGTGGGGGATGCTATAGGGGATGGGAATAGAAATGAAGAAAAGAAAAGAAAGTGAAAAAGAAAAGAAAAGGAAGAAAAAACAGAAAAGAAAAAAAACTTCAGATCACAAAAAGAAGGAAAAACAAATAGAGATGTGAGAAGGAAACACTTAAGACTGAGAAGTAGCAGTAGGGGAGTGAGAACCCCGAGGCCATGGAGGGGGGGAAGGGGAGATGGTGGCAAGGTTTGTGCCTCAAACAGCTCAGATAGTGCCAAAGGAGAAACGACAACCCTGCTGTGGCAAGCCTTAAGGTAAGCCCACAAGATTATGAACCTTCTGTAAGGCTCTGGTGACTCACCTGGGACCACTTCCAGATTATTCTCAGATACCTTAAAGGCCTCATCACAAAGTTGCTGCAGCTTTATATCATTTGAGGTCTGTTATGAACACTATATCGAATGGGGAAATAAGAAAGATAACTGTCAAGGGGAGGGGGGCAAGATGGCGGAGAAGTAAGAGATGCTGCAGCAACCGGTCCCCAAAAGTGAGCTGGAAATCTACCAGAACACGCTGAACACCCATGAAACCACCCTGAGGAGAAAGATTTCTCACTCCGGGATCTCTCCGAGAGCAGCAGACAGCAGTGGAGAGGTAAAAGCAAAGTGGGAACACTCGAGCTGATATCGGAGGATAAACAAAAGGGGGAGAGAGCCACCAGAAGCTAACCAAGGACAGTAATACCCCAAAGGAAAGTGCCCAGTGGCGGGGATCAGCATTAACATAGAGTCCGTTAAAAACACTTAAAAAGGGCCAAACGTTCAGAGGAGGAACTAGTGGAAGGGGGTGGTCGCGGGCACCGGCTTGGACCCACCCTCTGAGGAAGGAGCGCCCCAAAGTGGAACTGGTGGGGGATCCAGTCCGCGATTCCTGAACCTGCAGATTTCCGCTCTCTGCAACAACCTGTGGGCCGGGCGCGCACCTGCAAGCGCCTTTTTGAGAGTCTGCGGTGTTTCACGAGCCGCAGTTTTTCCCGGTGTGCGCCCGCCACCGCGACATTCCCGGCCCACTGCAGAGCCTGAGCAATCCCCACCGGCCGCGGAGAGAACTCGGGCAAGCGGCCTGACCTCCCGGGCGCCCCTCACGGAGCCGCAGAAAGGCGGCTGGGTCGCGACTTTCCCGGCCCGCCGCAGGCCTCCCAGTCCGCGCTTGGGAGCCACAGAAAGGCGGCTGGGGTTGAGCGCCACCTCGAACAGGCTGCGCTGTGCTTCAGGGAACAGGGACTTTTTAGGGACATGAAGCCTGACTAAGCTTGATGATGCTACTTTTGGGGTGACTGTATAGGTGGGTTGGGTTAATGAAGAGTTGTTGGAGGCCAAAGGTGAGTGGGGAATTTTGTATGCTAAAACTCCTACTCTTAAATCTTCGCAATTCTCCAACCTGACCTCTCTTTCCCTATCCCTCTCCTCCTCTTCTCTCTCCTCTCTTTCTTACATCTGATACACACAGTTGGATTATTTATATGTATTTATATACATGATATAAATATATCATGGTATCTAACAATACATAGTATCATGGTATATATCATATATATCATATCATATATTGTTAGATGTCATGATATATTGTCATCATTGGCCCACACATAGATTGATTGATTGATAAAGCCAAGATGATGAACACTTGTGAACCCACTGCCCAATGGAAAAAACTAAGATATCACCTGGAAACATATCTGCTTATGTGCTCCTAGTCTATCTTATCCCTTTGTTGCCACCAGAGGTAACAACTATATATATAAACAGGTATTCAGTGTTTATGGTTCCTGTGATTGACTTCACATTTTATCACATTTGTATGTATCTACTTCCCATTTTATCACATTTGTATGTATCCACTGGCACTTTGGCCCCTCAGCCATTTACCTAACTGTGTGACCAAAGGCAAATTTCTCACTGTTTTTGAGTCTTAATTTCCTCTAATAAAAAAAAATGATAATAATACCTGCCTCAGAGAGTTTTTGTGATGATTTTATGGCTTAATGCATATAAATTACCTAGACAACAGCTTTGCAGATGAATATGCAGGAATAGTAATAGTAATGTGCCGATGTTGCCTGAACTTCCCTTTTCTCCCTTTGCTAACTCATGTGCCATCTCCTCCAGGAAGACTAACCTAATTTCCTTAGTTGAAACCAGTTGTTTATTTTCTCTACATTCCCATGATACCTATTCACACCTTCATTCTGGTCCATGGTTCATACTAGGGCTAATAACTAGTCTGTTTTCCTTTAAAGCAGAAGTTCTTAATATTATCAGCACATGAAAATCATCTGGGACCTTTAAGATTCCTGATCCAAGCCTTTAAAGCAGTGGTTCTTAATTTATCAGCACATTAAATTCATCTGGGATCTTTAAGAGTCCTGATCCAAGCCCTATGACAGACCAATTAAAAGAGAATATTTAGGAGTGACAACAGCATTTGTTACAGTTTTCCCAAGTGATTCTAATGTACAACCAAGGTTTAGAACCATGCCTTAGAAGACAAGTCAGCAAACTCTGACCCACAAGCCAGCTCCCACCCACTGCCTATTTTTGTAAATAAAATTCTATTGGTCCATTTGTTTACGTATTTTCTATGACTAACTTCATACTACAATGGCAGAGTTGAGTAGCAATAACAGATACTACCAGGTCCTCAAAGTCTAAATCATTCACTATCTGAATCATTACAGAAAATGTTTGTTGACGTCTGCCTTAGAAAATAATTTGAGTGTAGGGACCAAGTCTTACTCATCTCTACTTTTCCTAAATATGGCTAATACA
Organism: Nasua narica; assembly: GCA_028533885.1. Lineage (NCBI taxonomy): Eukaryota > Metazoa > Chordata > Mammalia > Carnivora > Procyonidae > Nasua > Nasua narica. The sequence continues at coordinate 71,882,485 of CM052801.1, read as the reverse complement.
ATCATTTGCCCATATCTGCTTAATAAGTGGTTGTCCAAAGAATGGCCAGAAATGAAGTGGAAGGTCCTGAAGTTTATTTTTCTAGTAGTGCTGACATCAGCCAGTATTTTGAAGTTAGTGAATTCCAGTCTCCCTGTTGGTTGGGAGAAGATGACCTAGAGAGAGTACTGGAAACAGAAAGTTAGGAAAGCGGGGCACCTGGGTGGCTCAGTCGTTAAGCATCTGCCTTTGGCTCGGGTTATGATCCCAGGGTCCTGGGATTGAGTCCCGCATCAGGCTCCCTGCCCAGTGGGAAGCCTGCTTCTCCCTCACCCACTCCCCCTGCTTGTGTTCCCTCTCTCGCTGTGTCTCTCTCTGTCAAATAAATAAATACAACCTAAAAAAAATTTTTTAAAAAAAGTTAGGAAATCTACCTTGCCTTGCTCCCTGCATCAATTCTCAAAGCACAGTGCTGGCCTCACCACTGCCATCCAGCGTTCTTTTAGGATCACTAATTGTCTTCCATCTCCTGCAAGTTCTTCCAGTTTGGGAAATATTTGAATTGGTTAACTCTTGGAGATCTCTTTCAGACTTGTCTTAGGGGCCATCTTATGATTTAGTTATTTATATCACAGTGGTTAAAAATTGATGTTGTTGCGTCAGAACCCAGGTGTGAATCTTGGTTGTGTGACCCTGGTCTCATTGCTTACTGGCTCTATATGTGTTTCTGAATCTGCAAAATAGGCATAGCAGTGCATACCTCATAGGGTTCTTGGAGTAAATGAGATAATGCCTGTAAAACATGAAGCAGATTACTGGGCAAACAGTAAGCACTCAGATGTCACTCTGACCGTCTTCATTACACCTATCATTGCCATCAAAGGCCTCATAAACCCTGCTATGGTTGTAAGCCCCTTAAAGGCAGGGGACTTGTCTTAGTCATTTCTGCCTCCTGCCGTGCCTGGCACATAGTGGGCTCCCAGTGTGCATCAATTCTTTGAATCGTAACCCTGTTACCACAAATAAAGCTCGTGGCAGGAATGCAGATGTCAGGCTCCACCTCACCTCTCACTTTCCATTGCCTGCATCCCTAGGCATCTGGGTGTTAATCAAGGCCATATATCAAAAATAGGCACTGACATATGTGGTAATTTTACCAGCCTTGGGGCCGTCAAAAATTAATTTGTCTATATTTTCCAAATGAACAGTAAGTCCATTAAAATTTCCACCTGTGACAAATACATGGTGCATTAATTTTTCCTAGGGAAAGGAACTGCCACTGAGGTGGTATTTCTAAAACATTTGTCACAACAAGCCTAAATTGCAAAGATTGTGCTTAGATTCAAATCTAGAGGACATATAAAAGGCCAGGCTCCCAGTCATTGGCAGGAAAAATGTATATAGAAGAGGCACTCTAAGGCTAGCAACCATTTCTCCTGCTTTAACACTGAATTGGGCGCAGGGACTGCTATGTTAGCCTGGGAATAATGCACTGTATTTTGGAAATGTAATTGTTTGTATTAATAAAATGCTACTGTACAGAGGCTCCCAGGCCAGCGTGTCTGGACTTGGCCACTTCCACTGATTTACTTAACGCTGTCCTCAGGAGAATAAATGGGGTAGACACCTCAGCCAGTGAGAGATCACTGTGGAGCAGTGTCAAAACCCTTGTCAGTTCAATAGCAATCGGCACAAGATTAAAGATCAGGTCTCTGAGTACTTAAAGCCAATAGCAAAACCCTCAGAGGGGGAAGTTTACTTTCCCTAGCTCCTGTTTCCTCTTTCTGTGCCCTTTGCCTGGCTGCTATACCAATCCCACAGTGGGTGATACATTTCTGTACACTTGGTCTTAAATTAATGACAAAACTTAATGTAGACTCTTCCCAGGGAGAGTTGCATTTATATAGAGGTCACTGGGTTCAAAATAAAGCATTGACATGCTAGTAGTAGATAAATCTAAAGAAATTCATGCCAAGACACATCTTAGTCAAAGTTCTATAAACTAAAAACAGAAGAAAATATTGACAACTGTAAGGGAGAAAGAACACCTGGCTCAGAGTAGGGGGGAAAAACCAGTTCAAATTACAGCAGATTTTTCATCAGAAACTGTGGAGGCCAGAAAAAAGTGGCACAAGATTGTTAAAGTGTGGAAAGAAAAGAACTATCAACCATAGGTCCCACATCCAGGAAAAATATCCTTTAGAAATTAAGCTGGGAATTTCTGTATTTGAGGGTTAAAAGTGGGCAGACTGCATAAGATTGCCCAATACCATATCAATGCAATGTAAGAACTTTCCCTGCCTGTTAGTAGGCATTGATTACTCAAATTGATATCTTAAGCTAAAAATAGCTTAGTTTCAGTAGGGAAAGTCATATTATCATGACTCTGGGATTCACAGCACAGAAAACTCTACCTAATGTATCTCTATAAAAAGATTTTATTAGCTCGCATGGCTAAACACCTTCAGGCACAGCTAGAATCAGTGATTCAAAAAACTGTCATCAGGATTTTGTTTCTCCCTACCCCTCAGTTCTGCTTCCTCAGGATGTCTGTATTGTTTTTGTTTGTTTATTTAGAGGGCGATGGAAAGAGAGAGCGCAGGAGAAGGGCAGAGGGACAGGGAAAGAGAGAATCTTAAACAGGCTCCATGCCCAGTGCAGAGCCAATGTGAGGTTTGAACTCATGACCCTGAGATTATGAGCTGAAGTCAGAGTTGACACTTAACTGATTGAGTTACCCAGGTGCCCCCAGAATGTCTGTATTCTTTTTTTTAAAAAAAGATTTTATTTATTTAACAGAGAGAGAACACAAGCAGTCAGAGAGGCAGGCAGAGGCAGGTTCCCTGTGGAGCAAGGAGCCCAATGTGGGACTCGATCCCAAGACGCTAGGATCATGACCTGAGCCAAAGGCAGCTGCTTAACCAACTGAGCCACCCAGGCATCCCGAATGTCTGGATTCTTAAATGGGCTCTCCTCTTACTCGGAGATGGCTGTCAGCAGTAATTCAGACTATTATCTTTCCATATCCCATTCCAGTAGGAAGAAATGAGAGTATTTGTCCAGCATTTCCAAGAAAAACCATAAAATTCACTCTAATTGGTAAGTCTAGGACACAAGTCCACACCTGGAGTAGTCACAGTGGCCAGACAAATGCTGTGTGACCATTGATTTAGGCCTGGGTCTCAGGGCTGGAGGTGGAATTCCATCCAGGAATTTTCCCACTGAAATAGGAAAAAAGTTGGGTCTCTATATGAAAATTAGGGTCCACTGGCGAAAGTAGAATGCTTGTTGGGGAGGCGAACAGCAAATGTCCCCCACAACCACACCTAACCAATCTCTTGGAGTTGTTTGATGCAGAAAGTTTGCATGTTTATAAAAGGGCACTAATGAAATTTATTTATTTAGACTACCCAAAGCATCGATGCAAACCTCTACAAAATCCCACTGGGTTTTTTTTTTTTTTTTAAGATTTCATTTATTTATTCCAGTGATGGAGGAAAAAAAAAAAAATATATATATATATAGAGAGAGAGAGAGAGAGAGAGACAGTAGAGGGAGAAGCAGAGGGAGAGGGACAAGCAGACTCCACACTGAGCACAGAGCCCTACACAGGGTGGGATCCCACTACCCCAAGATCATGACCTGAGCCAAAATCAAAAGTCAGACACCCAACCAACTGAACCACTCAGGCACCCCCAAATTCCCATTGTTTTATTATGAATAGGGGATTAATTTAGAATTGAGAAACAAAAAGTAGGGATAAATAGGACATTTGAAAGGAGATAGAAACAGTGAGATGCCCCAAAGGCTGGTCTAATTTAATACTTCAATATGTTGTGGATCAGGGTTCAGGAAACTTTTTCTGTAAAGGACCTGGTAGTAAATAATTTTGGTTTGATGGGCCATAGATGTCCTAGCATGAAAACACCCATGGACAATTTGTAAATAAATGCATTTGGCTGGGTGCCAATAAAATTTTATTTTTAAAATGAGTGGTAGGCTGGATTTGGCCCACAGGTGGTACTTTGTTGAATCCTGTTAGAGATGGATAGCAATATACTATGTGGGAATAGGCACTCTGTTGTTAGATGTATCTGGATTTGAGTCTTGTCTCATACTCACTAGTTCTGTGTCCATGGACAATTTTCTTAACTACTTTAAGCTTCAATTTCCTCATCTGCATAGTAGAAATAATGAGAAGAGATATCTAAAGGAGTCATTGTGAGATTTAAAAAAGAAAACGCACATAAATCAGGGTATAATGCCTGGCATGTGTGTAGTAAGTGGTCAGTAAATTGCAGCTATTATTATTATTAATTATTATTATTATGAATATCATTGGGGAAAACTGTAGGAAAACCTTGTGAGAGGGAAGAAAGATAAACTTCAGTGTTGTTTTAAGGATACATATTTATTAAAACATTCCAACTATATTTTTAGAGCAGTAGGATTTGTGTCATCAATTACAACTTAAGAAAGAGAAGTACAGCTTTCAGGGAAGGGTCCACAATGACTCTTCTTTCAAGATACAGATGAAATCCAAAAATTCCCCAGAATTACTGGATGCCATTTTAAAATCATCAGTAATTTTTGAAAAGTTATATTGTTCAAATTTATTTTGTGTCCACACCTAGAATTCTGCATACATTTTTAATGATTGTCCTTCACTAAATACAGAGTAGAGCTGGAGAAGATTTAGAAAGGGCATGCCATAGATACATATGTAATGAAAAGAAGGGCCATATGTACCCCAATGTTCATAGCAGCAATAGGCACAATTGCTAAACTGTGGAAAGAGCCAAGATGCCCTTCAACAGATGAATGGATAAAGATATGGTCCATATATACAATGGAATATTATGCCTCCATCAGAAAGGATGAATACCCAACTTTTGTTTCAGCATGGACGGGACTGGAGAAGATCATGCTGCATGAAATAAGTCAAACAGAGAAAGTCAATTATCATATGGTTTCACTTACTTGTGGAACATAAGAAATAACATGGAGGACATTGGGAGAAGGAAAGGAAAAGTGAATTGGGGGAAATTGGAGGGGGAGACGGACCATGAGAAACTGTGGGCTCTGAGTAACAAACTGAGGGTTTTGGAGGGGAGGGGGATGGGGGGTTAGGTGAGCCTGGTGGTGGGTATTGAGGAGGGCACGTATTGTAAGGAGCACTGGGTGTGGTGCATAAACAATGAATCTTGGAACACTGAAAAAATAAAATTAAATTAAAAAAAGAAAGGGCATGCTAAAGAGATTATACTGGTTTATATGGGTGAATGCATGAGGGGCCACTATCTTTAAATCAAATTTATAACACTTTGTACTTATAACGCTAAATGCTAGAAATAGATACTCTATTTTTTAGTAATGTGAACTTAAGTGTGTATCATTAGCAAATTAAAGCACTAATCACAGGGCCTGGCATAAAGTAGGCATTTACCAACTATTTGTTCCCTTTCTTTAGATGCACACTAAATTGGACTTTATGCCCAAAGGGATGAGTCTTCCATTCATAGGGAAAACTGAAGTTTTACATGGTTCTCTACTGGGTTACTATGAAGCAAACAGGTTTGGTGGAATACAGTTACAACTAGGCTTATCACTGAAATGGACCAACAAGAAAACTAGTGCCATGTAGATCTGTACTAGAAGTCAGAGTGCAAGAATCAGGTTCAAGTAAACTCAAGACTCAAAACCAATACCAGGAAGTGGTATGGATAATTTAGTGCATAAATGCTCAAAGCTATAGTGGCAAACAATGACTGGACAGCATGGTCTAGGTACCAAGATCTTTCCACTGACTCTACTAAATAGTGTAATTCACTTCTGGAACTTTTGTTTTTAAAATGTGGGCAGTGAATCTTGCATGAAGATGATATTGAGGATCCATAACACTATATTCCTTTGAAGGTTTTTCCATTCTCTTTGCCAGGTGAGACCTGGAGCTTCATTGGGAGGCAATGAAACATACTCACCAATGTAGAAAGCTTTACAGATATAACTTAAGCTCCCAGAGCTCTCCCAAGCACATGTGTGTTAGATTTTGCCAAAATGCTGGTATATCCTAAATGCTCTATTTTGTTTCAGGGATGACTATTATGGTCACAGGCTAGATGGTGCTGAGTGGAAAAGATCTTCCAAGAGTCCAGAAAAGGGTGATATCTGTTTTACCATCCTGGATGGAGGCAAAGGCAGTGACAGCACGAATCCTATGTACTGCCATCTTGACAGAAGAGAAGTGTTGAAAGTTAGGACAATAGGGGCGCCTGGGTGGCTCAGTGGGTTAAAGCCTCTGCCTTCGGCTCAGGTCATGACCTCAGGGTCCTGGGATCAAGCCCCACATCGGGCTCTCTGCTCAGCAGGGAGCCTGCTTCCCCCTATCTCTCCTCCTGCCTCTCTACCTACTTGTGATCTCTCTCTGTCAAATAAATAAATAAAATCTTAAAAATAAATAAATAAAGTTAGGACGATTAAATGGAAGGAGCAGAGATGTCTTTCAACAGATGAATGGATAAAGATGTGGTCCATATATACAATGGAATATTACTCAGCCATCAGAAAGGATGAATACCAAGTTTTGCATCAGCATGAATGGGATTGGAGGATATTATGTTGAGTGAAATAAGTCAAGCAGAGAAAGTCAATTATCATATGGTTTCACTTACTTGTGGAACATAAGAAATAACATGGAGGACATTGGAAGAAGGAAAGGACAAGTGAAGGGGGGGGAATCGGAGGGGGAGATGAACCACGAGAGACTGTGGACTCTGAGAAACAAACAGGGTTTTGGAGGGGAGGGGGATGGGGATGCGTGAGCCTGGTGGTGGGTATTAAGGAGGGCATGTATTGCATGAAGCACTGGGTGTTACACGTAAACAATGAATCTTGGAACACTACATAGAAAACTAATGATGTATGGTGACTAACATAACACAATTAAAAATTAAAAAAAAGAAGTAATTACTTATGGCAGGTACCATGGTTCTCAGTATGAATGGCAGTAACTGTGGTAATTAAAAACCATAGACATTTTGGAATTTTATTACAGTTGTAGACAAATGAGAGAGATTAAAAAAAGGAGGATGACTGTTGATGTAAGGCTTTCAGGGAGGCCAATCTTCAGTGGACTCACTATGGTTCACGCTGTGGTATTGACTTTGCATTGTGGGAATCTTCTTTTTTTTCCAGTGGACTCATCAGTGATTGGGATCTGGAGGATTGATGCTATTAAAACCCACAAAAAACTGATGTATAAGCCAAAACCAATTTATTTATTTATAATGAGAGTTAACTGCTAAATAGGCTAGAATACTTATATCACCTGATTAGCAAATTTTCTCTCCATAACAAAGTTTATATGGGAATACAATTACAATCAGATTACTTCTTAGCACATAGGGCCACAGCAAGAGGAGTTAGGTGGTAATCTTAACGGCCAATAACACAAATTGGGATGGCCTGGTGCCTCCACCTCATTGTATATAGACCTGGAAAATCATATGTTGGTCAACATCCCCTCTCTGAGTCTAGAGAGTTTACCCTATGGCTCTTTAATTGCTCCCTTTTTCTAGACTCCTTAAAGACTGTTCTCTTGTTAATAATTCCTTCTTCGGACTTATCATAAAATGAGTAGATCTTTTCTTGCTGGATGGTAGTCAATCATGTAGCATATCTGCTTCCCTAAAACTACAGTTTTGACTGGACTGGGGGACTCTCCGAGCCTTTGTAGTTGCAGACTACATGATCAAGTAGGTTATATCTCATCTGTTCTCAGTAGACTTTAATTAGTTTCGCTCTCAGAGAAGTTCGCTTTGGTAAAAGTTCTGACATCTGTGTAGCTCTCTTTATACTAAATAATGAGTTTATTCTAGTTGAAGTGGATGGTGTCATTAAAACAAATTTTTAAGTGGTAAACAAAATGGTTGGTAGCTAGTAGACAGTAAAGCATTATCCCAGTATCCTATTCCTATGCTCAGTATGATTGTTGGATTGTAACACATAGAACACAAGAATTCCTTGACTGGAAATTCCTCAACAAGGGGCTTCTAGAAATGAGAAGTTTAGTAACCCAGAATTAATTGTCTGTTCTAAGAGGCTAAGGCTATGAAATCTGAAGATTTCTTGGAGAAGAAGGTGATGTTGCTGCAGAGAGAAGGTCCAAACAGGAAATAAGGTGATGCATCTTTGTGAGAGAGCACATAATGACAAATTGTGTCCCTAAGGTAAGGAAAGATTGGTGATGAAGCATTCCAAGACCATACTGGGGTCAGTAAGGAAAGTGACTGAAGGCTATTGGGTTATTCTTTTGTTATAGAATTGAGGGTGCTAGATCAAGATACCTCCAGGTAATCCCAGAGACACTTAAAGTTCAAATAAATCTACTTGTTAGAGGCTTCCATACAATTCCAGTACTACAGTGGGAATTTCTTGGCACAATTGGAATATGCGCATTCCAGTCTCCCTGTTATGAGAGCATATGGAGTAAGGTGGATTTATAGCAAGCTGTTAATAAAGGGGACCCCTTGTGAATACAAATAAGGATTGGCACAGTGGTTAGTGAGGCACTGATGGGAAAAACGATCTATTTGTTAGTGCTATAGGATGAAAGTGGTAAGGTCCTAGGTGGGTTTAAGTATTGTCAAAGTTAGCATAATTCTCCAGGAACAAGGCCAAAGTACAATAACAGCTCATGTTCTGAGAGGTCTTGATGGCTGCTAGGGAATACGGAATTACTGATCTTTCTTCAGGAAATCAATTATGGGGACATACATCAGCACCAAGAAACAGGGAACAGAGGACTGATTACTACTAGCAAGCATCAATTGTCACTGGATATCCTTAACATTTTAGAAAATTGTGTCTCTCCAGGATGGCACTACTTTTGCTCAGAAGCATTAGGAATCCACATACAGAGCTGATGTATGTGCCTGTGTGCCAAGAGCACAACACAAGCAATCAAACCCACTTCTTCTCGAAATTTATTTGTCAATGGTGTTGATGTCCATGCCCCAGGATTTGTCAGATGGGGTGGTTCAGAAAGTTGTTTGCCATTATTTGCTTTTCAAGATTCTCAACTAGGTGAGGATCCCCAGAGGTGATCCATAAGGGTACAGAGCTCAACATCAATGGTAGTGATTCTAAATGGTGACCACACAGAGACCTCTAGGGTCAGAAACTACTACAGAGCCTGACCCTAAGTCTTCAGTGGAGATTTATTTAAACAGGTTCCCTTACCTGCCAGGTAAGGCATCAAGGACATGCTATAGACATAATAATTATGATGAAGATTCCTTCCCCAACTTTCATTAATATTTACCAGAGGTCATTATCCTAGACCATTTTAACTTGGCCATTAGACATGCTATAACCTAAAGGAGGTTGTTGGGAAACAGGGAAGTAACTTGGAATTAGTTGGGCTTGTCTAAAATCACGTATGTGCCTGAAGGGCTAGTTCTCAAGGAAGCGGACCAGCAATTCCAATCAGTCTTCAAATGGCCACGCCATCTGGTTTGTCAACAGCTAAGAGAGCCAGGGTTTTTTCTTTCTTTCCTTTTTAGCAAGCAGAGGTCTTTAAATAGCAACAAAACACCTAGCTGTATGGAATAGTAGTAGAGCTGTGTTTCCATGAAGATTGGTTTGTGTTGAAGCTGGCCTCTAGTCAATAGGTGGAGCAGGTCCCAGCTTCAGTAGAAACATGTTGGTAGGATATGGAATGCAATCAGGAATTCAAGGGTCCTAAACCAGCAGGGAACTATAATACAGACCAATGAGGGTGAGGGTGAAAGTCTTGGGCCTAATTTTAGGCACAGAAAAGTTAGGCCAACAAAATCAACCCAGATCTCACCCATTGGAGGGAATGGAGTTCTCAGTGCACTTCCAGGGCTGATTTCATTTGGCTCAGACTGGCTAGAGTTTCACCTACATACTTTCAGTACTCTTGGGGAATTGGTTCCAATTGCAGAAAGTGCCTGTGAATTGTTTTCATCATTGTTGGGTTGGGTTGGGTTTGGTGATGGGTGATCAAATGAACAAAATCTAGTTATTTAAATTCCCAGAAGCACATGAGTTCATGACAGTCTCTGAAGTGGTATCACAGTTCCTCACCTGTATTTTAAATGTTAGTGCAGGATATAAATCTTTAAGGCTGGAGGTGAGAGGGAGATAAATTTACAATGTGACCTGCTCTCTTACTGGTAAGTTGGGTTATTTATCCTTGCTGGGGCTCGAGAACGTTTGGCAAGGCAATCTCTTGTGAAGTGACCAGCCTGGCTGCAGTAGAGGCACAACTGAGCTTCTTGCTGGCGGGCTCGTTTGGCCGGAGTGAGAGGTGGCTGGCTTCCACGCAACTGTATAGGTTCTTCCTTTGGTGGAAGATCTGTGGGGCTGGAAAAGGCTTGGTGGCGGATCATAGAAGATAACACTGGGAGCTGTGTCTCTGACTGGAGAAGCTCTGGCCTGTCATTACGTTTCTTGTCCAGCTGAATACACTGAGTGATCAGGTCTGGAAGGTTGTCCATCATATCTGTGCCACTCACATCATCCTGGATGGAGTCAGCTAGCCCTTCTTGGAAGTGATCACTCTGATTGGTTTCATTATAGCTCAGATTTTGAGCAAGGAGCTGGAAAGTAGAAGCATCTTGCTGAGATGAGGAGTTGTTCTCTTTGTTCAGAGGGTCTATTTTCTGTTTTATAGGCTCACCAAATGATTGCTGGAACTCAAAAACAAAGTTCTCATATTGTTTCTGCAGAGTGCTCTGGTCAGGCTCAGATATGACTCCACAACTTTCCATCTGCTGAGATAGGTAGTCAAAAAAAAACTTGACTTGGACATCATCTGCAGGATTGGGGAATTTGAGAGTTGTCAACTGTGCAAGAAATACTGAGAGGTTGTCAGGGTCATGCTGAAACTGAGAGAGATGTTCAAGTGAGTGGGGTACAGACATCATCAGGGTAGCCAGTGTAGGCATGACTTGGCCCCTCAGATCAGAGCTCTCTTCATTCAGATGCTGTATTTGTGGCTGCAGAATCAGATTCCCTGTCTGAAGGGAGGAATGCTCTACTTGCAAGGTAGATGGTGATTCTGTGTACTTCTCCATTGGATCTTCTGAAATCAAGTGAGACTAAGTAGAATTGAGTGACAGTACTGGAAACCAATTAGCAGACAGTAGAGTTTCTTCTGTTATCAGAGAGACAGTGTCATGAGCAAGTAGCTAAAACTGCTACCTACGAAGCAGTCACAAGGGGACACTGAGCTGAATTGGAGAGATGCCAAAACTGCTGTCCACTATTCAATGTCGCCTCTTCTCATGGAGAATGCCAATGTTCTGCACATTCAGAAGTGATAAATTACCTTAGGACACATAGAGGATTTAGAATTAAGAAGACAAACACAAAAGTCATAGTAGATTTCTCTCGCCACTCCCTTTCCTCGTAATATAGGGGGAAATTTGCCCTCAAACTAAGCCTTTGATTCTAAAGTATCTATTTTTTGTCAGAGAATCAAAGAATCTTACAACCTGAAGTGATCTTAGAGATTATCCAGGCCAAATTCATAATTTCATGAATGAAAAAACAGAGACCCAAAAAGGTAAAGATGTTTGCCCAAGGTCACACAACTACTTAATATCAGAGCTGGCATGCTCACCAGTACTACTGTCAAAAACAGCACTTCCTCCAGGACCACAAATATGCTCATTTGTACATGTTACTCGGGCATGATGATGGTTCATTCCCCTTGCTACTTAAAATGAATCTGGGAGCCAGCACCATCACCATCACCACCACCAGGGAGACGGTTAGAAATGCAGACTCTCAGGTCTCAACACAGACCTGTTGAATTAGTATTCTGCTTAGACAGATCTGCCAGGTGATTCAAATGTACACTGGAGTTTGAGAAAAGCTTTTTTAGAGAGCAAGTAGCCTAATTGGAATAATCACTGGTTGGACTTGAACCTCAATGCCCCAGTCCTAGCCTGCATTGCTGTAGCGATCTGATTACTGTGGTGGTAGCTAATGCATGTTTTTCTAGAGTCCTAGTCCTTATCTAAGGTGACATGTGGTTGTCACGGAGGCTTAACATACCACAGGCAAGATGAAGAGGTGAAGTTGGGAACTTAGTAAACAAGAACAGAATATTCTTAAAAGAATGAAGATCAAAATGTTTAGTGGTCATCCCTGCATTGATAACAAGAATAAAGGAATCTGTTAAAAAACAAACCCCAAACATACGGCATATCAGTTGAACTATTCTGCAGTATAATTCCTCTCATTGCCCTTGCCTCGTGTAGCATACTATTTAATTGTATTTAAATTGGCCATTAGTGGGCAAAAATGTGCATCACTGAATGTAAGACTTGATTCTCTAGGTTTTATTTGTTGGCTCCTCCTCTCTGGACCTATGGAAGAGATTACCGGAAGATTGAAACTATATAAGATTGGGGGCCAGAAACTTGCCCAAACACTGGCATTAATCAGTTGGATGACATTAAAGAACTCATTTGGGTCTCAATTTCCTCTTTCCTCTAATGAGGTTGACTATCTTGTCCACATCAGAGGGTTGTGGTATCAATGAGATAGTAGATAGATGCTCTGAGTGGCAGAGAGATGCTCTCAAGATTGTTCCAGTGCAGCTAACAATATCATTGGTGAGGCTCTTTCCTTGTCACATATTGCCAAAGTAGGCAGATACTGTCATATTCTTTCTTCCTTCCTTCCCATATCTCACCATTCTAGTTAGTCTACCTTTTCATTTTCCAGATGCCCATCCATGAATTTATTTCTGTCAGTCCAGCTAGGTGTCATTGAAAGGTAAGATGTTAATTAATTAATGAGGTTTAATGATTGACATTTCTCAAGTCATTCACTTTTCCTCAGACTTTAATGTACTTAAGAACAACTTGGTCTCTTTCCTCAAACTTTAATGTGCATAAGAAACAACTTGGTACCAATCTCCAGCAATTCCAATTCAATAGGTCTGGGGTGGATGTCAGGAATCTGTACTTCTAACAAGATGCCCAGAAGATTTCTGATGTTGGTGGTCCCTGTGAGAAGCCATCCAGATGAACCTCAAGGAATAAAGCCATATTATAACATCACAAGAAGGAAGAATGGGGAAGGGGACATATTTGGAAGTAGGAGACCCTCAAATGACATTGAATAATAGGTGGCATATACTTCTGCATAAAGTCTACAAAGAGCCCATACTGTTCTTCACAACTGTTCGTCTCTCCCAGATAGTAGAGTGCAGGAGTTTAGCCTGTAGGTTCAACAGTCAGACTGACCTGGGTCCAAATCTTGGCTTGGCCAAAAGTCACGTGACTCTGGAAAGTTACTTAACCTCTCCAAGAACCAGTTTCCAAACTTTAAAATGGAGTTGATTTTAATACCTTCCTCATAGTGTTGTTGTGAGTATTAAATGAGATTAAAAGAGATTAGCACTGCTTCATTCATAAATGTTAGCTATCATTTTTCTAGGCCCACAGTATGCTATCTGACTGTGTTTTAGAATTTAATTTTTTAAAAATGTTTGAAAGGTGACACAGAGTATGTACTGTTTATTATATGACACTCCCAGTGGTTCCTGGGAAAAATCCCATAATTAAGCCATTAGTTATTCAGGAAAAATGTAGGAAAAAATACCATAATATTCATACTAAAAGAGACAAAAATAGTTCATGTCAGTTTAGGTCAGATTGGATATCAAATTAATGAAAAAATAACTTCTGTTATAGAGAGCTCTTTGATTTCAGAATTGAAAATAAGAGGTATGGACTTCTCTACCAAATTCTTCTTTTGGTTGGAAGAGTGTGATTATAACTTTTCTTTCTTTGTTCCTACCCTCTGTCCTTTCCTTCCACCCTCAGCAATTCCAGAATATCTGTAGAGGTCTCCTGTTTCTTTATAGAATTGTGTATTCAAGGTGGCAGAGCAATTAATTTTTCTAATTATGTAGCATTGGTAAAACACTTGCCAAAATTATAAGCATTTGCCCAAAGGCAAATCATACAATGGCACTGTTATTAATGGTAATTGCTTAATCTCTCAAATCTATCTCGCCTTATCGTTTTGGAAAATGTACTCCTTTTAGAGGTCAATGGCCTTTTATCAGATTGTCCCAGCAGATCCTGGGGTAGAGCATGCCAGTCTGGAGGTATTCCAGACCTTAGTCTTAAGGAGATAAAGCAAACAAGTGAGCTAGGACCAGGTCTGACATAAAACTGCCTATATTTAAGTTTTTATTTGATTGCCATGTGTTTCAGTTACAAAAACAACAAGGCAAAAATAGGTTTAGTAAACTCTTAAAGGCCATTTTGGTGTTTATCTTCAGTTTGACTCAAAGCCAAGATTGACAGTTTCCCTGCATAAAACTACTCCATGCTGGAGTTCCCTGAAACTCGATTTGGTGAAGGGCCTGAAGTACCTCATCGCTTATAAGAGAGCTTTATGATCTTACACTACTTTATTTCCAAACTGTTCTTCACAACCCTTTGGAGAAGTTTTCAACTACTGTCATCCAACTACCCAGAGCACTTGCATTTTTGCTCTTGAGCTCCAGACATTCTAAGGGTAGCTCTGGCCATGAAAGCTAAGTTGAGACATAATCAACCCTCAAGAGGTAACCACAGGGGCATACTGTTTAGATTTGTCTGGAGATTTGGGTATGACCCTAGTTCTGCCATCATCTAGATTGACAACACTGGGCAAGTCACTTCCTCTACCTGGGCCAGTTTCTGTATCTGTACAATGAAGGGAATGGGTTTCTCAAATTTTATCACATATAAGAAATTCTGATTCAGAAAGCTAGAAAGAGATCCAGAAATCTGAACTTTTTATAGGCACTCCAAATGTTTCTGTGGTAAGAGGTCTTCAGATTTTACCTTGGGAATATTGGGTAACTGGCCACATAGAGCTCTGACATTTGTCAGAGGTTCTCAAGTTTCAGGGTACATAACAATCTCTTGCGAGTTTAATATGCAGATTTTGGGGCTTCACCCCTAGAAGGTGAAACTCGGGTCTGGGGTGGGACCAGATATTCTGCATTTTAATCAAGCTCTGCAGATGATGCTGATGCAGAAGTTTCTCTGATAATATTTGAGAAACTCTAGGTTGAATACTCTCAAAAGACCCTTTTGGCTTTAGCGCTATCTACGTTTTTGAAAGCAGAAAATATTTGGCCCCTAAAATGGCCCGTGAAGTGTGTGATATGTGGATTGCTTCCTTCCAAGGCTCTGCCTGAGGCTGAATGGTCACATCTAAACAGTGGTCTAGTGCAGGCCTGGCTCAGGAATGTGAAAAGTAGCTGGCTTGGGGACAAGAGAGAGGGTGAAAATTGAGCTGACCCTGCTCTCAGGCTCTATGGTTCTTGCTGGGAGGGTTGCCCTGCCCTGCCCTGCCCTCCCTGTGAGTGAGGCAGAAAAGCCATCCATATATCCCTATATTAGAGATAGAAGAGCAGCAGCCCAGCTGGGGTCAATCTGGCTACTGCCACGACTCAGACTTCATACCTTCTTCCTTTAACCTTCAACCTTTCTTCTGGCTCAGCTGGCCCGATGGCCAAGCTGCTTATGAAGCTAGACATTTATGAACACTCTCTACAAGTGTTCCCTGGCAGTTTCCCAGTTGTCCTTTCTTTTTTTTTTTTTAAGATTTTATTTATTTATTAGAGAGAGAGAGAGATTGAGAATGAGAGGGGGGAAGGTCAGAGGGAGAAGCAGACTTCCCGCAGAGCCGGGAGTCCGACATGGGACTCGATCCCGGGACTCCGGGATCATGACCCGAGCCGAAGGCAGTCGCTTAACCAACTGAGCCACCCAGGCGCCCCCCAGTTGTCCTTTCTAATGTGCATAACTTCATTAAGGAGCCGCACTTGTTCCATCAGCCTTCCTGCTTCATCCTCCTATTTAACATTCCTCCTAAGGTTGTATTTCCCTGTCTCCTCCTTCCCCTGCCTCCTTGCCTTTGCCTACTGTCTCTGCTGGCAGCCATAACAAATGCCTGGATGATCTTGCTCATTCACCACCCACAACCATGGCTGATAACGTTGTCCTAGCAGTACGTGACCCATTTGCACCATTCTCTTCTCTCAGTCCAGCAGAGAAGAAGACCTGGAAGGAATGGGTGAGTTTTTATATGAAGGCAAAAATCTGGAGGCTGGGCAGAGGGCAAGATTGGCCACTGGGCAGGCATCAAAACACAATAACAGAGTGTTAAGAATAAAATATAATCAACATGTAAAAGAGCATTACATAGAGTCAAAGAAAAACCCCGAAGACAGACTCCATTTGGCCTCTTCACTATACTTGCCTGCTTGGTTCAGTCCCTGAGGGGTACCAACATTAAATGGGTGGTGAAATGATAACTTCAGTGGCAGGAGCTGTGTTCTGGAGGTTTGCAGACTCCTGAAGATCAAGGATGTGAGTGCTTAAAGCTCACAGGAGATGTTACAACATATGGCAGATAAGCTCTGTAGCGGGATCGAGTCTAGGTCTCATTTCAATCCTGCAAGTGTTGAGGACATGGTGGGCCTCTGACACACTGGAAATGCAGAGGTTTGCATCTGTATTTGTTAAGAATGGAAGAGACAAGTCTTTTTTTTTTTTTTTAATCCAGTAATATCAGACATTGTGTGGGTCTTTGGGGGTAATAACACTTAGGATTTCTTGAGTGCCTAATTTATGTCAGTTTATATACTCTGATCCTAGCTGTCTGGAGCCTTATTTAAAAGTATTCTGGACCTGCAGCTGGCCTCACTGATAGAATGCAGTGGAGCACTGTCAGTGTCTGCCACAGACTGTGGAGGAATAAACGCAATATGTGAAACAAACATCTGCCGCCTCTCTACCAGACCACAGAAGCCTCTTAGCAGTCTTACGAAGTAGGTATAATGATTTGCATTTTACACATAAGGAAATCAAGCCCTTACCTCCAATTCCAAACATGTAATCATGCCCACTTCTGCTTTTAATCGCTCTCTCTCTCCTCATCTGAAAGCCCATTTCTTTCTTCTTCCTACGCCCAGCTCACATTCAGCCTCCTTGATGCAACCTCCTCTGACTACTCAGACCCTTATCAATATCTCCATTCCCTGAGTGATGGAAGGACACATGATTGTATGAGCCCTCAAGGAGGAAGACTCTTTCCTTTGAACCCCCATAATACTTTGCACAGGGCTGGTCCCATAAGCTTTATATAAATCTGTGTTGATACATAGGGCTAGGGAAAGACAAACAAAAGAATCCCTGCTAGTAGTCTGGCATTAAAATTATGATAAGAAAAAGAAGACCTGGAATCTAGTCATGAAATCTTGTCAAAACAGGAGGAAGCTGAGTAGCAAGCAGGGGCACAGAGTCTTAGTAGAAGTGGCCGGGACTTGAGAGGAGGGCCAGCAGGCATTTGTATCACCAGTTCTTAGCTTTTCATTCCCCTATTTTCCCTTCTTCCTTAAGCCTCATACATTCGATGATCTTGTTTTTCTGCAATCAAAAACAAATGATGGGGTCTGATAAAGACGTCTGTATTACTTCTAGGTTCAAGAAAGTAGTCTGAGGTGAAATAGGTGATGGGGATTAAGGAGTGCAATTGTTGTGATGAGCACTGGGTGATGTATAGAATTTTTGAATCACTATATGGTACATCTGAAACTAATATAACATTTTATGTTAACTATACTGGAATTAAAACTAAAAAATGAGCATGTGTTTACAGTGGTTTAGATTACTAAATATAAATATCACAGCTATCACCTAATACAGGAAGAAAGCTGCCATTGGAGTTCTGAAACTGAAATTCAGAAATATACGTATAACTTAGAAGTTAAGAAAAAAAGAAAGCAGTCTGAGGGGATGTTTGCATGACCGAATGTGCTCTTTGCCCTGTTTTACAAGAACAATGCAATGAAATATTTTAAATTGGGACAATCTCAGTAAAGCTGGGTTGAGCTATTGCCATACCCATCTAAGCACTATCTAATCAATATGTGAAGATATTCAAAGAGCAACCAAAAAGAAATTATTAGTTTCCCATCCCAGTGAGCTTCACTGTCTATGTGTACAGAGATTTAATATTTTAATATTCATTATTAATATCCATTATTTATTTACTATTTAATTTTCTTTAATATTTATTATCATAAATTTAATATTTATAGTCTTTATTTTAATATTCATTATTATGAATTATTTTAATGATTCTTTAATTATCTATTTTAATATTTATTATTTCTTTAATATTTTAATTCTTAAATTTAATATTTAATTAAATAATATTAATGCCTTAATATTATTTATTATTTAATATTCATTATTTCATTTAATCTTAATCACAATTTTGCCATTTTCTAGGCCAGAAAACCAAGGCGCTGAGATATTAAGTCAAATCAAGGGGCAAGGAGGAAGTGTGATACATGTGTAACTTGTTCTCAGGGACAAGGGAAGAACTAACTGAAGATGCCTTTGGAAGGGTGAGGGTGGAGATGGGATGAGGGTTTCCATAAAGTAAATTATGAGTTCCGCATCATGGAAAAATGTAAGCAGAGTTGGGATTACCACCTGGCAAGGACTTAGAGTGGGGACTCCAAGAGTCAGATAAGAAGGTATCATAAGGATGATCTAGTCCTTCCAAAACTATAGATTCTATAATGTGCTTGAGAACACAGGTGAAATGTGGGTGCTGACACTGACTGGGAGTTGTATGCAATCTAGAATCTGATCCTCAGATCCACAGCCAACCTGAACATAACCTATCTTGCTCATGTACCTGCATGCAAATCCCTATTTCTGTAGATGACTCAAGTGGCTAAGATACAGCAAGCCTTATCAGTTTGAGGGTTTAGCTTGGTTTCCCTGTCCATTCCCAATGCCCCCAACATTTCAAACAGTATATGCTGTTTTGAGTAAACGATTAGGGGAAGAGTGGAAAAATTCTGATCTGCAGATCTCAAATAGTCATAAAATTAGCTCTTTAAATTTGAAATGAAAGGTCTTCTACATTTGTGCTCCCTGCTGTCTCTTTCATCTTTAATTCATTAAGTGCAATTCACTTAGTGCTGGATACCACTTACAACTGATGAGCTGACAGAGTTTAGACCACTTAGATTTAAACTTCTTTTCATTTTCAGGTCCCTGTGGTGTGCGTGCAAACTGTGGCCTTGTTCAAGATGGAGAAAACTTAATATAAGCAACTTAGTATTTATCATGTTTTTCAATTACAAGAAGACTTCTCATAGTCACAGGTTAGAGAAAAGTTTCAGCTTTAGAGATGAAGATTTGAGGCTCAAGAAATGGAAAATGATTTGGGTCATGTTTATGACTCTTTTTGCTAAGTTCCAATTTCAAACCCTTCCTTGTCAGCCTTTCTTTCCCCTGCCAGCCTTGACTATGAGTAAACGAGCAATACAGGGATTATAGAGTATAGTACAGAAGCAACCTTTTAATTGGTAATAGTCCATATGTACACAGATCATTTTATGTGATCTAAGTATTCTCCTGTATCATCATTTTGATCAACTATGAAGTATGCAAGGTGTGTACTCAACACTCCCTCCAATGAATAAAGAGCCTGGTGGTGGGTATTGAGGAGGGTACGTATTGCATGGAGCACTGGGTGTGGTGCATGAACAATTAATATTGTAACACTGAAAAAATAAAATAAAAGTATTTGGCAAAAAAAAAAGAGTTGTCTAAGGGCATACAACTGTTTAGTATTAGATCTTGGACTAGAATCCTCAACTCTTGTTCATAACACTATGTCCTGGAAATAGTTTGAAGCAGTATCTGGCAAACTTGGAAAGAAAACAAATGTGAAATAATCCACACAAGAGTTGTTTAAAGATATGATATTTTCAACTACTCTCAAGTGATAACAGGAGAATTACTTACCTCTTATGTGTTATGCTCCAAACAGAATCAGGCCACAGTAGATTCTGGGGGATGTGAAAAGACAAAGTAAGAAGAGGTAGGATTCTTTAGTACCCCAAGCAACAGCAGTAGCCCTAATTCTGTACTCTTATTGCTAGAGTGCTCTATTTTCACTGGCTAACATTCTCCAACCCTTTGACACTGGGACAGACACGGAGTGGTAGAGTTTTGGGCGCTGCCAGTTGAGAGTTGTGTAACCTTAGGCAAACTAATCTCTTTGAGCTTAGTTTTCTTTTCTGTTTTTTCTTTTGAGCTTCATTTTCTTTATCATAAGATGGGGCCAATAATATCCACCACAGAGAGTTATGCAGTTATTCATAGAATAAATCTTTATTGAATGTCTATTATATGCCAGGCACTGTGTTGGGAAGTAGAAATTAGTAATAAGCCCACATAGACCATGGGTATTCTAGAATTACTAAAGTAATGTGTGCAAACTGCTTGTCACAGTACCTGCTCATAACAACAATTTAAATCAATGATAGCTATTATTTTAATAGTATGAGATAGAAGGTTTTGGCAGTTAAGAACCCAGACCTCGGTTGTATTTACAGTTCAGACTATTAGCTCCATGTATGAGTCATGAGAATGTGGGCAAGTTTTTGAACCTCAAAAACCTCAATTTTCTCACCTGTAAAATAACTAATAATGATCATAATGGTTTTATAAGCTTGGGAAGATCAAATAAGGACGAATGTGAGACTTTCAGCAAATCTTCTTCCGCCTAAAGTCTAATGACTCAAAACTGAAACAAGTCTAGTTGGGCCAAAAATAAAAAGCTTTTCGAGGAGAGTGTCTCTTGAGCTGCTTCAAGTTTGTCTCAAGCAAAAAGAAAAGTGAAAGGAAGAACTATTGTTAGAAGGGCTGATAACTCCGATGACATTCTAAGTACAGATATGGCAGGGAAATAGTTTATAGTTGACACACAAACAGTTCCCTTCCTCACATCCATCACAGGTGAGAAAACGCTATCATTGTGTGTGTGGTCTTTGCTTATAATACGCTCAAAATACCTCCTTTGCAAAGCCCTTCTGTCTTGAGCCCTAGATTTCGGCAAAGTCAAGTCTTCTCTCATCTTGCTCATAGATCATATTTCCAAAAAGGTCTAGTTCTTTCCACCTACTTGTGTTTCTGTGTTCTTGATGACCTCTGTACCTAGGATGGTGCTGCCATTAGGAGTCCCCAAAGGATAACTGGGGATACAGAGGGACCAAAAATAACATGACCTTGCAGGAAGCTAGCCTCTGCTTGGCTTTAAAAAAAATCTGGCGGTATATTGGGGGTATAACTTATACACAATAAAATTCAATTTAAAATATACAGCTAATGAGTTTTGGTAAATATATACATCTGTGTAACCACTACCATATTTGACATATAGAATTTATTTATTTATTTATTTATTTATTTATTTATTAGAGAGAGAGAGAGACTGAGAATGAGAGGGAAGAAGGTCAGAGGGAGAAGCAGACTTCCCGCAGAGCCGGGAGTCCAATACGGGACTCGATCCCGGGACTCCGGGATCATGACCCGAGCCGAAGGCAGTCGCCCAACCAACTGAGCCACCCAGGCGCCCCTATGTCATGTTTCTTTGTAGTCAGTTTCCACATCTCTGGTCCCAGGGAACTACTAATCTACTTTCTGCTTATATAGATTTGTCTTTTCTGGACATTTCACATAAATGTAACCGTACAATATATGGTCTTTTGTGATTGACTTCTTTCACTTAGTACAGTTTTGAGGTTCATCCATGTCATGGATATATCAGTATTTCATTTCTTTTTATTGCCAGAAAGAGTCTACTATATTGATTCATTACATCTCGTTTCACCTTGTTGATGAACATTTGGGTTTTTCTCAGATTGGGAACATTACAAATAAAGCTGCTACGAACATTAGTGTAGAAGTCTGTGTACATACATATATTTTCATTTTTCTTGAGTTAAATACCTGGGAGTAAGTTATGTGGTAAGACTGTTTAACTTTATATGATACTGAAAACTATTTCCTAAAGTGACTATGCCATTTTGCATTCTCACCAGCAATGTATGAGTATTCCAGCCATACACTCTTGCCAACACTTGGCATTGTCAGTCTTTTACATTTTATAAGTGTGTGTTTTTATAAAAGATCCTGAAGGGCCAGGGCACCTGGATGGCTCAGTTGGTCAAGCGTCTGCCTTTGGCTCAGGTCATGATCCCAGGGTCCAGGGATCAAGCCTTGCATCAGGCTCCTTGCTCATCAGGGAGCTTGCTTCTCCCTCTCCCTCTGCCTTCTGCTCCCCCTGTTTGTGCTCTCTCTCTGTCAAATAAATAAATAAAATCTTAAGAAAAAAGAAAGAAGATGCTGGAGGGCCATGAGTCATTTGTTCTTTTTTCTATTGGCTGCTCACTATTATTCCTATCCCTATGTCCTTTAAAGAATATTGTATGAAATGGGACGAGAAGATGCATTAAGGGTAGGGCATCAAGAAACTGCCTTTACCTATCCAAAGAGTCTTCATGGGAACAAGGAAGCAACCTAGGTCTATGAAGAACAAACATTACTAGTATGGAAGCTTCAAAGAGGCAGATTTGGGATTCCTACAGCATGGAACTTCCTAAAGTTTACAACTGTCTAACAATAAAGTAAACTTCATTAAGAGAAGAGCTTTCTGTCACTGGAGATATTCAAGGAATAATTGGGTGAATACTTCAGGGGATGTTCTGAAATAAATAAAGGTTGGATGAATGTCCTCAAATGTTTCTATGAGAGTGTGAAGTAAACAATATTGAAATTTTGTGACTTCGGACTCTCTGTTCTCTACTTTTCACCTGGACTTGTGGCTAACCCATAGTACTTAATGCCCTGCTGTCATAAATGTCTGGAAATCAATCCTCACTAGAGTAAGCTGAAGGTTCCCCTTTTCCGGTGTCTGAGTTATAGTATATTTCCCAAATAAGAAGTTCTAATGGTAGAATTTCAGGCAAAGTAACAACCAGTGAGTAATATATTTTGGCTAGAATTTCCTGCCTGTCACCACTCACATTAGACATAGCACCCTCAGATCATTATCCAGTCTATCTACTGGCTAATAATGTGAGACTTGACAGAAGTCAAAAAGAAAGGAAACAAAGCTTCCAAATATGATTTTCAAAGCAGGGCAATGGATGAGAACTAACAAACTCGTTCTCAGCTTGGTTTTCACATCCGTATAGACCTATCAAAAATTGTCCATCTGCCAACTCTTTTTTTATATCCAACACCCTCTAGCACTGGTACGGTACTGCATGTTTTTAGAATAGTGCTTACATCGACTAAAAAATATATATATATAGCCATCAGGAATGATGTATCTTTTATTCATCTTCACACTTTAAGTGTCTGTCAGACTGTCAAGTCATCCTATCTTCTGTTAGGATGTATCACCGTAAAGGAAACTGGTTGTAGCTTGCCACCAGGCTTCAGGGATTCAGTCTGCAGGGAGACCCTGAAGAGCTGTGCCAGAGTAAAATGTCTCCAAGCCACATGATCCCCTCCTTCATAAAATAAACCAAGAACGAAATAGGATGAAATTGCATCAAGGAAATGTTTATTTGGATCTGGATATGAACTTGTGTGCATGAGTAAACAAAAAATGGAATCAGTATACTCAGGGATGGCTAAAGCACAAGCTATGAAATGGATTTGTGTTGACCTACAGTGGAGGCAGAGCACTGGGCAAGGTGGCCTCAAGTGTATTTGTCACAGTGGCAGCTGTATAGAAGACACTCTGTGTTCCTCTTCCTTCCATCTTTTTTTTTTTCTGCCTAGATGGCTTTTAATTGTTCTCATATGAAAATATCATTTGTCAGTGTAATAGCAGATTATTTTTCAAAATCCTGAGAGAAGCATCTATGGGCAGCATCATCTTTTAATATGAAATCCCCTCATCTAGGTCGTTCCACTAAGATAACTGAGACACAAGGAGGGAATATGCCTGACTCTCAGTGATTCTAGGTGAAAGAAATGGAACTCCTTTTATCATATCCAACCCCAGGCCCCAGAGAGAGCACTGAAAGTCTAAGTATCAACAGTGATGGTTAGAAGCCATGGATGGAAGCCATGGTTTTGATTAACTCAGTCAACTCTGGCCATCATTACAGAGGATAAAGGAATGCTGAAAACTGGCATTAACTTCACCATCGATGTAGAGGGTTTTAAACACAAGATTGCACTCCAGCTCTCCATATGCCTACCTCTGATTTGGTGGTGTAGGTGAGGGGTTAATCTGCTGACAGCCCTCATGATCCTACCAGCATTGGCTCAAGAATTGGTGTGAGTTGAGGCTTACCGGTGAAGCCTCTGAGGAGATAGAACTATGAAAAACTGGAGAAAGCTCATAGGTTTAGTTCCTGATTCTGGGCTCTCTATGGACATTGGCTTCTCCAGTTATTATTAAATTAAAACTTGGTAGCTTCCATGATCTCCCAAGTGATTGAACTTTTCTGGGTTCAGAACCCACACTTCACGTCACAGGTTTTACTACTTAGTGAAGGAAGAGCAACATGAAACACAAACTCATTTTAATTGAACAGCTCCTCTGGCTTTATCAACAGATTAGTTTGGAAGGAATCTTTGCTCAAAGTTCTGGGTAGTTAGTATGACGACTAGCTAATCATGGCTTAAAATAACTATATTTATTGAATCTCTGGGAAATCCATAGGATCCAGGGTCATGACCCCAAGTCAACTTGTGTTCATAAAAATGAGTGGGAACTTTACAAAGACAAAAATCATCTTTGAAAAAAAAAAACAAAAACAGATGTTCAGATGCTGCAGACTCATAGCCTTTTATACTAGCTTACACAATGGGCACTAGGCCCAACCCTAACACCACTAAAAGAAACTGAACACCTGATAGATATGGGTTCCAATGAAAGACAACAAATAAACTCCACAACCACCACAACCACCACTTACAGAGTACTTAACTTGGGGACAAACACTGCATTCTCTTCACATTAGTAATTTAATTTAATCATGAAAATAAGCTAACGAAGGCATTCTTAGCCTCATTTGAAGAAACTGAACCTGAAAGATTAGGTTATTTGCCTGATTCCTCAGTAAGTGGAAGAGCCAAGATTCAAACCTAAGTCTATCTGACGCAAAAGCCAATTATTTTTAATTGATTATGCTGA
This sequence comes from Nasua narica, assembly GCA_028533885.1. Lineage (NCBI taxonomy): Eukaryota > Metazoa > Chordata > Mammalia > Carnivora > Procyonidae > Nasua > Nasua narica. The sequence goes on along the minus strand of CM052801.1, from coordinate 71,857,429 downwards.
ACTGCTTGGTAGAGATGATCTGGAAACAAATGTGCTGGCTTTGAGGAAAGAATCAATTTTTAAGTTGGTGGAAGCCCTCAAGTTCCTAATTTGTTCCTCTGCATCCTTCTATTCATTATCTACCATCCCAGGGAATATCTTTCTCCAGGAAAAGATACAGAAATTTGGGATGACTGAGATAGGAAAGCAGACAGGAGCCAATGGTCAACATAAATTTCAAGGAATTTCTGTGGAATTTGTTAATAATTTCCATGTATTATAATTAATAATGTGAAAGACACTGATTATTCCTGCTTTATAGATGGTGAATCCAGAGGATAGAGTGTCTACTACGGGACCCAAACACCCTCAACACTAGTCCAGTGTTTCTTATTTAATAGGCTACTCTGTGACTGCCTTCCTGGGCTGTCAACAGGGCTTCCTGTTGACTGATGCCTTTTTCTCAGTGATGAGGAAATGACCCATATGGTAGAATTAGTGTTTGGGGCCTGTTTCGTGTCTAGCATAAAGGGACAGACTGAAAGTTATACTGAACAACAGAGTTTGGGTTTTATGTCTCACATCTGGGGTGCTAGAAAAGCCAGTGGAAATTTACTCTGGAAGGTCCATAATGAAAAAAAATATCACTCCTTTCACAATTGAAGGAAAAATGATTTAACGGGGGCTGCAAAGGAATTCTCCGGGTATTCCACATCTCTCATCCATCTCTATAAATATACATATAGAACAGAGCAACAAATCACATTTGCTTTCAGAAACACTGTTCCCTGTTCATAAGGAGACTGGTAATTTTATGAGACCTATTGATTTTTCCTCAAATAATATGATTTAGTCTTAAAATCCCATGCTCACAGCTGAGGAGATGAAGGGTTGGTGCTTTCAATTATGAAGATTTTTTTTTTTCCATTGAGAGACAGAAATTAAGGTTGTTTGTTTTTTTTTTTAAATATCTATGACTTCTGCACCCCACCTTCACATTTCCTCTTTAAATATCCATAGCAAATCAGCTTTGATATAGAGGAAATGAAGTAAAGTTAACTTAGAAGAAGAAATCTCTAGCATGGTATTTATAATAAAATAACAAAAACCATGAAAAGATTTTTCACAGATATTAAATTTATTATGTAATTCAAAGCAAATACATTTTTTAAATTAAGTTAGTATTTTCAAAATTTGGATGAGATAGGATGAAACGTTTAAACTTGACCATTTGATAAATATCTTCCCTAAAGGGGTAAAAGAGAGAAATAAGGTGTGTGTCTTTGGATTTAATAATCTAATGTGTTATCATATCCTTAAGAAATAAAGGGAGGTTGGGGAATGGATTAAACAGGTGATGGTTATTAATGAGGGCACTGTTGTGATGAGCACCAGGTGTTGTATATAAGTGATGAATTACTAAATTCTACACCTGAAACTAACACTGCACTGTATGTTAATACTGGAATTTAAGTAAAAACTTGGAAAAAAGGAAATAAAGGCTTAAAATGAAATTTTAAGTCTTTCTTTATGCTTTGTCAATAGTTCTCAAGACAACATTGCTTGGCTCATTTTAGATTCTTTCTAGCTTCCTCCTCACATTGGGTTTTCTTCAGCCTCCTCTCTGGCACCTTCTAAACCTTCTGCTTTCCTTCCACCTCCATCTCTCCTACCAAAAATGAGCTCAAATCCAAAGGAAGCCAATTACTGGAGATGTGTCATGGGTGCATGGAGGGTTTGTTAGCAATCACTTCTTTCAAAATTGTTTCCTTTATGAACTATAATTTCCAAAAATGAAAAAAATTCTCCCAAAAGACTGTAATTCTATTTCATAAAACTCTCAAGGAGATCAGAGTAGTAACTGCATAAAAGTTGTACCATAAATTATAAACAATCACAGATGTGCCAAACACATGAAACTGTCTCCTTCAGAAAAAAGCAAATGGATACATAGCTGATATTCAAATCTGAGTATGTTCTGAAGAAGAATTCAAACATGTATAAGGGACTATGAGTATTTGGGATGCTTGGTAGTGTTGGTGGAGAGTGAGCATTAGTGTGGCTTTATGTATGGACTCAGCTGGTACAGAGGATACATGGTGGGCCTGGAGGGCCCAAAAGCCAATAGTAACTTTGTACCTAAAATTTCCAGCTTTACTTCCAGTTTCTAGTCTGGCATTTAAGGAGTTTAGAAGTTGCCGCTCTATTTTAACAACAAGTAAAAAGTTGAACAAACTAAAAAATATGATTAACTCTTCTTAGTTTTGGCAAATAAGTGAGGTCATAGGGCAAACCACTGTCCCCCAGTATGAGAGATACATGGAGAGAATGTATCAGAGAATCACAGTTTACTGGAGTAAAAACCTCCATGGGAACCACTACTAGGTAAAAATTTGGATTATAATTGAAAAATTGCTGGAAGCTCAATGTAGATCACTCTAAGAGTTAAAAATTCCAAGGGAACCAATCATAGGAGAGCCCACATTTTAATAAGTTTTACCTCCAGGAGTTCAATTTGACTCTCACAGTAGAAAAAGGAGGAAAATTCCCTTATGCCTCTATCTGGAGAGGAAAAGAAATGACTATGAAGTATGCCAGAGCATTCTATTCTTCTTAACAAGTCCTGCCTTCAGGAGAAACTATTTTACCAGATCCTAACCTCCTGGGATTTTATTGAAATATAACCTACCTGGGAAAAGTGAAATAACCAATGTTAGCCCCCTCTAGTTTTCCACATAGGGTAAAGGAAATCCGCAACTCCAGCCCCCTCCAGCCATCCTGTCCCACCTAAGGGGAGAAGAAAAACCCTGGGAAGCATTGGTGAATTTCACAGTCCAGAGGCATAGGGTCTTCAAAAGACTGAAACCTAATCATAGGACTATAGAACTCTTCTCTCCTGACAGTTTACCTTTCACTACATTTTTAAAATTCTATTTACTGCAGTTTCTTTTACCTAGTATATCATGTTTACCTTTAAACAAAAAATTATGAAGCATACTAAAAGGTAAAAAGACACAGTTTGAAGACGCTGAACAAGCATCAGAACTAAAGTCAGATATGGCAATAATGTTATAGTTATCAGAACAAGAATTTTTAAAAAAGTCTATGGTTAATATGCTAAGGACTTTAATGGAAAATGTAGATAATATGCAAAAAATGGGTAATGTAGGCAGAGAAATAGAAATTCTAAGAAAGAGTCACATAGAAATGTTAGAGATCAAAAGTACTATAACAGAAATAATGCTTTTGATAATCTCATTAGTAGACTAATAGGGCTATGGAAGAATCTCTGAGATTGAGATCAAGGGTATGGCAGTAGAGACTTTCAAACTTCCAAAACTGAGAAACAAAGAAAAAAAGCTGAAAAAAAAACCCCAGAACAGAATGTCCAAGAACTATTACAAACAGTGTAATTCATTAATATTGCAATTTGTAATATTTTGTAATAATTGGTAATTACAATTGTAATATTACAATTACAAATGTTGTAATATATACATTAATGGGAATACCAGAAGAAAGAAAGGAAAAGAACCAATATTTGTCACAATAATGACTTGGGATTTCCCCCAAATTAATGACACCAAACTAAAGGTCCAGAAAGCTCAACAAACACTAATCAAGGTGAATGCAATGCCTTCCCCAAAATGCTACACCTAGACATATCGTTTTCAAATTTCGGAAGTCAAAGACAAAAAATTTTGAAAGAAGCCAGAGGGAAGAAAACACTTTACCTATAGAGGAATGAGGATAAGAATTACGTCTGACTTCCCAGAAACCATGCAAATAAGAAGAGAATAGAGTAAAATATTTAAGTATTGAGAGGAAGAAAAAACAACTTAGAATTTTGTACCCCATGAAAATATCCTTCAAAAGTAAAGGAGAAATAAAGACTTTCTCTAAGAAAAACTGAGGGAATTTATTGCCAGTACAACTGCTTTAAAAGAATTTCTTTAAAGAAGAGAATGATATAGGTCAGAAACTCAGATCTACATAAAGAAAGAATATGAGTTCATGAATGAATGAAGGCAAAATGAAAATTTTATTTTTTTCTTATCCTTGTTATAAAAATAACAGTTTGTTCAAAATAATAGCAACAATGTATTCAATTTTTTGTTTATGTATATATATTTGTTTATGTATTATACATGTATAAGTGAAATGAATGACAGCAATGATACAAGGGATGGGAGGAATGAATTAGGAGTATTTTGTAATTTTAAGGTACTTGTACTACCAATGAAGTGGTATAGTTTTATTTGAAAATAGATTTATCATAACTGTATATTGTAAATTTTAGGACAACCACTAAATAAAGTAAAAAAAAATCTACAATTGATATATTAAGAAAGGAGAGGAAAAGAGTCATATCTAATACTCCAAACCACAAAAGGAAGAAAAAATGTGGAAAAAAATAGTGGGAACAAAGAAAAAGGGCAATAAATAGAAAACAATAACAAATATGGTAGCTATTAATCCAATGGTATCAATCATCACCTTAAATATCAATGGTCTAAATGTACCAATTAAAAGACAGAGATGGTCATGATGGCTTAAAAACAAGACCCAACTATATGTTGTTTATAAGAAACCCAAATTAAACATAAAGACTCATAAATTAAAAGTAAATGGCTGTGAAGCAATTAATACATTATATGTTAATAAAAAAAAACAATACTTCACTCAGCTCCTAGGGGAAAAAAAAGTAAATGGCTGGAGAAAGGTATACATGCTAACGCTAATCAAAAGAAAGTAGGAGTAGGAATATGTATTTCAAACAAAGCAGAAAATTATCAAGGATAAAGAGAGACATTATATAATGATAAAGAGGTTGATTCTCCAAGTAGACATGACAAACCTTAACATGTATGCATCCAAAAAGTGAGCCATTAAAAACTGTGAGGCAAAAACTGATAGAAATGTAAGGAAAAATAGATTAATCCACTATAAAGTTTGAAGAGTTCAATACTCCTCTGCTGGACAGATCCAGCAGACAGAAAATCAAAAAGTCATAGGAGAACTCAACCATACTATCAATCAACTGGTTAAAATAGACATATATAAATTACTTCATTCAACAACAGCCAAGTATACATTCTTCTCAAATGCACATGAAACATTCAACAAGATAGACCACATTCTGGGCTATGATACATAAAACACTAGCTAAATCTAAAACTCAAACAATGTCTTCTTTAAGACCACAACAAAATTAAATTAGAAATCAATACTAAGAAGATAGCTAGAAAATCCCCTAAGGACTTGGAAATTAAGCAACACACTTCAAAATAACATACATTTTAAACTTAAAAAATCTAAAGTGAAGTTTACACATATTTTTAAAATATTTATTTATTTGAGAGGAAGAGAGAGAATGGTGGGGAGAGGCAGAGAGAGAGGGAGGGAGAAACTTTAGCAGACTTCCATGCTGAGCATGGAGCCTGATGCAGGGCTTAATCCCAGGACCTGAGCCAAAACCAAGAGTTTGACACTTAAGCAAATGCACAACGCAGGTGACCCTACAAATATTTTTCATCTATTTATCTATCTATTTATTTATTTATTTTAAGATTTTATTTACTTATTTGACACAGAGAGAGAGATCACAAGTAGGCAGAGAGGCAGGCAGAGAGAGAGAGGGGGGAAGCTGGCTCCCTGCTGAGCAGAGCCTGATGTGGGGCTTGATCCCAGGACCCTGAAATCATGACCTGAGCCGGAGGCAGAGGCTTTAAATCACGGAGCCACCCAGGCGCCCCCCTACAAATATTTTTAATTGAGTGAAAATGAAAACACAATATATCAAAATTTGTGGGATGCAACAAAAGCAGTGCTTAGAGAGAAACTTATACCATTGAATGTATACATCAGAAAAGAAACATCTAAAATCAATCATCTAAGCTTCTAGTTTAGACAAATAGAAAAAGAAGAGCAAATTAAATCCGAAATGAGCAGGAAAAAAAGAAGAAGAATTAGAACAGAAATCAATAAAATTAAAAACAGGAAGTCAATACAAAAAAAAATAGTAAAAACAAACCTTGTTTTTTGACAAGATCAGAAAACTCAATAAACCTTGAGGTAGGCTAACTAAGAAAAAAGAGAGCAAATACTAACAGAAATAAAAGGAGAAATAAACAGAGATACAATAATAATTGGATACTTAAACACCATATTCAATAGTGGATAAGTCATTCAGAAAGAAAATCAATGAGGAAATAGTGGATTTGAGAGACTGTGGACTCTGAGCAACAAACTGAGGGTTTTGGAGGGGAGAGGGTGGGGAGCCTGGTGGTGGGTATTGAAGCGGGCACATATTGCATGGAGCACTGAGTGTGGTGCATGAACAATTAATCTTGTAACACTGAAAAAATAAAATAAACATATTTGGGGGGAAAAAAAGGAAATAGTGGATTTGAACAACATCACAGACCAAATGGACCTAACATATATACAGAACATTCCATTCAATAGAAGCTGAAAACACCTTATTTTCAAGTACGCATGGAACATTTTCCAGGTTAGAGCATGTTGGCCCACAAAACAAATGTTAGCAAATTAGAGAAGGTTGAAATCATACCAATTATCTTTTCTGACCACAATGATATAAAATTAGAAATTAATAACGAGGAAAATTTACATAGCAGTAAAACAACACACTCCTGAAACACAAATGAATCAAAGAAAAAAATATAAAATTTAGAAATACCTTAAGACAAACAAAAATGGAAATATAATATACCAAAAGTTATGGGATACAGCAAAAACAGTTCTAAGAAGGAATTTTATAGCAATAAATGCATATGTCAAAAAATAAAAAGATCTCAAATAAACAACCTGACTTTAAACCTTAAGGAACTAGAAAAGAAGAAACTAAAGTCAAAATTAGAAGGAATGAAATAATAAGAGCAAAAACGAATGAAACAGAGAACAACATAATAGAAAAGATTAATAAAACTAAAAATTGTTTTTTGAATAAATAAACAAAATCGACGAACCTTTAACTAGACTAAGAAAAAAAGAGAGAGGACTCAAATAAATAACATTATAAATGAAAGAAGAAACACTACAACTGATTACATAGAAATACAAAGGGTCATAAGAGACTACTATGAACAACTATACATCAACAAATTGGACAGTCTAGAAAATAGAACAGGTCCTAGAATCATATCACCTACCAAGATTAAATCATGAAGAAACAGAAAATCTTAACAGACCAATTATGAGTAAGGAGATTGAATTGGTAATCAAAAACCTCCCAACGAAGAAAAGCCCAAGGCCAGATGGTTTCAATCAAATTTTACCAAACATTTAAAGGATAATTAATGCCAATCTTGCTCAAACTCTTTTAAAAATTTCAAGAATTCATTTTACAAGGCCAGCATTACCCTGATACTAAAGGCAGAATAGGGCACTATAAGAAAAGAAAATTACAAACCAATATCATTGATAAGTATAGATGCAATAATTCTTAACAGAATACTAGCAAATTGAATTCACATTAAAAAGACCATACACATGTAAGTGAAACCATATGATAACTGACTCTCTCTGCTTGACTTATTTCACTCAGCATAATCTCTTCCAATCCCGTCCATGTTGATAAAAAAGTTGGGTATGCATTCTTTCTGATGGAGGCATAATATTCCATTGTATATATGGGCCATATCTTCTTTATCCATTCATCTGTTGAAGGGCATCTTGGCTTTGCCAATTTGAATATCTTTTATTGCTTTTTGTTTTCTGATTGCTGTTGCTAGGACTTCTAGTACTATGTTAAACAACAGTGGTGAGAGTGGGCATCCTTGTCATGTTCCTGATCTCAAAGGGAAGGCTGTCAGCTTTTCCCCATTGAGAATGATATTCGCTGTGGGCTTTTCATAGATAGATTTTATGAAGTTGAGGAATCTTCCCTCTATCCCTATACTTTGAAGAGTTTTAATCAAGAATGGATACTGTATATTGTCAAAGGCTTTTTCCGCATCAGTTGAGAGGACCATGTCATTCTTCTCTCTTCTCTTATTTATTTGTTTTATTACATTGATTGATTTGTGAATGTTGAACCACCCTTGCATCCCAGGGATAAATCCCGCCTGGTCATGGTGAATAATCTTTTTAATTTGCTGTTGGATCCTATTAGCTAGGATCTTGTTGAGAATCTTGGCATCCATACTCATTAGGGATATTGGTTTCACTTATGTGTGGAGCATAAGGGAAAACATGGAGGAAATTGGGAGAAGGAAAGGAAGGGTGAACTGGGGTAAATCTGAGGGGGAGATGAACCATGTGAGACTTTGGACTCTGAGAAACAAACCGAGGGTTTTGGAGGGGTGGGGGGTGGGGGGGTTGGGTCAGCCTGGTGGTGGGTATTGAGGAGGCCACATATTGCATGGAGTCCTGGGTGTGGTGCATGAACAATGGATCTTGTAAGACTGAAAAAATAAAATAAACATATTTGGGGGAAAAATCATATCATCTCAATGGGTGCAGAGAAAGCATTTGGCAAAATTCAACATCCTTTCATAATAAAAAATGTCAAAAAAATGAGTATAGAAGAAACAAACCTGAGCAGAATAAAGGTTATATGTGACAATCCTAAAGCTAACGTTATACTTCATAGTAAAAGACTAAAAGCTTTTACTAACATTATACTTCATAGTAAAAGACTAAAAGCTTTTCCTCTAAGATCAGAAACAAAACAAGGATGCCTACTCACACAACTCCTATCCAACACGGTACTGGAAGTCCTACCAGAGAAATTAGGTAGAAAAAGGAAATAAAAGTCATCTGAATCAGAACAGAAAGATGTAAAATTGTTTGTAGGTGACATGATTTTAGATGCTGAAAATCCTAAAGACTCCACCTAAAAACTATTAGATCTAATTTTAAAAATCAGTTATATTTCAGGACACAAAATGAACATACAAAAGTCAGTTACATTTCTATACACTGACAATGAACTATCCTAAAAAAAATTAACAAAAAAAATCCCACTTACAATAGCATCAAAAACAATAAAATACTTAGGAATAAATCTAACCAAGGAAGTTAAAGATCTGTATACTGAAAACTATACAATATTGATGAAAAAAATTGAAGAAGACAAATAAATGGAAATGTATCTTGTGTTAATGGGCTGGATAAATTAATATTCTCATAATGTCCATAATGCCCAAATCCAACCCTAGATTCAATGCAATCCCCATTAAGGATCCAATGGCACTTTTTACAGTAATAGAAGAAAAAATCCCAAAATTGGTTTAGAATCACAAAAGATCCTTGAAAATGAAATCATTCCTGAGGATAAAAACAAAAATGGAGGCATCACATTTTCTGACTTCAAACTATATTACAAAACTATAATAATCAAATAGTATGGTACCGGCATCAAAACAGACACATAGACCAATGGAACATAATCAAGAGCCCAGAAATAAACCCATGCAAATATGGTCAAGTAATATTTGACAAAGGAGCCAAGAATGGTGAAAGGATAGTCTCTTCAATTGAAGTGGTGCTTGGAAAATTTGTATGTACATGCAAAAGACTGAAATTGGATCCCTATTTTATACCACTAACAAAAATTTACTCAAAATGGATTTAAAAATTAAATGTAAGACCTGAAACCATAAAACTCCTAAAAGAAAATTTAGGGAGAAAGCTTATTGACATTGGTCTTAGCAATAACATTTTGGATATGATACCAAATGCACAAACAACAAAAGCAAAAATCAACAAGTGGGACTACATAAAGTTAAAAAGCTTCTGCACACCCCAATGTTTATAGCAGCAATGTCCATAATTGCCAAAACATGGATCTATCACATCTTCTTTATCTATTCATCTGTTAAAAAACTATATATACATATATGTATATATATTCATCTGTTGTTACATATATATATATATATATATATATATAGAGAGAGAGAGAGAGAGAGAGAGAGAGAGATAGCCATCAAAAAGAATGAACTCTACATTTGCAATGGAGTGGTTGGAACTAGTGGGTATTATGTTAAACAAAATAAGTCAGTCAGAGAAAGACAAATAGCATATGATTTCACTCATGTGGAATTTAAGGAAAAAAATAGATGAACATAGGGGGAGGGAAGGAAAAATAAAATAAGAGGGAGACAGAGGGAGGCAAACCACAAAAGACTCTTAACTATAGGGAAAAGACTGAAAGTTGCTGGAGGGGAGGTGGGTGGGGGATGGGGTAACTATGCTCCTTATGGGGCATTAAGGAGGGCACTTGAAGTAATGAGCGCTGGGTGCTGCATGCAACTGATTAATCACTGAATTCTACCTCTGAAACTAATAATAGAATATATGTTAATTAAATTGAATTTAAAATAAAAAATTTTAAGAAGCTTCTGTACAGTGAAAGAAGTTATACATAAATAATGAATCTTGGAACACTGAAAAAATAAAATTAAATTTAAAAATAATAAAAACATTTTTTAAAAAAGTTATCAACTAAATGAAAAGGCAACCTATGGAATGGGGGAAAATATTTGCAAACCACATGTCTGATAAGTGGTTAATATTCAATATATAAGGAACTCATGTAACACAAGAGCAAAAAAACCCAAATAACCCAAATAAAAAATGGACAAAGGACCTGAATAGACATTTTTCCAAAGAAGATATTCAAATAGCCAACAGGTTTGTGAAAAGGTGAGCCACATAATTAATCATCAATGAAATGCAAATCAAAATCACAATGCAATATCACCTCACACCTGTTACAATGGCTATTATCAAACAGACATAGATAAATGCTGAGGTTATGGAGAAGAGGGAACACTGGTGCACTGTTGGTGGAAATATAAATTGGTATAATCATTATGGAAAACAGTAGAGTTTCCTCAAAAAAATTAAAAATAGAAGTGCTGTATGTTCCAAATATACTGCTTTTGGGTCTATATCCAAAGGAGATGAAATTATTAGCTCAATGAGATATCTGTACTCCAATGTTCATTGCAGCATTATTCACATAGCCAAGACATAGAAACAACCTAAGCATCCATGACAGATGAATGGATAAATAAGATGTGGTATATATACCACAGAATATTATTCAGCCATAAAATAGAAGGAAATCCCTGCCATTTTCAATGACTTGAATGGCCCTACAGGGCATTAAGCTAAGTGAAATACATCAGACAAATAAAAGCAAATACTGTATGCTCTCACTTATATGTGGAAACTAAAAACATCAAACTCATAGAAACAGAGCAAATTGGAGGTTACCAGGGGCTTTGGGGTACGGCAAATGGGGAGATGTTCTTTATAGGGTACAGACATTCAATCATAAGATAAGTTCCAGGGATCTAATTTATAATATGTTGTGTATAGTTATCAAAACTGTATTGTATACTTAAAAGTTTCTATGAATGTAGTTCTTTAAAGAATGTGTTAACTTACAATATATACATATATCAAATCATCACATCTTAAACTCATACTGTGTTCTTTGTCAAGTATATCTCAATAAAATTGGAAGAATTTTGCATCCCCAAATGAAATAGGTATATATTGTACAAAATATGTGCAAGATATATATGAAGAACCCAGAAAACCCTGATGAACGATATCAAGGGATAAGAGATGAAACATGAGAGACTGTGGACTCTGAGAAACAAATTGAGGGTTTTGGAGGGGTGGGGGGTGGGGGGTAGGGTGAGCCTGGTGGGGGGTATTGAGGAGGGCACGTATTGCATGGAGCACTGGGTGTGGTGCATGAACAATGAATCTTGGAACACTGAAAAATTAAATTAAAAAAAAACTAAACATACTCTTACCATAAAATCCAACAAACATGCTGCTTGGTATTTACCCAAATGAATTGAAAATTTATGTCCATAAAAAACTATACATGGATGTTTATAGCAGCTTTACTCATAATTGCCCAAACTTAGAAGTAACCAACATATCCTTCAGTAGGTGAATGGATAAATAAACTCTGGTAAATCAGACAATGGAATATTAGCACTAAAAGGAAGTGCGCTATCAAGCCATGGAAAGATGCAGAAGAAGCCTAAATGCATATTATTCAGTGAAAAAAGCCAATCTGTGGGGTGCCAGGGTGGCTCAGTAGGTTAAGCTCCCAATTCTTGATCTTGGCTCAGGTAATGATCCCAGGGTTGTGAGATCAAGCCCTGCCTCAGGCTCCACACTGAGTATGGAGCCTGCTTAAGATTCTCTTTCTCTCTTCTCCCTCTGCTCCTCCCCACCCTGCTTGTGTGTGCATACATTCTCTCTCTAGCAAAACAACAACGACAACAAAAAAAAGCCCATCTGAAGAGGCAGCATATTATATGGTTGTAGCCATGTGGAGAAGGCAAAACTATGGAAACAGTAAAAAGATTAGTGATCTCCAGGGGTTAGGAGGGAAAGAGAACTGAATAGGCAGAGTGCAGTTATTTTTAAGACAGTGAAACTATTCTTTATGATACTCTAATGATGGGTATATGTCATTGTACACTTGTCACAACCCACAGAATGTATAATACCAAGAGTAATCCCTGATGTAAACTATGGACTTTGGGTGACAATAATGTATCAAGATATACTACTCTGGTATTTGGTAGTGGAAGATGCCGTGTGTGTGTGTGTGTGTGTGTGTGTGTGTGTGTGTGTGTGTGTAATGACAGGGGTTATACGGAAAATTTCTGTATATCCCATTAAATTTTGTTGCGAACCTAAAGCTGCTCTAAAAATAAATTTTATTAATTAAAAAATCAGTAATAATTTTTTCAAATTACCAACTTTATTTTTTTTCCTATCTGCCCCATACATAAGGGGGAAAAAAAAAACCCAAGGCTGGTGAGAAGCTCTTCCCCAGGTAGACATGATGACATTAATGCTTTTAAATGGTTTCTCACATTGGGCCATTTTCTTCAATTGCTACCTTGCTTGCTTTGGACTGGTTGCAACCATAGCAATTGTGCACATGGAAGATCTGTGTCCTGGGCACTGATCCAAAAAGGTCATTAACTGCAACCCAGATGCAGCAGTTGCCGAAAGATTTATTTTCAACCTCCTCACACAATGGTAATCAACCTTTATGTTTTCAGTGAGTGTTTTGCAATTCCTGTGAACTTTTCTATAACTCAAAGTGCAGAAGATAAATCAGATTGAGTGTAGCTAGACCAAAGATAATTTCTAAATGGAAATAATTCTGTCAAAGCTAGACTCTCCAAGGATATTAAACCAAGTCTATGTATCTGCTGCCTTGTAAATAGTGCATTTATTAAATATTTTTTTCAACACACTTCATAGCATGTCCTAGTGCTGTTACTAATGTACCTCAGCTAATTTGAGTATTTTCATTTACATAATTTACATCAAATCTTGAATTATCAAGACACAACTGGAAAGAACTCTTCTTTTCGATTTACATGCCTGATTCTCCTTAATCCATAACTGGTTTTTGCAAAATCATACCAGACATTGTGTGCATGAGCTAAAGACAGGTTTCAGCAATGGGTACCAAGCATCCAGATTTGAAAAAGGAACCTGGGCAAAGAGAGAAGATGGGAAAGTCAAAGGCATGTAAGTCAAGTCCTGGTTCCGGATTTTAAGATATTAGATAAGGGGAATATTAGAGAACCATAGCCCCAGAGCTTGGGCAGCATTATCAGTTAGAGCTTGGGCAGAATTATCAGTTAATGATCATACTAGTCTAAATCAAATGGGGATCTGAAGCCAAAGAAGGTAAGCCATGTACTGTATTTTCCAAATTTTGTATTCATTCATTCATAGTAAGACAGTTTCTAAAAAGATTTTATTTATTTATTAGAGAGAGAGAGAGCAGAGAGCCAAGCAGACTCCCCACTGAGGAGGGAACTCAACATGGACTCCATCTCAGGACCCTGAGATCATGACCTGAGCCAGGTCAGATGCTTAACTGACAGAGCCACTCAGGCACTCTGTAAGATATGTTTTTGTTTGTTTGTTTGTTTGTTTGTTTGAAGCATATAAAGAAACCCCTGAGGCATCCCTGTGCAGAACTAGGAAACTGAAAACTACGGTTTGAAAACCACTGGGCTAGATGACCAAGGCACTTTTGAGAGGTAGTGTTGACCAGTAAATTCTAAGAATCTCTGCTTCTTTTTCTATCAAAGATGGGACATGTTTGAGCTAAAGACTTGGAGGGCATTGTGAGAAGGAAAGGAAGAGTGAATGGGGGGAAATGGGAGGGGGAGAAGAACCATGACAGACTGTGGACTCTGAGCAACAAACTGAAGGTTTTGGAGGGGAGGGGGTAGGGGGTTGGGCGAGCCTGGTGGTGGGTATTGAGAAGGGTACGTATTGCATGGAGCACTGGGTGTGGTGCATGAACAATGAATCTTGTAACACTGGAAAAATAAAATAAAATATTTGGGGAAAAAAAAAAAAGACTTGGGCCAGTCAGTAAGCTGCTTTGTTTTTTGTAAGTCCATTATTTATATCCATCGACCAAGTTCTCACCAAGCCAGACACATGGCTGAGGAGCAAGTCAAACAATTCTGTCGCTTACGAAAATGGAGGTTTTAGCGAACGAGTAAGAGAAACAACCTCCCACACACACATACATACAACAAATGAAACAAGACAAAAACATGTTTGTAAAATTATCACCCAGTCTAAGTATTTTTTTTTCCAAGTATTCTTTTGAGTCAAATCCAATCCTATCCAAAAATGTGAGGCAAAACACTTGAGGAATAATGATATAAAATGAAAGAATCAAAAAGAGGAAATGAATGGTTTAACACTTTCACAATAAGCCATTTGGTAGATAAAGCAGCTATTACTATTTCCATTTTACAGATGGGGAAACCGAGGCTGAGGGAGGAAAACCATAACTAAGGATACAGAAACAGGACTAGACGCCAGGTCATCTTATTTATACTTCAGTGCTTTTAACTACATCTCAGCTTGCTCTATATGGGAAGGAACTAAAACTAAACCATTTCTAAGCAGAATCTAAACTCTTAGGGCTCTGTATTTGACATCATATTCCTAAAGCTTTTGAGGGTTGGGATAGACAAGTAGGAAGGATTGGTCTTGATCATTAAGCTCCTCCTGAAGGTACCTCATGCCTGGCAAATTTCTTTCTGTTATGTATAAAAAAAATATGATTGCTAATGGGTCAGGGATCACTAAAGCAGCAGTGAAAGATAAAACCAGGGAAGGAAGCCTTCATTGTTTAGTAGCACTGGGTTACTAAAGACATACTCATTATTAGTGTTTGCTGTGTATGATGCCTGCTATCTCTCAGTTTGCAAATAATCTGTATACTCCGGGGCCTACATGACAAGTAGGCTTCACTTCACATGCCAGATCAAAGTGATTCTTAGTGGCCATCTGCAGCGCTGTATCAAGAATGATTCTGAGGTTGAAGACAAGAAAGAGTTCTGTGATTTATTTATAATATCCGCCATGGGCATAGGAATGGGAGGGGCAGCATATGTGCCAAGCATTTGCAAGTTTTGCAGGAGTGTGAGCACAGGTAAAAAGATCACATAATAAAGCAGTTTTATAGAAGAGCCAATGCACTCATACCATCAGGCTGAACTGAAAAAAAGGGATTCTTTAAGAAAGAGTTCAATGTTATCACCTTAAAATGGCCCCTTTACCTCTAAGTAAAGCTCCCATTGCAACAAGCATACAAATTTGTTTTATTAATCCCATACTGAACAACTTCACATTTTGTGTTTTCTTGACTTCTTGTTTTGGTCATTTAAAAAATCCTTGTTTCAGGGGACTCATGTTTTTTATAAAGTTCTCCTCTTGAGTCCCATATAAAGACCCAGCCTCTCCCTGCCTATCACACTCATATGGAAAAAATGCTTTCAGAGCGTGAGGCTGTTGCTTTGAAGCCAATGTGTCATTTAAACTTTGGATTATTTTTTGTTAGCCAA
>CM052801.1:71801540-71841045 GCA_028533885.1 Nasua narica | reverse complement strand
AATACTAGGCCAAAAAATTAGCATAAGCAAAGAAGGGAAAATGTGGACACGTATGATGAAATCTGGGACTGCTGAACACTTGTGGTCCTGTGTGGCCAGACATGAAGGTATATGGCAGAGAGTGATGGGAAAGGAAGCTAGAAATATAGTCCTGGGTTAAATTGGGAAGGGATTTGAATGCCATGCTGAAGACCATATAATAATAACTGCTTCTAATTTTAGCATTTCCTGTGTGCCAGGTAAGGTGTTACATGCTTTAAGTATGCAATCTCATTTTCTCCTCATAAGGGTTGCACACGACCAGTATTGTTTTCATCCCATTTTATATTTAGCTCAGAATATAAGTGGCAGAGCCAGGGTATAAATCAGGTGTTTCTGATGCCATAGCCTATGCCCTTAACCACTCTGAACACTGCCTGACATACTTACTTCCCTGTTGTCAGGTCACTCCTCCCTTCCTGTCAAGTCCTAGGAATACTTCCACCTTATTGCCTCTCTGTCATCTCCCTTCTTTGACTCTTTCATATTAAAATATCTCTCAACAACAAATTGAGTTAGAATGGGCTGCTGGAGGCTACTTCCTTAATCTACCAGTTCCAACTGCAAGAATATTTGGGGGCACATTTGATGTCAGCTAGTCGCTCAAACCTGGATAGGGATCTTGCCTTTGGTTCATCAGGGTGACCCACCAACTGGTGCATTGGCAAAATGCCCCTGCTTATCTCATATCCACTGGATGAATTATCGAAAGTTATCTGGACAGCTCTGTGTGTGTGTGTGTGTCTGTGTGTGTGTGTGTAGATATAACAGGGTTAGTCAATTTTTAAATCTTTCTTAGAATTTTATGGAGATTCATAAAGAACTTCAGAAGAAGAAAAAAAGTCACAGCCACCTACCTACTTTCCTAATGACAGCTTAGCTCTTCCCAGAGAAGAAATTTCCCATTTCTGGGTGTGAATATAATTTTCTCTGCTTTGGAGCCATACCCTGTAATCTAGGGAAGTTGACATTTTCGATTCTGTAATAGGGTGAAGACATTGGTTTGATGATTTCCCTTTGCCAGAAGCTCTTTTTCTTTTATGGCATATGGCGGCCCAGGCTGCATCTGTTTTGATTGCCAAGAGTTTCACCATCCTCTGGGGAATCTTTACACAGACAATGGGTCTAAAATTATAAAACCATCCTGAAGACCCTCTCTTATTACAACAAGAATCTCAGCCCCTTTGGCCTTCCTGTGGGAGTAAGCATGTCACCTGTTTAGAATCACTGATTTATATACACAAACAAACATGCCTTACATTATATGTAATTTTGTATTCTTCCAAGTAGCTTCATGCTTTTCTTTAATGTGGTCTTATATGGTAAAGCAAGCAGGGTAAATACCGCTGTCCTTCAATGTACAAGGAAACTAAAGCCTAGAAAAACCTAGTATTCTTTAAAGGCAATTCGATTTGGAGTGGAAGGAAGTAAAATTAGAATTCAAGTTTCCGTACTGTCAGCATTGTGAAGACTCTACTTACATCACATTGCTTGAATAAGGCACAATTAGGTCGACCCCACTTCCCTAGGCACTTTAGTATTTGTATGTTATTTTTTCCTTTATCACTTAAGAAACTCTGAGGTTCCAAAAACTCTGGCTGAGGCTCTCGAGCTACCTAAAACCAACTAGATATTTGGAGAGGCTCCAGGAAGAGCTGCTCCAGGGTTCAGCATACTGGCTAGGTGTACAGTTTCAGTGTTGTTAGGTTAAGTGTTGATAAGGCTCTTCTGTGCCATAGTAGCCAATAATCCCTAATATTTATTTATTGTTTGCCACATACCAAGCAGAGTAATATATGCTTTGAAGGGATTACCACATTTACTCCTCCTAGCAACCCTATGAAGTATGTGCTATTTTTAATTCTTATTTCTCATGCTTTTAGCCACTCAAGTCTGCTGCCACCTTAATATTGCAATATTACGGACCTTCTAAAACTTTGATGACGAAGACTAGAATTGAGAAGTTAATTCATCATGTGTTTTCCTCCCTAATTCTTGTCTGATTTATAATTTTAACAGCTTTATTGAGCCATAAGTCATACCACATAATTCAGCCACTTAATGTGTACAATTCAATGCTTTTTAAAAATATATTCCAAAAGTTTTGCAACTATCGCCACAATTAATTTTAGAGTATTTCCATCCCCTCCAATAGAACTGATCTCTCAATTTTGGTGATGCTTTGTCTTACTTTATCTTAATTTAGTAGAGAACTGAATGTAGCCTGATTCTAAATCTATCCTGGCCAAAGATCTAGAGCTATGGTTCACAAACTTGAAGGTTACAGGGAGCAAGAAGATAAAATCAAAGAATGACCCTGCCTCAATACTGGAGGGGACCATGGCAGATCAGGAGGAGCCTGACTTCTAAAAGGGAGCAGCTGCAACTTAGTCATTTTGAAATGTGGACTCAGTTACTTCTCAAAAATAAGCCAGAAATATAGAATTTTATATACAATTCTCCAATTTGTTTTTGCATGATAGCAACTGAAATTAAAAAAAAAAAACTATGTGGACAAAACAAAGAATATCTGTGGGCTGTATTCAAATTCTGAGTTACTGGTTTGTGATCTCTGCAATCTAGAAACAAGGAAACTCTCCCAAGTATCAGTTTTCTTGACACTATTTTCCCCTCCACCTACCCATCTATCAAACTGACATTAGAGTTCTCTGGCCTTAGGGCTTTGATTTGGGTACGGTTTTGCCCTAGCGTAAGGCTATGGTACTAGAGAGCTTCTTGAGATGCCACAACAATAACGCTTCCTTCATATTGATTCATCTTAGATCTGTGCTCATATCTCTGAAAAGAGACCTCAATAGTATATCACTTGTGATATTCAAGAAAGACTAACAAATTTACTCTACTGGGGATCCAAACCTGACGCTGATACTCAAGATGTCCCCAGGAGTCATTCTGAAGTGAAGTGCTTCTGGCCCTCTCATCCTCTGATTGTATCCTTAACATCAGGACAATTTGGTTTGCCACAGAGCATCCAGCACTGACATATGTCCTCCTCCTTTGGATCACACTGTCTACCAGGTGCTATTGCCTGCCTTTCACCATCAGGGCTAATTCTAAAGGTTGCACTTGTATGAATATCTACTTAAAGGTTGTGTAAAGAATTAGAAATAATGTGTACTAAATCCCTGGGAGAGTGGGTAGCCCATGGCAAGTGCTCATTAAAAAACACAGGTACTGATTATGATTCTGCTGGGGTTTGAGAGCAAACAGGGATTTCTGGTGAGAGGGGGAAAAAATAGCAGCTCTTGGCCAGCCTATCTTGCCAACAGTACAAATGCAAGGTTTCTTAGATGTTGGAGGCCATCTGCAGAAATAAATACATAAGCATAGCCTTTCCTCAACCTGGGCCTCACCTTGCCCCTATATCCCTTTTTCCTAGCACTCATAAGAATACATAGCACCAGTTAGAATACTAGCTAGTGCTATGGATGTTTGTTTGGGTTACCAAGTCCACCAGGTAAAGGAAACATTAACCTGACACTGAACACTGCCAACCACTGCGTCCATCTTCGTGGCAAGTCATATACAAATCCAGTTCCTGAAGGCTCACACCTCACGGGTATCAGCTTTACAGTAATAAAAACTGTAATTTGAAACAACATCGTACCTTTTTATCCACTATGTTCAATGTTAAATGGCTTGAAATAGGACAGGTAGGAAGTTGTTGTGGGTTAAATTGTGTCCCCCCAAAAGTTATATTGAAGTCATAACCCCTGGTATCTATGAATGCAACCTTATTTTGAATTAGGGTCTTTGCAAATGTAATCAAGTTAAAATGAGGTCATACTGGACTGGGGGGGGGCTCTTAATCCAATAAGACTGGTGTCCTTGCAAGAGAAGGAGAAAAGACACAGTGACAGACACACACACAGAAGACTGCCACGTGCCACTGCAAATACTGGTGTTATGCAGCTGCAAGCCAAGAAATGCCAAAGACTGCCAGTAACAACCAGAAGCCAGGAGACAGAGCCTGGCCCTGCCAATGCCTTGATTTTGGACTTCTAACTTTCAAAACTATAAGAGAATAAATTTCTGTTGTTTTAAATCATGCAGTTGTGATGCCTTGTTATGATAGCACTAGGAAACTAATACAAGGCATACTGCAAAAGGAACATGTTCTTGGAAGTCAGACAAACCTGAGTTCAAATCCTGGCCCTGCCATTTTCTAACCGTGGCCTTGGGCACATTAACATCTCCATAAGCAGGGGCGCCTGAGTGGCTCTGTAGGTTAAAGCCTCTGCCTTTGGCTCAGGTCATATCTCAGGGTCCTGGGATCCAGCCCCACATTGGGCTCTCTGCTCAGCAGGGAGCCTGCTTCTTCTTCTCTCTCTGCCTGCCTCTCTGCCTACTTGTGATCTCTCTCTCTCTCTGTCAAATAAATAAATAAAATCTTTAAAAAAAACATCTCCATAAGCAGTTCTGTCTATTCATCAATAGAAAATAATAACACTAACTACTCCTTCGGTTATTACGAGCATTAAAAGAATATTTGAAGTTGAAAGCATCTATCACTTAACAAGAGCAATTGTTTTCCATCGTTATAGACACATGTTTCTGCAAAGCGATTTGGTACAAAGATACATAAAAGCTTTAGATGTGTATACCCTGTGATCCACTATATTCTAAGGTAGATACATGACAGTAATTTCTAAGGCATATACCTACTTCTAAGCATATACCTGGCTGAAGCGAATACACTACAGTGTTCATAGTAGCAGCATTCATGATAGGAAAAAAGTTATAAACCCATTAAAAGTAAAGTAAATAAATAAATTGTGGTATACTCACACAATGAAATACTATATAGCAATTAAAATGAATGCCTTATATGGGGTGCCTGGTGGCTCATTCTGTTAAGGGTCTGACTTTGGCTCAGATCATGATCCTGGAACCTTGGGATCAAGCCCTGCCTTGGGCTCCCTGCTCAGCAGGGAGTCTGCTTCTCCCTCTCCTTCTGCTTCTCCCTTTGCTCATGCTCTCTCTGTCTCTCACACAGCTAAATAAATAAAATCTTTTAAAAAATGAATGCCCCATAATTACAAATACTGCAAATGTGTTAAACAAGAGAAGTCAAAACAAAATAACTATATACTCTATGATTCCAAACATATACAAAATTCAAAAATCTGGCTAAACTAGTATATACTATTAGAAGTCCTGATAGTGATTATCCTTGGAAGTTTTGATTGTATGAGGTTTGAAGGCAGCTTCTGAGGTACTGGTAACATCCTATTTCTAGATATGAGTTGGTTATATGGGTGTGTTCCCTTTGCGAGAATTTTTCAAGCTGTGCACTTATGATATATACATTTCTCTGTATGCACAGTATATTTTAATAAAAACATTAAAACCTTCATACCATTTGACCTAGTAATTCCACATTTGAAAAGATATCCTAAGAGAAAACCAAATATATGTCTGAGAATAGTCAGCCTAGTAATATATGTAATAGATAATACAAAGAAATCTATGCAAATATCCAACAGGAGAAACACAGTTTAATCATTTATGATATACTCATATAATAGAATATTAGGTGACAAAGGGTTTTTTATATCCAGACCTTCAAATAGGGAGTTCTTATTTTTTATTTTTGGGAGTTCTTATTTTTTTTTAAAGAACTCTAATAGGCTGTTAGCTAAAGGGATCTTAAAGAAAAGTATTTGGGGGGGGAGGTGTAACCTCTTACTTTGTGCTTCTGTTTTGTTTTGTTTGTTTTCATTTATAAGGACGGAAAGTAACTTGACTAAGAAATGTATCTGTCCAAGTCATCTTGTATTCATATCAAAACCAGAAGAAAATGAAGGAAGAATGAATTAGGATTAGGCCACATTCTGTTTTAACTTGAAGAACAGTAAAACATCCAGTTATCTGAGAGACAGCAAGGGTTTTAACTAACATAGAATATTCAATATATAGTGCCAAAACAACTGGCTAGCCATTGGGAAGAGAAATAAAAGTAGATCATCATTTTATTTCTTACACCACAATAAAGCCCAGATGCACCAAAGAGGGTAACTGCAAAAGCAACAGAAAAGAACATGGGAGAATTTTTAAAGAAGCAATTTTGGAATGTGGAGGTTTGCTCTAGGTGAAACTCAAACCCTTGAAGTCCTCAAGGTGAAATACTGATAATAGGACTATAAAACTTTGAAAATTTTTTCATGGGAAAATTAACATTATGAGAAAAATTCATAGAAAAATTGAAAGCTGAAAGAAAAGTCTTCAAAATATGGTAAAGGACAAATTTCCTTAATAGATAAAGAGCTTTCACAAATCAAAAACAAACAAAACAAAACAACAAAACAAAACAAAACAAAAAACCCACAACTCAACCAAAAAAGAAAATGAGAAATGAAAATGAATGAGAAATTCACAGAAAAATACAAATGCACATGAAAATAGCTAAACTTTTTTAGTACTTATAATAGGCCACATACTGTTCCAAGTGATCTACATATTGTTTCTCTCAGCAACCCAAAAAGTAGGTACTGACATGATTTTCATAGCTAAAGAAACTGAGACACAGAGAGGTTAAGTGACCTGTCAAAGGCCGTACAATTCATAAATAATGGTGCTAGAATTTTAATTTATATTTCACTGTATATACCTTGTACTATTTGTATATTTTTACCATGTGCGCATATATATATATATATAATTTTTGAAATAAAAATAATGCTAACTCCTAAATACAGAGATTGTCAGAGGGGACATTGGTGGGTGGGTGGATGGGTGAAATAGGTGAATGGGATTAACAGTGCACTTATTGTGAAGAGCACTGAGTAATATGTAGAACTGTTGAATCACTATGTTGTACACCTGAAACTAATATAGAACTATTTTAATTATACTGGAATTTAAAAAGGTAATTTTTTTTTAAAATGCCAAAAATAAAAATAATTACATGGAATGTTGAAATGTTCAATATGGGCTGAGTGAATGTGTCCAGATTTGGATTCAACTAATATTTATTAGGGCTTAATATCAACCAGATTTTATCCTAAACACCATCACAAACATTTCTTCTATGAACTACTGGATAAACAGAAAGGCAGAGACTCAGTAAAGTGTATTTTTCTGTCTTTTCCTCAAGAACTATAGGAGAAAGCCCACACATACTTTCTTATTTGCTACTAGACTGCAGGTGAGTAGGTGATAGCTTTTGTTGTTGACATAACCCCCTATTTCTTCACTTTTTCCAACAATTATAACAACTACCATTTACTGAGTTCCTATTATGTGTCAAATGCTGCAATTTATAATTCCTATTTCATATTAACAGCCCTATGAGGTAGAGACTATTCTAACTTTCACACATAGAAGAGGGATCTAAACCTAAGAGAAATTAGGTAACTTACTCAAGGTTAAGTAACTTAAGTAACTTACAGCCCAGGTCTGTTTATCTATAAAGCCCTGATCATAACTAGTATATGATTTTACCTTCCTAATTTTAGGAAAAATAAATAATAGCTACCATTTAATGGGAATTTACTATGTTCCTGGAATGGCACTAAGCCCTTTACATGAATTATTGCATTTAA
Organism: Nasua narica; assembly: GCA_028533885.1. Classification (NCBI taxonomy): domain Eukaryota; kingdom Metazoa; phylum Chordata; class Mammalia; order Carnivora; family Procyonidae; genus Nasua; species Nasua narica. Next base: position 71,833,441 of record CM052801.1, on the reverse strand, counting down.
TGCTCATTACAACCCCATGACATAGCTTAACAATTATTATTCCTTTTGAAGGATGAGTGAATGGATACAGGGGTGGTGGTGGTGCTGCTGGTGGTGGTGGTAAATAATAAATAAATAAGCAAATAAAAAAATCTAAAAAAGATTATCCAGCTAATAAGTGAAATAGAATATTCAGCTAATAAGTGAAATAGTCAGGACCTGAACAGGGTTAACTCCATGGCTTCAGAGACTTTGTTCTTTACTCTAAATCATACAGTCTAATAGTGCGGCTGAGTTAATTAAAAAAAAAAAAAAAAGGCCAAAATGTATGCTGCCTAAGGAACATTTCAGCTTCAAGGGCACACATAGGTTCAAAGTGAAGAGATGGAAAAAGACATTCCATACACATGGAAACCAAAAGAGAGCAAAGGTAGCTATACTTACAACAGACAAAATAGAATTTAAGTCAAAAACTCTAACAGGAGATAAAGGAGATCATTATATAATGATAAAATGGTCAATTCATCAATAAGATGTAATAATTATAAATATGTATCCACCCAACATTGCAGAACTTAAATATATTCAACAAATAATAACAGATCTTCCAGGAGTAACAGACAACAATATAACAGTAGGAGACTTCAATATCCCACTTTCAACAATGAATAGATCATCTAGACAGAAGATTAATAAGAAACATTTGGACTTGAACTATATTTAGACCAAATGGACCTAACAGAGAGAGAGAACATTCCATCCAAGAGTAGCAAAATACAGATTCTTCTCAAATGCATGTAGAACTTTTTCCAGGATAGATCAAATGTTAGTGACAATACAAATCTCAGCAAATTTAAGATAATTGAAATTATATCAAGTATCTTTTCCAAACATAATGTTATGAAACTAAAAATCAATAATAGAACAACTGAAAAATTCATAATTATGTGAGTATTAAACAACACACTCCTGAACAAGCAACAGGTCAAAAAAGAAATCAAAAGAGAATTTTGAAAAAATGTATTGCAATAAACAAAAATGGAAATATAACATACCAAAACTCATGGGTTTCAGCAAAAGAGGTGCTAAGAAGGAAGCTAATAGCAATAAATGCCTATGTTAAAAAAAGAAAAAGATTTCAAATAAATAACCTAACTTTACACTTCAAAGAACTAGCAAAACAAGAACAAACTAAGCCCACAGTTAGCAGAAGGAAAGAGATAACAAACTTCAGAACAGAAATAAATGAAATAGAAAAACAATATAAAAGATCAGCAAAACTAAGAGTTGGAGTTTTTGAGAAGATAAACAAAACTGGCAAACCTCTAGCTAAACTCCCAATAGAGAAAGAGGACTCAAATAAAATAATAAATGAAAAAAAAACGGTACAACTGGTATCACAGAAATACAAAGGATCATAAGGGACTACTATGAGCAATTGTAAGCAAACTGGACAACCTAAAAGAAATGGGTAAATTCCTAGGAATATACAATTCACCAAGTGAGTGATGAAGAAATAAGAAAATCTGAACACACCAATAACAACGAAAAGAGATTGAATCAGTAATCAAAATCTTCCCAACAAAGGAAAAAATGAGGATCAGATGGCTTCATGGGTGAATGCTAACATTTAAAGAATTGATGTCAAACCTTCTGAAATTTGTTCAAAAATATTGAAGAGGAGGGAATATCCCTAAACTCATTTTATGAGGCCAGCATCACCCTGATACTAAAGGTAAGGATAGTACAAGAAAATAAAACTACAAGCCAATATCCCTGATGGATATAGATTCAAAAATTCTCAACAAAATACCAGCAGACCAAATTCAATGGCATATTAAAAGGATAATGTATCATGGTCAAGTGGAATTTATTCCTGGGATGCAAATATTGTTCAACATATGTAAACCAATAAATGTGATATGGAATTAGAATGGATGAAAAAAATCACATGATTATCTCCATCACTTAGCATAATATCTTATAGTTCCATCCACGTCATTGTAAATGGCAAGATTTCGGATTTTTTATGGCTGCATAGTATTCCACTGTATATGTGTGTGTGTGTGTGTGTGTGTGTGTGTGTATATATATAATCTCACATCTTCTTTATCCATTCATCTGTTAATGGGCGTCTAGGTTCTTTACATAGTTTGGCTATTGTGGACAATGTTGCTATAAACATTTGAGTGCACATGCCCCTTTGGATCACTACATTTGTATCTTTAGGGTAAATACCCAATACTGCAATTGCTGGGTTGTAGGGTAGCTCTATTTTCAACTTTTTGAGGAACCTCCTTACTGTTTTCCAGAGTGGCTGCACCATCCAATGGGATTTTTTTGTAGAAATAGAAAAAAGTCCTAAATTTTATATGAAACTACAAAAGACCATGAACAGCTAAAGCAGTCCTAAAAAAGAACAAAACTGGAGGCATCAAACTTCCTTATTTCAACCTATATTACAAAGCTATAGTAATCAAAACAGTATGGTAATGACATAAAACAGACAGACCAATGAAATAGAATCAATAACCCAGAAATAAATCCATGCCTATATAGCTAACTAATATTCAACAAGGAAGCCAAGTATGCTCAATGGGGAAAGGATAGTGTCTTCAATAAATGGATATCCATATACAAAAGAATGATATCTATTTTATACCACTTGTGAAAATTTACTCAAAATGGATTAAGGACTTAAGCATAAGACCTGAAACATGAAACTCCTGGAAGAAAACTATAGGGTGGAAGGGAGTCTGGGTGGCTCAGTTGGTTAAGTACCTAACTCTTGGTTTCAGCTCAGGTCATGATGTCAGGGTTAGGAGATCAAGCCCCACATCAGGGCTCCGTGCTCAGCATGAAGCCTGCTTATCTCTCTCCCTCTGCTCCTCCCCACTCTCTCTCTAAAATAAATAAATAAATAAATAAATAAATAAATAAATAAAATATTTTTTAAAAAAGAAAAGAAAACATGGGGTGGAAAATCTCCTTTTTACTTGTCTTGGTAATTAATTTTTGGATATAACACCAAAGTCACAATCAACAAAAGCAAAAAGTCAGTAAGTGGGACTACATTAAACTAAAAAAAAGCTTCTGCACAGCAAAAGAAAATGTCAATACAATGAAAAGGCAACCTATGGAATGGAAGAAGATATTTGCAAACCACATATCTGATAAGTGGCTAATGTCCAAAATATATAAGGAATTCATAGTAAATAGTAAATAGTAAAACAATAAATAATCCAATTAAAAATGAGCAAAGGATCTGAATAAACATTTTCCCAAAGAAGATATTCAAGTGGCCAACATGATATTAAAGATATTCAACAAGATATTCAAGTGGTACATGAAAAAGTGTTCCATATCACTAATCATCAGAGAAATGCAAATCAAAATCACAATGAGATATCACCTGACATCTGCTAGAATGGCTATTTCCCAAAAGGCAAGAGATAGTGGGTATTGGCAAGAATGTGGAGAAAAGGGAACCCTCATGCAATGTTTGTGGGAATATAAATTAATATAGCCACTATGGAAAACAGTATGGAGTATCCTCAAAAAATTAAAAATAGAAGTACCATATGCTCCAGCAATCCCATTTCTGAGTATATATTCAAAGAAGATGCAATCACTATCACAGAGATATCTATACTCACATGTTCATTGCAGTATTATTCATGATAGCCAAGACATGGAAACAACCTAAGTGTCCACTGACAGATGAATGGATGAAGAAAATGTGATGCACACACACACGTGTGTGTATATATACATAATGTTTATATATGCATATATTTGTGTATGTATATACACGTATATATATTTTTATAGCTGAATATTCCAGCTTGTGTGTATATATATACATGTATATATGTACATATATAGTGTGTGTATATATGTATGTCTGTATATGTATATATATGTACATATTATATACATACACACACACTCACGCTGGAATATTATTCAGTTATAAAATAAAAGAAAGTCCTGCCATTTGCAATGGCATGGATGGACCTTGAGGACATTATACTAAATGAAGTAAGTCATAGAAAGGCAAATACTGTATTTGTAAAGTATGTGTATATATATATATATATATGCACAGACACACTTATATACATGTATATACAGTATATATATGTGTTTATATACACTTATATATATTATACTTATATACATATATACTATATATAATAGTAATACTATTACTATTACTATTACTAATAGTAATACTAATATAGTGATATAATAATATATTACTATATATTATAATATATTACTATATATATACTATATATTTATAAATAAATAAATAAATTTATATATAATATATATATTACTATATATATATAGTAAACAGAAGAAAAGACTAAGGGTCAATAGTCAATAGACCAGGTAACGTGGCAGGATAAACACTCCAAAACAAAGCAATCCTACACAGTATGAACTGAATGCTTGATAGAACTTCAGGGAAGGCAGATAAGGAGACCACCTGAAGCTTTATGAAGGAGGTTACTTTCAGGGAAGAATGGGATTTGGTAGGTGGAAAAGAGAGGGGAAATAAAGCAGTGTGAATGGTATAAGCAAAGGCTGAAAGGCAGAACTGAATAATTGTTTAAGGCTCACATCATCCCTAAACTGGAGGAAGTTATTTTCACTAATCCACAAACAAAGATTCTTGAGAGGTAAGCAAGCTAATGACAGTACTTTGCCTGTGGCCAAAAAGTGATGAGATTAATTCTTATTCTAGAGAGATGGAACCAGGAAGAATTATTTGAGGGGAATTCTTTGAAAAAAAATGAGACTGCTAGACCACATTCTATCTCTTAAGTCAGTTTGTCTGGTGGTGAATTCCTGGTGCATCTGGCAAATCTGCCTCCAGTCTAATTGCCATAGCCCAATCCAAAGTCAGTGTGTATGAGTTATGGATTATCCACTTCTGTAAGCATCTACAAACATATGACCCCCCCAAGCACCTATACTGCTATTAACATTAACACTTGAGTGGACTAAGAGTTGCTGTTCAGGTCAAGTGATATAATAAAGATTAAAGTGTCATGTAAACCATGCAGCCAAATATGAAGTGTATTATTATAATAAATGACAAAGCCCCTAAAATATTTGCATGTAAGTCTTCAAGATCTCAGAGATTTTGGAGGGAATAATCATGATGGCTATATCTTGAAAATATAACAAAACTAAAGTAATATTAAATAAAATGTAGGTGTGAGGACACATAGGCATGGTGCTTTTAGTTTTTCAAAGGATTTTGTCATCCATTCTCTCATTTGTTCCACAATTCAACCTCATAAGCTAAGTAGGTATTAACCTTTGGAAGTATCACTTTGTTCTTTTTAAAAATGAGAATTAGTAAATTGCCTGAGGGAACACATTGTATTGATAGCAGTCACAAATCTAAAACTCAGGAATCTAAACTCCTAAATCTAGCTACCCTGAATTAGAATCTCTAAGAGTTTTGTACTACTTTCCTATTACCTCTATAACAAATTAGCACAAACTCAGTGACTTCAATCCACAAAAATTTATTATCTTATAATTCTGAAAGTCAGAATGTGAAATGGGTCTCAATTGAGGTGTCAGGAAGGGCTGTGTTCCTTCTGGAGCCTCTAGGGGAGAATTCATTTTCTTGCCCATTCCAGCTTAGAGAGGGTACCTGTCTTTCTTGGCTCATGGCCCCTTCCTCCATTTTTGAAGCTAGAAATTGCATCACATTGATCTCTCAGTCTGTCATCACATCTTCGCGGATTCTAAGTCTCTTGCCTCCTTCTGTTACTTAGAAGTAGAAATGTAATCCTGTGATTACATTGGACCCACATGGATAATCCTTATCTCAAATATTTAATCGTATTTGCAAATCCTCTTTTGCCACTATAAGGTAATATATTCACAGGATCTGGGGTTAGGATGTGGACATCTTTGGGGGGGTACATCATTCTGGCTACCATGGGTAGGTGCCAAGAATCTGCATTTTAACATTCTCCAAGTGATTCTGATGTAGGACCACAACTGTAGACCTGTGGTCTCTGAACTTCATGAATTGTGGACACTTGTCTGTAAACAAATTTAGTACTAACAATACTAATATATATTTTACAAACTATATACAAAAGAGAAGTAGAAAAAGGATATAATGAAAGAAAATTAACAATAGAAGTTCTAAACTTCCTTTCCATATCCCAAATCATCGTCTTGTGTACTCCTTGGGTTGCCCACTACTTTGGAAAATAGCGTTGTAGGTAACTTTGACTTTGTATGCTATATAGTCATATCACAAATATTTAAGTGTGTCATTGTAGTGCAAAAGCAGCCATGGATAATATGTAAACAAATGGACATGGCTGCTCTAATAAAACTATTTACAAAAACAAGTAGCAGGCTGGTTTGGCCGGTGGACCATAGTTTGCCACAGGCTATTAGCTGTGTTATTCCTTCGTGTCCTTCCTTTTTTTGTACTGAGAATTCATTTCTGCTAAGACACTTCATTATGGGGGTGCATATTTTCCCAAGGCCCTAACCACAATCATGACTGAGTCTTTTTTTTTTTATGACTATGAGTCTTAAGAAGTGTCAGCTAAGACTGAGAATTGTAATCCAAACTCTGCTCCTAGCCCACTACCCATCCATCATGTTTCCCCTCCCTGACATACCTCCTCTTTCTACAATCCTGTCCTAGTTATTTGGATGCAAAGTCAAACAGACCTAAAAGCTGGTATAGCTCCAGGAGTTATTTCTTGAGTTTGAGCTAAAGAAAAATAACTTTTTTTATCCTAGTGAAAATAACGTATTTTTTTCACCTCAAAACTACCTATTTTCCTATAGTACAGATATAATTACTAGAGGACAAGAGTCAATGAAGAAGAAAAATGAAAGGAATGATGGAGTTTGAAATTTTAAAGCTTAACACATGTTTTATAGAATATTAGCGAGATGTTGTTTTCTTGTTTTCAATGAAGACTTTGTCTGAAATGGTTTCACACTGAAGCAAGAGGAATTTAAGATAAGCACTGATAAGGAGAAAGTACAACAGTAGGCTCTTTGGAAAGATGGGATCACTTATGTTACTTTGGTCTGGCGGGATCAAGAAACTCTTGCCTTCAAATGGACTATCTTCTCAGAGTCAAAGAGATCTTTGAATTTATTAAGCCAGCTTCTTCCCTGTGGGAAGATCCACTTTGTCATCAGCTGTGACAGAGGTCTTTTAATATCTCCTGTGATGAGGGACTCAAAACTTCATTAGGTATCCCATAGTACTCTTCTCACAAAATTTTTCTTGCTTACCTTGAACCAAAAGATGCTTCCTATAACCTTTTTACCCTTTTTAATTGGCCATGGTTGTTTCTCATAGAACCACACAGAATAAGCATAATTCCTTTTCTTCAAGGAAAAAAATGTCTTCAAAAATTGTGCCATATCTGTCTTGTTTTCTCTTCTCCGAACTTAAGATTATATTTCTTCAATCATTCCTCATATGAAATGGGTTTTAGTTCCTTTCCAATCCTGGCTGTGTTCACATTTGTTAGTGTCCCTCTTATGATTTGGTATATAGAATTAGTTATTGTATTCGAGATGGAATCAAATTACAAATAGCTGATATTTTTTGTGTTACTATGTGTCTGATATAGTGCTAAGCCCTATAAGTGCATAATTTGATTTAATCCTCCAGCATTTCTATGACAGGTGCTGTTAGTATCTGCCTTTACACATGAAGAAATCGAGGCACAGAAGAAAAGTGAATTACCTATGATTACACAACTGGTAAATGCTACAACTGGGATGTATACTCACGTCTGGCTCCAAAGTCCCTGCTCCACATCATTAATCTATGCATAACTGCTGCAGCCAGTGATGGGTTTTACCCTGCCATGTACTATAATTAGCTCATATTAAGTTTGTAGGCAACTAATAAAAATTAAAGAAATCCAGAACTTTCCTTGACTGAACTGTGGGCAAGCTAGTTCTCCCTCATTCTTTATTTGAACATATTTTTAAAAAGATTTTATTTATTTATTTGACACAGAGAGAGAGAGAGATCACAAGTAGGCAGAGAGAGAGGGGGAAGCAGGCTCCCCGCTGAGCAGAGAGCCAGATGTGGGGCTTGATCCCAGGACCCTGAGATCATGACCTGAGCCAAAGGCAGAGGCTCAACCCACTGAGCCACCCAAGTGCCCCTGAACATACTTTTTAACATAAATATTCAATTTTACATTTATCTTTGTTAAGTTTCATTTTGTTAGTTTTGAGCGATCATTTTCACCTGTTATATTAACATTTTAACTAGTCCTCCTTTGTCATTTCCACATTTCCCAAAAGTTCTCTCTATGCCATCAAAGAGATTTCATAAAAATATTGGCCACAACAGGGTTCAGTACATCTACAATGGAACTAGGAGGGAGCAGACATCAGGAGAACTTGGTTTTAGGAAAGCACTTACCAGTTAGTGCCTGTGTACTAACAACTTACTTAAGTTCTGTGAGCCCAGTTTCTATTTTTCAGAAAGTGGTAATAATCTTTGTCCTATGCACTTAATAAAATTATTGAGAGTATTAGATAAGACAATGGATATGAGGATACACTACAAAGGATAAACTGCTACACAAATTAAAAATAAAAGTGTGTGTGGAGGGTAGATGGCAATACTATCTTATCTTTAGGCTGTTGTGAAGGAAATAGTCTATGGACTCATAAGCACTATAAAAACATGTGCCAGCAAAAACAAACAAGCAAACAAACAAACAAACAAAAAAACATGTGCCAGCAATTCTCCAAGAAGGACTCCAGAGAGTTTATCCTGTGGCTACTATAGTTCAAATCTTTTTGCCACTAATTAACTCCAAGAGCATAAGCAAATCACTTAACTCTTTCGAACATTAGTATTTTCATCTTTAAAATGGAGATAATAATATCCAGGGATCATTCTGTGTAACTTTTTAAAGTATCCTAAGATCCTTGCATTGTCTGTTAGAAACAATGGAATATTATGCCTCCATCAGAAAGGATGAATACCCAACTTTATATCAACATGGACAGGACTGGAAGAGATTATGTTGAGCGAAAAAAGTCAAGCAGAGAGAGTCAATCATCATATGGTTTCACTTAAGTGTGGAGCATAAGGAAAGATGGAGGACATTGGGAGGAGGAAAGGAAGGGCGAATTGGGAGAAATTGACAGGGGGAATTGAACCATGAGAGACTGTGGACTCTGATAAACAAACTGAGGGTTTTGGAGGGGAGGGGCATGGGAGGTTGGGTGGGCCTGGTGGTGGGTATTAAGGAGGGCACGTATTGCATGGAGCACTGGGTGTTGTGCATGAACAATGAATCCTGGAACACTGAAAAAATAAAATATATGTTCAAAAAAAAGAACAAAAAAAAAGAAATATTTTTAAATAAATATTTTTATTGGCTTTGTAAAAAAAAGAAGAGCTAATTAATATTAGATTTTGATTAGTCAAGGAAAAATGTAATTTCTAGGTAAACTACTAGAAAAATATAACAACAGAGCTACAGGGGAAAAAGAAGGGAACACAACAACTACCAAAAAAGCACCTTGAAACAAATTAGACATAAGAAAAAATGAGGTAATAGATTTATATCTCAATAATTCACAAATCATACCAAATATATGGACTAAGTGACTCACTAATAGAATTGTCAATATGGACTTGAAGGAAAACAAAACAAGTATAACTTCCTTACAAAAAACCCATCGAAATAATACTGATACAGAAAGGTTAGAAGTTAAATGATAGAACAAGCCATAGCTTGCAAAATTAGCCAAACAAAAGTTGGTTAGCCATATTAATATTACAAAAATAAACTTTAAGGAAATAAAATTATTACAGATATATTTTCATTTCAAAATTATAAAAGGTTAATAAAAACCAATTTCACAATTAGAGTGAGTTTTAACACCTTTCTCTTATACAATGATAGATCAAGCAAAAAAATCAGCAAAGATATGGAATATATTTTAAAAATGAGCAAGGCAGAAAGGGAGGTGGGGATGGGGTAACTCAGTATTGGGCATTAAGGAGGTCACATGATGTGATGAACACTGGGTGTTATATGCAACTAATGAATCATTGAACATTATATCAAAAATTTATGATGTACTACACCTTAGCTAATTGAATTTAAATAAAAAATAAAATAAAAATCAGCAAAGATGTGGAATATTTGAATAATACCATTAACCAAACTGATCTGACATTTATTGATGATTACCCAACAACTGCAGAATACACACTCTTTTCAAGCCCATGTGGACCATCTACCAAAATTGATCATATGTTGGACCAAAAATCAAGTCTCAAATATTTCAAAGATTAAAATCATACAGGATAGATTCTGACCATACTAGAAATAAGAAAGGAATAACGAAAAACTAACTAGAATATCCCCATATGGTTGAAAAGTTAAAAATACACTTCTAAATAACCCATGGGTCAAAGAAAACGTAGCAATGAAAATAAAAAAATATTTTGAATTAAATGAAATAGAAAATTCTATATATCATAACTTCTGGGATATAGTTAAATTTATTCTTATAGGAAAAATCCATAGTCTTAGAAAGCATCTTTGAAAAGAGGAAAGGTTGAGAATCAGTGATCTAATTCTTGTTAGGAAGGTATAGACTGAACAGTTAATTGAGCCAAAGAAAAAAAGAAGGAAATAATAAAAATAAAGGCAGATTAAGTGAATTAAAAATGTATAATCAGAAGGATAAATAAAGCTGAAACCTGGTGACATGCATCGGTAATACCAATCAAGAGAAAAGAGGGAATCCACAAATCACTAGGGTGATCAAATATCCTGGCTTAGCATACCCTTTCATTCTAAAAAAATATTTGGCTCTAGACAATAAATTATGACCATCTTGCAAATCCTCAAAATCAGAAATCAAAAAGGTACATCACTATAGATTATTATCTACAATGCTTTCTCCCTCCATCCTCACCTTTCACTGCCTTTCACTTTTTGATATTCCCCTTTGCTCTATCTCCACCACTACAACCCTAGCCCTGCTGATCAATTATCTGTCATCTGAATCAGTGCAACCCAACCTTATAAAAGGTTTCCCTATTCTCTACTTGCAACCAAAGTGATCTTTTTTTAAATGACAAAGCCGATTAATTTGTTCCCAGGACATGGTTGTCAGATTTAGCAAATAAAAATACAGAATTTCCAGTTGAATTTGGATTTCAGATAAACAATGAATAATGTTTTAGTATGTGTAGGCCCAGGCAACACTTGGGACATATTTATATTAAAATTATGTTGTTGTATGAAATTCAAATATAACCGGTTGCATTTTATCGGGCTACCATACCTTTTAACAAAAATTTATGGGAAAAATATATTATTGTTGATGGTATGTATAATATTGTACAGCAGATCTCTAAGGCTTATTCATCTAGATTAACTTAAACTTTATGTCCAATGATTAGTAATTCTCCACTTTCCACTCTCTCTCTTAATCCCTGGCAAACACCATTCCACTCTTTGATTCTGTGAATCTTATTGTTTACAGACCTAATATAAGTGGAATCATGCCGTATTTGGCTTTCAGACTGTAATTTCACTCTTCATAAAGTTGTCAAGGTTCATCTAGGTTGTTGCATATTATAGAATTTCCTTCTCTGTTAAGGCTAAAGAGTATTCCATTTTATGTATATAACACATTTTCTTTATTCATTTATCTGTTGATGGACATTTAGGTTATTCTTACATCTTGGTTATTGTGAATAGTGCTTCAATGAACACGGGAGTGCAGATGTCTCTTTGAGATCTGGATTTCTTTTGGATAAATACTCAGAAGCAAAATTGCAGGATCATATGGTACTTTTATCTTTTTTAAAAAATTATATTTTATATATCTAGTTTTTTCAAGTTTTTATTTAAATTGTAGTTAACACCTAGTGTAATATTAACTTCAGGAGTAGATTTAGTGATTTACCACTTACTATAACACTCAGTGCTCATCTCAACAAGTGCCCTCCTTAATACCCATCACCCATGTAACTCACCTCCCTCCCTGCTGCCCACCTCCCCTCTAACAACCCTCAATTGGTTTTCTATAGTTAAGACTCTATTTTTTTATTTTCCTCTCTTTTTTCCCTATATGTTCATTTGTTTTGTTTCTTAAATTGCACATATAAGTGAAATCATATGGTATTTGTCTTTCTCTGACTGACTTCTCTTAGCATAATATAGCTTCATCCATGTGGTTGTAAATGGCAAGATTTCATTATTTTTGATGGCTGAGTAATATTCCATTATATATATCTTATATTATATATAATATTTATATATTATATAAATATTATATAATATATTTATATTATATATAATTATATATTAGTAATATTCCATTATATATATCTTATATATAATATATTATATAATATTCCATTATATATATCTATATCTATATAGATATAGATATATATACACACACATACTACAACTTCTTTATCCGTTCATCAGTCAACGGACATTTGGGCTCTTTCTATAATGTGGCTACTGTTGATAGTGCACGTATCCTTTGAATCAGTATTTCTGTATCCTGTGAGTAAATACCTAGTAGTGCAACTGCTGGATCATAGGGTAGTTTTATTTATTTATTTATTTATTTACTTACTTACTTACTTATTATTTACTTATTTTTGAGAGAGAGAGGGAGAGAGAGCGAGTGAGCACTGGGGGAGAGGGGCAGAGGGAGAAGGAGAAAGAGAATCTTAAGCAGGTTTCACACCCAGCATGAAGCCTGGCATGGGGCTCTATTTCACGACCCTAAGATCATGACCTGAGCTGAAATCAAGAGTCTGAAGCTTAACGACTGAGCCACCCAGGCACCCCGAGGTAGTTCTATTTTTAACTTTTTGAGGAACCTCCATACTGCTTTTCATAGTGGCTGCATCATTTTGCATTACCACAACATTGTGTAAGGGTTCCAATTTCTCCACATCCTCACCAACACTTGTTGTCTTTCTTTTTTTTTTTTTTTGATAATGACCACCCTGATAGGTGTGAGGTGATATCTCATTGTGGCTTTGAGATGAATTTCCCCAACGATTTGTGACATTAAGCTTTTTTCATTTTTTCCCTCTTATATGTTTTCTTTGAGAAATGTCTATTCAAGTCCTTTCCCCATTTTAATATCAGGCCATTAATTTTCTTGCTATTGAGCTTTAGAGTTCCTTAAACATATTGGTGATTAATCCCTCATTAGATACATGGTTTGCAAATATTTTCTCCCATTTGTAGGGTACCTTTTTACTCTGTTGATTATTTCCTTTGCTGCATTGATTATTTTCCTTTTATTTGATTTGCTTTCCTTTGCAAAGGCTTTTTAGTTTGAGGTAGTCACAATGCTTTAATTTTTTGTTTTTGCTGCCTGTGTTTTTGGTGTCATATCTTTAAAATAATTACCAAGACCATTATCATGAATATCTTTCCCTATGTTTTCTTCTAGGAGTTTTACAGTTCTAAGTCTTATATCTAAGTCTTTCACCCTTTTGGGTTGATTTTGTGTATCGTAAAATAGTTGTTCACTTTTTTTTTGCTTATGGATATCCAGTTTTCATCACATTAGTTGAAGAAACTATCTTTTTCCTGTTGTGTATTCTTAGAACTCTTGTCAAAGACCAGTTGACTACATATGCATGGATTTATTTCTAAGCTTTGTATTCTGTTCCATTGGTCTATATATCTGTTTTTATGCTAGTACCATACTGTTCTTATTACTAAGGCTTTATAATACAGTTTGAAATCAGGAAGTATTATACAAAAGTACAAAAAGCCTTGTTCTTTTTCCTCAGGATCAATTTGGCTCTTCATGGTCTTTTGTGGCAGATTTAGGTAAATTCAAACATTTTGCCTTCAAAGAATACCAATATAGTACTTCCCTGTTTTACTATGGAAGTTTAAATCTGTTACCTTGTTTTTTTCTGTTGCAGGTGCCCAACGAACTCCACCAACTCCTCTATGCAGAACATAGGGGCTTAAGAAGTGACAAAGAAGAAATGCAGAGGCTTCTGAAATGAACACCTTTCATGAATGAGGAATATATTGACAATATACTCAACTTAGAACTGGACTTAGAAACATAAAGACCAACAGAGGTTAGGAAGGTTAGTAAATTGGATGGGACAAATAAAACACTTGGCTCTTTTGATTTGATATGCTTTCTTATTTTGATAGAGATACAGGTACAAAAATTTGCCTTTTAAATCTGGTATAGGAACAAAAGCAGTGCAAATGTGATGATATGATAAATAGTAACTGACATTCAACCTCAGTACTATAGGAAGTGATGGGGGGCTGCAGTAAATTGGGGAGTCAGTGCCACACATAAAGAGTAAACCAGCAACACAGACACGATAACAAATGACAACTACTCTTGGCCTCAGTGCCAGGGAGACAAAGGGAAAAAGGAATGAAGTGATGATAAATTGGAAAGCCCAGGTTAAAAGGAGATGTCACTTTTTCATGCCAGCTGGTTGATCGTTTGTGGAAATGAGGACCTTTTGTTTCCTGATATTATGATTTTTTAAAGATTTATTTATATATTTTAGAAAGAGAGAGAGAAGGAGCATTCATGAGCAAGGGGAGGGGCAGAGGGAGAGAATCTTCCAGCAGACTCCCTGCTGTGCATGGAGCCTGACATAGGGCTTGATCTCACGACATGTGAGATCATGACCTCAGTTGAAACCAAGAGTCAGATGCTTAACTGACTGAGCCACCTGGGCGCCCCTATTATGATTTTTTTTAGAGAAGCTAGAAATCTGGATATGTGAGATCTCGCGATTTTTATAAAATGCTGATAATTAATTCAATTTTTCAAAGCCCACGTTCAGAAAAAGAAAAAAAAATAAACACTGTGCTAGTTAGAGAGATATAATTATAAGCCGGATTGGCCCTTGAACTAACTATGTGAGGCCTCTAAATCTGGTTACATTTAGCATATTTCTAACTTTCACCCATCAAAAGAGATGGAATAAACAAACAAATAAAAGAGGAAAGAAAACCAAGGATTAGTTCAGGAGATGAGAGAAGATATTTCTCAGAATCCAAGAATGGACAGAGGATCAAGGAAAAGACAAATATCAGAAGCACACATGCAACAGAGTAGTCACAAATGTGTCAAACATCATCCCTGAATTGTACCTCAGAGTTTGATTAGTTTAACACTTAATTTAACAGATGAGACAGCTAAAACACAGAGGTTAAGGGGGTTGCTCAAAATCAAACAGCCATTTAGTATCTTGGTCTCATGATCCTTAGTTCAGTACTCTTTCCACCAGACCATGCTTTCTCTAGGGGGTCGGGTCAGTGAACCTGTTAATAAAGCAGCCTTGGGGAAAAATGATAAATGTTTCCAGACAATTCCACCAACATGCCTTTGTTTATTTTCCTCCTTGTAAATAGCTATGAAACACCTGATTGTGACTGAAACTTTGTGGATCCTATGCACAACAGGCAGCTATATGGATTGTAGTCTGTTTACTATAGCCAACTTGGTGGGGCAAGTAAAAAAAAAGTCAATAAGAGCAAAACTCTGAGCATTTAATTTTGGCAGGGAAAGGGGTAGGGATTGCGAAGGAGTGGTATGCATTTATTCCAACCACATCTATATGAAACCAAGAAGCTGAGTTGCTTTCACTTTAGTACTTTAGAAGCCCAGGAATGAGTTCTGAGTTGAACAGGGCAAAGTGTGATTTCAGAAGCCTTAAAATACTGTTCATGCCGCATACTAAGTTACTCAAAACAAATTCAAGATGTTTGCTTCTGTGAAATTATTTCACAGCTCCCTGCTTCCTTTCCCTTATTTAGCACACTTTCATTTCCAAGAAAGTCTGCTTAAAAACTCTTTTCTCCCACCCTTCCTTAAAGCTCTCTGGTTCTGCAGGTCCTCACCATTATCTGATTGCTTATCCTAGAGGTACCATGACATAATTTTGTCATCTTCTTTTTCCCCCTAATACTGGATGTTTTTTCTTAAGCCATCAAGGTCTAGAGCTTTGAGCTTTTCTCACCCTCTTTGTCACAGTGATTCACTCACAGATTTCCCAAGAAAGAGCTGCCAAATTCACTAAGGAAAGGATGATATGATGCAAACACAGCTTCTGCCATCCAGACAGATCTGCATTCCAAAGTCCCAGCTCAAAGTCACTAATCAAGGACTTGCTTCTGAAAACTTAGAGATGGACAATGGTCAGAAGGTACATGCAGATGTCAATATAACATGGATACACAGTTCAAACTGTCTTAGGAACCAGAATGTTCACACACACACACACACACACACACACACACACACACGACTCAAGAAGGAGATGAGCTAAACCTGAGATGAATAGCTTTTAATCAGTCAATGAGGATTTCTTGATAAATACCATATGCTTGGAAGATACAAAGAAAAGGAAAAAACATGGTTTGTTTCCAAGGACCTTAAGTTCTGTATGAGGAGACAAAAAAATTACCAGGCATGAACTAATCAGATATTTGACAGTTAGACTTTGAGGTGTACCAAAGTACAATAAGGAGCATACAAAGTAAAGAGATCAGTGTGTTCTGAAGCAATAGTCAATAGTCAAAAGACTTCATGGAGTAAGAGGGGCTTGGGCTGGGTCTTGAGGGATAGTTAGGACTTGGATGGATAGAAAAGAGGGTATATCAAGCTAGAAGAACTTGAGGCACATGAGCAGGACAAGGAGGATGAAGAATTGACAAGAGATCCTCCAGAATAAGGCTGAGAATTAATATCTGTGAGTAGTGGGACATAAGAGTATGTTATAGAGATGGGATAAGTATTTTAAAAGTCAAGCAGAAGAGTTGGTATTTAATGTGTCAGGAAACAGAGAGCTATTCTAAGTTCTTACACAGAGATATGAGTTGATCTAGCTGTAATGTCCAATAGGGTTATGTGGAAGAAAGGAAGCTTGTTAGGAGACTATGACATTAATGCAGATATGAGGTGAAAGCAGTTAGCTTTCAGATAAAAGGCAGGCATGATAATGAAAGTTTAATAGTTTATTTTTTAAAGACTATTTATTTATTTAAAAGAGAGAGCACAAGCCGGGGGGAGAGGTAGAGGGAGGAGAAGCAGGCTCCCTGCTAATCCCAGGACCCTGTGTAGGGCTTGATCTTGGGACCCTGAGATCATAACTTGAGCCAAAGGCAGAGGCTTAACCAACTTAGCCACCCAGGCATCCCAAAAGTTTAATATTTTTAGTCATATATACCTAGAGTAAAAAATATTAAAGCTAGGAAAAAATTAGAAATCATCTAATCAAGCTTCTTCACTTTATATAGGAGGAAATTGAAGCTAAGAAAATGTAAGTGGAAAAAAAATAAAAATTAAAAAAAAAAGAAAACATAAGAGATTTTTCTAAGGTTACCTAGTTAAGTAGTTAGTAACAAAGCAGGGACCAGAATCTAGGACTTTTGACACCTTAACAAGTGCATTTTATAAAACATTAAGCTGTGGAATATGAAATGAGAGTAAGATATCCGTGTTGGATTCCCTGTAGGGAGCAATAGGTATGGTATAGACATTCAAGTGAATGAATACTTAAGATTCTATCAGAAGGGAAGGTACCTGGACCCACAATCATAGATGAACTCTGAGACAAGAACAAAGATACCCAGATTAAAGGGTTTGTGAAAGAAGAGTAGTTAAAAAAAAACTGGGGATAATCAAGTGGAAATCATATCACAGTAAACAAGAAAAAGGAGGCTTTCAAAAATAAAGGATGGAAAACACACTTTTGGCCTAGATGGTACAGCAGGAATTGGATTTACTCTCCTTACTGAAACAACTAAAACAATTGGACCGCGCATATAAAACAACAGTTCTCAAAATATTAGATATTAGGCAATGAAATGTAGTAATCTGTGAGAGATTGATAACAACAAAGGGAGCTCTATGATTGCCCCCAGATTAATAACTTTGGAGTTTTTCTACAGTACAAAATGCAGGAACCCAGGAAAACTTGGTAGTCTCCTTGATTTGAAGAGACAGAGCTGTGGATCTGGGGACTCCAAGGCAGCCTAGGTTTTCAGGACAGAATGCCAAAAAGGAGAGAGCTACATGGAAAGAGAATCATGCTGATCAATAGAGGGTCTCCTCAAGTATTCCGCTGAGTACTGATCAACATATGTGTGTGCTGTACCATATGAAGTGATTAGACGTAAGAGTACTCAATGCTTACATAGGCTGGGAATAGTGCTTGTTCCCACTAATCGAACTGCAAAAACTCAGTATTCACAGATCACTGGGTAGAGTATACTAAAGAGTCTTACCTCAAAAATAAAAATAATTCTTCCTAGACTAAGCACCACCACAATCCCACCCATCAAATCTTCAAAGCAAACTCAAAGGGATTATTAT
Source organism: Nasua narica (assembly GCA_028533885.1). NCBI lineage: Eukaryota > Metazoa > Chordata > Mammalia > Carnivora > Procyonidae > Nasua > Nasua narica. The sequence continues at coordinate 71,815,045 of CM052801.1, read as the reverse complement.
GTTTTGAAGTACATGTCCCAGAAAAAGAGCTCAAGAATATTTATAGGAATACAAAAACATCCAGCACCCAGCAAAGTAAAATTTATGATATCTGTCTTCTAAACAAAAATTACCAGGCATGCAAAGAACTAGTTAAATGAAGAGAGGGGGGAATCAATTAATCAAAATTACCACAGAAGAATACAGATAACAAAATTAGCAGACAAAGACATTTAAAGTTAACATAATTTTTTCCATATGTTTAAGAAACTAGAAGAAAAATGGAACACATAAGAAGAGATCTAAAAAATAAGAAAGAAAAAAATGAAGTTCTAATGAAAACTACAATGTCTAAGAAAAAACACTGTGTAGGATTAATGGCAAAGTAGACATTACAAAGGAAAAGATTAGTAAACTTGAATACAATAGAAATAATAAAAGATGAAACATAAACAGAAAAAAATACTGGAAAAAATAGAACATCGGAGACAGCTGTGGAACAACTGCAAGTATTCCAATATAAGTGTAATTGGGGTCCTTGAAGGAGAAGAGAAAGGGGATGAACAGAAAATATATTTGAAGAAGTACTGGCTAAAATTTTTCCAAATTTGATGAAAACTATAAATTCATATCTCTAAGAGTTTGAAACCTGTAAAAACAATAAGTATAAGACAACTATAGCAAGGCATATCAGAACCTGCTTAAAACAAATGATAAAGATAAAATTTTACAAGTAGAAAAATAAGGAACACATCACCTACAGGACAAAGATGAGAATGATAGCAGAGAGCTCCTCAAAAGAAAAAAGAAGAACACGGTGAAGTAAAATGTTTTTAGTATTAGAGAAAAAAAAAACTGTCAAACTAAACTACTTTACCCAAAGAAAATATCCTTTAAAAGCAAAGGAGAAATTGAGACTTTTTCAAATATGCAGAAACTGAAATAATATCCAACAGACCCCTACCACAAGAAGTGCAAGTTGGTCTTTGGGCAAGAGATGGAAAGAAAAATTTACACAAATTAATGAAGAACTCCAAGAATAGTAACAATATGAATAAATACAAAGACTTTTCCTTATAATTTAAATTTAAAGCAACGGTTTGAAGTAAAAATAAAAACATGTGTTTTGGAGTTTATAACATATGTAGAAGTAAAATGTATAACAAAAACAGCACAAAGACTGAGAAGGAAAAAATAAAAGGATACTGTTATTTTTCATAGTAAGATTTCTATACTTACTATGTGTGAAGTAGTATTACAGCACTTGAAGTGAGACTGATAAGTTAAGATGTATATTATAAACAGTAAACAACACAACAAAGGGCTATAGCTAATAAGACAAGGATATGAAACAGAATCATAAAAATTATCAAATTCATTGAAGGTAGAAAAAGTGGGAAGCAGATGGAGAAAATAGAACATATCAATAATCATTTAGATGTCAGTGGTCTAAACACCCAGATTAAAAAGCACAGATTATCAGATATGATTGTAAATGGCAAAATCCAACTATATGGTGCCTACAACAAGCCAACTTTAAGTATAAAGACACAAAATAAAAATAAGAGAATAGATAGAATATGCAACAGTAATCAAAAGAAAGCTGAAGTGTCTATATCAGACAGTATATTTCAGTGCAAAGGGTATAATCTGGGATAAAGAGTCTAATTTAATGGTGATAAAGGGTCAATGCATCAACAGGACATAAGAATCCTGAATGTTTATGCCTCCAGGAACAGAGCTTCAGAAAACATAAAGAAAAAACTGATAGCCTTTCAGGTAGAACAAAACAAATCCACAGTTATATTCAGAGGTTTCAACACACTTTCGTCAATAATTGATAGAACAAGTAGACAGAAAATCAGTAAAGATATAGAAGACTTGAATTACACTATTAACCAATTTTGCTGAATTAGCGTTTATAAAAGACCCAACAACAGTAGAATACACATTCTTTCTGAGTTCTCATTGAATATTTACCAAAATAGACTATATTCTGGCCCATAAAGCAAGCTTCAAACATTTTAAAGGATTGAAGCCATACAAAGTATGCCACATGACCATAATGGAATTAAAGTAAAAACGAATAACAGAAAGATCTCTGGGAATATGCAAATATTTGGAAACTAAATTTAAAAATTCTTTTTTAAAAAATATTTATTTATTTATTTATTTTAGAGAGATAGAGAGCGCACAAGCAGGGAGAGGGGGGAGGGAGATTCTTCAGCAGAATCTCCACTGAGGACAGAGCCCAATGTGGGGCTTGACCTCACAACACTGAGATCATGACCTGAGCCAAAACCAAGAGTCAGACACTTAACCAACTGAGTCACTCAGACACATCTAAATTTAAAAATTCTAAAAAAAAATTATGGGTCAAAGAAAAATAGAAAGTATTTTGAGCTGAATGAAAATGAAGACACACTATATTAAAATTCAAGGATGCAGCTAAAGTAGTACCTAGAAAAAATTTATAGCATTAAAACACTTATATTAAAAAAGAAGAAAGGAATTAAATCAATAACCTCAGTTTATACCATGTGATTTCACTTATGTGGAATCTAAAAAAACAAATGAATAAACAAAGAAGAAGCAGAATCAGACCTATAAACACAGAGAGCAAACTAATGGTTGCCAGAGAGGAGGGTGGTGGAAGAAGGGAAAATGGGTGAAGGGGAGTGGGAGATACAGGCTCCAGTTATGGAATAAGTAAGTCAGGGGAATAAAAGGTACATCATCGGGCATATAGTCAATGATATTATAACAGCATTGCATAGAGAGAGATGCTCACTACAATTGTGGTGAGCATAGTATAACATATAGAGTTGTTGAATCACTATGTTGTACACCGGAAACTAATGTAATGTTGTGTCAACTACACTCAAATAATACGTACATACACACACACTAGAAAAAGAGCAAATGCAACCTAAAGCATAAAGAAAGGAAATCATAGAGACCACAGCAGAAATCAATCAAATAGAAAACAGGAAAGACAATATTTATAAAGCCAAAAGCTTGTTCATTGTAAATATAAATTTAATTGATAAACCTTTAGCCAGACTCCTGAGAATTTTAAATAAAATGAGAAAGGGAAGGAGGGAGAGAGGAAAAAAAGGAAGGAGGGAGTGAGCGCACGCAAGAGAACACATACCAGAAATGAGAGGTGGCATCACCAAATATTCTATAGATATTAAAAAATATATATATACAATAGAATATTATGCCTCCATCAGAAAGGATGAATATCCCACTTTTGTATCAACATGAACATGACTGGAAGAGATTATGCTGAGTGAAATAAGTCAAGCAGAGAGAATCAATTATCATATGGTTTCACTTATGTGTGGAGCATAAGGAAAAACATGGAGGACATTGGGAGAAAGAAAGGAAGGGTGAATAAGGCTGGGAAGGGTGAATGGGGGGGAAATCATAGGGGGAGATGAACCATGAGAGACTGTGGACTCTGAGCAACAAACTGAGGGTTTTGGAGGGGAGGGACTGGGAGGTTGGGTGAGCCTGGTGGTGGGTATTGAGGAGGGCATGTATTGCATGGAGCACTGGGTGTGGTACATGAACAATGAATCTTGGAACACTGAAAAAATAAAATAATATTAATTGGAAAAAATAATAAAAGAATATAATGAGCAATTTAAGTTGAGAAATTTAAAAAAAAACTTAGATGAAATGGGCAAATTCCTTGAAAGACCCAAACTGTTAAGATTCAATCAAGACATAGAAAATCTGAATAGCACTACATCATTTAAAGATATTATAAAACCTTTCCTCAAAGAAATCTCCTGGTCCAAACGGCTTCAGCAGGGAATTCTGCCAAATATTTAAAGGAGAAATAATACCTATTTTACAAAAACTTTTCTAGAAATGTTAAGAAAAACAAAGGCATTGCAAGAAAAAAAATACAGACAATAAATCTCATGAACATAGATGCCAAAGGTTCTTAAAATTTTAGTAAATCTGTCACAACAATGTAAAAGGACATTAATGGACAATGTAAAAAGGACAATATAATGTGACAAAAGAGGTTTGTCCTAGGAATAACATACTGGTGTAAAATTCCAAAAGCAAATGACGTAATTCATCATCTTATCGAAAATTAAAAATTACCATCTCAATAGATATATAAAAAGCATTTGATAAAATCCAATATCTATTTCTAATAAAAAGTTCTAAGCAAACTGGGAATTAAAGGAAATTTCCTCAACCTAAAAAAGAGCATCTACAATAAAACTACAGCTAACATCATATATCGGCAAAAGACTAAAGGATTTCCCCCTAAGATTACCCTAATAAGGTAAGGATGTCCACTCTCACCACTCCTATTCAGCAACATATTGGAAGACCTAGCTTTGCAATGCAGGTGGGTGGGGTGGGGAATGAATATAAGTTACCTGGAGAAGGAAAGGAAAGGAAAGGAAAGGAAAGGAAAGGAAAGGAAAGGAAAGGAAAGGAAAGGAAAGGAAAGGAAAGGAAAGGAAAGGAAAGGAAAGGAAAGGAAAGGAAAGGAGGAAGAAAGAGAAGAAAGAAAGAAAGAAAGAAAGAAAGAAAGAAAGAAAGAAAGAAAGAAAGAAAGAAAGAAAGAAAGAAAGAAAGAAATCTGTTCCTATTAGCAGATAATGATTTCCCATGTAAAAAAAATCCTAAGGAATCTATAAAAACCTACTATAAATAAGTGAATTTAGCAAAGTTATACAATATATGGTCCATAAGACAAAATTCATGGAAGACTTAAGCATAAACTTTCTCAAATATGTGCAAGATCTGTATGCTGAAAACTGAAAAACACTGACAAAGGATGCAATGAAGACTCAAATAAGTGGAGACATATTCTAGTGTTTTCATGGATTGGAAGACTCAATACTTTTAAGATGTCAATTCTTCCCTAACTGATCTATAAATTCAACTTGGTTTAGATCAAACTTTGTTTTTAATACCCCTCCCACCCCCACCTCTCCACTATGACTACCATATGTGGTAGCTTGTGTGAATGGCCAAATTAGAATTAGACAAAATTAAATTACTCTATTGCAAAAAAGTATGGAATAGGCATACTATTCCTATATTAGTACATTAGTATATTAGTATACTAATATCCATACTACTAATATGGAAAGGCACAGGAACTATAGCCAAAACAACTTTGAAAAAGATTAAAGTAGAAGGAATCAGTCCGTCCAATTGCAAGACTTACTATCTAGCTACAATAATCAGGACTGTGGAGCATTAGTAGAGGAATAGACACATCAATCAAATGGAAACAACAGAGCATCCAGAAATAGATCTACAATATATGGTCAATCACTTTGGACAAAAATCCAAAGGCAAATTAATGGAGAATGGATGGTCTTCTCAACAAATGTTGCTGAAACTATTGAATTCAAGTCATACAAAATAAGATTGCCAAACAAAAATCTTTTTATTGTAACTTGAACCTTATAGAATAATTTAAATGGATCAGAGACCTAAATGTAAAATCTAAAACTATAAAAACTTCTAGAAGAAAACATAGGATAAAATCCTGGGGACCATGTATTAGACAAAGATTCCTTAGACATATGCTAAGTACATGCTTCTTAAAAAAATAGATAAATTATATTTCATCAAACTTGAAAGTGTTCTGTGAAAGACACTTTAAAAAATGAAAAGTCACAGATTGAGAAAAAAATATTTGCAAAACACTTCCCTGCATATCTGACAAAGGACTTGTTTCCCAAATAAATAAAAACTGTCAAAACTCAACAATAAGAGCTCCTGGGTGGCTCAGTTGGTTAAGTGACTGTCTTTGGCTCAGGTCATGATCTGATCAGAGTCCAGGGATCGAGTCCCACATCAGGCTCCCAGCTCCACGGGGAATCTGCTTCTCTCTTTGACCTTCTCCCCTCTCATGCTCGCTCTCTCTCTCTCTCAAATAAATAAATAAAATCTTTTTTAAAAAACCCTCAATAACAAGAAAAGAAACATTTCAATAAAAAAAAGGGGGAAATATTTGAATGACTACTTTACCAAAGGAGATATATGAATTGCAAATAAACACATGAAAAGATCATCACATCATTAGACATTAAGAAAATGCAAATTAAGCCTGTAATGAGATACTATGATGTATATTAGAATAGCTAAAATAAAAAATACTGTCAATACCAAGTGATGACAAAGATGCAGAGAAACTAGAACTCTCATACACTGATCATGGGGATGTAAACTCTTTCAGCCACATTGAAATAGTTCGGATATTTCTTATAAAGTTTATCATATCCTACCATATGACCCAGCAGTCTTCCTTCAAAATATTCACGCAAATGACATAAAACATAGTCTATGTAAAAACCCCATATAAAAATATCTAGAGTGGTTTTATTAATAATCACCCAAAACTGGAAATAATCCAAACTTCTTTCAGTGACTACATGGATAAACAAACTGTAGTTCATCCTTATAATGGAATACCAGTCTGGGATAAAAAGGAAAAACTATTCAGACATGGATGAATCTCGAATCCATTGCACTTTGTGAAAGGAGTCAGGTTCAAATGACCACATACTATATGATTCCATTTATATGACATTCTTTTTTTTTTTTTTTTTTTTTTTTTTATTAGGAAAGAGAGAGAGTGAGAGAGAGCAGGTCAGAGTGAGAAGCGGACTCCCCATGGAGCTGGGAGCCCGATGTGGGACTGGATCCCGGGACTCCGGGACCATGACCTGAGCCGAAGGCAGTCGCTCAACCAACCGCGCCACCCAGGGGCCCCCATTTATATGACATTCTAAAAAAAGGTAAATATACAGGGACCAGGAACAGATCAATAATTGCCAGAGGTTGGGATGCGGTGAAGAGTTTAGTACAAAGACGGGCATGAGGAACTGTATTCCAAAAGAGTGAAATTTACTGTATATAAACTAAAAGCTAGAATAAAAATAAACTTCTCTCTACTAAAAAAATCAGTCACATTAATAATGTGTATAAAGAAAAAATCTTACGATGATATAAAAATGCATTAAAAGTGTTTGATAGGGGCGCCTGGGTGGCTCAGCGGGTTAAGCCCCTGCCTTCAGCTCAGGTCATGATCTCAGGGTCATGGGATCGAGCTCCGCATCGGGCTCTCTGCTCAGCAGGGAGCCTGCTTCCCCCTGCCTCTCTGCCTACTTGTGATCTCATTCTCTTTCTGTCAAATAAAAAAAAAAAGTGTTTGATAATAGTCAATATCTCAGAAACAAAAAGAATTATTAGAAAACTGTAAAGTGAAATGAAATGGTTTTATTCTGATTAAAATATATGCAAATTTGATTAAAATATATGCCAAACATGTGTAGCAAGCATCATACTGAATAGTTACATTATAGCTTTCCTTCTGAGATTCAAAATAAGACAAAGATGCTTGCTATTATTACCTCTATTAAACATTGTATTTGGATGTCCTATCCAGTGCAATTAGGCAAGGAAAAGATATAAAAAGCAGAAGAATTGAAAAGGAACACATGGAACACATAAAAATGTTATTATTCATGAACTGTATGACTGTGTATGTAGAAAATAGAAAAAACAGCTCTAGAGAAACTACTAAAATTAATAGTGAATTTGGCAAGGCTGATAGATACAAAGTCAATATACAAAAGTGAAATGCACTTATTTAAACCAGCAATAAATATCTGTAAAATAAAAAAAAAATTGAATAACATCTTAGATCAGTTTCCCTGATCAGCTTTGATGGGTAGGACTTCATTCTGCTTTGGCACATGCCTCCATCTCTGCCACCTTGGATATTCTATTTATGTTCTCATGTGCTAGCACTGGAGTTGTCAATAATAGAGGTTAGGCAATGTAAACTGGCCAAATAATCCTGTTGACCTAGTTGTTAGTTTCTCTCCCATGGCAGATGATTCTGATGGGCTTTAACATGTCATTTAAAGATCTTCATACCTAGGTGTCCTATCCTATAGGTCTATCCCCATCCCCTAAGTCTATCACATGTCTCTTTCCCAGAACTTCTTGTTACTGATCTTTCAATCTTTTACTGTCATAAATTCTTAAATATTCTCAACTTAGACCACTTATTTTTTCACACAAATTAAATGACCAAGTGTATCTACTAAAAATCTGCCCATTGGGAGAATTTCCCCTCAAAGCTCTTTCAGACAGAATGTATGACTCCATACATTAGGCTCAGTGCCTTTCTGAGTAGGGCTGCAGTGTACCAGAAGTCCACATTTGGTTTTGTACCTACATAGTGAACTGACATGATCGTGAACCAGGCTTGGTCTTTTTCCTCATCCATAAGCCAGACATAAGAGATACCCTTGCACCACCACCATCACCTATGTGGTCATAAGTGTGAACTAAGAGAAAGATACAAATATAATAGTGATGGATGATGTGAAAATCTGATCCATCTACTCATGCGGCTTTCTTATGCCCTTTGGCCAAGCTCATGACTGACTCCAAATATATCACTTCCATCTTATAGTGAATTGCTGCTAGGTCCACTGAATCTTGTAATTCAGTCCATAGTCTCCTATAGCCCAACTCATGACAGGTAGTTCTGGCCACAAAGCCACTTGTTCCATGGTGAGGCACTCTCCTATTATTTATAGCATGTCAGGGACTGGTTTTGAAATAGTATGGTACTTTCCATTGAAAGTGGCTTGGATTTGCTTCAGAACACATTGGTCTATACTGTGATTCTCCTATTGAAACTTGTGATAAATTCCATATGGCATCTTTTTTTATCCCCAATACCTTGGATACCATAGGGTTTGCTGAGTCATATGACCCAAGAAACAGGGCTACTTAGATGGCAGCCCGGACCCACTATAGAGCCTTTTCCTATTCTGGGCCCTACTCACAGATGGCAGCGTTTCATGTCATCAGGTAATATATTGAAATAATATTCCAAAATGTGGAATATGCTTCCTCCAGCACTCATATCAAATACTGTTCTCTCTTCTTAGTGATGAGAGGTATGATTATTTATCCTTTGCTTTGAAGGGGTTATTCTGGAATACCCCAGATCAATCCTAAAAGTTTTAATAATGTCATTAGCTTCTGAATCTTTAGAGGCTTCTGATGCTCACATTTCTTACTAATGCCTTCATTACTTATTTTTCATCTTATCTGGTTCACATGACATCATTGATATAATGCACCAATGTATGCTATGTAGAATGTTTAGAAAATTAAGTATTCTTGGTGCTATTTAAAGAGAATAGTTGAATTAACAGTACTGGTGGCAAGAATATATATGTAGTCTTTTATGCGTTCCAAGTAAATGCAAACTGCTTCTGATCCTTCTTCTTGATAGGCATGAAAAAGAACTCATTTACCAGATCAATGACCATTTACCAAGTATATGGGGCCTTGTTAATCAGCTCTAGCAAAGATAAATTTCTGTTGCAGCAGCTGCTATCAAGCCTTATTTGCTTGAATCCACTGTTATCCTGCACTAAATGTGTGGCTTTTCTAAGAACCAGACTGCTAAATTAGATGGAAATAGGATGGTGACCACTAGCCTTAAGATTTTAAGGAGGGAGATCATATGATAATTGTCTTTCTCTGATTGACTTATTTCACTTATAATACCTTCTAGTTCCATCCACGTCATTGCAAATGGCAAGATATCAGGTTTTTTGATGGCTGCATAGTATTCCATTGTATGTATATACCACATCTTCTTTATAGTGATGGGGTTCTAACTGCCAGATGCCCAATGGTTGATTCAGATCCCAAATTCTGTTTTTAGTCTGCATCCTCTGACCAGCTCTGGCACCAATCAGCTTGGATAATAGACTCTGAAACAAAGATTTGTATGCTGTAAGAGTATTAGAGAGTACCTTTAGGATCAACACTTGTGGGGAATGGAAGAAGTAGAATTATGCAAAGGAAAGAGTTAAAGTGCAATGCAATAGCAACACAGCCTCATTCAAAGCCATGGGACTCTTGCAGTGCCTGGGTAGCTCAATTGGTTGGGCATCTGCCTTCGGCTCAAGTCATGATCTCTGGGTCCTGGGATCAAGCCTTGCATCGGGCTCCCTGCTTCAGTTCCCCCCTGAACTCATGCTCTCTCGTTATCTCTCTCTCAGATAAATAATAAAATCTTTAGGAAAAAAAAGCCAAGGGATTCTCTGAAATTGGAATGACACTTCACAGTTGTCTACCCTTCAGTATTTTTGACAGAATTACTTAAAAACAAAATAAGAATAAAACAAAATGAAAAATAAGCTGCTAAGCTAAATTTGAATTTTGGATAAAGAAGAGATAATTTTTAGTATAAGTATGTTTAAACATTAATACAAGAATTCTTTATCCAAAATTCAAATTTAACTGGGTGTCTGGTATTTTATCTGGCAATCCTAGTGTTGTGTCAAAAGAACAAGGCCTTTTAACTATTTTCCTGTATCAACCAGTCACTGGGAGGAGGGGTGAAACTTATGGTGAAGGATTTCTTTTCAATTGAGGAAAATTCATGAGAAAAGACTCAGCGAAAATCCTTCAATCCCCAAGACTGCCAGCAGCATTTGACTGGAACGTTCTTTAGTCCTCAAGGGGGAGATTATGGGAAGCACACCACAGTTTCCACTTCACCTTGGAATAAACCTAGCAGAAAATATGAAAGGTGTCTATGCAGAAAATTTCAGAAAAATTTGGAGATAAAATCCAAACAACTTAATAAATGGAGATATATACTATATTTGTAGATTGGAAGGCCCATTCTGTAAAAATGTCAGTCATTCCCAAATTAATCTATAAATCAATGAAAATTAGCAGCAATATTTTTGTAGAAAAAATGACAAGCTAATTCTAAAATGTATATAGAAGTAGAAAGAATCAAGAACAACCAAGAAAATCTTAGAGAAGAACAAAATTGGACAACTTACTAACCTGATTTCAAAATTCACTATACAACTATACTAATGAAAGCAGTGTGGTATTGACATAAAGATTGACAAACGGATTAATAAAAGAAGTTTCCAGGGGTGCCTGGGTGGCTCAGAGGGTTAAGCCTCTGCCTTCGGCTCAGGTCATGATTCCAGAGTCCTGGGATTGAGCCCCGCATCGGGCTCTCTGCTCAGCGGGGAGCTTGCTTCCCACCCCCCCACCTAGCTCTCTGCCTGCTTGTAGTCTCTTTCTCTCTCTCTCTATCAAATAAATAAATAAAATATTTTTAAAAATAAAAAATTTAAAAAAATAAAAGAAGTTTCCAGGTGCTTGTAAAGAAGATTGGAGGCAGGCCGGGAGATTGACAATAAGAGCTTCCATGCCTTGGTGGTGCAGTGCAATTAGCTGCTACTTGACAGATAGGTTAAGAGCCTCAGTTGCTCCCCAGCGTTCTTCCCTAGGAAGTGAAGGTTAAGCTGTTGTTGTGGAGCAATAAAAACTTTCTTCCTTAAGGTCCAGGCAAATATTCATTGCTTTTAGTGCAAGAATAGAAGAAATCATCTGCCTCTGGGGAAAGAGTAGAAAACCCTCTTACCCTCAAGACATAAGTAGCATTGTTTGTAATAGCGCCAAACTGGAAACAACTCTAATGTCCATCAGTAGTAGAAATGATTAATAAATTAGGTTATGTATGCAGTAGAATATTATATGGCAATGGAAATAAATGGATACTGCCACACTAAATAACATGGATGAATCTCTCAAAACTAATATTGAATAAAAGAAACCAGAAACACTAAAATATATGCTGTATAATTCAAATTAAAGAAAGTTAAAAAACAGACCAATGTATGCTGTTAGAAGTCAGGAGAGTGTTTACCTATAGAGAAGAAGAATGACATAGTGATTAGAAAGCTCAAGGGGCCCTCTGTAGTGCTGGAAATACTGTTAGCTTTTGACTGCTTACATAAGTCTATTTGCAATAATTTATAAAGATGTACATTTATTGTTTGCATACTTTTCATATGTATTTCATTCCTCAATAAAAGCAATTTATTTATAAAAATAATAAACATATTAGTTATACATGTAACTCCTTCACTTAGAGGCACCTTGTCTATGGACTTGAAATTAGACAAAACTGGAGAATAAAAACTCATAAAATTTAAAAGTGTGCAAATATTATGTTTTTCCCCATAGGCTGTGAATTAGGATCTAAATATTTAATGCTAAATTTCAATTTCTAACATAGATGGCTTCAAAGTGCCCTTAAATGGTGTGACAGATGAATAAAGACATGGACATTTGAGAATTATTATACATAGATAGGTCAATAATTTCATTTCATGGTTGAAAACAACTTGACAGAAATAGCACATATCTCAGAGGGAGAAATTAACCCTAATTAAATGACAGTGATATTCTAAGGTTCAAGTTATAACGTACTAGATTGCACATTTGGGGAACATTTTGTCCTATTCCTATATATAAGTAGATGTTATGCTTTTAAGATTTCAGTTTAATGTACTTTGTGGAAATTAACAGCAATAAGAAGATGCTGTATTTGGCTAAGAGTGAATACAGAACTTATGAAAGGCATTTCACACTAAGTTACTTTCTTTATATTAATCTCACTAGGCCCTCTATCCAAAATATTGCATTCTTTAACAATAGTCAGAGGATGGACTACATCACAGTAATTCAGGATGAGTGAGAGGTATACCTTTCTTTTGTAGAGCAGGAAAGGGGCTTTGAAAGAAGAGGTTCAAGGAGAACTAGCCTGACAGTCCAATTACTGGTCTATTTTTTAAAATTTTTTATTAACATATAATGTGTTATTTGTCCCAGGGTACATGTTTGTGAATCATCAGGCTTACACATTTCACAGCATTTGCCATAGCACATACCCTCCCCAATGTCCTGAACCCTACTCCCCCCACCTCCCAGCCACCCTTAGTTTGTTTTGTGAGTTTAGGAGTCTCTTATGGTTTTGTCTCCTTCCTCATCCCATCTTGTTTCATTTCTCTTCCCCACCCCCCATGACCCACTACCCTGCCTCTCAAATTCCGCATATCAGAGCAATCATGTGATAATTGTCTTTCTCTGATTGACTTATTTCGCTTAGCATAATACCCTCTAGTTCCATCCATGTTGTTGCAAATGGCAAGATTTCGTTTCTCTTGATGGCTGCATAGTATTCCATTGTATATATATACCACATCTTCTTTATCCATTCATCTGTTGATGGACATCTAGGTTCTTTCCATATTGTGGCTATTGTGGACATTGCTGCTATAAACATTCAGGTGCATGTGACCTTTTGGATCCCTACATTTGTATCTTGAGGGTAAACTGAACCAGGAAGAAATAGAAAACCTGAATAGACCCATAACCAGCAAGGAGATTGAAACATCATAAAAAATCTCCCAATAAACAAGAACCCAGGGCCAGATGGCTTCCCAGGGGAATTCTACCAAACATTTAAAGAAGAATTAATACCTATACTCCTGAAATTGTTCCAAAAAATAGAAATGGAAGGGAAACTTCCAAACTCATTTTATGAGGCCAACATTACCTTGATCCCAAAACCAGACAAAGACCCCATCAAAAAGGAGAATTACAGACCAATATCCTTGATG
>CM052801.1:71737633-71801440 GCA_028533885.1 Nasua narica | reverse complement strand
GATCAAAACTCTTCACAGTGTAGGCACAGAGGGCACATTCCTCAACATCATCAAACCCATCTATGAAAAACCCACAGAGAATATCATTCTCAATGGAGAAAAGCTGAGAGCTTTTCCCCTGAGATCAGGAACACTGCGGGGATGCCCACTGTCCCCACTGCTATTCAACATAGTACTAGAAGTCCTAGCCTCAGCAATCAGACAACAAAAAGAAATAAAAGGCATCTAAATTGGCATAGAAGAAGTCAAACTCTCACTCTTTGCAGATGATATGATACTTTATGTGGAAAACCCAAAAGACTCCACTCCAAGACTGCTAGAACTCATACAGGAATTCAATCAAGTGTCAGGATATAAAATTAATGCACAGAAATCAGTTGCATTTCTATACTGATCTATTTTTAAAATATTTATTTATTTATTGGAGAGAAAGAGAGAGCAGGGAAGAGGGGCAGAGAGAGAGGCAGAGAAAGAATCTTAAGCAGACTTCATGCTGAGTGCCAACACGGGGCTCAATCTCAGGACCCTGAGATCACAACCCGAGCCAAAACCAAGAGTCGAATGCTTAATGAACTGAGCCACCCAGGTGCCCCAACAGATCTATTTATTTAAATGCACTTATAAAAATTGAGAACCTGGCCATTAATTTTCTTAAAACTGTGTCTGGGTGTCCTTTAGAAAGTCTTCATGCACCTGCAAAGTACATACATACTGTGATAGGACTTTTATCTTAGCATGTGTGCTTCTGTACCAAGAGCCTTGCTGTGAGAATTCTCATTGTCACCAGAGCCATAAAACTTAGAAATCAAGATTGATTTACTCTGATTATGATGTGAAATATTCACAAACAGTTTCAAGAAAATTAGGACCAATTCTGGGAGTAGTCTTATCTGAAAGGCAGAGCGGGGGACGTGGTGACCTTGGAGCAATGTTTTAGCCATTTACTGATTCTCCTTTTCCTGTTCCTCCTTTAGAAATCAATACTCCCATCTTTGACTCTGCAAGCAGAGTTAAGAGAAACAAGGTGCCCTTAAAAGCAAGAGAAATATCTTTTAAAATGATGACAAATACTGCACAACAGCATTGGGAGTGACTCTTCTACCTAAAGTAATATCTACTACATGAGACTTTCAGTCTGCAAATAACAAACTGAAGATACGTGGAGCAAGGCAAAGGGTTGCTCTTCTCAGAATTCTGGACAGCGGTGCCTTCCCGTCCCTTGCAAAAACTGCTTTTCAAAATATTTGCATATGAATTACACCAAGAAAAAAAAATCTCTTCACCCCAGTAAGAATGGATTCTTATTCAGCTAGATTAAGAATCACTATATTATCCAGGAGGAAATGATAAATATTTATAACCAAGTAACTTCTTGAGGTTTAAATATCACACAGAAAATACTATTATTGCCCTGAGAGAAATGCACAATAGGACACGGGCTAGAGAGGCCCAAACCCCTTTCTCAAGGCTGCTGGGGGCAGGTTAGCTGTTGCAATGCTCATTCCACAAAAAGCAAGCAGGCAGAATTGGTCCTTGGTCAAACTATAAATGTCTATTATTACTGGATCCAGATATTGTTTTTTTCCCTCTATCTCTACACCCTTTCTTGATAATCTCATCTAGTCTCATGGGTTTTATATCTTCATCCTACAACTCTCTCCAAACTTGATTATACAACCAATTGCCTTCCTGACATCTTTACTTGGCTGTTTCATTTGCATCTCAAATTTCCTAGGTCCAAAACTGAATCCCAACCCATGTACAGTGCTCCTCATCACAGCTGCAACTCCATACTTCTTATTGCTGAGGTACAAAACTTTGGAGACATCCTGGAGTCCTCTCTTCTCTTATAGCCACATCCAATTCATTAGGAAACCTTGTTGGCTTTACCTTCAAAATATATCCAGAATCCACCTATTTCTTACCACATTCACTGCAACCATGCTGGTTTTGACCACCATTATTACTTGCTTCTGATTGTTGTAATAGGCTTCTAGGTGGTCTTCCAGCTTCTAGGCAGAGGGATTATATTAAAGCATAAGTCAGTGTCTTAGTCTATTTGTGCTGCTATGAGAGAAATACCATAGACTAGAAACAGGAATTCATTTCTCATAGGTCTGGAGCTTTAGAAGTCCAAGATGAGGGGTGCCTGGGTGGCTCGGTGGGTTAAAGCCTCTGCTTTTGGCTCAGGTCATGATCTCAGGGTCCTGGAATCAAGTCCCGCATCAGGCTCTCTGCTCAGCAGGGAGCCTGCTTCCCCCCTCTCTCTGCCTACTTGTGATCTCTCTCTCTGTGGCAAATAAATAAATAAAACCTTAAAAAAAAAAAGAAGAAGTCCAAGATGAAGGGTCCAGCAGATTCAGTGTCTGGTGAAAGCCTACTTCCAGGTTCATAGAGAGTTGACTTTTTGCTGTGCCCTAACATGGTAGAAGAGGTTAGGGAGTTTTCTGGGGCTTCTTTAATAAGGGCACTAATCTGATTCGTGAGGGCTCCATTCTCATGACCCAAACATTTCCCAAAGACCCCACCTCCTAATACCATCAAGTTGGGGATTAGGTTTCTACATATGAATTTTTTGTGAGGGTAGGGGACACAAAAGTCAGTCTGTAGACATCAGATTTGAAAATCCCTAAGTATTTTGGACAGTGTTGTCACATAGTGGGCACTCAGTAACTATGTACTAATAAAATGTAGATTTGTCTTTCTCCTTTTTCCCTTGTAAGGAACTCAGGAGTTCTTCTCTGCTGCCCAAAATGCAAAGACTTCATTTATTCATTCAACAAGCATTTATTCATTGACTGCCTACTATGTGCTTTGAAGGCCTGATGTAAGTACTCCATTGCCTACATGGCTGTGGAAGACTCTGAATGGCCTTACATAGATGGCCTGAGTTTCATTACCTTTCCATGAGGAAGCCCCTGAATAGTCTAGGCCTGACAGTGGGAGACACACCTTCAGGAAGTGTGTCTCTTAATACAGAACAGCACCTGTTATCACAATTGAAGATATACCCTAAAGCCAAAACTTACAGAATATCTTGACCTGGGGATGGGGCACCTGGGTTGCTTAGTTGGTTAAACATCTGCCTTCAGCTTAGGTCATGATCCCAGGATCCTGGGATTGAGTCCCGCATTGGGTTCCCCGCCCAGCTGGGAGTCTGCTTCTCCCTCTTCCTCTGCTTCTGCCCCTGCTTCTGCTCTCTTGCTCATGCTCTCTCTCAAATACGTAAACAAATAAAATCTTAAAAAATATATCTTGGCCTGGGGTAGATACTCTATAGGAGCTCTGCTAGTGGTTCCACACATGGCGCCTAAAGCTGCACGAACAGGTCTTCTGGTGCCAAGGACAATTCTAGGAGATACACAGATTAGGCAGGAACTGCCACAGCCCCATTGTTTCTTTCTTATTCCTTTGTCCTAAAGTGCAAGTGTGTTCACTGCGTGTTTGACAAAAAGAACACAGGCAAGAGGCACTCTGGGTCTCTAAAAGATTAGAATAAGTTTGCAGGTGCACTCTGAGTGCCATGTGCACATATACTCTAAATACTTGCAGCACACAATTCTCCCCAAAACTCTTGAAAACTGGCTTAGGTTATTGAGACCACATTCACCAATGTCTGGTTATTAACAGTCCAATAATTCTAGTGATGCCTCATTTATCCAGCTGGTCCACAAAAGAGAATCTTCCAGGTCACTAAAGCTGATCCCTTAAAGTATCAAAATGAGCATAACCAGTCTAGCTTGTAAACTCATAAGCTTTGAAGAGACCTCTGAGTTTAATCCAAGTCCTTTATATTGTCTAGCCCAGGGTTTCACAACTTTGGCACTATTGACTTTTTGAACCAAAAACTCTTTGTTGAGGGGAAAGGGCTCTCCTGTGCACTGTAGGATCTTTAGCAGTATCTCTAGCCTCTACCCACTAAATGCCAGTAACACCCCTTCCCCTGGATGTGACAACTGAAATATGTCCAGACATTGCCAAATGTACCCTGGGTAAGGGACAAAGTCTCCCTTATTGAGAACCAAAGATCTACTCCAAATTCCTCATATTACAAGTGAGGAAACTGAATTTGACTTAAAAGCTAGTGTGTGGCCAAGTAAAGACTACTAAATGGAATGGCCCAGCCACCATCTACCCTGTTGTACATTCTGGGAAATTGGGCATTATCCTTGATTCCTCTCTCTTTCTCTCTCTCTCTCTCTCTCTCATCAGACATTCACAATGTTGATCGATGCCATTTCTAAATCTCTAACAAATCCATCTTCTTTCCATTGATATGGCCACTGTCTTAAATCAGGCTTTCATTTTCTTTCACAGGCGTCACTAAAACAGCCTCCCAACTCTACTCCCTGTCTTCAGTCTTGCTTCCTCCAATCTACTACCCACACTGTAGCTAAAGTAAATGTTTAAAATTTTTTAAATTGATTCATGTACAGTAACTTAAAACTCTTCAGTGGCTTCCTATTGTCTTCATGAAAAATGTCAAACATCTAAACCTGTTATCTGTCACTCATATAACTCTCCCTCCCCCACTGAACTACTTGTATTTCCACAAATATGTTCCTTCTACATAGAACTATTCACCCTCACTTATTTTTGTCTGGCTAACTTATTAACTTAGACATCATATCCTCCAGGAAGCCTTCCCTGGATGCTCATATCCAGTGTTGGTGCTGTATGGTCTCTTAGTACCCTGCTAATCTCCTTCACACCTTGCATGTTAACCACTTGTTCCTTTGTTTCTCCCACTAGAATGTGATCTCCAAGGTGGCATGGGCTCTGTATTGTTCACCATTCTATCCCCAGTGTCTAGCACATAGTAGAGTGCTCAATTCATATTTCACAAGTGAAAGAATCAATGGCATTCTTCCTGTGTTTTCTTTTTTCATTACAACATTCTTTAAAATTACACACAGAGAGCTGTGCTTACTTAAAGAGAAGATATCTAATATAATTTGGAGGATTTTTTTTCTTCCTAATGAGTCATTAAGCATTGTGTGGTTCTTTCATGTAATGATGGCTTTCGGGACTATGAGGACAGTTGTTATTATTTGCCTTGGCACTCAAAGGTCCCAAACAGCTGAAGTTTTCCATTCTTGGGTCTTTTTAGTTATCAGTTTCCACTCCTGTGTCATTTCTTGAAGTTACCAGCATGACTGACACTAATAACCCAGGAATAGGAATGGGGGAGTTCTATGCTTTGTTCCCTTTCTACTTGGCTGTTTCCAATCTACTATAAAGAGAAAGGAAATGGCCAATTATGCTAAAGTTGCATACAAAATAAAACTCTATTGGTATAGAGTGAGGATGAAGGGGTTTTCTTCCTGTATAAAAGATATGAACGTTAGGACATATAGTAGCTACTTTGACTATTAGTAGTCCTTTGTACAGCTTCCTTGCTTCTCAGCTTTGCTCCAGGCAGGACAACTTGCCTGAAAGGCAACCACCTAGTCATCTCCATTACCCCCACAGCTGGGAGCTCATACTTTATTGGAGTCAGAATGGGCCTGTCAGGCCCATTGATGATCAACCATTTCAGGGCTGGCCAAAGCTGCCTCAGACCAGATCTCCAGCCTTACCAATTGGCACTTTGGGTTCTCAACTAAAGAAGAAAGAGTTGTCACTTTTATTCTGTCCTTATCAAGTCCACACAGAAAAAAATTATATATTATTTGTGAATACTACAAATACAAACACATTTGAAGTTTGCATAAGTTTATGGATTGTGAATACAAAAAAAAAAAAAGGGAAGGGGGAAGGCTGCCTCCAAAAGAAGAATTTGGCAGGCAGACATGCATGAAGAATGTGTGTCAGACAGGCTGGGAAGCAGCCTAGCATATTGGTGAAATAAGCCCCTGAATAAACAGATACTTAACTCTGGAGAGCAGAACAGTTATCTGGATGGAGAAGCTTAGTTACGTGAGTACACATCCTGCCATAACTCCAAAATCACACCTCATCTTTCCCTAGAGGCAGCTGCTGGGCGGGGAGGGCTGTGTGGCATGTTTAGACTTTGTAAGAAGTCACTTGCCAATGCGCACACCTGAGTGTGTCATCTGCGTAGCTTATGTCAGGTCTGCATATGATGATGGTGGTGGTGATGGTGATTATACTAATTATTATTACTTTACTTTTTCAAATATTCTACTTTCCAGAGCACTGTCACATCCATTTTCACCTGTTTTTCAAAAGGAAACCAAGACACAGCAAAAAATAAATGGCTTACTCAAGATCCCACAGCCACAGCAGAACAGAGCTGAACTAAAACTCCGGTCTTCTGATGCTCATGTACTTTCTACCTAATTATACTTCCTCCACTGTCATAACATATTGGTATTGTCTAATGGCTGAACAAGCAAAGCCTCTCTCCTTCTCTCTCTCTCTCTCTCTCTCTCTCTCTCTCCTTGGGGAAGTTGAAAATGCCTGTGGTTTACTGCAAGCTGCGGATCAAGCAGAATCTAAGTTTCCAGGAGGCCATCAGAAGTGAAAGAAAGAAGGTCTTCAAGTTGGTAGGTGCTCTGCACTAGAGGAGATAGAAGCTTCCTGAACAACCAGAGGAGCTTAGCCAGGAGTACAGGCTGGGATCAGAAGATATCTAGACTGAACAATCAGGGAAGGAGGACCTTAACTTGAGTTCAGAGGCAGCCATGACTGAGAGGGCAGAGGAAGACCCTTTTCCAAGTTGGATAAAGCTGGGCCTATAGCCTGTGTGGTTGTAGTTTGTATCTTCCTAATATCCTTACACTTAGGCAATTAGCATGGGGTTACAGAAAGAGCAAAGAAGTGAAAGGCAGACTATCTAGGCTAAAAGTCATGGAAATTCAAGTCAGAAGGACCTTAGAGGTCAAATAGTCCTATTAGTGTTTCAGACAGATCTCAACATCAACATTAAACATTAAACTCCCTGGGGAACTCTTTCTACCTTGAGTCAGGTGACCTTCCCAGGGAGTCTACAAACATCTTACGAAGTAAGTTGAACAGGCACCAAAAAGAATTTCACCTTGGTGATTTGACAGTCTTAATCTATGAAAACTAAACCCTTACATAGCTGAGTGTCTCCTAGCCAGAGGAATGACAACCAGCAGAAATAAGCTGGAAGTGTGTAGCCCTGGTATAGTAGCCTAAAAGTATTTTAAGTTGTTTATAGTTATTTAAAGGTATTTTTCTCTAAGAACCCTTCCCCAACCCTACCTAAGACTGGATTAGGCACCTCCTCCATGCTCCTTTACACAACGACTTACTCATTCTTATATCCTATACATGGTTTGTAATTACAGGTAATCTCTACCAGACTGTAAGCTGCATAAGGGGCTCTGTCATTGCTATATATCCATACCTAGCACACAGTGTGTGACATACAATAAGTACATAATAAATACCTTTTGAATTGAATTAATATTAGCAATAATTTGACCTCAGAAAATGCATCATTTCATAAAGCATTCATGGCAATATAATACTACTCCATACCAATAAATACCAGACTTTGTTTAACCTAGTTCATTCTCTTTTCTCCATCTGCTGGCCATTTGATTATATTTCTTCTTGCTCTTACCTGTCTTTTTATAACACTTTCTGCTCTGGTCCCGTAGCAGCTCAGAGATGCATGTCTTTGTTTTTTGTTTTTTGGGTTTTTTTTTTTTTTTAACTACATCTTAATTTAATTTTTTTTTTCAGTGTTCCAAGATTCATTGTTTACTTTTTATTTTTATTTTTCCCCAAATACTTTTATTTTTTCAGTGTTCCAAGATTCATTGTTCATGCACCACACCCAGTGCTCCCTGCAATAAGTGCCCTCCTTAATACCCACCACCAGGCTCGCCCATCCCCCCACCCCCCTCCCTTCCACAACCCTCAGTTTGTTTCTCAAAGTCCACAGTCTCTCATGATGCATGCCCTTGTTATTCTTCCTGCTCTCCCTAGGTATGATCCATGCTGTGGAAATGTTCTTTACTCCTTGTACTCCCACCAGCATTGCCTCCTCATCAAAAAAGATCCATTCCCCCAGCTCTCGGTGAGATTTGGTACTAGAATGCAATTTAAAGTTACAAAGTGACGCCAAGATGCTGATGCCCAACTCAACAATTGCTTTAAGTCTTAGGAGTTCCAAAATTATTATATATCAACAGCCCATTTCTGAAGCCCCAGTGCTTTAAAGCAAGAGAAATAAATCTGTCATATTGGAATTTCAGTTGGGCTTCATATTTGTGAATGGGTCCTAGTGAGGAGTGGTGGCTGTGTTGGGGAGGTGGTGCCCTCCAGACCACACAATGGCCTAAGAAGTAGTCTACATGGTCTCACTGTGATTGCAGTCTTGTGTTGGGGAAACCATGGAAGACAAAATCCAAGTCAATCACATTTACTTCTTTGGAAGGAAATTGGAAGATCCGTCAAAATTAACTTTGCAACTTTTAGATAAAGTAGATTGCTATTACTCATGTTCTTCCTGTTCCCATTCAATTCAACAAATCTTGTGGAATGCCTGCCTGTGATATGCATGGTACTGAGGCAGTTGACACTAGTGCTTCTAAACCAAAAATTATTCATGCTTCTATAATGGCTAGCTAAAGCAAAGACCCTTAATAATCAGAAATGAGTTTGCTTCCCTTCCCTCCTCACCCATCTTCCCCCCAAATATCCTCCATTAGCGCCTCTGGCTCCCCAGCTAACTGTGCATTTCGCTGTTTTCACCTCTTGTATGTGCTGCTTATGGGTCAGTCCTCAAACTGCTGAACAATTTGTGTTTAATATGGAGAGTGCGTCTTATTTTTGTCAATAGTGCTGAAGGTTAATGGTGCTTCAGATAGTGAGTTTTTATTTAAAAAAAAGCCAACAGCAAAAATAGGAGAATCTGAAATTAAAGGGCACTTCACAAAGTGCAACTGAACAGGAGCAGGTGTCTATTTTTGCCGTTAAATTGTGATTCGACTTCTATCCCTTCTATTCTAACTTCTACCAAATGGTTACACTTAGATGTAAATATCAGAAGCTTGTTACTGATTGGTCAGACTCTGGCATAAGTGTGTGTGCAGGGCTCCCTGAATCTATGGGCAGTTGGCAAACTGCTGTGGACTCCTGGAGATAACACCAACAATAAGCAGGGAGTTTATACCACAGGTGACCCCATCATTTCCTAATGCATTTCCCTCTTGCCCTTGATTTAAAAGCAGTTGTCCTCTTGGGACTAATTTTAATGCAGATAGCACCTTGCCCTGGAGACCCTCCAAGCATTTAATAGGGAGAAATGATGATGCATTTCTTGGTTTCCCTGCAGATAGGAAGGGCCACAAAACCTTGCAGAGCTGATCTATTTCTAAGTCATGCTTTCTGGCATCGAGTGGGCCTTTGCTGCCAACCTGCAAACCTTTTACTGTTTCACTGACTTCCAAGTGTTCCCATCACAAAGTCTGTTTCAGAACTGATCTCTTCTTAAGTCTCAAACTCACTTCTCTCCCACCAACCCCCTTTCCTGAACAGATTAGTTTGCCTCCTCCTAGAGGAGAGAATAAGGGGAGCTGAGGTTTGAGATAAAAGAAGGGAGGTGAAGTAGGTTTCAGAGTACAGTTTGCAATCTTAGGAGAGATCCAGCTCAGGCCTTGGAATGGTATTTGTACATATTAGAGATAAGGAATCTAAGATGTGACAGGATAACTAATTATCCTGGTTTGCCTGGGACTAAGGGGGTGTCCTACAACTTGGACTTACAGCTTTAGAATCAAGACAGCCCAGGAAAACAAGGACGGTTGGTTACCCCAGATGTAGGTAAGGGGCTGAGAGGGTCTACTGGGGAGGGCACTGTAAAAGTAAACTTCCGCTGTGTAGACCTTTAAGCCATGTGAGTTAATAGTGAATCTTTTCCACAGCTTTCTTTATCAGAAGCTTCCCTTGTCCATATGATCTCATTTCTCACCACGCTGCCCTTTGCTCATTCTGATGCCGCTACACTGATCATTCTGCTTTTCAAACACTCCAAACTGAGTTCATGCTGGGGCTGTTCTCTGTACCTGAAAATGCTCTCTTGTTTTTTTTCCTTCTCATATTTCAAGTCTTTTTTTTTTTAAAGATTTTATTTATTTATCTGAGAGACAGAGAAAGCGAGAGAGAGCATGAGAGGAGAGAAGGTTAGAGGAAGAAGCAGACTCCCCGTGGAGCCGGGAGCCCGATGTGGGACTCGATCCCAGAACTCAAGGATCATGACCTGAGCTGAAGGCAGTTGCCCAACCAACTGAGCCACCCAGGCGCCCCCTCATATTTCAAGTCTTAACCTAAATTTCACATCATCAAAGAGACCTTCCTGAACCATTCACTATAAAATGGCCCCCTCTCTCTGCCTAGTCTCTTGCAAAGTATCCTCTCTTTTTTTTCATAGTGTTTAGCACTATCGCAAATGATTTTATCAATCTGTTCACTTGTTTATTATGTGTCTCTCAATGAAATCTATCACTAAATGAAAACTCCATGATGGCAAGAACTATGCCCTTTAGTTTGGTGCTCTCCCACCAGCACCCAGAAGAGTAGCAAGAGCTCATTCTGTTGAGCAAATAAACAAAACCAGGTGCTCATGCACTGTAGGATGCTCATCGTTGACGGAGATGTTACAGAAGTAATAACTAAGAGATAGCTTTAGTTTCACAGTCTTATCTGAGTAACTTCTTGGACATTTATACGAAAAGGATCTGAATATGCATGCAAATATTCTTGCAAATATTTGCAAGAATATCTTGCAAATATTCGCAAGAATATCTTGCAAATATTCTCTGGATCTTTGGTAGTAGAAAACGAGGATAAAAAAGGGCTCTATTTACTTGGGAGTGGCATACATTATTGATAGAAGGCCGCTATCAAAGTTGGGAAACAGAGAAAGAGAATTTAGCCTCCTTGGGGTAAATGACTCAGCAAAACTTTTGGCCCTACAATTGGAATTAGTTGTTGTGATGAAAAAGTGTAAATTCGCCAGAATTAAGGGTAAAGCTTCTTGATTCCAAAATTTTCCATTAGCCAAAGTGAGAATATAATTAAAGGAGAGAGAAGGGGGAGGAGAAGGGAAAGAGAGAAAGAAGGGAATGGAAAGATGAGGAAGGGGGGAAAGGAGGTTTGGGAAAGGAAGGCAAAGGAAGGGAAGGGGAGAGAGACCAGGGACTTAACAGGAATAATAAGCACATTTATGAGGCCAGAACTCTTCTCATGAAAGATACTCCATGAGATTGTCCAGACATAGCAGAAGAACCTCTCCTCAGTATGAAGAAGGTAGAGCATAAAGATCAGATTATAGGATAGAGTAAGGACGTTGTTTCATTAAACAATAAAGTTCTCATTAGAACTTTTGGAGTTTTCTTTGAAGAGGGAGCTATCTGATCAAAATCACAAATAATGCAGACCAGAACACTCAGTCTTGAACAAAAAGAATAAAAAGAAAATTAAAAAGTTATATTTTGAACTTTTTGGAGATTGAAGTCAATAAGTAAATTCTAGGGGCACCTGGCTGGCTCAGTCAGTTAAGCATCCAACTCTTGGACTTCAGCTCAGGTCAAAATCTCAGGGTTCTGAGATGGAGCCCTGCTTTGGGTTCCATACTGGGCATGGAGCCTGTGTAAGATTCTCTCTCTCCTTCTTCCTCTGTCCCTCTCTTCCCTCATTTTCTCTCTAAAAAAAAGTAAACTGTACAAGTTACCTATCCCCATAGGGAAATGGAGGGCATGGGGGGGGCAGGGAGAAAGAAGCAGGCAATGGCTAAAACCAGAGACCCTAGGGACAAGAATAAGACCGTGGAGACTGTCAGTTGATCTTCTAAAATTATACACTAAAACCATTGCTAATGTGTGTGTGTGCGTGTGCGTGTGTGTGTGTGTGTGAGAACATGCATGTCCTTTTTTTCCAGTTGGAATAACAACTTATCTGGGGAAGAATTTTTTCCTACAGAAAGAGCACTGCAATAGGGAAAGTAAGCTTTCAGGCAAAATTTGGAGTGGTATTATGTGTGAGATTATGTGTGTACAATTTACCTTTGAACAATGTGGGGACTGACACCCCCGCCCTCCGCCACTCACTGTGCAGACAGAAACACATACAACTTTTGCCTCCCCCAAACTTGACTACTAGTTGCCTACTATTGACTGCAAGTCTTGCTGATAACATAAATAGTCAATTAACACATATTTTCTATGTCATATGTATTATATGCTGTATTTTTACAATAAAGGAAGCTAGAGAAAAGAAAGTTACTTGGAGTAACTTTTAAGGAAATCATAAGGAAGAGAAAATACACTCACAGTACTGTATGGTATTTATTGGAAAAAATCCATGAATAAACTCATGTTGTTCAAGGGTCAACTGTATGTATTTAAGTGACATGAATATTTTATTCCTTGTTATGTGCTGGCTAATTTAAAGTTAATTTGATTTAGAACACTAAAGCTTTTCTTCCTTTCTTTTTTTTTCTGTTTCTCCTCTGGAATACAAAGAGTACTCTGCCTCCCTAGGCCATAAATAACTCCAGGGACATTGGAATAAGTCATTATGAATTGGGTTTCGTAACTATCTTAAATGACTCATTGTGCCTATCAGGTTTAATGAAATGCTTCTTCTCCATTTTTTAATAGGTACAGAGTAGGGAAAATGACACAAATTACCAAGAGAGGAATGGAATGAAGAAACTCACCATAATATTTTTGTGAACAAAAGGCCAAAGACAAATGTTGAAATGTGTTTAGGAAAGGGAACCAAAGAACAGAAGGCAGACATATATAGTAACATAGTATGAGGATGGAGGAAGGAGGACTAAAAGTTCAAAGACATGTCAAATTAATACATACAAGAGTCAAAATAAACATTCAAACTGGGTATTTTATGCCCTGAAAGAGTTCCTCTTAGCACTATTCTGATATAGGTCTTTTGGTAAGCAACGACAATAACAACAAAAAATGGCTGATTGGAGTCTGCATTGTCATGGAATTTCTAAAGTTTCTTTCCTATATTCTATTACCATATACTTAAAAAACAATCCACAACTTTATTTAAAAAGAACCTGGAAGAGGGTGAGGTGGAATCAGTATCAGAAGAGGCCAAAGGATAAAGAGGGTCATTATAAGAACTATATCTGCCAAAAAATGAGCAGTGAATAAGGGGTGCAAAATATGAAAAAAAAAAATAAAATGCCATTCAGAGAGTGAGGCTCAGACAGAATAGGCTTCATGCATACAACTCTTGGGAAAAAAAGGCTAAGACAGGATGCTTACATAACAAATATTTTTTTTACTTGCAATTGCTATTATTATGGTTATTTTGTGTTAAATGCATAAGAACCTCTGGGCTTTTCCATGTTCCTACAAGAACTTCACTCTGGTCTAGTAAATTGCTGTCCCCATTTGAAAAATTGTAGCTTTCAAAGTGTGCATTTGCTCTGGTTAGGGAGAACTTCTATTGCCTGCATCAGGAAAGTGTACAGTGCTGTGGCATCTAGGGAAGCAGCTTCAGAGAACTCCAAAACATGCTTCATTTAAGAGCCTGCATTTCAATGCCAGTCACAATGGCCCTCAGTGTGAGACAAGAAAGAACTGTCAGAAGCACCAATTCTATAAAAACAGACTCTTGCTTATGTTTTTCTTTTGTCCCAGTCAACAGAGGTTGAAAGAATGAAAGCACAGGAGTATAAAAGCCATTAAGAATAGAGGAAGAAAGATCACCCTGCTTCCTAACTATAGATCCTTGAGCTAGAGAAAGGCAAAACATAGGAGACTGAAGTTTTACTTTACACTGGCTAGATTTTTCATTAACTAAAAAAGTCTTAGTGTTCAAGGTGAAGCAAACCTTATAGCTGAAAGTACCTGAAAAGCTATACACTCTTCCCAGTAATCATTATGGGGCAAGAAAAGGAGTCTTTTTTTTTTTTTTAAGATTTTATTTATCAGAGAGAGCACAAGAGAGAGAATAAGCAGGGGGAGTGGTAGGCAGAGGGAGAAGCCGGCTCCCCGCTGAGCAGAGAGCCCAATGAGGGACTCGATCCCAGAACCTTGGGATCATGACCTGAGAAGATGTTTAATGGACTGAGCCACCCAGGCATCCCAAGAAGAGGAGTCTTGATAGAGTAATGTGGAGTAAACAAAGCTATTTCCTGTTTAGAACTCTTCAAATTCTGGTTATTGTTTATTAATTAACTGGTCCTCGAATCTAATTATCTTCATAGAAAGATAATGCATTTCTGATATTTAACTAAAGGGTATGGTTCTTCGGCTCGACACATTGCAGACCTAATATTTTCATTCTAAACATTGATGCTTGTTGTTTGCCTCTCCAGTAGCCATACTTCTCTTCCAGCAATGATGCACTGATTGTCCTTTGAAGAATTCATTCTTCCTTGACTTTCAGTCATTATGGTTTGGATGGTGTTGATTCCATCCCCTAAATCCGGAGATGGGCACTGACTGGTCCAAACAAATGAGCAAATCTCATCCTCCTGGCCAAAGTGATCAGTTCAAGGATGAATGTTAGACTTAATTTATGCTAATTATGGAGAATGAATAGGACTAGAGCAGAAACTACTGCAAGAAAATCTGTCTTCCCATATATAGTATAGGGAGAGTGAGAGGTCTAGAATTACAGCCATTGTTACCATGGGATGGGAAAGGTTACCACTGCCAAGTATCTACCATGAGGATGAAGTTAGGACTGCAGAAATGAGAGTAGAAAGACATACAGAGCCTGGGTTGTCAGTGACACTGTTAGAGTTGTTGGATCAAGCTTTATTTAACTCCAGGATTTTAAGTTATATGAGTCTCCTCTACACATTCCCTTTATTATATAAATTACTTTGAGTTGGTTTTTAGTCACTTAAAACATAAAGAATTCTAACGGATAAATTAGTTTTATCTTGGTTTCTTTCTACAAAATGGGCCAGTTGGCTTTGACCATGTTTTATCTGCCACGTAAGTGTGATCAGCTGTTTCACAGATGCATCCTAGAATTGGTTGAAAGTGAGTTAAAAAAAAAAAAAAAAGAAAGTGAGTTTGGATGATTCAGTGGAAACTCATTCCTATGACTACAAAGAAAAATTTAAAGCACAAGGCACATGCTCAGGGCATATGAATAATACTGATAGTATAACAAAAGACTCTATTACTACTATTTTGGGGCTCAGGACATAAGGGTCAGTTCATATTTAAATGTTTGTCCTAGAGTCTTCCAGTTGGTTACTATCTGAGCACTTTAAGTTAAGTTGTATGTCAGTGTTTAAAAGGTTCTTGGCAAGCTTATCTAATACAACTACTTTAATTTGTACAAGGGTAAGCTGAGGTGCAGAGGGAGGGTGACCAGTCCAGAGTGTTAGTAGCCAAACAAACCTTGATTATATCAGTGTTGTTTATATTTGGGCATACAACCTCAGTGTTATTTGTATAGCCACATATAAGCTTCTTGTATATACAGATGGTTTCCTAAGAAAATTGCCATCCATGCAGCATGCTTGATATTTTAACCTACACGCTGCCCTTGAAGCTAGGTGGCTATTGATTTGAGAAGAGTGCGGATAAGATTAAGGGCATTGTCTTAATCCTCTATGTGCCAGTGAGGTGGACATCAGTTATTTTTACTTGTCCAGCATCCTTTTTTCTAGTTAAGGAGCCCACCTCTTCCTTTTGGCTTAATCGTTCCTTCCAGATCTAAAAAGAGGCAAATTACTCAGGATTGGCCAATAAAGGGGCAATATCATCCTGGCTTGAGAGTGAGAAGATATCCAAACCAGATGAATTAGAGAAAATGTTGGACACTTGTAGAAATTCATAGAGAGGAGGAGCTTGTGGGGTGTTTTGTTTTATGTTTGTTTGTTTGTTTGTTTGTTTGTTTTGGCCAAGGATGTTACACTAGTAGAATATAAATTTAGTAATGCTGTTTTCCTCATCACCTTGTTGGGGATAACTTCCAAAACAAAGGAAAGCAGAGTAGAAAGGTGATAGAGACTCCTAAACATATCATTTGAATTCCCCGCTATTGTCAGCCTTACTGCTAAAACTTTCAGATATGTGACCTGGTATATTCCCTTTCGTTTATTAAACTAGTTTGAACTGTGCTTTCTGTCACCAAAAAAGCCCTGACTAATGCACTTTTATTCCTCTGAAATCCACAGATGGCACATATAGGAGATATGAGTTGTCACTTAACCAAAGCCTCCTTATTTGAAATTGTCCACCTAGTTTTAGCCCCTGATGAAAGGACAGTGGTCATGTTTTGGATTGGGGCGAACATCTGATCCCGAAGTTACCAATCCATAAATTTTGCTGCTGTCATTATTTGGACATGGTAAATGAATTAGCTATAAGGTCATCTCTAGTTGGTCCAGAGTTAGTGCCATGGCAAGACAAAGTCATTTACAAACCGTAGTTACGGAGTTATGGGAAAACAGAAAAACCATGAATAAATAGAGAAAGCTAATCTGTAAAGACAGAACAGTAGAATAAAGCACATAAAAACAAAGAGACCATGTAACACCAAGTAAAAGAAGATATAGCTGCTTAATGAATTTCTATACAAAACACAGTGTTTCCTACACTTCATTCCTTCCAGAGCCATGCCTTATCTTCATCCTTCTAATGCAACTTCCCTTTGTAATTTAAATTAGCCCAAGTGGGCTTCTATTCTTTACAAGCTGCTTCCCCTTTCACCCACAGATCCCAGCACTATGCAAAAGGAGGAAAATTCATTACAAACCTACCTGGACTAGAGGAAATACAGCTAATAGCGAAAGACTATGGGATGTCTGTAGCATGAACTTTGAACATAAAGAAGACCACTTGTTAAGCCTCAATTCCCTGACTCAATTTGAAGCCTAAAAATCTGTGGACTGGCTTCTTTGTCCATGAAAGCTAGGGAAGATCTCCCCCACAAGTGTTTATAACAGTGTTTAAATTATCATCTCAATTACTCTCTGCGTACACATCAATGAGCACTGTGCATATCAATAAATGAACTCTGTGTGTATTCGGAAAGCTACTGTGGTAACATCACAATCTAGAGCCAGTTCACATTCAATGGGCACCCTCCCAGCTAGTTTTAAATGGCTTAAGGGATTATGTCTGAGATTTAAGGGAGAACAGATGATTCTCATTGTCCTACATGAGGTAAATTAAAACAGTCTGAAAATGAGTGCCTTAAAATGTGGTATTATTCTGTTCCTGGTCTGTTCTATAGCTATACAGAAAAAGCAGGGCAAAATGTTCCTGGGGAGGAAAAAAGATCCAGAGATGCTTGGCAGGATGGGATCACATGGCCAAAACAAGTGAACACCTTCTGTGGAATTCAAATTCTCCCGACTAACTTAAGGTCATCTTCCAGACTGCCAACCAATCCTTAGGATGATCCCATGCTGGGGTAGGGAAAATGAAACATAATGTAGTCCTGGACCCATCTTGCCCAATATCCCTCTTAAATTCTTTCTAAAGTGGCTCATGGGGCCAGTGAGAGATTTTTTAAGAAATAATGAAAGGGTTTCGTATATATAGGGTTTCCCAGAAGCTCAATTCTTGGAGAAGTAGCAAGGACCTTAAGACCGTGACTTTGGTTGGTATGAAAGGTCTAGTCTTTCTCTATGATTCCAGAGGTTAATCAAAGACTTTCTCTTTTACTCTTTCTTTTTCCTAACTTAAAGTGAAGGGAGAAAAGGGGAGAGAGATAAGGAGGGGGATCCTAGATATTGGTGATATTATTTTATAGGCTGTGATTCAAATTATTTGGGCAGAATTGTCTTCTCTTCCTTGCCACTCCTTCCTCCCTCCTTTTCTTTTTCTCTCTCCCCCATTTTTAAGGAGGATTCTTTTTTGTATCATTAAAATGGCTTTACTATTAAAAATGCCTAGCCTACCAAAGTTACATAAGGAATTAATAATCCAAAGCATGGTTAAAACAATTTGGAAGTAGAGAAGGGGAAATGAATATTTCTTCCCCATTGTCAGAAAACTTAAACCCAACTTGATTTCCTCTTGTGAAGTCTTAGTCTTTTCCTCCTAGCTGAGGAAAGGGAATAAACCAGTTCTCAGAGACTCAAAGGCAGAAGTAGCAACATCAAACAGCATTTACATGAAATAATGCATGTGAAGCATTAGCACAGTTCCTGGTACATTATGAGGACTCAGTGTTAATTATTCATGTTAGTGTTATTATTGTTATTACTACCATATCATTAGTCTTAAATATTCACATTTGTTGTTCAAGATACCCTTAAAAACTGGCCATCCCAAAGAGTCAACCTCAAAAACCTCAGCAGCAGAATCTCAGGGTCTCTTAACATTAAAGTGCTTTCACATTTAAGACCTCACTTTTGTTCTGATAAAAGTTTGGATTTGTAACTGGAAGGGTTTTTTTTAAGGCAGTTTTCTAACTAGAACAGTTGCTGGAGTAAAAGCCTACTATATTCAAGTCATCATTACCATTTCAGAAAGAAAATGCTGAGAAAGGGGGGGTTTCCTCTTCATAAAAGCACTAAATAGCTTCATTTGCAATGTTGGAGACACAAAGATTTTCGCTTTTATCAGTGCATAAAGACAACTCTTGAAGTACTGAGTAAAAATGGAGTAATAAATAGGTATGGAAAGCAATTTTATGGGGCTCTATTTATATTTGAATAAACACTCTCATGGTGCTACAGGTATATAAAAGTTTTACAAATATTAACCTAGTTATGTTCATAACAAGCCAAAGAGGTAAGTTAGGAACTATTATGTGGCCATCACCATTTTACTTTTGAGAAACTCAGGGCAAAGAAGAACTATGCCAAGAGCCCACCATCATGCAGCCCGTATGTAGTGGAGCCTAGATTCAGACCTCAGCAGCCTGGCTCCAGTCTGTGCTCCATACCATAATGCTGCGCTGCCTCCCTCTGCAACTACATCCCCTCAAAAGGCTATGGACTGATGCTTTCCCAGGTAATTCTCCTCTCAGTACCACCTTCTCAGCACCTGCAGAATTCTGGAAAGAAAGCTCTGGCAGCAAAATTATGCATAACTTAGTCCACCGCTCTATCTAGGGGATAAAACTGCTGGCCAAACAGAGGCAAGGAATAATTGCACAGTTGCACAGGGGTACTTTAAAGGTAGTTGCCAGAACCGTGGAAACAACTCTAGCTCCAACTCTAAGGCAATATCTTCTATTCCTTTAACTGATGATTTAAAAAGAGTCACTTGCTTTCTCGTTCTGGGACCTTCACTCTATGATACACCAAACCTCTCTTTAAGTAGCCAAATACTTTCTTGGCTTGAATAAAAGGAGGGGCGGAGCTCTTTTCTTTCTAAAGGCCATAATCTCCATCTTAAACTGGTTAGACCACTTAATAACGAATCCTGAAGCAGAGAGAGGGCATCCCTGTGGAGTCAGAGGGAAGCAAGGATAATGTCAGGCACAAAGAACAGATGGAGACACATTCCTCTAGAGAGGGAAAATGACAAGTTGCTATCAGAACCCATTATGCATCCTTTATAGTTCATTGTATATAAATGTTTAAACTGAATGCAATTCCTTTTCTTAAAAATAGTATAGTATTTATACTCTGGATCCAGACTTCTTGTGTTCAAATCTAATTTCTTTAATTAATTTCAGTGTTGTTACCTGTGTGTTGCACAGCTGTTACCTTGGGCAAGTCACCTAACTATTTTATGCCTCTGTCTCCTCATTTCTAAAATGGGGATAATAATAGTATTTACTAATAGAATTGTAAGGATGAGACAAGCAAATATATTTAAAGGTATTATAAAAATGTCTGGTAAGCATCATATGTATCAGATAATACAGGGAGTTCTTATGTCTCCTTGTATCCCCGAATTCTCCACCATACTATTTACTCAGACCACTGACTTCATTTCAATTCTAATCATCTTTAACCACTTGTTCCTTGGTTTCTGTCCATGATCAAACAGAAAAAAGGCAACAGCACATACAGTCAGGTTTTGGCACATGCGCAGACAGGAATTTGCCATATGGGACCTACTTTAAGACACAGTCTCTAGGAACACAGTACTGTACATTCAAATGCTGGGTCTGTCTGAAAAGTAGACAAGTGCCACTTTCTGATGGCAACAATCCAGTCATGTTAGGTTTATGTTACTATCAGGAGAGATAGAGCTATGTGATCTGTTCTTTCTCTGTGTCTTTTTGGTTGTCTGCTTATTTGTTTGTTGAGTTTTGCTTTTTATCTTGTGTACAAAAAAGAGAGAGAGAGAGAGACTAAAAGTACATCAAGGAACCACTAATCTGGAACACTAAAAGCACAAGCTAAAGTTATCCCTTTAATTAATTTGAACAATTAAAATACAGTGATCATATTACTCATCAAGGAGAGAGGAAGAAAGGCCCTAACTGCTTATAAAGGAATTGATTAGGAGCCAGCCTAACAAAATCCTAGCACCTGAAGTAATTCTGGGACCATGTCTAATCAGAAATGGAGCGTTTTAATAAAAACAAAAGACAAGGACTTAAAAAATACTGCTTAATTTCAACTAGTGAGATACATAACAAAGTTTCCCTAGGTATTGACTATTTATACCTGCTCTGTAAGATTATATTTAGAATGCAGGAAAGTTATCTCTTGATGAAAAAGCAAAGATCTCAAAATATTTTCTGGTTCTTATATGTATATTATATAAAATATATGGCTTGGAATTTGTTCATGAAACAATATGAAAGGATCAACATACTGCAAAATTACTTTAACTATAGGGAAATAATTAGGCAAGAAGGAGTTTTAGATGCCAAACTGGTAAACTGAAAAGTATAAAGTTACGACAGATATTACAGCCACAGTTTATACTTGAAGAAATAATTTGAAGATTGGTTAAGAGGCTATCCAAAAAGTTCCACAGCTGGTCAGCAGAAAAGGTAGGAGTCAGGCCAGCCCTATTACCTACCCCTCCATTAGGTTGGAAACCACTCAATGGAGGGCAGATTCCATGGCTTTTTATTTGGTGGGTAATGAACCACTCAGTTACATGGCACAGAATTTTACTTTCAGTCCTGCCTAAATAATCTAATTGGTCCTAGAGATAATTTCCAGTTAAAGGAATAGAAGATGTCAGAGTTCCTATTCCCCATTTCACCTCAGCTACAGATTTGCTTTGGGTTTTTCTTTGACTGTATCTAGTCGTATCAGGAATGATGTGGTCTGCTCTTCTCCAGACCTGGACCTTGAAACAATTAGGGAGTAGGTGAAGTTTGATTTCTACCCTGTCTGTGTATCTTCTCTTTTCCCTACCTGGCCAAATCTTACCTTTTCAAGGCTCAGTTCTAGTTGCAGCTTCCTGGTGAAGAGTTTGTTTGTTTGTTTGTTTGTTTTATCATTCTGGAAGAAAGAAGTAATCTCTCACCACTTTCAACTCCTATAGTATATAATATATTTGCCACCCTTTTAACAGTTACTGTACATCTTAATGATGATGGTGATAGTGGTGGTGGTTGTGGTGGCCAAAATTTGTTAAATGCATCTTTATACTAGAAGATTTTTATGAATTATCTCACCCTTCACCACCACCCTCTGAGGTAGGTTCTTGTCATCTCTACTTGAAGATGAAGCAACAGGCTCAGAGTATTTAAGTGACTTGACCATGGTCACATAGCTAGTAAATGGCAGAGCCAAAATTCAAACACATTTTTTTTCTTCCTCCATATTCCAGGCTCTTAATCACTGTATTACAGGTTTTCAGGGATTTTCAGGGTGCAATCCATAGACAAAAGGCATCAAAATCACCCAAACATAGGTTGTTTAGTTTTGTCTTAAATTTTCTGAAGGATAATATCTAAGAAGGAAGTCTGGGAACCTTAATGTTCTCTAGCCCCTTGGAGGTTCAGCTATCTGTTAAAGTTTGTGAGAACCACTATACTAGAGTGCTCGCTTCGGCAGCACATATACTAAAATTGGAGAACCACTACACTAGAAACTCTACTGGTAGCAACTCCTTTGAGTTTATATAGGTTTTCATGCTCACAGAGCTCCTTGATATCCATTATTTCTTGCCGGCTAGTTCTATTTAAGACTCTTCATATGACTTTATGTTTTGTGTCTCCTAACATTGTTTCTCTCTGTGTGGCCTGCTCACTGCATACCTCAGTATTTTGTACACATTTATAGATTTCAGTGGCCTCCTCTTTGTGATTGCCAAGTGGTCTCTGCTGCTTCAGAGAAGATACCATTCTATGTTTCACACTAGAGGGGTATGTTTGCCTCCTGAGCCCTTCCAAAGAAGCCACAAAGGGTGGCTTGAATTTCAAGCATTTCTGTGTCATGCTCAGTCCACTGAAAAACGAGGAGGGGGCCAACCTTCATAGCAGCAATGTCCACAATAGTCAAACTGTGGAAAGAGACGTGATGCCCTTCAATAGACAAATGGATAAAGAAGATGTGGTTCATAGATACAATGGAATATTACTCAGCCATCAGAAAGGATGAATACCTAACTTTTGCACCAACAGGGACAGGACCGGAGGAGATTACACTAAGTGAAATAAATCAAGCAGAGAAAGTCAATTATCACATGGTTTCACTTATTTCTGGAACATAAGGAGTAGCATGGAGGACATTAGGAGAAGGAAAGGAAAAACAAAGAGGGGGAGTTGGAGGGAGAGAAGAACCATGAGAGACTCCAAGAAATAAACTGAGTGTTTTGGAGGGGAAGGGGATGGGGGGATGGGTTAGCCTGGTGATGGGTATTGAGGAGGGCACCTATTGCATAGAGCACTGGGTGTTATATGCAAACAGTGAATCATGGAACACTACATCAAAAACTAATGATGTACTGTGTGGTGACTACTTAACATAAAAAAAGGAGGGGGGCATCACAATGGTATGATTTTTCTATCTCCACAGGAAGAATGGCATTTGAGTCCTTTGCTAAGATTTTCTTTCCCTTTCTGGATGTCTTTTCCTTATCACCAGCCCCTTGCCACTGCCTCCCAGGGAGAAACATGCTTAAGGAAGAAGTTGAAGACACTGATGATCTGATGCATCCTGGGTCATAGAAGGCGCACTCTGGGAGATTCAATAGGAGGAGTTAGCCTTTGGACACAGTGATCAAACATTAAGATGATAACCAAATTTTTATCATTTACTAGAAAATTTATTTTAAAAAAACCACTTATTTAAAAATAATGGGGGCACCTGGGTGGC
The DNA here is from genome assembly GCA_028533885.1 of Nasua narica. NCBI lineage: Eukaryota > Metazoa > Chordata > Mammalia > Carnivora > Procyonidae > Nasua > Nasua narica. The sequence continues at coordinate 71,778,306 of CM052801.1, read as the reverse complement.
TCAGTGGGTTAAAGCCTCTGCCTTCAGCCCAGGTCATGATCTCAGAGTCCTGGGATCGAGCCCCGCATCAGGCTCTCTGCTCAGCAGGGAGCCTGCTTCTTCCCCCTCTCTCTCTGCCTGCCTTTCTGCCTACTTGCGATCTCTCTCTCTCTCTCTCTGTCAAATAAATTTAAAAAAAATCTTAAAAATAATGAATGCATTTTTTCAAGTACAAAAATTTAAATGCTCAACATAGGTTACTTGGAAAATAGAGACAAAAGCAAACAAAAAAATTCCTTGGTCACCTCATCATTTAAACAAAACCACTCAACATTTTTATACAGTCTTTCAGTCATTTTCTATGCAAGTGTGTGTGACATTTTTTTTTAAAGATTTTATTTATTTGACAGAGAGGAAAGAGGTCACAAGTAGGCAGAGAGGCAGGCAGAGAGAGAGAGAGGGGGAAACAGGCTCTCTGCAGAGCAGAGAGCCCGATGTGGGACTCGATCCCAGGACCCTGGGATCATGACCTGAACTGAAGGCAGAGGCTTTGACCCACTGAGCCACTCAGGTGCCCCTGACATTTTTTTTTAAATGGAACAATATTATACACAAGATTTTGGATCTTGACTTTTATCATATTAATAATAAAAGAATATTTTTTCCCATTTCATTAAATACCCTTGCACAAAATATGATGTTTGAAAAGTTTATAAAGTGGTCAAATTACATTCTTGTTTTGAAAAGTTTATAAAGTGGTCAAATTACATTCTTGTTTTGCCTTTTTAAAATGTCTAATGGCTGCCATGTCTGCATCAAGGATACTTGAAAAGTAAGACAAGCAAAGAAGGACCAGAAATAGGGGCCAAGTTGGACAGTTGGGCCTGTGGCTAATAATCTAACTAGAGTCCCACTGGGACTTGGTTCACACACCAAAGTAAGTCATAGGATGAAGCTGGAAACAGTATCCAAGGAATCAGAAGAGACAGAAAGAACATAAGCAAAGTTTCAAATTATAGTATGTGGGCTGAGACTAATACTCGGAGAGGTCCAGATTAATTGAAGGCCTAGCATAGGTAGAGTCAGAGGTCAGGGATCAATGCTGAGAAGGTTAAATGTAAGCAGAAAGGCAGTGTAGAGTCTGAGTGTATAAACATAGGTGTGGATTAGGTATTCAAAACAGAGATAAACAACCAGTTGGGAAATTCAGGGGGACCAAGCACAGGAACTAGGGATCTGTGTCAGAAGCAGATCAACACAATAGTGTGACAACCAGGCCTTGGAGAGAGGCTGTCTGGATATTAGCAGTCTTGGTGAAGGTAAATAAGAGTTCAGTAAGAACTCTACATAGTCCCGGGGCTGTACCCAAGGAATTGCAGTCCAGAGTGCCATTACAGTTGCAACAGCAACCACCAGCAACAACTGTACTTATTGATTGAAGGCAAGAGAATTCAAATCATTGCTGGGACTGTCAGCAATCACTAGCCTGCAATGGACATAAGGGAAGGGTAGAAGGCTGGACCGACAATACAGATCATCTTTGCAGGGTAACTTTCTAAAAACCATATGAAAATGGAAATCGTCATTTTTGTGCTCAAAATGATCAAATAGTGCTTTTGTACAGTTCAAATCATATAAATCCTTGGCAAAAGAGATGAGTGCCATGTTGAAGGGATGTGGGGTTGGTGGAGTGCTGGAATATGGATTAACTGAAGAGTTTGATCATGTGGACTACAAAGTCACATAGTTTTATTGTACCAAAAAAAGCTAACTTTCAAGTCTGGCATATAGTAGATGTTCAGTAAACATTGATTAATTTAAAAATTCTTCAGGGCAGCCCAGGGTAGTCACAGTGGCACATATGAAAGAAGAATGTGCCACTGTGCCCTAAAAGAGCTTATTCCTTTTGGAAGAAAAAGAAAATAATTAGAGAGCAAAAGATACTCATTTTCTTAGTGTGTAGAACTAGAGTACCATAGCCGGTGAGCAGGTAGAAATTCAAAGAAGAGAAGCTGGAGATCAGTATTGGCAAGAAAGGCTGAATGTTTCTAGGTGGAGGGAAAAATAAAAACTAAGACAGGTTTGGATAAGCAAAGGGACAAGCTATCTCTCATCACCAAGTTTCCTACCAGTTCTGACTATGCTTTCCAAACTATTGTTCCTCAACCTAGATTACGATGATGACCAGTTTGTCCATCCTAAAGAATGTTTTGCAATACACTAGTCCTGAGATGCTTCACTTTCAAAGATTTTCATAGTCAAAATGGGGAAGTGCTAAAATTTCCCCTTGGAGATTCACAATGCATATTAGCACAATAAACTTTTTGAAAAGTCCTGCAATAAATAAATAAATCATTTCTAATGTTGTCTCATCCAGCATTTCTGAAAACAATTTGATTTAGGAAATTTTTGTTTGGGTAAATATTTATGAACACTCCATGCTGCTAGTGTGCTACAAAACACACTGTAGAGGACACCACTACAGAAATGTAAACAATTTAAATTTTTTAATCAAAACCTCCAAAAATGAGGGTTAATAAACAGAGAAAACAGAGTAAGGGTCTCAGAAGTTAAGTACCAACTTGCTGTCACTAAAGAGGGCAAGGGAGAAAAAATGGACACAAAGCATTTTAAAAGCTGGTTCATCTACAGAGTCATGATTGGAAAACAGAGTTCTAAACCAGTACCCATTCTTTTTTTTTTTTTAAACCAGTATCCATTCTTAATTCCTTTAGCCTGGGCTAAGATGCATATGGCATTTGAGTTTGTTAGGTTTGTTGAACAAATAACCATTTCAGCTTTCAGGTAAGAGTAAGCAGACATGAAAGCATCTTTTCTACTGGACCTCCTGATGCTAAAGCTCGATCTCTCTGTTTCTCTTTCTCTATCTATCTATCTATCTATCTCTGTCTCTGTCTCTATCTTTGTCTCTATATCTCTATCTGATAACTATGCTTTTCTTCTCTTTTTAGTTTTAAACTTGGTTCAGTCCCGGTTACTGAAAATTGGGGCATGTCATTGGCCTTAGAAAATAGAGACATTCCCATAGTTTCTCCTGCTTCCTAGGAGAGTGTCTTGGCTATAGCTGATGAGAAAATCGTGTTAAGAGTTGGAGGGCTTCCTGGAGGCATCCTTTCCCTGGAGATATGCAAGCAGAATGTAGTAATCACTTGGTAAGATTGTCAGGAGGTAGAGATTAGTCTTTATGACTTCCTACCCTAAGAGTTTAGAATTAGGTTGATGGTTCTTAAATCTCTCTGCATGTTAAAATCTCATGGGGGAGTTTTTTGAAAATGCCAATACCTAGCTTTCCCTCCAGATGAATAAAATCAGAATCTGAAAGGTGGGTCCTAGGCATCTTATTGCTTAAAGGCCCAAAAGTGATTATAATATGCATCCAGACTTGAGAATAGCTCGCTCAGATTTTTTTAATTCTTCATTAAAAGTGATAATCCTAGTATGATAGACTCTGTGACATCATTATTCCATGCCAGATTTATATTCCATCAGAGTAGGTGTCTGCCAACATGGGATGATTTGGGAGGTTACTGGGTAGATTTACCCTTCTTGAGTACCCAGATTCTCTTTGGTCTAACCACTGTGCTAGAAATTCTCCCTATTAGCGATGTGTTCTTTTATGTTAGCCCCCCAGAGTCCCCTCTTAAAATGCAAATACCTTCTGGAGACAGAGAACACTAAAGCTATTATTAATCACTGGCAGGCACCATGTCTTTTAATGGATCAGCCTGCCACCTAACAAGGCCAGAAAGGAGTAGGGAGGGTATGTAGTGAAAAACATTACTTACTCAGAGATAATGCCAAGAATTGCATCAAAAGTTTACTGTCTTCCTTCTCTGCACTCCTCCATTGCCCTCCCTTTTCAGTTTTAAGATTACTCATCTGACCCCTCTACATTTGCTGCCTGTGAACTAACTGTGAGTCATTTTTATCTATTTTGTCCCTGTTGGTGATAACATATTTGGTATCCTATAAAGAACTGGGATAAGGGAGCTATTTTTTGATGTTAAGACTTTCTTTGAGTCTTTTCCTCTAAACAATATAGTCAGAATAGCAAGTAATGCAGGTTGTATCTATATAGGCCACCAAATTGATTGCCATTTGGTGAGCCAATTTAATAAAATCTCCCTCGTGAATTTCCGCAAAAGCAACAACATAAAAGTGATTTGACTCCCCATCCCCACTGGGGACTAGTTGTTTGAGAGACCTAACCAAACTGACCTGAAGTTCTGGTACCACGTTGTCAATTTCATTGACATCTCCTCGACCCATAACTTGGCCACTGACTAAATCACTGGATGGGGATTTGACATTCTAACTTCTCAGTAGACACTTGTAGGTTTCCAGTGGATACAGGTTAGATAGAAGTGATCAATAAACCTTTTATTGCCAGAGTGTACTCTGTCATCCCTAACTCTCTTAGTCACACTTGGCTGTCATTGGACAACTGCATATTTTTTTGCACAGTCACGTCTCAATGAGAGTATCTCTTTCTGCTCTCTAAATACCTACATTTGCCCTTATCAAATATTTTAAAAAATCAATGTGCTTTTTTAGTTCAATTCATGTAAGACAACACTCAATTAGTGCCATTTAAAATGCCCTTATTTGCTTTTTTACTAATGTCTTAAAAGTTCCACCTCCCTCTGACAATATAGCATTACTATTCTCTTTGGTCTTTGTTTCAAAGGTGCTCTTAGCTTCTCAGATATTTCATTCACCTCCTCTGGCTAATTTTTGGTACCTGATAATCCCTCAACATACTGATTCATTTGGTTTGTAGTCATGTCTTTATAATCCTCACTGGAATCATAATTCAAGTTAGTAAAAATTTCAGTTAAACTGATTATATGGTATCTGTTGAAGGGACTGAGTTAATTATTTGTTTTTATTCATTTCGGTCCCCTTGGTATGTGTACAGGCACATCTTTTCTGAAGGCTAGGACTGTGTTTATGAACAGAACACAAAGGAAAGAAGCAATCTGGATAATACAGGTAAAAATACTTTGTCTTTAATTATTTGGCTCTTTTGGACTACTAAAGATGGACTTTTGCCCAAATTATCCAGACAAGTATAACTAGTTAATATTTTTTTGAGATTATCTCTCTCTCTCTCTCAATATATATTGAGATCCCCTCTATTATAAAACTAGCCAGGGTAAGGCCTGAATGTAATTGTCATTTAACCAGTCTCTTTACCTGTAGCTGAGGAGTTGGCAAAATCCGGCCCACAGTCCAAATCCATCCTGCTTTCTTTTTATAAATGAAATTTTATTAACACACAGTGACAATCAATTGTTTATATATTAACTAAGGGTGATTTTATACTACAATGGTGGAGTTAAATGTTGCAACAGAGAACATATGGTCTAAAATGCATACTACCTGGCCATTCACAAAAAAACATTTGTTGGCTTTTGCTCTTATCTCACCCTCATTGATCCTCCACATCCTTTTTCATTTTTCTAAAACACTAATTTCATCCTGTTACTCTCCTGAACAAAAATCTTGAAAGTATAAATGATATTCAGCTGGTATGCACTGTTACAGCCTTACTCTTCTCATTGTTAGTGCCCATGCCATGCTGGTTGTTAAGTATTTTGAAAATCATCCTTGCTTAAATGTCTCTTATTTGCATGGAATAAAATCAAGCTCCTTAGCCTAGCATTCCAGGCCCTTTTTAATCTTCTTTCTTACTTGTTCCCTGTATGAATCATCTTTGCTTTGTCCAGAACACACCCAGCTCATCTTTAATGTTGTCTTTTCCTTTAAACCATTTTTTTCTTTTGAAATGCCCTGAACTCTCCATTCACTCTTTATAAATATGATCATTTATCTACATTTACTTCACATACTCTCAGTTTACAGCTGTTATCCTGATATAACAATATGATATTTCCTTTCCCTCTCAAATATGTTCTAGATTGGACAAGAAATTATATGGTTATCCTAGCTATGAACCATTATTCTTCCTTTGAGGATCACTTCCAACCCTATTGCTCCCATGAAGACTTTGATATTTTTAACCTTCAGAGTTCTTTCCCTCTTCCTCAGTTTTCCCATCTGTTGAAGAAATAAGGTAGGATTGGATGACTTCTAAGAGATAATATTCTATTATATTCAAAAAATGAATTAATCAATAGGTCATTATTACAACATGGATTAGGACAAGTAATATACTCCCTAGAACTACCTTAATTCATCCTCAGTTAAGTTATCGACCTCAAACTGACTCTCTGCTAGCCACTTTCAGCTGAATTACTCCAAACTGTGTTCTTCTGACAGAGAAAAAAATTCATTTACAGTGTATGTGACTGGGTGTAAAATAAGCATACATGTCCTGATAATGAAATGACCTTGTTAATTAAATTTTAGGAGAGGAAGATTCTGGGAACATGGTGAACTAAATATATAGCACCTTTCTCCTCATATCTTAACTACAAACTATTTGCTTCTCCTGTGCAAAATGGGAATTAGTCCCCATGGCAACTGGGTACAAGTAAGACCTGGAGTTTTGTCAGGTCCTAGTGAGAAAATGGAAATAGGGCTTTCTCCCTTCCTGCATACTATGTAAGTGTATGAAAACCAGCATCAGGCATCTTCTAAGGTAAAGGCTGTAAATTACTAGATCTTGACTTTTACAGACCCATGAGTCCTTGTGGAGAGGGTTGATATTGTTCTTACATGAGATTTCCAGGTCACACTGCCTCCTGAAAAATTCAAGAAGAAATGGCAGATGTGATTAAAATCCTTTCTTCCTGAGTCAGAAAGAGTACACAGAAAGTAAGAGAACAAGGAGACTTCTTTTAAGTGCCTTAATGAAACTAGCACGCTACCTACTTCTATACTCTTGGCTTACAGAGATAAAAAGCACTTTGTATTTACCACAGGACTGCTGAGACATATGGCATACCTACTAGATCTGCATCCCAAAGAAATGACAGTGGAAGGTACGCAGCAGCTAGAGAGAGAAAGATCAAGCAAAACAAACTGAATACATGCTCAGTGAAATAGACCTGCTGGAAGAAACAGATGAAAACTTAAATAAAAAAATAAGAGCACTGAAGGAGGTTCAAGCGCAGTAAGGTAAACATTTTTCTAGAATAAAAAAACAATAACTTTCATCTATCTTGTTCTGTAAATAAGTTGAAACAGAAGATGGTCATTATTAAAATGTGAATTGGTATACATACATTGGGATAGGTGGACTGGGAATCTGTTTAAAATGTTTGATACGTCCCCCGATAAAGGACATACTTTAAGAGAAACCCTGTAACAGTCTAGAGCAGTCTGGAAAACGGTATCTCACAGGTCAGATCCGATTTGCCACACATTTTTGTATGGCCTGTGAGCTAAGAATGCTTTTCACATTCTTAAATTGTTGAAAATATTTTTTAAAAGAAAATTTTATGATGTGTGCAAATTATAGGAAATTGAAGTTTTAATATTCAGTTTTATTGAATATTAAAGTTTTATTGAAACACAGCTATACTCATTCCTCTATGTATTATCTCTGATTTATATGCAAAACAGAAATGTGTAGGGCGCCTGGGTGGCTCAGTTGGTTGAACAACTGCCTTCGGCTCAGGTCATGATCCATGTGTTCCGGGATCGAGACCCACATCGGGCTCCCAGCTCCATGGGGAGTCTGCTTCTTCCTCGAACCTTCACTCCTCTCATGCTCTCTCTCACTTTCTCTGTCTCTCAAATAAATAAATAAAATCTTTATAAAAAAAAAAACAGAAATGTGTAGCTGCAATAAAGGCAATAAGGCCTGCAAGCCTAGCATGTTTATTATCTTGCACTTTACAGAAATTTTGTCAACCCTTGGTTTAGAGAAGTGCTGTCAATAGAACTTCCTGTGATGATAGAAATGTTCCATAAATGTGCTGTCCAAAGCAATAACCATTACCTATGTGTAGCTATTGAACATCTGCTATGTGACTAGAACAAATGAGTTATTGAATGCTTATTTTTATTTACTTTTAATTGTGGCAAATTTAATAGTAATATGTAATTTGTGGCTAGTGGGTATATATTAGGCAACACAAGTTTAGAAAAAAAAGTAATACTTTATGCAAAATCTAGGCATTATGGTGGTAGTAGTGGTTATGAGAAAATAAAAAAGCAGAACTGGAAATCATGATATCAGACAAAGTAAATTTAAAGTTTAATGCATAAAACATAATAAGAAGGATATTAAAGTAATGGTAAAAATCACATATGTGTATATACAAAACTACATAAAACAATAACTTTTATAAATAAAAGAAAAACTATAAAATAAAAGTATAGTGGGAGATCATATGTACCATTCTGAGATCAGGCTGCCCTAGTAAACAAAAAACAATATAAAGGAATAGAAGGAAACAATCAACAAACTTGATTGGCTAACTATATAGAGAAACTTATATCCTTCAAACAAAAAACATACATTCTTTGGTATGACCATGGAACATTAACAAAACTGATCAGATATTTGGCCACAGGGAAAACCATAAAATAATGAAAAAAACATTTTTACCAGTTGAAGTCTTTGATCATAATCTAACAATATTAAAGATGAAAATTTGGACATAAAAATCTTAATGACTTGGAAACTAAATTAAGAGATACTTCTGGATAACCCTTAAAGAGGATACAAAAGGAAATTATAAAATACCTGGATGGCACAGGAAGGAGAACACTTTATACTAAAATCTATAAGACAATGAAAATTATAGTCAGATGAAAATATATAGCCTTGCCTTCATTATGGGGGAAGAATGAAAATAAAGAAATTTATTCATCTTCAAAAAGTAGAAAAATAACAAAGCTTAAAAATAGAGATAAAAGCTAAAACTTAATGAAATTTTTTAAAAAAACAAAAAAATGAAAAGGCAAATAAATCCAAAACTGATTTTTTTGAGGAAAAAAACTTTTTATGTCCCTGTTTCAGAAATAGAAAAAGACAGAGAATGCCAAAATAGATGCATAGGAATAAGAAACGAACATAATCATAAAAAGAGAAATAATGAAACTCCCTGACAACAATATTGAAAATCTTTCCAAAATTGACCCAAAAAGAAGTGAAAATCTTGACTAGACCAAATATCAGAGAGGAAGATTGAAAAGGTAAATGTGTTACCATTGAAAAAAGCTTCCTCTGGGACACAGGAGTTACCACCAAGTTTTATATGACCTTTAAAGATTAAATATTATTATGATATATAAATAATTCTAGGCCATAGAAAACAGTGGGAGGCTCTCCAATATATTTTATAATGTCAGTAAAACTTCCATTTTAAATTTGATAAAAATAACATTTGAAAAGATTTTGTATACAGTTGAACCTGAGTTGACATTAATCCAAACAAGATTGTTATGAATTACAATGTTAGATGGGGAGTCTCTAAAAAAATAATTCAAGAAATAGACTAAAATAAATGACAAAGGAATTAAAGTGATATATTTGAATATATCTGTTCAACACAAAAGAGGGCATTCATGGAGGTATGTAAAGACAAAAAATACACAAGTCATATAGAGAATAAATAATAAGGGATGCTTGGGTGGCTGAGTCAGCTGATCCTCTGACTCTTGTTTTTGGCTCAGGTCATGACCTCAGGGTGGTAAGACCAAGACCCACCTTGGGCTCCTTAGTGGGGAGTCTTCTTGGAATTCTCTCTCTCTCCCTCTGCCCCTCCCCATGCTCATATACTCTCTCTCTCTCCAAAAATAAAATAAAATAAAATAAAATAAAATAAAATAAAATAAAATAAAATAAAATAAAATCTTTTAAAAAAAGAAAATAAATGAAAAAATTAGCAAATGTAAATCCTGCTTTATCAACAATTACATCAAATGTTAATGGTTAAACACTCCAATTGGAGGCAGAAATTGGGAGAATAAGTAAAAATATGATCCAACTATATGCTATCACGAGAGACACTTTAAATTCTAGGGCACAAATAGTTTGCAAGTGAAAGGATGGGAAAAAAGATATACCATTGAAACAGTAACCAAAAAAGAGGGAAAGGAGCTATACTAATATCATACAAATAGATTTTAAGGCAAAATTTGTTACTATAGACAAAGAAAGACGTTTTATAATGATAACAGGATTAATCCATCTAAAAGACATCACAATTTTAAACATATACATCTAACACTGCACCAAAATGAATGAAGCAAAAGCTGACAGACGTGAAGGAAGAAATAAACAATTGAGCAATAACAGTTGGATTCTTCAATACCCTTCTTTCCATAATGAACAGAACAACTAGATGGAATATCAACAAGGAAATAGAATATTGAACAACACAATAATCTAACTAGAACTAACAAACATCTACAGAACACTCTACCTAACAACAGCAGAATTCACCATGCTCTCAAGTGCACATGGAACATTCTCCAAGACAGATCAAATGTTAAACAATGAAACAAACCTTAATAATTTAAAAGGATTGAAATGATACAAAGTATAGGGGCACCTGGGTGTTGCAGTCAGTTGAGAGTCCGCCTCTTGGTTTTGGCTCAGATCGTGATCTCAGGGTTGTGGGATTGAGCCTTGCCTCAGGCTTCCTGCTCAGCACAGTCTGCTTGAGGTTCTCTCTCCTTCTCCCTCTGCCCCTCCCCACTGAGTTGTCTCTCTCTTTCTCAAATAAATAAATAAAATATTTTAACAAAAGAAATTATAAAAGTATATTTTCTGACCACAATAGTAGAAAACACAACAAAATTAGAAATTAAATTAAGATGAATGAAAATGAAAACACAACATACCAAAACTCTTGGGATGGAACACTAAAAATGTTCAGAGGGAAATTTATAGCTATTGGTGCCTGTATTTAAAAAAAAAAATAAGATCACAAGTCAATAACCTAATCCTCCATCTTAGAAGACTAGGAAAATAAAAATAAATTAAATCCAAGGCAAGCAGAAAGAAGTAAATAAAAAAAATAAACAAAGCATAAAAAAAGAAATAGAAAATAGAAACACAACAGAGAAAACCAACAAAACCAATAGTTCTTTCCTTATGAAGATGAAAAATTGAAAAACTTTTAGCTAGACTGACCAAGACAAAAATAGAGAAGACTCAGATTAAATAGAAGACATTACTACCAACCATGCAGAAATAAAAGAATTATGAGGAAAACCAATGAACAACTGTATGACAAAAAATTAGATAACCTAGATGGACTTAACAAATACCTAGAAAGACACAAACCACTGAAACCGTCGAAAGAAGAAATGGAATATCTGAATATACCAGTAATAAGTAGAGATAAAAGTAGTAATCAATAACTTGCTCACAAAGTAAAGCCAAGGACTGAATGGCTTTACTTTTAAATTTTACCAAAAATTTAAAGAATTAAAACAAGCTCTTTTTAAAAATAGAAGACAAAAAATGACACATTCCAATTTATTCTGTGAGGCCAGCCTTGCTCCAAAACACCATAACCAAGTAGGAGTCATTTCAGGTATGCAAGGTTGGTCCAACATATGAAAATCAATGCAATATACCCTCAATACAATAAAGAGAAAAATAACATAATTATAGAAATCACTTGAAAAAATCCATCTTTTCATGATAGTAACATTCAACAATAGGGATAAGGAATAGAAGGGAACTTCAACCTAAAAAAGGCCATCTATAAAAAACCCATAGCTAACATCATACTTCATGGTGTAAGATTGAAAACTTTGCCCCCCACATAAGGACTAAGACAAGGATGTCCACTTTTATGACTTCTATAATGTACTGGAGGGTCTAGTCAGGGTTATCGGACAAGTAAAAGAAATGAAATATATCTAGGTTGGAGATAAGTGAAATTATTCCTATTTGCAGATGATATTATCTTGTATATAGAAAATCCTAAGGAATCACCAAAAATAACATTAAGCTAATAATGAGTACAGCAAAATTGTAGGATATAAGACCAATGTACAAAATCAACTGTCTTTTTATACACTAGAAATAGACAACCTGGAAATGGAATTAAGAAAAATAATTCCATTTACAATGGTACCAAATGTAATAAAATATTTAGTAATAAATTTATCTAAAGAAGTACAAGATTTGTACACTGAAAATTATAAAACCTTATTCAAAGAAATTTAAACAGATGTAAGTAAATGGAAAAATATCCCATGTTCATGGGTTAGAAGATTTACTATTAATAAGATGGCAATACTGTTGTACCAAATTTATCTAGAGATTTAACTCAATCTGTTTCAAAGCCTTTTGGTTTGCTTTTACAGAAATTGACAACTGATCCTAAAATTCATATGGAACCCAGAATAGCCCAGCAATATTGAAAAAGGACAAAGTAAGTCATAGGATTCACTACAAAGTACTTCTGTCTTTCAAAACTTACTACAAAACTAGAGCAATTACGACTGCATGGTTTGACATAGGATAGACATGTAAGTGAATGCAATCTACTTGAAAGTCCAGAAGTAAACCCTAACATTTAGCATCAGTTGATTTTTGGCATGAATGATAACACTACTGAATGGGAAAAGAGTAGTTTTTTTCAATAAATGGTGCTGAAACAACTAGAAATCCACATATAATAAAATAAAGTTAAACTACTATACACCATTTATGAAAATTAACTGAAAATGCTTTAAAGACTTGAATGCAAGTGCTAAAATGATAAAACCCTTAGAGAAGAAAACATAAGTATAAATCTTTGTGACTTTGGATTTGGCAATGGTTTCTTAGATATGACACCTAAAGCATGCAACAAAAGAAACAACAGATAAATTGGACTTCATCAAAATTAAAATTTTTGAACTTCAAAGAATTCTGTCAAAAAAGTGAAAAGAAAACCTACGGTATGGGAGAAGATAGTTGCAAATCATATGCCAAGACACTGGAAACAACCTAAGTGTCCATCAACCAATGAATGGATAAAGAATATGTGGTATATTTATACAATGGTATATTATTCAATCATGAGAATGAAGAAAATCTTGCCATTTGCAACAACATGGATAGACCTTGAAGGCATTACGTAAGTGAAATAAACCAGATAGAGAATGAAAAATATTATATGGTTTCAATTATATGTAGAATCTAAAAAAAAAAAAAATCAAGTTCATAGATACAGAGAATAAAAGTGGTTGCCAGAGGCTAGGGAGTGTCAGGGAAAACAGCTCAATAATAAAAAGACAACAGAATTTTAAAATGATCAAAGAATTTCAATGTGAATTATATCTCAATATAGTAGTAACAATATAATGAGTATCTTCTGAGAAAGCTAGGGTACTATGTGGTATAATCTAGAGAGAATATGAGAAATCTAGGAAAGCTAGAATCTTTAGATCAAAAGGTAAACATATTTGATCATTTAAAATTAAAAATTTCTTTTTTTTCTCCCCAAATATGTTTATTTTAATTTTTCAGTGTTACAAGATTGATTGTTCATGCACCACACCCAGTGCTCCATGCAATACGTGCCCTTCTCGATACCCACCACCTGGCTCACCCACCCCCCACCCCCTCCCCTCCAAAACCCTCAGTTTGTTGCTCAGAGTCCACAGTCTCTCCTGGTTCATCACCCCCTCCGATTTCCCCCCATTAGCCCTTCCCTTCCTTCTCACCATGCCCTCCATGATTTTCTTTATACTCCACACGTAAGTGAGACCATAAGATAATTGACTCTCTCCGCTTGACTTATTTCACTCCGCATAATCTCTTCTAGTCCTGTCCATGTTGATATGAAAGTTGGATATTCATCCTTTCTGATGGAGGCATAATATTCCATTGTATAGATGTACCACATCTTCCTTTTCTATATGGTAAAATATGTCATACACAAAAATATCATAAACAAAAATTCATAATGCTGATGAAAGATTACTATCCATAAACAAAAAGCTCTTTTAAACTGGGAAGAAAATGATAAACCACTCAATAGAAAAATGGGTGAAGGTAATGAAAAATCAATTCATAGAAGAGTAAAGACAAAAAGATTCACCAACAGTCAGGGAAATGCAAAATAAAGTAAAAATGAGGTAATACTTTAAATCCATCATACAGGCAAAGTTTAAAGACCAATAATACCCACATATTGCTGGTGGAAATGTGATGTATTACAGCCATTTTGGAAAGCAATCTAGAAACATCTATTAAAATAAAACATTAATTTGCTTCTTAAGTCAGTAGTCCTATTTCTTCTATTGTAATAAATGCTATGTACAAGGATGTTTATTGCAGCATTGCTTGTACTGAAAAACTGACAAAAGCAAGAGCAAATTAGAGAACAGCGAAGACTGAATAAATTATTGTATATCTACTCCTTAGAATATTATATAACAATTAAAATTAATGTAGTAATGCTACCTCAGATGACTAGGAGACATTTCCAAAAAGTATCTTTGATTTAGAAAAATAATATGCAAAAAAGGATGTATAATATAATCCCACTAAATAATAACAAAACCCCATATATGTGTGTATATGAATGAGCATGAGAAAATAAGGTAACATGGGTTACCTGATGGAAAGAAATAAAACAGAAGGGAGAGCAAAGAGAAAAGGGAAAAACAAACTTGCAGATTATGATCACAACTGTACAAAATTATATATGCATCTATATATTTTTGTTTTAAATATTTGTTAATGAAAATCTTACTAAAATGTTTAAACATATCCTCCTCTCTTACTAAGCATTCAATATGTTTGGGTGCTATAATCTGTCTCCCTGGTTTCAAATCCAAGCATTGCCACTTATTTGCTCTGTGATCATAATTAAGTTACCTATTCTCTCTGTGCTTTAGTTTTCACCTATAAAATAAGAAAGAGGACAGTACCTACATTATATAATTGTTTGAGAATTAAACCAGATATTACACATAAATTGCTAGGAAAAAGTGCATATGATGAGCTCTTAACACATATTAGCTGTCATTATCTATAGAGACTTCATTTTGATGTGTGGCAGGAGAACTAAATCAAAAGACTGATAATCAGGAGACCTGGTTGTTTAGCTTGGACAAGTCGCATATTTACCATAGCAGGCTTAAGGGAAGGATCAAGTAAGAAAACTAATGTAAATATACTTTGCTTTGTGAACTGAAGAGATCATAAATTTTTAAAAAATCATTATTATATAAGACTGTAAGACTCTAGTAGGACAAAATGAGGAGACATATGTAATCATTCTAAGAAACCTCCTACAACAGCAAAACTGAAAACAGCTTAACTTCAAGCAAGTCATTAGTAAAAATGTTACGTCTTTATTTTACTTTGATTTTATATGATATTGGAATTGGTTGGGGAGGAATGGTTTTGATCAGGTGAGATTATAGATATAATAAGAAGCTTCATATAGAACTTACCCTAGCAAATTTATACTTATTTAAGTCACTGCAATTGCCCCAAAGCTATTAGGTGGGAAAGGTTACAACTTTCAAGATTTTGATTTCAAGGTACTTGGCATTCCCTCAGAATTCTGCATTTATCTATAAGATTAAGAATTGGAAGAAGTATTATAGTTTATAGCCTGGAAGTAAAACCATGGTTGGATTAAATAGTCATTGAAAATGTAATGATGAAAAAGAAAAAAAGAAAATGTAATGATGAATTTTCTGATTATGGCTGGGTGTTTTATTCATTTAAATAACTTTTTTAAATGTTCAATCTATTGAGACAAATTGTTTAACAGGAGAGTGCTTAGAAAAACAATGTGTGGGATTTAGACTCAAAATGACTGAGTTCATTCCCACTTCTGATACTACTTAGATGTTTGACATTAAGCAAGTTACTAATCTCTGTCCATGAGTTTCCTCATCCAAAAATGAGTTTAATAGTATCTCCCAGGGTTACTGGAGAATTAAATGAGATGACATATTTAAAGCAGTTAGCCCAATACCCTTTTCTTTGTAGGCATTCAATAAGTGTTAGTTTCCTTTGGTATTTTAATAAAAATGTTATAATGGAGTCAGGAGGTTAAGAAGAGTCAGATGAGTGGCAAAGCATACTAATCATTTTTTTCAATATACTTAAGGAAGCTTCCCTATTCAATTTGTGAGTCCATATCCCCAGAAAATACTATCCAGCAAATGGTCATCATGGGACACAGAGGGAAGCAAAGCAAGTAACTCCTTGACAGTCTTTTGTTTTACAAACGCAAGACATTGGACTTGGACAATGAGGTGGATGTGGCTTTGATAGCAACCTCAGTCTTCCTCTCTTATTTAATGACTCTGTAATAACCATTATGTTCCCTGTGTTGCACTCATGCCACTACTTTCCACCCACTTTTCAAAACAAAGTTAGACACTTTACTACACAATTAAATACTTGGAGATGTTTAAAGACAAGCTTAACTACTACATGTGAGAAGATTTGACTTTTCATTGATGCTAGGTTAAGAGGTAGGTAACTGGAATGTAAGACAATTGTGTAAATGTGAATTTGATGCCATAAACTGAAGCTTATAGTTAATACGTTTATTAGCTACAGTTAGAGTCAAGACGATATTACTTTGACCTCCAGGTACATTCCAACTAAAAGCTTTGGGTAGTTTCTACCCCTCTAATCACTTGACTTTCTTTTTCTCAACCTCCACCATTAATCATACATGCTTTGTCTAAGATATCATTTTGTTACTCACAAAGCAAATTACTTAATGGTTTCCCTAAGATTTTGTTGCCAGACCTTTACTGCCATGGAGAATGTTCTATACATATAATATAGGGCACAGTAACAGCTACTTCAGTATGGCCATCATCCTTGTCTATGTTGTCAGTATGTGTATGCTGTTGAAAGTTTGAACGGGGGGGGGGGGGGGTGCCTGGGTGGTTCAGACACTTAGGCAACTGCCTTAAGCTCAGGTCATGATCCCACGGTCCTGGAATTGAGCCCCATGTCAGGCTCCCAGCTCAGCAAGGGAGTCTTATTTTCCTTCTGCCTCTGCCCCTGTTCCTGCTTTCTTGCTCACTCTCAAATAAATAAATAAAATCTAAAAGAAAGTTTGAATGGTCTTTCAATTGATGCATATAAGTAAAGGAAAAGGAAGAAAGGTAGGGAAGAAAGGAATTTATTATCTGACTAAATAGCAGGTACCTGCATTATGTATGAAGAGAGAACTAGACTTTATAAATTCTAAGACTTTCATTATTTCTCACTCTTCAAGAGGCCAGAAGAGACATACAAAGATTAAATATCTTTATAATAAACTGTTAGTCTGTGAAGATTGGATCTGGCTGCTAAAGTTGACTTCTGGATCCTCCCCTTCACAGAAAAGCCCCACACATAGTTCCCATGCATGCCTAGCTCCTTTCAAGCCCAGAGTAACTATTCCGCTCCCATGTAGAGGATTTCAGTGTTGGTCTATAGTCCTGACCTTTAGAAGAATGAAGAAGACTTTAGAATGTTCTCTCCCTCTCTCTTTCCTCTTACTTTTTGCTCTTGGGCTGATTATAGGCATATTAAGTTCATTCAGTTCCCTATTTATAGATTGTTATGAAATCTGGCTGTCAGTAATCAATAACTGGGGTTTGAAACTTCTGAAAGAAAAGTATCTTTTGTAGATATTAAAAGGTGTGCTTTTTATAAAGAGTAATTAAGGCACCGTGTCTGAATTGGGGGGTGATGATGAGATCACATCACCTATAATGAGTACACCATGTAATTCAAGTGTCTTACTTAGAGAAGCTGGTAAGAGAAGCCATATAAAGGGTAAGAAGAAGCTGGAGTGTAGGTATTTCAGTAAGGAAAAAAAAATAGCTCTTAACAAAAGCTATCTGACAGTATTACTAATATGATATAACCCAATCACACATATTTTGTTTCACTCATCAGAAGTATGATGGCTCATGTAACCTCCTTCAACTGGGAAAATTATTTGCTCATTCATTCAACAAACATTGAACACCTATTATGTGTTCAGGGATTGTTCTAGGTAGCTAGGAATACATGTTGAACAAAATAGACATTGCACAAATCTGATGATGACAAGTGCAATGAAGAAAAATAAAGAAGGGTAGAAGAGAGGGGGTAACAGAGACTTCTATATTGGATTGGGTGGCTAAGGAAAGCCTCTCTGACGAAGTAACATTTGGCCCGAAGGGAAGAATGTTTCAGAGGCTGGAAGAGAAAGTTCTAAGCATTGGAGAAGATTGTGACAGGTTCTGGTATACATGGCAGAAAGCCACCAGGGGGACAGGGGCAAAGTGAAAGCCAAGTCAGAAAGGTATTTCTAAGTTAAGGTTGCTTATACAAGTTTTGTTGGTGGTATTTTGTCTGACATACATAGGTGCTTTAGAATTATTTGTAAAATAAGTGCTGTGTATAATTTCAATAGGCACCAATTTCAGGTACAAGAGCTCTCGTGCTTTAGCAACTTCCTCTGTCACTGTTGAAGCAACATCCACAAATAAAGTTGTTCGAAATTATTCAAGACTGTGATCAGAGGTAGAACACAGCATTGGAAAGAGCATAAACTTTAGAGTCAGACAAATCTGAGTTTCAGTCCCATCTCTACCACGTACTTCCTAGCTGTGCAACTGTTAGCAAGTTATTTAACGTCTGCCCCGACCTCCTCTTTTATAACATGAACATAAAAGTGACTTTCTCACACATTTGCAAAGATTATAATGGATGGGGCAAGTGAAATGCCAAGCACCACATCTGACACATACTTAAATAGTAGCCCCTCCCCATTGCTCCCCATGCCTGGTGCTTTAAAACTAAATAAACAATTTTGCCTGGCATCATTGCATTTAATTTACACAACAGCTGGGGGACGGGACAGGCAGTGCCACAGTGAGCAGCGTGGACTGCAAACACTCAAAAATACTCAAGGTAAGGGACAGCCCATGGTCAAGTGAGCTACGGGAAGGATGCCTTGCTCTACCAAAGTCCTTTTTACTGGGCAAAGAGTTTACATCAGTCCTATTTGCAAAGGGTTGAGAGTAGTATTAATGAAATCACTGATAATGACTCCTTGGGGATTTTTAAGAGAGTTTTTAATTATGCTACATCTACATCTACCATATGAACTTTCCGACATTTGGTTTTTGCCTACAAAAATTGCAATTTCACATAGTTCAACGTAATACATCATGACTGATTTTAAGGGACTTTAAAAAGTTTTTTTGCTTGCTTATTTTCTTTCCTTAAGAATGAGGGGGGACTTAGAAATTACTTGTTCTTCCCCATTTCCCTGCAAAATAAGGGCATAAATAATGTTTATTTAGTGCCAAGAATGATGAGTACCATGTGACTGTCAGATGATAATGTCATATTATTAGCCCTTTGTGCATTTCATATTTACAGCAGCATGTGGCTGAACTCAAGCTTGTCTTTTATCTTCCTCTCGTTCTGACTGGGGACAGCCAAGTTTGATAGGTCTGTAATTTGAGCAAATGCTGGAGGGAGACTAAAGAACAGCAGGAACAAATTGGTGCCATTCTGTTCACATGCTAGAGAGAGAGTGTAAAGAGGCAGTTTACTTCCCTGGTTGGGAGAAGTGGGAGGGAAAGATATGGACTGTTAGCAGAGAGTAAATTGCTACTATATAGAAAAATGAACTGAATGGATTTTTTTGGTTGAGGGAGCATTTTACACAGAAGGGCTAGTTAGTTAGCACAGTCTTTGATAGTGCAAGATGACATCATTGAATCACAAAATGTTAGACCTTGAAGAGCTCTGTGAGATTATCTAGTCCAATCATCCATTAGAGAGGAGGAAACGGAGACCAAGTGGAGGAAGCAACTTTCCCAAGATCACACAGCTACTAACTGTGCTCCCCCAAATGATATGTGCCTAACCCAGGGAGCAGGTACAGGTGTGTGAGGGGAACCAGAAACAACAAGATTAACTTGACCTTTCTTGGTGCATCAGCTTTCCCATGGATTGGTCATCTAATATAAACATGAATCATTAATAGTCGGAGATATGCAAATTAAAATATTCACCAGACTATCGCTTCATACTTCTCAGGCTGACAAAACCCAGAAATTTGGATATTGCTAAGGATTGGAAGGGATGAGGGTAAAAAGGAATGAACTCTCCTTCACTGTTGGTGGGAGTCAAAGCTGGTGCAGTCATTCTGGAGAGCAATCTGGCACAACTTAATCTAATGATAAAAACACATATTTTATAGCCCAGCAATTCTCTTCCTGGTATATACTCCACATGAATTTTCACATGGGTCCATATGGGGACATGTACAAAGATGTTCCCTGCATCTATGCTCAGGGAGGCAGGGAATTGGCAGCTATTTGAGTGTTCATTCCTGGGAAAGTAGAGAGGTAAAATGTGATGGATGTACATTCTAGAGTGTAATGTCCTAGTGAGTAGCATCAGGTTAGAGGCATACAAAGAGCATGGATGGCTCTTACATACAAAATCCTGAGAAAAGAAAAAGTATAATAACAAAAAGAGGATATATAATAAATATCATTTACATAAATTAAAATGCATGCATGTAAAACAATACATTTGGAATAGTACATTCAAATAAAGAGATACCCAAAAACACATGAGCATGGTTACATATGTTGGGGGAAGAAAATGGGAAGGGGGGTAGGAGGCTAAAGGGGAATAAAATTAAAATGAAATAAACAAGAGATAGAATGCCAGATTCACATAAATTTTAAAAGAAAACAGTAGATTTCAAATACATGTTCTATTTGAGACTCACTTTGGACTTTGTTGCCAATCTTGTGGAGCATAATGTTGGGGGTGGCATGGGGGAGGTTATTGGTTCTGCCCTTAGGGTTCCTGAAAGGAGAGCTTTCTGCCCTGATCACCTCTGTCCCCACACTTGTTCCAACTTCTGGAATTTTCTTTTCTCAGTAGAATGAAGGCTTCTTCTGCTTCCTATTGGTTTCTCCCAGGAGGGTTTGCTGTAAGGGCTACCACTCTGTATTCACTTCCCAGGCAGCAGGAGAATATTAATTACAGCTAATGATGGTCCACAATTATTTTACAACCTCCCACTTTTACAATAAAAAGGAAGGTTGTTAAAGCTTCCAAGCCCAGAATTTGGGGTCATGGAATTAAGAGTCTGACACTGCACAAAGAAGACAGAAGAAATAGGGTTTTCTCTCCTTCAAGATCATCCAAAGGAGCTTGGTCAGACATGGAGCATGCATGGAAAGGGAGAACTTGGTAAGGCCTAAAAATCTGTAGAAGAGCTGGGCCAGTGAGACAGGTTCTTTAGTAATAATGTCCTATATTTATAAAGAGCACATTGATGAGGAAATCAATAGAACAATTTGTGAAGCGCTAATGAAAGAGCAGATGTGGGAGTAGTGTAAAGTTCCAAGCTAACTGTATCGCTTAAGTATTTTCATATTTACGATCTGTCTAGTTGCCAAAGCTCACAAAATTTCCCACAGACATTGCATATCATTCTCTCAAAAATCCTTTGTATACCCTTCATCTGGATCACCTTCCTCATCACTAATGAATCGTCTACTTTCTCAGCTTTTTTGCTCATTTTATAGGTATCCATATCTCTGTTATTCCATAATATTTATCCTAACCCCCAACAAAACAGTAAAGGGAAATGAGTTCCTGAAAAATCAAGGCCAAAAATTGCCATCACTAGGATTACATATGGTACTAGGGAGTTGTGTGTGACTCCAGGAAAACTAGCACCAGGAATTGCTTGAATCCTATTTTCTCAACTTTAAAACTTCAGTAGGCATTGAAAAGTGGGTTCTAGATCCAGCTAGACTTTGGTTCAAGGCTTGGCTCTGCCATATAGTAGCAAGTAATCTAATCTCTCTGAATCTCAGTTTCTTCACACTACCAAATACTTGGCATGTAACTGGCATTTGTATATCTGAAGAATTGAATGCAAATCTACAAAATAATGACAAACATAGCTTTTTTTTATAGGATTGCGAGATAAGCAATATGTGTATAAACTATTAGTATAGTCTAAGTTTTATTTATATATATTATAGTGTTTGATGTATGGAGGCATTCAAACTTGGACCACTTTCCTTTATTATTATATCTCTCTCCCCTCTAAATTCCATGCTGAGGATACTCACCTACTCTGCCTCTCTGCCCATTCTCTTTGGTATCCTCAAATTTCCCATTGGCATCCATCTTTTTTTTTTTTTTTTTTTGGCAGGGAGGAATGATGGAAAAGACAAATTCAGTACGGTGTTTATTCCCGAGATAGCAGCAGGGTTACATAGGGGCTTCGAAGGTATTGTTAATGTTTTATTTCTTACACTAGGTAGTAAGTACATAAATGGTTGAATAGTAGCATCCATCTTTATGAGTTTGTCATTTGGACAAATTTTGCTATTTCCTACGTACCTTAATCATTCTCTTTTTCCTCCATTCTTTCCAGAACAATGTTATCCACAAGCTCTATAACTGTTTGGCCCTCATATAACCATACCAATTTTTAGTCTACTTCTCTCAGGTTGGACTGTATTTTCTAAAGGGGGAGGGGGAAAGGAAGAAGAGGAGGTGAGTGAAAGGAAGAGGGAGAAGGGAAACGGAAAGGGGGAGGAGGAAAAGGGAAAGAAGGAGGAAAAGGGGGAAGGAAAGAGGGAGGAGGATGAGAGAGGGAGAAAAACTATATGGGCAACTTTGCTTTATTCCTCTTGTCACTCTGGAATCATACAGCTCTGGGACCAAGCCCCAACTTCATCCCCTCTAAGTTGAGTGACATTAGACAACAGACTTCATTTCCGTAAGTCTTAGTTTCCTTACTTGCAGAATGGAGTTATTTACACCCACCTTACCAGGTATCATGGGGACTGAATGAGATCAATGTAAGGTGGGAAGCACATCAGAGATTTCCAAACTTTTTACCATCTTATTATCTTCTAATGAAGGTAAATTTTATTATCTTCTGATTATAAAACCCATCTAACTATTTTCCCAGCCACCACAACTCTGGAACCCGGGTTTTAAGATTTTCTTTTTTTTTTGGCACTGAAATATATAAGGTACCTATGCTTTTCTAAAAAAACATAAATAACTACCAATCATAACAGTTCCAGAGGTTAGTAATACATCTATGAATTGCTAAATTCCTATCCAAAAGAGAAAAAAAGTACTTTTTAGTCTGAGGAGCCATATTTTGAATAATGTTAAATTTCAATAGACTTAAATTGCTCCAAATCGAGAAGCCATTAAATAAGTGTTCACAATCTACCTCCCCAACTATGCTTCCATCTGCACTCGCCCACATAAATGCTCACACTCCCTAACTATGGTCAGGCCATCAAGAGCAATGTTCTCACCACTTCTTTTTGATTCAGAAATCTAGGTAAAAGAAAATACAAAGAATTGATCTAGGGAAGAGGGGTAGGGGAGAACAGAAGGACAAGTGTCTCCATGGGCTTCATTTGGGAGAAAGATTTAGGGAGACAGAGCCGGGGAGAAATGGGACCTGGGGACAGCTGTGGTGTGTGGAAAATAAAAGAGCAGGAAATGGTCAAGGGGATTTTGACCATTTTTGACCATTTTGACCAAGAACTCTCTCTTTTCCTTATGAATGTACTCTGTTTTGTGCACTTTAACTTTAGAAAGAGCTTGCTGTGAAGATATCAACTCCCCTTTGGTTAGTTTGATGTGCGACTTGTTTTTCTTTGATTTTAACACTGTGAGAGATGGGGCCTTGACTCAACTGGACTTTATTTAAATTATGTAACAAGATCTCTTAAACCAAGTCAAATCATTTTCTATACATACTGCCTCATTCCATAAGGAAAAGAACACAGTATTTAACTGTGAAATCCTTTCAAAGTTCTCCCAGGAGTCCTGGTGTTTTCTTCAAAATGCATTTTCTCCAAAATGCATTAATTTTTTTCTATAGCTAGAAGTTAATCTCTGTTCTTTTTTTTGGCAGGATCTATATCATTTACAACCCAAATCTTAGATTTTAATGACAAGCTGTCATTTATTGAACACATACCCTGTTAGCACTTTATAGATAGCATCTTATTTAGTTCTTAGAATAACACTATTACATGGGAATTATTGTCCTTATTTTACAGATAAAGAAACAGATCAAGAGTTAAAGTGACTTTTCCAAGGTCACCTAACAGAGCAATAATTCAAACCCAAATCTGTCCAGTACGATGACTTGTGCTTTCAATTATTACACTTTGCTGCCTGGAAAGAGACTAATGGGTTACTTATCTCGAGAATATAAACATTTTAATTATATACTCAAGGAATGACTGTACCAAGTTAGCAATAGAGATGTTTTTGAGTAGAGGACTATTTCTAGCAGAAACCATGAGCAAATCTCTTTTCCCTGAGCCTTGATTTCTTCAACTCTAAAATAAGAATACCAACACCTGACACACAAGGTTGTTGCATGATTGAATATGAAAAGAAATGTAATACCATAGGTGCTCAATGAAAGGTGGCTGTCCTTGCTATTGTTAATATTACTGCTAAGAGAACGAATGGATTGTTATTTTATTTTATTTTTAATGGATTTTTATGAAGGAAGCAGTTCATGCAAGTTAACTAAGGTAGTATTTGTTGTGGACAAGGTACCATATGTCTAGTATTAATTATTTTTAGTGAATGAAATTTACAAGAAACCAGTTTGGGTTGGGAAGGTCAGAGTAAACACTCTGAGGTGAGCAAGAAGTCTTCTTAAATGTACAGGAATATTAAAGAGGAAGGTGTTTATGAAAGTACAGAAAGGGAGTTAAGGGACAGAAAGAAAGTGAATGTGAAAACTGGACAAATCAAGGAAGTAGAGTGAGTTAGGAGACAGGCCAGAGCACCTACAAGGAAGATTTTAAAGCAAAACTCAGGAAATCCTACACACTTATGGGTGGAGAACACCTTTTAAGTTGTACTTAATTGCGGCTTACATGGTGTAAAGGAAGGAATGTGAGCTCATTGCATATTCTTTCTAAATATGGAAGGGAGGAAGAAAAAAGTCTCGGTGACATTGACCACATGTGCCTTGTGGAAAGTTTAAACAAGATTATTGAATCAGAATTCTTGTCCAGTGCTCCCCATTCCTGTCGTCAGAAATGAAAACTGTTGGGATACAGCGATTAACCTACTTCCCTAAAACTCATCTGAGGACCATCTTAGAAGTACAGCTGACAGTCCATGCTTCCATCCAGAAGTCAGATGGCCTTCACAGGAAGGCCAGCCCTCCCCTCAACAAACTGAAACTGAGGAAGAGAGTCATCAAGGGACCCAGCTTCTCAGTTCTTAGCTCTGCCCCTTCTTCTCCTTCAGTGCTCTCCCGTCCTCAGCCTTATTACACTCATTTCCATTTCTTTAATTCGCATGCACACATAACCTACTCCTAACAACTTCACAGACCTCAAGTCTTCTTCAGGGCACAACTTCAAGTGGTGCCATTCATACTGGAGCAGCTTATGCATCCTTGGCAGTGCTTCTTAAACCTCACTTCGAGTACCTCTGGGCAGAGGAGGAAAAAATATCCCCCAGGGCAATGTCATAGCCCAAAGTGATTTGTTGCAAGACTGGAATTATTTTGTTATCTCTGGTTTTACTGTAAAACAGAGGAAGTTATGTGAATTTCAGTCTATTCTACTAGATATTGCTATAGACTGAATAGCACCCCCCTACATACACAATTCCTATGTTGAAGCTCTAACCCCCAATGTGGTAGGATTTGGAGATGGGTTTGAAGGATACTGAAGGCAGGAGGAAGTTTTGGTTTACTAGAATCATCCTAAACCTCCTGCATTTCCATACCACGTGAAGTGATTTACTCTACCTAGAATTTGGGTATACTGGCCCCAGTGAGTCCCTGATAAGAACATAGTAGGCTAGCACATTGAATGATTAATCCAGAGCAAGCAATCAACACACAACTGCTGCCCAAATCCACTCATTCACCTAAACAACCACTGTTTACCAAACCTCGTATCTGCCAAGCAATAGGCACATTGCCCAGATATCAAACATACAGAGAGAATTAAAACAAAATCTGATATGGGAAAATCAGACCAAGAAGGTGTAACTGGTATCCAGGAAAAAGGAAAGGAAAGATTTTCCCCTATACTCAACCTGTCCTCAAATTTCCAACTTACTAGCCCTTTATCCAATCAGAGAACTAGAATTGCTACTTATAAAATATTGTGAAGCTATGTACTGAGAAAAAGTGGGACTTTGCCCACAATAGCTCATTTTTCACAGCATTAATTTGTATACACTGTTAAGCTAAGTGTTTGCCTTCAATATTTGCATTCATTATGGTATCGGGTAGATCCAACCCAGGAATAAAAAGATCATTTAAAAAAAGCTACCAAGTCTTATCCTAATTTTGTCTCAGAGTAGCAGGTGATTTACTTTGCTATATTTGAATAGTCCTCAAGGTATCAAATTTATCTTCTCCCAGTTGAATAGCAGATTTGGGACCTCTTAGAGGCCACTAAACCAGCTTAGTCCATTCAAATCCTGGTGTTTTAGCAAAAAATGGTGTGATTTTAAGTCAAAATTGTATTTTAGAGGCCCCTGTAGATCTCAGGCACTCCCCAAACCTACTTTTGCTTGTAGCTAATAGTACCAGGGAAAACCTTCCACTGGAAGCAGAGGCTGTGATCACAAGGAAAGTATGGAACAAATGAGTCCATCTGTGTGTGGCGATGAGGAAATGGAGAAGCCAGTAAGGGAACTGTGAGGGGAGATATCATGCAGTTCTTGTTGAGAGAACAAAGATGAAAGGCAAGAGAAAGAATATCAGAGCAAGATTAAGAGACTTTAACAGTCCTCAAAGTTCAAACTAACCAAGCTTGGGCACAGTGCGGATCATGTATGAATGTAAATTCAGGAGGCAACTAGAAAAATGTGCTGAATTTGGGTGACATGAATTGAAGAGAGAAATGGGAAAATGAGAGATACTTTAAAAAAAATCCTGAGGAATCTTAAATTGCGTGTATCCTATAGGGTCTATACAATAGACCAAAGACGTTGCAAGGAGATCGTTTGCGGTGGGATGACCCTGTAAAGACAAAAATGTGTCAGGAAGTTACTTCCTCAGATGGGAAAGCAACATCCACCCAGGCAGACTGGGGATCCAGGGTATTGACATGCTATTTCTGTGGTAATATGGACTAGTGGACATCCATGAGCATGGGTTTTTGTGTTACAAAAACCTGGGTGTGAGTTTTTCTCAGCAACTTACCAGTTGGGTGACTGACCTTGAACAAGTTAAACTCTGAACTTCAGCATCCTCCACTGTCAAGTGGACACAGTATAAGTGCCTGCCAACAGGCGTGTATGAATTAAATGAGATGCTGCATGTAAACGCTTGGAATGGAGCCCCACACAGAGAAAATAATTAATAAATATTGGCTACTATCATTTTTTTGCCATTATCACTGTAGCCAGTGGTCGGAACAGGATCAGATTTCAACTGGAGCACTGGACACTATTGAGTATGGCACTTTGAGGATAGTAGTGCCAGCATGAAGGGACCTGTGATCCCAGAGGTGGCATATGCACACAAGGTTTCTAATCGATGCTGAGGAGAGGGGGACAGGGACCCTGAAAGGAGCACAGAAAAATGCCAAGGACAAGTTCCTCATCTTTCAGGATTTAGCTCTTGGCCAGTCATGTGTACAGATAGCACGGTGACAAGCTTCCTGATGTGGCCACTACAGAAGCTTTTCCACTTTTCTCCCACCAGCCTCCCAGGGAGTACAGTTTCCAACACAGGTGGAAGGGAGTGCTAAGTGTTGTGGGGAGACTGGTCTTCACTACATCCAGTACCTCTACACAAGGCCAGCATAAGACAGAAAACATTTGCCAAACCCAGGGCTCACCCAACCTGGGCAAGTGGTTCTGCTTCCCTCCTTCCATCCCTCCCCTCTTCATAACTGATTATTTTCCAGTACACCTGTTTTATCTAGTTAAAAGAAAAACACGCTACTTAAGAGCTCTGGGATCGGTCTGGTTATGTTTGAAAGCTGCTCCCCCAATAACTTGTGTGACCTTGGACAAGTCATGGAATCTCTCCAAAGCTTAGTTTTCTCACTTGTAAGATAAGAATAATTAGAATTGACTTTCCTTAGAGGATTGTTGTGAGGCTTGTGTGAGATAACACATGTTAGGTTCTTCTCCTGGAGCCCTGCCTATGTCTAAGTTCTAGATAAGTGATTGCTATGGTTATTCAATTATCACACGTTGTTCTCTTGATTAGCACACCATCGCTCACTCCCAGAATGTAAATGAGATCTGAACAAATGTGCTTCAAATTCAAATATTCATTGAGCAGAACAATGCTGGAGTTTGGGGGAGGGTGAAAAGTGTCAAGATGGACACACAAACACACAGCCACCCACAATCAGCTCTCACTTACAAATCTATCATCCTCTTCCTTCCCAAAGACATTTGGCCAGGGGCTTTTGAAAACCAGCAATAGGTTTTGAAGGGAAGTATCTCCTCTGCATCCCCTACCTCTCTTCACCCAAAGCCACCACCAAGGGGGCAGCAATTTCATTAGAGCAATCACAGAATTTCAGACCAGGAAGGGAAAGGCCACTCCAGGTCACCTAATGAAACCTTCTCAGAGGCCCAAAGAAGCCAAGTGGCTTGTTCAAGTTCTCACAGCAAATCCATGGCTGAGCTGGCAGCGGAAACCAAACTCCCTAATTCTTGTGCAGCTTTCCAAAGGAGGCAGCACGTGACACAATCTGAAAACTGCACAATGTCCCTCTGAGAGTACAGCACTGGCTGTACAATGGCATATATTATACAGGGAATAACAATTGTGTTTCTTCTTTCCCTGCTGAGCTGTATTTGGCAGGTTGTTGGTACTGAGAAAGGTGTAGCTGTAATTCACTATGACTACTCCTCATCCCCTCTATGAACACGCCATGTGTTCAGCCATTTGCTTGCATATAGATTATTTACGTTATAAAGAATCTGCATATCCAGCCAGCCCAGATATAGGAGCTACTAACATCTCTTGAGGGGCAGGGTACATTTTTTTTTCACCTTTTGACAGCCCTTGGCATTGCTCCTGGTACAAAAAGTAGTCTTGAAATGCTTTTGGTGACAGTCAAATTTCTTTTTTTTTTTCCGCCAATACTTTTATTTTTTCAGTGTTATCAGCTTAATCGTTCATGCACCACACCCAGTGCTCCAAGCAATACATGCCCTCCTCACTACCCACCACCAGGCTCATTTCTTAGTAATGTGCCAGTGTGTGTAGAAGGGAAGTGAGGAGAGAGAGGGAAGGAGATATAGAAGAGTGTGGTGGGGGAAGAGAAGCATGAGGAAAGAGGGGGTGGAAGGACATAAGGCAATAATGGGCAGGTCAGGAAGTTTAACAGTTATTATATCTCATTCTAGAAAAACATAGGAGAATATCTGTCAAAACATGTGTTGTGGAATAGTGTTGAGTGGGCTGCCACACAGGTAATAATTCTGTGAGTCAAAATAATATGGGAAAATTCTGGTAAGCAAAGAGTAATCAGGTTTCTTTACTGCAGGACAACTTGAGGTCTTTTATGTGTTGACCACATCTCCATGAGATACTGCGTACAGTGTTTCCCTACACTTCTTTGACTAGGGGACATGCCTCTGGTCCATTCATCAGGGATAGGTTCCTTTAATACATTTTTAATCAGTAGTAAAACTAGAATTGTGCTCTATGTCTATCCACTCAGGTGCTTATCAACGCCTTCCAAAACAACCACATACCTTTACAGTACCCCAGGAGATAACATACTTACACACACACACACACACACACACACAGAGAGAGAGAGAGAGAGAGAGAGAGAGAGAGAACAGGCTGGTACCTTGAAGAAGGGCATCTTGGCCACCTTTCCATGTGAAGTTTCCTTCCCCATTGCTAAACACCACTGGCTCTGGACATTGCTGTCTTCCTAGCACAGTCTCAGTGCCACAAAAAGATATAACCAGAGTTGTAAACTTTATCTTTAGGCAGCCTTCCTTGGACATCAGCCACAACAAGGTCCAGATCCTTCACCGAGGACTAGGCTCCACACCAAACCATATAACCATACTCAAATAAAAAAGAGAAAGAGGGGAGCATTAGCTTCTGTCAAGAACATAAATGTAATGCTGGGGTCAGTAGTTGGTGGAAGGTAGTAGGTAATGATTATTACTTTATCAGCACTAGTTAGTGAGTGGAGGCAATATTGTGGTGTTGGTTGTAGTACAGGCACCCCTGCATACTGAAACGTAAAACATTATTCAGAACATGTTATATAGTGAACTAACATAAAGCGCAACCTTATATTTCATTGTTTTGAATGGGAAAATAACAATACATTCCCAATTCATCCAAAGCCCCAACCAATATTAACTATTTCTAAAACTCTCCTAATTATTACTTAAACACTCTTAAATAACTTTATATCAATTCACAAAGTATTTGTTAATAATATAAAGCATTTAAAATGTCAATATCTAGGTAGGTAACACTTTATAAATTCATCAATAGGTGTTTTTATGTTTGGTATACAATGATTTATAATCTCAGAAACAAATTATATTTCCTTTTCAAGCTGCAATGAACATATACTGTAATTCAAATAAGTAATGAAATGATATGTTCAAGGCTCTCAAGATGCTGTCCCCATGGACCCTGGTTGATAGTATCCTCAGGCACCTTACATAAGCAAATACTGGAACTTATGGCGGGATAAAGTCTTAGGAAAAATGCGGAGGAAAGGATAGTGATATTTTTAGTATAATGCTTTACATCAGTTGAAACACAAGATCCCATCTTATCCAGAGAGGGGTACATTCTATGTCCTTTGGATGGGACTTCCATATGGCTCAAATGTTTTATTTGAGGACTTTCAATATGAATAGAGAATTTGGGGTAAACATTTTTGTAACTTGTTATCATGATTTTCCAGATAGTTAAAGTTCAGATATCAAGGGATATCTATATAGTAGTAGTAATGGTAGGCTAACATTTACTGAAAACTTTACTTAAGAGCAACATCCCCATTTGTCTCATTCAGCGATGTATGCCCAGTGTCTAAGCACAAAGCTCAGCACATTACAAATGTTGGACAAACATTTATTCCATGAATGACTTGAGCATAAACTGAATAGCAGGCACTAAACAATTTACCTGTCTTATCTCATCGAATCTTAATATTAACAACCCTATGAGGAAGATAGTGTCATTAGTCCCATTTTCAGATGAGTAAACTGAGGCCTAGAATTAAAGAGGAACTTGACCAACATCACATGATTTATGTGTCAGGGCAAGGGACTTGAACCTTCCTGAGTCCAAAGCCAATGTTTTCGACTACCATCCTATACATGATTCTCTTCTTTCATTTAAAACTTCACTGGCTGTTATATGCAACTAATGAATCATTGAATACTACATCAAAAACTAATGATGTACGTATGTATGTTGGCTAATTGAAAAAAAAAACTTCAGATAATTGTTTGGTATATAGACTTAGGCTATAGTTTTCTGACACCTCCTGCCAGAGACCTTGAGAAAAAAAAAACCATCTGCTTCTGAAAATTATGAACGTCTTGAACATAATTTCATTAATACTGTTAGGCCGAGCCTTTAAATGTTATGACATATTTTTTACTAGAATCAATAATAATTATATCTACCAAATGTCGAGCCTTCATTATGTGCCAATCAGGCACTGTGCTATGTAGTATTATATTGTTGAAAAGAAAACCACAGGCACAAAATGGTGTCACTTAAGTCAAATCATCACACCGAGGCTTAAAACCTAATTTAATTGTAGTTTCAACCTCCCCCAGAAATACAGTCTTAACCAGTTAGCCAGGAATTTTTTGATCAGTACCAATAAATAATCTGCCAGGTGGGCCCACTCCATCCTCCAAAGGAAGATGAGGTAATCTGCATGATAAGGTCTCCTGTTCTTCCTTCTAAGGAAAGTGACCTTGCCTGGGACCAACCTTTTCTTTTGCTAATAACTTTCTTACCCCACCACTCTTCCTATAAAAAACTTCCGTTTTGTACAACTTGGAGTTCCCCTCTACTTGCTAGATGGGATGCTGCCTGATTCAATCTGATTAACAAAGCCAATTAGATCTTCAAATTTACTTGGTTTAATCTTGTTTTTGTTTTTTAAAAAGAATATTTATTTGAGAGAGCGAGCACGTGAAGGAGCCAGGGAAGGGCCAGAGGTGGAGGGAGACAATTTCCAGCAGATGCACTGCTGAGCACAGAACCTAACGCAGCGCTCTATCTCAAGACCCTGAGATCATGACCTGAGCCACAATCAAGAGTAGAATACTCAACCAACCCTGGTGTTCCAAATTGTTTCTTATCAATATCCATCATTTCAGTTAACCTTCACAGTGACCTGATGAAGTACATACTGTTATAATTCCCATTTTATGGACAAGGAAACTGAGAGTTGGAAAGGTTAACCAACTTACCTAGGCAAATATCCAGTAAATGATAGAGCTGAAATTTGAACTCAGTGTGTCAGATTACAGAGCACATGATCTCAATCACTTACCACACCACTGATGACTAGCTAATAAACCAGCCCATATGACAAAACAGCAGACCCTACTGCTACTGCCTTATCAACTATTGTCAGGACTTGAATTAGTCCCACCCTCCTCCTGTTGGTGTTTGTAAATCCTACTGTTCTTCCATACTCAACCCAATTTCCACTTCCTCCATGGAGCCTTCCTCAACTTTTGCTTTACTCCTCAGTGATTGCTCTCTCTGCTAGGTCCCCCTCAGCCCTGCATGTGTGAGTCTCAAAGAGCTGTCAATTCCTACTTCCCTTGCACTGGTCTCTGGCTTCTCTGGTTTGGATGCCTTTTGTTCTCTCGCTGGTTGGACTGGAGCTCACATAGTACAAGATCCAGGTTCACTGTGAAGGGGAGCAGAATATGCCACTACCACATATGCCTCTTGGGTTTAAGATTAAGGTAAGGATTATCTTGAGATAATTATTTTTAAGAAACAGCAGACACAGGAAAAGCTCTGAAAACTGAGAAAAAAAGTTGCTCTTTTGTAAGGGACATTTACATTTATTTTAAAAAATCTCCCCTTGTAAGGGTGTCTCTCTGTACCAGAAGGAGGAGGATGACCAAATCTCTAGAAACTCTTATCAGTGGGGAAGGCAATGAGTTAAATGTGCATAATAACTTTTTAAAAAAGATTTTATTTATTTATTTGTCAGAGAGAGAGAGTGAGAGCACAAGCAGGGGGGGAGTGGCAGGCAGAGGGAGAAGCAGACTCCCCACTGAGCAAGGAGCCTGATGTGGGACTTGATCCCCGGACCCTGAGATCATGAACTATGCCGAAGGCAGATGCTTAACCAACTAAGCCACCTAGGCATCCCTTATCCTTGTTTACTGTACTTTTCCTGGTAACCTCTCATAACCAGCTCTCTATTCCCTCCTTCAATATCTTTCTTTCGTCTTTAGCTACAGATTGTATTTAAGATGATGGCTTGGGTCATTTGGGGGAATTATTCAGCTTTCCTGGGTTTCTTTTGTATGCGGGAGGTATACATGCTATTATTAAACTTCTGCTTGTTTTTCTCCTGTTAATCTGTCTTTTATTACATGAGGGTCTCAGCCATGAATTTGGAAAGG
Organism: Nasua narica; assembly: GCA_028533885.1. NCBI lineage: Eukaryota > Metazoa > Chordata > Mammalia > Carnivora > Procyonidae > Nasua > Nasua narica. Next base: position 71,744,780 of record CM052801.1, on the reverse strand, counting down.
TAGAGGGAAAATTATTTTTCCTCCCCTACAGCTGGTTCTGGCTACCTAGTTCTTCACCATAAATAGAGTGCCATGAGTACAGTAGGGACAGGAGAGTGTGGCTGTATGCCACAGACTACAGGTGAATCTTTTGTTGTTGTTACTGAAGCAATATACATCTAGTGTTAAGAACTTAGAAAATATGTTTATGCAAATGGAGAAAAATACTTAAAATTCTGTCATTAACCACCTAGAAAGAACCTCTGTTAAGAGCTTAATAGTTTAGTACACATTCTTTCATACCTGTTTTATGCATGCATGCTCATAGATTTTACCCAGCACAGCTCAAAATATTTAAACTAACTTGTTACTTGCTATTCCAGTAAAAATACATAGTGAATACTTTGCCATGGCATTGAATGTGCTTTTATATCATTTTTAAAAGACTACATCATACTATAGCATACAATAGAGTTGATTTAATGTATTTTCTAAATACTGAACATGTTTCAAATTCTTTGTTATTCTAATAAACTGGAAGCAACCTAAACGTTATTGTTAGAGGAGTAATTAAATAAAATGGCACAACCATTCAGTGAGATACTATTCAGCTGCTACAAAGCTTGATGTAGATGATAGTGTAGATGATAAGTGATGATATGGAGTGATTACCAAGATATGTTATTAAGTAAAAAGAGAAAACTGCAAGATCACATGTGTAAAATGGACTATATTTTGGGTAGATGGTTTTATGTGCAGAGATCTTTCTGGAAAGACATATAGATACAAAAAACACAAAATTGTTATCAGAGGTTTTACCTGGGGAGGCATAGGACTAGAAATGGGCAGAAAGAGGCTTTTTTTCCTTAATTTTATACCCTTAAAAAGGATTGACTATTTTATCTTGTGCTATATATATATATATATATGTGTGTGTATATATTATATACAGTATGGTATATAATATGTGTATGTATATGTACTATATGTATATATATATAATAATATATATACACACCATACTGTATATTATATATATATACACACACACATATATATATACCATACTGTGTGTCTGTGTGTGTGTGTGTGTGTGTGTGTGTATACACACACCATACCATACTGTATATATATATGGTGTATGGTGATGAAATGCCTTTTCACTAAATATTTATGATATGAGATTTTTCTACATGTTGGAGAAGGAAAAGCAGGGACAACTTATATTGGCACTGAGTGCCCAAGGAGGTTTGATAGAGGACACAGTCAGGAAGAGTAAACATGTCCCCTGGGAAGGCCCAGGAAGCACTCTGCTCCATTTCAGAGTTGCTAAAGGCAGGCTTCCCAGATCGACCCACTATTGCAAACACCAGAGCCCAAAGGGAGAATGAGGCTTCCAATTCTTCCTCTAAAGCAATGCCTTCTCAGCTGTGTTCCCTGAAGTCCCCAGAGGGTGCTGAGAGATGCCAAGTTTCCACTACCTGGCTGCCATATTGCTCAAAGCAGATTCACCTTTTAAATTGTGGTAAAATGCACATAACATAAAATTTACCATCTTAAATATTTTTAAGCATGCAGTTCAGTGGTATTAAGAAAGCAGATTCACTTTTAACCTGATTCATATATTGTGGCTCCATAGTTAAAAGACATTTGATAACTAATGCTCTAAACACAATACTTCCTGGTTTTTCCAGGCCATGGCACAGGTGAAAAATGATACAGTTTGCATGCTGCATCTAAGTAGAATGATAAGTTTGTTTATAACCAGAGGCAAAATCTACTGATGGACTCTGGCTGCCTCAGTATCTACTAGACCACTTGGAAGGATGAATAGCGCAGCACACCTCAGGGCATATTTGCATGCCTCAGTTTACCAGTTGAAACAGCAGTGTTTAAAGGACTGAGGGACCCAACTCTCAAAACCTGAAGTTAAAAAGCCGGAGCTGAGTGCCTTATCTTGAAGGTCCTGTGATTAGCAAGAACAGTCTGCAAAGAGGGAAAGGGCACAAAGGATACTGGAAATGCAGTGACTCAAAGACAGCTGAGCCCACTTACATGACTCAAACCAGAACAAAGTGTCATGGGCATCAGTGAGTATGTTTCATAGAGGGTTGGTTAATGCAGCAATCAGTTGAAGTAAAGGTCTGTTAAATAGCTTCTTCTGCCATTAGTACCATACAGTGAAAGCTCACCTTGCTTCTGGAATCTAGCACAGAGAAGGGTCCCTGAAGAACCCTACTTCTCATAGAGTTGGGGTTTGCACTCAGTCACGGGGCTGCAACAGCCAGGCTCATCCAAGTCAGGCAAAGACTGGGATCAAGAACACTAAGCCAACCATTAAGTAGAGGAGCAATCATTGAGACCCAGACCACACATCCTTCTGCCCAAACATTGTTTCAAGTTCCTGGGGCATAAGGAATATAGGGAGACCCTGTAGAAAGAAAACTCTCAAGAATAGGAATCTAAGACCTTAAAGAAAGTTGCCCACATGATAAGGGATCCTGAGAAGAGGAGGCTTAATTTATAAAATAGGAGAGGGAGAGCCAGGCTGAAAATCTAATGTTCTCCAGGCTGTGTTTTAGAGGTAGAACATCATAGCTATGCCCAGGCTGTCTTTCTTTCATAACAACTACCATTTATGAGCATTTACTATATGCTAAACAGTTTATGTGCTTTATTCCATTTAATCCTCCCAAGGAGGATTAAATGAGTTAATCCATGTAAAGCAGTGAAGACAGTGCCTAGTACATAATAGACACTCAATAAATGTGAGCTAAAAACAAACAAAAATAGTCAGAGATGGATATAATATTATCCATGCTTAATGTTTGGGGCAACTCACGCCCAGAGGAGTAAGATAACTTGCCTAAAATCACATCGAAAGTAAATGGCAAAGCTGGGATGCAGGCAGTTTGATTCTAAAGCACTATACTGTCTTATCTCATCTACCCAACCAGCCAACCAACCAATCAGTATGTTTCTAGACACCTACTCAATCTCACATAGTTCAGATACAGATGTGATAAAGTCTCAGGCCCAGTCCTCAAGAAATCCGACATCGAATATAGCATTTCCCAGCAAGGTCTCAGTTATGAGAAGAAATAGAGTTATAGCTAGAGCTGTCCTGACAAGAGTGTTCCAGAACCCACGCCTCATCCTTTCGATATTGTTCAATTGGAGTATGCACATGAAAAATCTAGGATAAATGAACATATGTATCACATTAAAAAAAAAAGTTTGAGATCTTCTGTCTGGTGCGAGACAGACCTAGAAGCAAGTAACTATATAGTAGAGCCTCTGTATCATGCTGTAGGCACACACAAGAGAAAACCATTAATTCCACCTGGGACTGAGGAAAGATAGAAAATGGATAATATGGAGGATATTATCTTCTCTTCTAGAATTCTTATGGCAGATGAGACAGAGCTCACTGGAATGCAAGAAAAGGCAGTCAGCCCTGGAAAAGGAACAAAGATGAACAAAATCAGTCTCCCCGTTTCCTCAACTCCTGTTTTTTTGTTTTATTTTGTTTTGTTTTGTTTTTTGACCTGAGAATAACTTAGGAAGAAGAAAAGCTGAGGAAGAGAAGGCAAAAAAAAAAAAAAAATGGATTCCTAAGAGAGGAAAACCCAGAAAGGAAAAGAAAACAAGAAAATAGGGAAGGGTACTCTGAGGTCATACTGACAGCTGAAGGGAAGGGTAGGAGGAGGTCACAGTATCTCTAGAAGGTTGGAGGGGGTAGTGAAAGACAAAATGGAATAAGGCTAAAGGGGACTTATTTGATTCTGCCATAACTCCTGAGATGCAATGCACCCAGGAATTCTAGAGTGGAACCAAATTTCAAGCTGAGTCTTAAAATACACATAGGTATTACTAGTCTGGTAAAGGGGAAATGGGCCAATAGCATGAATTAAGGCGCTAAGGCAACTCAGGGAATAATAGGGTTGGTGAACTTCAGGCCCTTTGGTATGGCCAGTTTTAGGTTACATGGGGAAGTGATGGAAGATGAGGCTAGATGGAGAGGAAGGCCCAAGGGTAAGATAGAGTCTTATACTATAAGGCAGGCCTTGGCAGCTGCCCCCTCAGGGCCTTGGCTTCTCTGAAGGAAAAGCACTTTTCGTCCTCTACCCCTCTGCAGTGTGGTAAAAGCTAAACAAGGAAGTAGCCACGTAGTTCATTCTAATATAAAAGAATATATTTCAGCAACATTTTTCAGTAATATATTCAGCAATGTAAAATTCAACTGATTATTGTCACTTACCTGATTTCAGAATCAGGGCATTTGGATATAATCTTTGTGTACTTCAATATAAAACACTCTATACAAATTGCACAGCGATTCCAATGGAAAAAAAAAAAAGAATGCAAACTTAATGAGCTGTACTCAGAGTGCTTGATGAAGTTGGCATTATAGATGATGAAGGCAGGAATGGAAATAGACCCATTAAGCTCACTTTTTCTGGAATGCTGCCCATCAGCCACAGCTGAAAATGATTGGCCACAAAACCCCAGAAGCTCAAGGTACTGACTTTGGCTCTGAGGCTTGGAGTTGCAGAAGGACAGGAGGAGAATCGGTATGGTCTGTTGTGTGCCACTGGCATGGGTGGGCTGTCCCTGTGGCCCCTGTGGCCCCTGATGTTCCTGTGTCCTGCTCCTAGGAGGCAGGCTCCTGCAGTAAGGCCAATGATGCACTTGGTTTGGCCCTTTGAGGACTAGGGCTTACAGAAATCATTTAAGAGCAACAAGTTGAAGAGAAGAGAAGCTGAGTGTCTACACTTCAAGTGGGCATGAAGAAAAGAACCTCATGGGAAATACCAAAAATCACAATGCCCTGGAAGCCAGGGAGAAGAGAGGGAGTTAGGAGGATGAAGAAGGGAACAATATCAAATGGAGAACTTAAAGTCTCAGTGGTGGGATACTATAAAAGTGAGATGAAAGAACACATCAGCTCTTGCCTCGAGAGGTTTACTTCAAAGTTTCTGTGAGCACCCAAAATCATTTTGGATAAACTTAAAAACAATGAAGTCACTTTTGAGGAGCAAATAGCTCTTGTGTGGCCTCCATAAAATCTTCTATAGTGAAACACAGGCATACTGAAACTCATGGACATACTAAAATTTGAATGCCCTTAGCCTTAGGGTAGCCCTTGAAGACAAAAAGGAAATATGTTTATAAAGTTAAATTATAAAAAAAAAGTATTTGTAGCAATATCTAATTACAGTAGACAACCATGTCCGGCCAGGCAATTGGCTAGTACACTTCTGGGTCTACTAGAATGTATACGAGCTCTCCCCAAAAGAGGTTCATCTAGTATTCAGCAGTCAGACCAGGTATGGAGCTTGCTAATACTAATTAATTGAACCTCCTATGATGTTAGCCATGTAAAAAACACCAGGGAAGCTACAATTAACATGGTATATATTCCCAGGAGGCTAAGACTGAAAGTATCAGGGTTAAAAGTAGTGTAAGATGTCAAACTATGCAACAGATATACAAATTTCTGAGGGACAAATGGTTGTTATTTTTGAGAAATCCTAAAACACACTGCAAATATTTGATGAACTGCCCTCTTTTCCCAAAGCTCTATGTTGTGGGTCCCAAGCCTGCTTGGGCTTATGCAATTAGTATAAGATTATTTAAATCAGCACTCATAAGATCTGTGTACCTTCCATAATTATCTACAAAATGTGTGGATATAGGTATTTCTCTGGAGAGAATCAGTAGCTTTTACGTCATTCCCAAAGTGATCAAAGACCCACCCACCCCTGAAACAAAGACTCACTTCTAAATTTATTTTATTTAGGAAGAACGATTCCAGTAAGGCTTCTCGAGTGTTAATACTTGCTATTTTATACCTACCCATCAGTCCTAGACACTTAGCCAATGGGGCAGCACATATGGAAACTGACTTTGGAGATTAAAGATTTTATTTATTTATTTGACAGAGAGTGAGAGACAGTGAGAGAGGGAACACAAGCAGGGGGAGTGGTGGAGGGAGAAATAGGCCCCCCCACTGAGCAGGGAGCCCGATGTGAGGCTGGATCCCAGAATCATGGGATCGTGGGATCATGACCTGAGCCGAAGGCAGACGCTTAAGGACTTAACAACTGAGCCACCTAGGCACCCCGAAAGGAAATTAATTTTAACCAAGAACCATTTTAATTCCCTTTGTTCCATCCCAAGGTAGGCATAATTCCACCAGACTCCCCGCTGTTCAGGTGACTGCATGGAGACTGTCACCTCATTCTTACTGATTAAGATTATAAAAGTTATATGTAGGTAATATTGGCAGGTAACCATATCATCCCTGAAATCTCACTGGAAGTATGTGATTCATTTTGATGAACTGAACAGATAATGGATCCCTCATTCTTTTGAGTTGGAAACTAAAGGGCAGGAATAAAGCAAAAGTTGGGGAAGATGAAGAACATGTCTATTAGTGGAATGCATGTTTTCAGAATTGGGTATATGACTATAGTTGGGGGCCATTAATGGAGACCCCCTGTGACTCAGCCAGCTACGGAAGGAAGATGAAAGCACTCCTAACAGAAGGAACAGCTTGTCATATCTATCTCTTTAGCCATCCTGCCCTCATAGACAATAATGACCATCCCTGACATTTCCTTTGAGTCACGGAAAACAAGAGTTACAAGAAGAAAAAAATCAAAAAGCTGCCAGAGGTCCAGACTGGCTTCTCCTTTGATTCTCTGCAGGCTGCCTGTGTTGCCATTAGCAATTCTTAGGACAGAAGCTTTCACAAGCACAGTAGGAAGAGCAAAGGTTCCCTCTTTACACAGTAGATGTATTCTTGGGAAGTCAGATATAACTTGAGGACTGAAAGTCAGTGAGTCACTGAACAGTTGGTTCTGTTGAAAGAATGTTTGGTTTTCTAGTAAGGTCTTATTTTAAATATATATATATAATATATTATGTATATATATCAATATATTATGTATATATTATTATTATATACTATATACTATATTATATACTATATACTATTATCATATACTATATACTTATATATTCTATATCAATATATTATGTATATATATTATGTATATATTATTATTATATACTATATACTATATTATATACTATATACTATATTATATACTATATACTATTATCATATACTATATACCAATATATACATAATATAATATAT
>CM052801.1:71719814-71737133 GCA_028533885.1 Nasua narica | reverse complement strand
TATATATATACATAATATATTATGTATATATTGGTATATAATATATTATAAATTATATATATTTTATATAAAAATATATATACACACATAGACACACACCCACATATATATCTAAATTATATAACATATATTCAGATATTTTTCTTATTGAATGGAATACATATATTCTGGATAGAGCTATTTTGCTCCATACATTTCGGGGTAAAATCTTTAGGTCTTTAGGTCGGTTCATAATCCAACAAAAAGAAATACTGAGATGTACTTTGATTTTGAGTTTAACAAACTAGCATTTTCTAAAATTTTCATTTTATGGAGTTTTAATATAGTTGGTTTTATAAACTAGATCCTGTATTAAATGCCCACTTAAAGGAAACCTCTGGGTAAGGGATCATCTTTTGATAATTGTGATGCTAAGCACACACATTTCATAGTACTGTGTATTCAGATATTGCTTATCAGGTGCTCTTAGAAATGGAGACACATGGGTATTCAATGTGGGGAACAGGCTTCAGAGGCCCTTGCTTTGCTAGTCATTATCCAGAAGCAATGTCAGTTCTCCTAATTCGGGGAGAAAGGGTTACAGAAAGATACCAGACCACAGGTAGTTTTTCCTTCTCAAATAGCGAAGAACAGAAAAAAAAAGCAAAGGACAACTAAAGGTCTTCTGTTTATATCCCTCTCCATGGCCAAGAAAATAATTATGGTCTGGGATCCTGGCTGGCTTTCAGTCTGGATGGGGTGGAAGCATCAGAAGTGGCAGACACATTTGAATATTTTCAGAGACTTGAACAGAGGCAAAAAGTGTGGAGAATACAGAAAATGCACATTCACTCCAGAGGTTATTGACAAGATTAATTACCTCATAACTGCTTTAATAAAATGACTCCAAGCATATTGCAACTATAATTATCCATAAAAATCCTAATGAATTCAATTTCTCCAGATATCACCCTGCTGCAAATGGTGAGTGTAGGAGAAGTAGGGGGAGGAGGCTGTCCAGCTCCTACGGAGGAAAAGCAGGAGTGAAAAGATAGGAAGAAGTGGTTGGTGAAACCAGCAGGTTTCTAATTAGGTCGAGTACTTTCTGGCCAATGGTGTTTATTCTGGCTTTTGCCTTATGATGTTTTGTAATGATCTATGGACGCCATATTTACATGCCAATGTTTCTGTTGAAAACAATCCCAAACATCACTCTTTCCTTTTTCTCCCCACCACCCCACCACCCCACCATTTTGTGTTTGTGTATGTGTGTGTATGTGTGCATGTGTGCACATATACACGTATTTATATTCATGAATTTGGCTCAAATCCTCTCTGCAAAATGCACACTATAAAAAAGTGGGCGAATTCTCATCCTGGTCAAGTTGAAAGGAAAGAAATGTTGCTCAGTGGCACTCTCCACATTTTCTACATCCTGCTCCCTGCTTGGGTACCTATCCTACCTCTTGGACCCTCATGCTGCCTCCGTACTACTTAGGGCCCTTTCCTGATACCCTTCTCCCATGCAAAGACCCACTCATAGCTGGTTCCACCTCCCTCTTCCTCACATAAAATATCCCTATCTTGGGTCCTCTTCCTATAAAATAGTGCTGTCACCCAGCTGTCCTACTGAAAATGTAATGACAAAAAAATGTATTTTAGACTAGAAGTCAGAATGACCCTATGCCACTTAATGGCCATGTAGTTTTGGGAGGGGGGGGAATCACTTAATTTCTTTCTCTGAAAAAAATGGTTCAAAAATGAAACTTGCACTGCCTACTTCATAGGTCAGCTATGTGCCAAGGCTATCCAGCTACCATGTGACAGCAGAGGTATATGGGCATAGGTTCACAGACTCTCAGTCCAGTGCTCTTTCTACCACACACTACTGAATGGTACAAACGGGAATGTGCAATACTCATAAAAAGTATTAATGCCATTGTCCTTATTGTATTATTGTGCTATTAGTTTGTAACGTGACTTCTTAAGATAATCCTTCCTCTTCAGTCAAGACTACTTGTCATTGTCATCTCTCCATATGCCATGCCTTGGCTTATTTTTCTTTTTTCTTTATTAAGATTTCTTTATTTTAGAGTGAGAGAAAGATCAAGAGAGCATGCAGCAGGGAGGGCCAGAGGGAAAGACTCTCAAGCAGACTCCCTGTCAAGGGTGGAGCCCAATATGGGCTCATCTCATGACCCTGAAATCATGACCTGAGCCAAAATCAAGAGTTGTATGTTCAACAGACTGAGCCACCCAGGTGCTCCATTGGCTCATTTTTCTATTTGAAAAATTCAAATCTTCAGATTCTATCTCTTCCACGAAGACTTCCCTCATGATTTGACTCTGTATTGACAGCTTCCTTTTTTGAAGACCCCAAAATCGCATCTCTACCAAGAAATATAGCAGTTGTTTATAACTACTCTCAAATTGTTCTCTCGTTACTCATTACAATTAATAATAGCCTGCATATTTTAGTCTTCACTGTATTCTAGGACAATAACTTTAATAATCGTAGTGTTTCCAATACTCCACAATATTCCCTGACCTAACTTCTGGTTCTATAGCCTACTGCTCTCTGACATATATACTTATGCCATATACAATCTTAACTAGTAAATGTTGTCTGCGTGTTCCATGCTTACTTACAGCATAGCATTGTGATTAAGAGTACAGCCCCTAAGATCATGATCAGGCTACTAGAGTTCAAAAGTGAGCTCTCACTTACTAGCTGTATACGTTGGGTAAGCTACATAATCTCTCTGTGCCTCAGCTTTCTCACTTGTAAATGAGGATAATAATAGTACCTATCTCACCTACCTCACAGGGTTGTGGTAAAGATTAAAGGAGTATATATATCAGGTATATATATATTATAACCTTGGAATTAACATTGGACGTGTGTATGTGTATAGATATATACAGAGCATTTAGAATTTTATAATCACATAGTAAATGTTCAGTAAATATTAGCTATTATTTCTTGCCTGCTAACTATGCGCTAGGCTGTGACATACATTATCCCATTTTATATACACGACAACCCTGTGACATGGTCTCTGTTATCACCTGCAATTTCACAGATGAGTGAAAAAAAAACTTAGAAAGGTTAAAACCTTTGTCCTAATCATACAAAACAAAGTAATAAATCCAAGTTTCAAACCCAAATTGATCTGGCTTTAAGTCAATGTGCTTTCCATGACACACTGCTTAGTAATTTTTTTTTTTTTTTTACTGTATATGCTTTGTCTTCCCAATAGGACTCTAAACTTCCAAGGGCAAAATCTATGTTTCATAATACTTATAGATCCCATGCTATCTCCACTGTAACCCTCGGTTTTTGTTTGCCACAATGTTGGCTTTCAATTAATTCCTCCTGACTTGGAAGGCACTTTTTTTTTTTTTTAAAGATTTTATTTATTTATTTATTAGGAAAGAGAGTGAGTGAGAGAGAGCATGAGAAGGGAGAAGGTCAGAGTGAGAAGCAGACTCCCCATGGAGCTGGGAGCCCGATGTGGGACTCGATCTCAGGACTCCGGGATCATGACCTGAGCCAAAGGCAGCTGCTCAACCAACTGAGCCACCCAGGCACCCTGGAAGGCACTTTTTGAGTCAAGCCTAGAAACTGTAATTCTTCAGGCATACGGGCATCACTTCCCTTATTGCCAAACTCATGAAAGGGGTTTCCTGCCTAGGACTTATCAAGCTCCCTGATCATTCACTACCAATCCAGCTGGTTTCTTATACCTCTTTCCTTTTGTACTTTCAGGCTAGATAATCCCTATTTCAAGAGATGAAATGAGGAGATGTTACGGATTTGAAGGGTCTCATTCATTCTATTATATGTGCCAATTATGTGCTAGGTAACTCTCTAGGTAGCAAGTTTCTAGTAGCAAGTAGACAAGACTGTCCAGACTGAAATTCCAGGCTCTATTGTGGTGTTCACTAACATAAGGATCACCTCCCTGCAGAAGTATAATACTTCCCTCTCCCTTAAAGTCAGGGCTTGGGCATTTGACTTGCTTGGGTCAGTGTAATGAGACATATGTCACTTCTGAGCAGAAGCTTTAAGACTTAACTGCATGCTTGGCTACCTGTTATTTTTCCCCTTATAGCAATGAGCAGCAACGTTATAGATGATGGCTATTCAACTAGCCTGGGTTCCAGAATAAGGATGGCATAGAGAAGAGCCCCAGCCAATTCACAAGGAGTGAGAAATAAACTTCTGCCAATTCAAGCCATTGTAATTTTTCAGATTACCTCTTACTGCAGCACAATCTAGCATATCCTGATTGATAGAGTTGAAGGAGGAAAATAAAGAAAACAGAAAACAGCATCCCACTCCCATTTGCATCCATTGGTATGGATTTACTAATAGCTGTCTAATTGACTAATGGAGTTTGGAAGGCTGAATATGAGCACACTTGAGAGGAAACAATGCTCAATATCAATCATAGCTACAGCAGTATCCTCAACAAAGTAGGTAGCACCATCCTTAGAAAGTGTCAGTAAAAACAGACACCAGTATAAAGAAATTATATACATATATCTGCATAGACCCAGGAAAGCTAAGCTTGAGTGTTTCTTTCACTAGCAGCCATTATCCCTGGGAATCTATTCACTCTACATTTTCCAAGTAAATATTTGTGGTCTACCTAGGTCATCATAACTCCATAATGGGCTGTGGCAGCCATGAGATGGAGTCTACAATAAGCATAATTGACCAAGGGCCCTAGCTGCTGCCCCCCAAAATCTATCACAACATTTGTCCCAAGTCACACTCTCTACAGGCTACTCCCAACTAAGTATGGCAGGGAAATTAAGGCAGGTCCATCTCTGGGAGATGCGGGACCCATCTGACAGTTGATTCCTCAAGGCCTCACCAACCCTTCTTTAGACTGCTCAGAAGTCTAGGACATCTCATAGACTTTCTTTCCCTGTCCCCTTTACTCAGGGTCCGACTTAAGTTGTGATCTGACAGCTCTCCCAGCTTTTAGTAGTCCTCTCCCCATTTTCTCTCACAGGTGTTTCCTCCTAATAAAATCCTTGGACATTAAATATCATCTTGGTATCTGTTTCTCAGAGAACATTTACAACCATATGGGCCAATCTGTTGCCAGTCCTTAAGATGTCACACTTGGGACCTAGACCTGGAAGAAAGAAATCATGTCCACTTGTATCATGCATATCTTTCAAATGAATGTCCTCACTGGTATGCCAGCCCCTTGAGGGTAGGGGATGTGAGACAATATTGAGTCCACAAAGCCTAGCCCCGTGCCTAGTACAGAGTGGGTACTTAATATATTTTTGTCAAATCAACAGGTCAGTGAAATGCTCCCTAGATTAGTGATTTGTCAATTATACTTCTCAGAATCCTATACTCCTAGAAGGGAGTTTAGAGACCATTTAGTCCGCATAGGAACAAACCTATTTTGTAGTAGTACCTGGAAATTTCTTGTTTGCTGACTATAAGAAATGTGATGTTACTACTCTTTGACTTATTCTAGGACTTAAGAAGATTTTGGTCAAGTTATTTTTTATGTCCAATCTCATTCTTTGTCAGTACTCTAAATCACTTGTAGAAGATTGTCAGCATTCTCTTTATAATAACCTTTGTATTCACTCCCTCATGTATTCTTTTATCAAACTTTGAGTATATTCAATGAGCCAGGTTCTGTGCTAGGCACTAAAGATACAAGGTAAGACTTAATGCTTGCATTCCACCTAAGCCTTTAGCTTAGCAAGGTAAACAAACAGTAAATAAATAATCCAATGACTAGGGCCCCTGGGTGGCGCAGTTGGTTGAGCGACTGCCTTCAGCTCAGGTCATGATCCCGGAGTCCCGGGATCAAGTCCCACATCGGGCTCCCAGCTCCATGGGGAGTCCACTTCTCACTCTGACCTTCTCCCTTCTCATGCTCTCTCTCACTCTCTCTCTTTCCTAATAAATAAATAAATAAAATCTTTAAAAAAAATAATCCAATGACTAGATATGTACCCACAATTTGTGATAAGTGTTGTAAAGGAAAATGACAAGGAACTGTGGGAGAATGAAATGGGATTAACATAATTGAAGTTGAAGAAGGAGTTAGACAAGGTCATTCTACGTAGTGGTATTTAATCTTAGATGCTATTTTTCAATCAGTTTCCTTGAGAAATAGTCTATGTTTTAATTGATCCTCCTACACATTTTATTTCATTTTACATGCTTCTCTTTCTGCCAGGAATGCTCTTCTTTTCCAGTCTTCATCCGAGGAGACTCAATAGATAGTAGCAATAGATTATATGTAGAAGTAAAGTAAAAGAAAAGAGTCAAGAATAAACCCTAGGTTACTGGCTCACAGACTGGAAGGATGAAGGTGGTGCCATTCCCTTAGATAGGCAGGTCCATTGGCTCTATCTACCAAATGCATAGTGTATCTAACCACTTCTTACTATATCCACTGCTATGGCTTTAATCCAAGCCACCATCATCTCTCACTTGGACTTTCACAATAGCATCCTGACTGGTCTCCCTGCTTCCACTCTGGCTCTGTTTAGTCTATTCACCTCACAACAGGCTAGAGATCCTTCCAAAATCCAGATCAACTTATGCCTTAAAACCTACAATGATTTTTTATCACACTTGGAATGAAAATCAAATTCTCCTTATCATGGCCTACAAGTCCGTATATGATCAGGCTCCTGGCTACCTCTCTGATAGTTCTCACGACTTTTCTTTTGACTTTTTACTTCAGCCATTATGCTTTTTCTCAAACAAATCAAGTATATCCACATTCAGGGCATTTTCACTTCTGCTTCATGTGAAATATTCTCCCAGATATCTGCATGGCTTATTCCTTCTTTTTGTTCAAGTTTTCCTTAATTAATATCTTCTTCTTCAAAAAATCTTCTTCAAGAGACCTTCCTTGATCATCCTATTAAGTACAGTATGCTCCCCATCACTCTATTATCTCCTTAGTCCACTTTGCTTCAACATACTTAATGTACATTTTATATATTAAAAAAACCCATTGGACTTACTTATTTCTTTGTATTTTTGTTATCACTCCCTACCAATAAAATGTAAACCTCAGAAGTCAGAAACTTGTTTACTGTTATATCTGATACCTAATATTGTGTTTGATACTTAATATGTAGGAACAGAGGTGGGAGAAGACAATGAGTTTAGTTTGGGTTGTGTTGATTTGGAAATGATTTGGGGACATTCAAGCTGGGATGTTTAGTAGGCAGTTGCATAGTAGAGTCTGGAGCTTAGATCAATTTGGAGATAGAAATTTGAGAGCCATGAGCATAAAATGGTATTTAAAGCCATGAGACTGGAGGATGAGGTCAACTAGAAAGGACGGTACTGTGAAAAAAGAAGAGGACCCAGGACTGGGTCACGGCAATAAATAAGATTAAAGACCAGTGTGATGGCTATCATTCTTCCTTAATCTTTTTCCTTCAGCCTCTCCCAATTCTTCCTTGGCTCTTAAATGTCTATTTCCAGAAGGTTTGTCCTAATTTGGCAGAATGCTGGGTTAAAAAGAGGCAACTACTCCTACACATACAAAATAAAACCCACCCTCAGAGAGTAACATTTTTCTGGATCTTCTAAGGGATGAGCCATATTTAGGAAGGATCCATCCATTGAAAATATGCCTGAACAATGTTTATTATGGTTTGTGATTTAGAGTTACTTAAGAAATCTATGAAGACACTGCTATTAGGAATTCTATTAATATTAAAACCCAGGCGGGACGCCTGGGTGGCTCAGGTGGTTGAGCAGCTGCCTTTGGCTCAGGTCGTGATCCCGGCGTCTTGGGATCGAGTCCCGCATCGGGCTCCTTGCTCTGTGGGGAGCTTGCTCCTCTCTCTGCCTCTGCCTGCCTCTCTGCCTGCTTGTGTTCTCTCTCTGTTAAATGAATAAATGAAATCTTAAAAAACAAAACAAAACAAAAAAACCCAGGCATATGTCACTGTAACTACTAGATCATCCTTGGCCTTCGCTTAATCTACATTCTGTGTTTGTCCCTCCTTCTTTTTAACTACAGCACATTTGAAATAGTTTAGAAGCTGCACTAATTTTCATTCTTCAATGTTAGGAAGCCAAAAGGAGGCAAGCCATAGTTATAAGCTCCCCAAAATGGATTTTCAACTTTGATAAGCAAATACATTGTGATTACTGGGCATGCACACTGAGACTTTGTTTTTAGAGAAATGAAAGCATCAATATTTGTCATTTAGCTTGTTGGGCTTAGGTTGGAGAAAAAATGAAAAATCAGGAGACTTCAACTCTGTTGGATGCTTTAAGAAAATGTCCTTTAAATTATTCAAGGTCCATTTGTCTCCATCTAAGAGTGCACAACGTGTCAGATTAATTTTCAGCAGTTAAGAATTAAGGCTCAGAAAAAAAAAAAAAAGAATTAAGGCTCCGGAGTGACTCTGTGATCAGAGTGGGCAACTGAAATATGCTAAATTGATGACGCCTGGGACAACATTTCTCTTTTGTGTCAGAGGCACAATAAGTAGTCAGGAATTAAGCAGTGTGAGCAGAGAAGTCATACAAGGCTGGATACCAGGTGCTAGTGAGTCATGCCCTAAAGGAAAAAAGGAAGGGTGGCACCTTGCCATTAAATAATGATTACAGCCTGACCCAGACAGAGATTCTTTTGGGCCACACACACAACCCAAGGCACTTTGGCCTCTCATAATTTAGAGAATCTTGTCTGCTGACCCCTAAATTTGGCATGGGCAGAGGACAGAAGTTTTGTTGAAGGCTGCAACATCCTGAGATGCTAGGGTGAGAAGGTTCAAGGAGAATGTAAAAATAACATTCCCTTACCTTTGGATTCTGCTTTTCCATAGTATATTGCATGATACAGTTGGTGAAAATGAGGCTCAGAGAGGGCTAAGTGACTTACCCATAATTATATAATCACAATCAGGAAGTGAAAAAACTGGGATTTGAATCCAAGTAATATTTTTTTCATATACTAAGACATTTGCTTTTTAAAACTTAAATTTAATCAAAAATTTTAAAGATCAACTCTCCATGCCAAAAAGCCATATATTTATATATGGGCATTATATATTATATGTGTATATGTAAATGTGTGTATATGCGTGTGTGTGTGTGTGTGTGTGTGTGTGTGTAAAAAGTGGAGCTGATCTGGTTGGATGAGAAAGAAGCCTGGAGTTCTATGAACTAAACCTTAATTCTGCCTCCCGCTTCCCGCCCCAGCCACTCTTTGGATCCTGAAGCATCACTGTGAACCTCTAGGATTTGCAAAAATATAAGAAACAAAATTAAAAAAATGGAATTGTTTCCTTTGAGGATCTACTCATCCTTTTGAGGTATATACTAGATTGGCAGAGAATTAAGGTTAGAGATGAAGGCCAATTTCTGGAAAAGATAGGGTCACAGGAGCAGGTTATAAAATATCTGCAGGGCAGGGGTGATGGAAGTCAGAGTGGGGTTGACATGACAAGAAGATGAGCAATTGGGTCCCAGGACAAAAGCACAGTGGGATAAAGGAATAAAGAAGGCACTTTATTTTGATTTGGCATTTAATTTGATGTAAAGCAAAAGGAGCATTTTATTTACTCAGCTTAGAGCTAAGTTATGGTCTGGACAGCTCTGCTGCTGAGTGGATCCTATATGATCTTAAAGGGCAGTAGGCTTGCTAGAGGAACTTTGTGTCTTTATTTTCAACAGCTGTATCCTTATCTATTCAAGAAGCTTCTGGTCCTGTTGGGAATACTACACCTCTAGGGGAGGGTTTGTATCTCCTCTGCAGGTCTAAGATTCCATTCTAACTCAAAATGGACTATCCACGGGTATTCTTTGTTGCACCTTCATCAGTCTTTGTCTCAGAGAGTTCTAGATCTCTCTGGCATTGAAATCAGGGTTCTGGGAGAGAGGACTATTGACCTACTAGATGATAGTAGACATAACTTCTCTTAACATATTCATTTGACAGCTGAGGAAACAAATGTCCAAAAAAGGTGAATGGCTTGTTCATGCCATGGTACAGCATTCAGTAGCAGATATTCAAAGTAAAGTTTTCTTTTCCTAAGTGCTCATTATCTAAGAAAATGCTGCCTCAAAACATTTTTTTTTCATAGATGATAAAAATCAATTTAAGCATTCCAGGAGCTAAAATAGGTTTTATGAAAGAGAAAGCCATTTTTACAATGGTTCTTTTGAATTAAGTCCATGAACTGGAATCTCTTATCAAAATGTAAACTTCAAAGCTGAAACCAAATACTTAATTTTCCAAACTCTAGTATTGTATCTTTCTTTTTTTTTAAAGATTTTATTTGTTTATTTATTTATTTATTCATTTATTTATTTATTTGGAAACAGAGAGAAAGTGAGAGAGAGCATGAGAAGGGAGAAGGTCAGAGTGAGAAGCGGACTCCCCGTGGAGTTGGGAGCCCGATGTGGGGACTCGATCGCAGGACTCCGGGATCATGACCTGAGCTGAAGGCAGTTGCTTAACCAACTGAGCCACCCAGGCACCCTAGTATTGTTTCTTGAACCATGACCCAAACAAAATGATTATTCATTTCTTTTATTTTTTAATTTTTTTAATCAGAGTCACACATGCACCAATTATAATAAATCAACGAATTCCACAAGGTTTGTTTGGCCAACAATAGTCCATATTCCCCTTCCCTCATTCTTTTTTTCCTTCCCACTAGGAAACTACCTTCAAATACTTTCATTGATTCTTTTGATGCATATCTCAATATCTCTAAATTGACATGCTTGTATTGCTAACTCATGAGTTTTCTGTTTTAGGCATATCTATTGATTTGCATGTTTAGAAGATGAAAATTTGCTACTCTTTCTTTTCTCTACCTACCACAAACACATCTCCCATCTCTCTGAACTCCCAATATAATTATATTTAGTTTAGATCAGTGTTTACATTACAATATAATAACATTCAACTATTTTCATTTTGCTGCACAACTTCTTATTTTTCCTAGAATTAATAATTGTCTGAAGTTTCTAAGTTAGAAATTCTTTTTCTTCAGATTTTTAAATGTATAGCTCCCTTATCTTCTGGTTTGCTGTTTTGCTGTTAAAAAGTCCAAAATCGGGGCACCTGGGTGGCTCAGTGGGTTAAAGCCTCTGCCTTCGGCTCAGGTCATGATCTCAGGGTCCTGAGATCGAGCGCCGCACCAGGCTCTCTGATCAGAGGTAGCCTGCTTCCCCCTCTCTCTCTGCCTGCCTCTCTGCCTACTTGTAATCTCTCTCTCTCTCTCTGTCAAATAAATAAATAAAATCTTAAAAAAAAAAAAAGTCCAAAAGCATTCTTGATGCTTGTCTGTGACTTTCCTCTATCTCATCCCAAAAGCTGTGGAATCTTCTTTTTTTCCTCTAAGAGTCTGAAATTTCATAATAATGTGTCATGCTGTGGGTTCATGTTTAGTCATTGTACTGGATACTAGTTGAGCCCTATAAATATGAAAATTTGTTGTCTTCACTATGGGAAATTTTTCTTATATTATTTCACAGATGATTTCTTATTTTCCATTTTCTCTGTTGTCACATCTGTCTCTTTCTGTATTTCCCATTATTTAGATGTTAGGCCTCTTTGACTGGTCCTCGAATTTTCTTAACTTCTCTCTCCTATAGTCCACCTTTCCTTTTTTTGCTCTACTTTCTGTGAGATTTTCATACCTTATCATCTACCCTTTCCATTTATTTTTGTTTATTTTTACTATTATGTTTTAAATTTCCAAGGGGTGTGTGTTTGTGTGTGTGTGTGTGTGTGTGTGTTTCCTCTGAATGTTCTATTTTTCTTTCTTTTTACATAATCCTCTTCTCATTTCATAAATTTAATACAAATTTTAGCTCTCTGGTGATATTTATGGTAGTGTTTTCTGGGAGCAAGGGATTTTATTCTCCCTGTATGGTTTCTGTTTCCTCCCTGTTGCCTTTAACTACTTTTCTGTTTTGATCTTTATCTTCCAAAGTTAGAGGCTTTCATCAAATCATTGTAATGCTTGACTCTCTGGTCATATACTGTTAGACAAAAGAGGTGATTGGAAATTCTGAGAGCATGAGTAAAATTGTTGACCAAGAACTTCACTGTAAGTAGTATGGACATATGTCCTGCTATCACCAGGAGAGTCCCAGGTTATGCCTGTTGCCCCAGCATAATTATTAATGAAGCCTCCTTTTACTCTCAAAAATGTCTTACTTTGTATGATAAAATAATTGGTCATTGTAAACACAAGGTGATCTGCCTGGGCCATTTGTTGGGAAACTGAATGTTAGTAGATTTTTAGGTTTTCCTCTTTGGTTGGTCAAATTTCTCAAGAAATACTAATTTTCCTACCTAGAGCTAAAAGTCTGACTGACAACATTCAAGAAACTGCCAAAATTAAATGTTTTATAAAATTAAAAACAAGACTTTCACACAAATCTAGAGTCATGCATATTCTAAGAACATTTTGAGGAACTGGACATGATTTATAGTCATTTAAGAAGCAATTTTAAAATAAGATTGCTTGATTAGGTATTCTGGTTAATGTCTAAGAAGGCAATACAAACTATAACCTTTGAAGTTACCTTTTCTACTGCAAAAATTATTTGCACCCTAAAATTTAACTTTTAACTTCCCAGAGTCTGAGTCCTTAATATAAAAATCAATGTCAAATAAAGGTATATTTTCCCATATAGGTAAATCATCCTTGGGTGGGCTTGTTAAACAGTGTTCCATATCACATCAAAATGACATGCTGCACTCTTTTAACCTTATTTCCAACTTTTGCATAATTTTTCCAAATAGACCTAGAGAGAGGAAAGGCCTAGGGTTTCAGCATTCAGATTCATTTCACATAATCCCATGTTCTTTATTATATTCAAGCTGTGAGCGGGTCATGGTATCCCACAGCTAGAGACCCTATATCTTACCATCTTTAGTTTTCTCCTGAGCTAGAGATGGGACAGTGACCTAGAAGTGTGGAGTTGAGAGAGAACATCCAGGGACCTATTTCTTTCTTTCTTTTTTTTTTTAAAGAAAGAATTTTTTTCCTATTTATTTATTTATTTATTTATTTATTTGACAGAGAGCGAGAGATCCCAAGTAGGCAAAGAAGCAGGCAGAGAGAGAGGGGAAGAAGCAGGCTCCCTGCTGAGCAGAGCGCCCGATGCGGGGCTCGATCCCAGGACTCTGAGATCATGACCTGAGCCAAGGCAGAGGCCTTAACCCACTGAGCCACCCAGGCACCCCCAGGGACCTATTTCTTAAACAGCTTTCCATCAATCCTCCTTTAACAGCTTCCCCTTTATGCCCAGTTCAAGAGGCACATGGTGCTTCTAACTGTGCTCTTTTGATGATACTACAGGGTAAACCAGGTTGGCTCTCAGCTTCCCCCACTGCCAGGCTAAATAAAATTCATGTTTCTTAGATTTGCTAATTCTGTTAGCCTTGGGATGCCTGGGTGGCTCAGTAGGTTAAGCCTCTGCCTTCAGCTCAGGTCATGATCCGAGGGTCCAGTCCCCGAGTCCCCGCATGGGGCTCCTGGCTCAGTGGGGAGACTGCTTTGCTCTCTGCCTGCTGCTCCCCTTGCTTGCCCTCTCTCTTTCTCTCTGGCAAATAAATAAATAAAATCTTTTTAAAAATTCTGTTGATCTTGATCTGTTTGCTTTCCATCTCCCAAAATATTGTTGTCTTCCCTCCATTTCGATGTGTGGGCTTTATGTCTTTAAAACAGAATCATTTTGTTACAGTTTAGAGGCACTTCAGGAGGTTTGGTGAACTCTCTGATGTCAGTATCTTTGGATCTTACTTGCAAAACTGGTAAGATTTCCTAGCAAATTTGATTCCAATCTACCTGCAGAGTAAAGATCTGGCTGCCAATATTCTAAGAGTTGAGCAGGGGAAGAAAACAGGAGGTTTCTGATTTCAGTATGCATAGATTCACTCACTTCCCCTGGTCTTAAGTACAACACTCTTACCTTTTTCTGGGTTATATTCAAAGCTTTCATTGGACCTGAGAAATGAGGAAAACTCATGGAGTGAAATTAGATGCATGTGTTCAATCTACCAGCATGTTAACTCATGTCTGAGTATTTCTTTCCTTTTTATTAAAATCTACAAGGATAACTATAAATAAAAAATTTAGCTACTCAAGTCATTAACCTAGGACAAAGCCAAATGTGTATTTTGTGAACTGAACCTTTTATTCATTTCCCCACCACATATGCATAACTAAGGCTGTGTTGAGTATACATAAAGAAGTGTAGAACAGGGGCGCCTGGGTGGCTCAGTGGGTTAAGGCCTCTGCCTGCGGCTCGGGTCATGGTCTCAGGGTCCTGGGATCGAGCCCTGCGTCTTGCTCTCTGCTCAGTGGGGAGCTTGCTTCCCCCTCTCTCTCTGCTTTCCTCTCTGTCTACTTGTGATCTGTCAAATACATAAAATCTTTTTTTTAAAAAAAAAAGGAAGTGTAGAACAGTGCCTAGAACTCAGTAGTGTTATTTGTTACTATTATCTGAAAACAAATGACAAATTTAATAGGTAAATTTTAATTAACTGATGAGCTGTATCAGCAGCCACATATCCCATATGTTAATATAACCACCTCTTTCCTTTGCTTTTTGCTGTACATTTTAAATTAATTCAATAAACTATATGGTTCAAGCATCTTAACTTAGTCTGTGGGCCTTTCTGCTCTGTGGCCTGTAGGGTTGTCTGCTGGTACCATACTTTGAGATGTCCATTTCATGAAGGTAATTTAGCACTCCAAGAGGTTCTGAAGTCAAAATAATTTTTAAAATTGGATAAGACAGAGTTAAACTGATTTTCTTACTGCAAAATTATTTAAAGCTTGTAATAGACTAGTGTAGAGTATGGTTTCTAAAAAGGAGATACAGTATGCTCTATTTCTCAAACTTTTTGACAAAATAAACCTTTTTCCTCCCAGGAGGATCTCATGAGGCTAATGTTCCACAGACCATACTTTGGGAAAGGCCTCATTAAGAAAATAGGTATTGCCATTTTGGTGCCTTTTCAACATCAATCTCTTGTTCATGTTTCCTTTCACTTCTGCCCCTGAGCGAAATGATTGGATTTACTGACACATTTTAGCAAAGAATATGGTTGAGGCTGTCAAAAGGTTGACTGGTTTGAATAAATGTCCACTTTAAATTGAAAGCCAAATGTAGGGGAAAGAAAATCCATAGAGACAAATGAATGAAGACCTTGGAGACCTTCTAACAGATGACAGGAAAAGGAAAGAAGGACTGGTGAATCAAGCTTAGAAATGAACTACTGAGGCTCCCAAAATCTCCCCAGAGAGAGTAACAGCCAAATGAATTGAGTGCTAACTCTGTACTCTTTTCTTTTCAAACATTGATTATTTCATTTTTCTTTCCAACCATCCTGTGAGATTGATCTGAGTTTTCTCACAATTTTTCCAGTGTTATCAATGCACAGAAAACTTAAGTAATTTACACAAGGTCACATGGTCAGCAAATTCCAGAGCCTGCATTTGAACCCCGTTGTATGCCTCTAGAGGTGGTGCTCTTAAATATCATGTCAAATTCTCTCATTGAGGGGCCCCCGGGTGGCTCAGTTGGTTAAGTATCTGACTTGATTTCAGCACAGGTCATGATCGCAGGGTCGTGAGGTTTAGCCCCACGTCAGGTTCCACACTCAGTGGAGTCTGCTGGAGGTTGTCTCTCCACCTCTGCGCTCCGTGCGCCTCCCCCCCCCCCAAGATAAATACATATTTGATAAAATTTTCTCACTGGATAAGCTGTTAAAAGAGTTTATTGTGACATTTTCAGCAAAAGGCCCACAGTTAACTCTGAAGCTAGTCCAGGCTGGTCTGACTGGCACACTCCCACATTTAACCACACCAACACTTCTTCCACTGGAGGGAAGCATGGAACTTTATTTAGTTCTATGGCTGGTCCCGTATATGATTTTGGTGACTTCAAGATTTCTTTTCTACCCAGCTTTTGGACAGCTATCATCCTGGAAAAAGGCGGAAAAACTAGACCTAACTAACGTGTTAATAACAGATAATGGCCCAATAAAGCAGTATAATGTTATGTATAACATGCAGGTGCTGATATCAAACTACTTGGGTTTGAATCTTGGCTCTGCCATTTATAAGTCATATGATTTTCATAAACTCCTTAGTTTTTCTATGTCTCAGTTTTCTCATCTATAAAATGGTGATAATAATAAGATCTTTCTTATAAGGCTGTTGTGAGGATTAAATGAGTTCATATATGTAAAACAGGGTATAGCTCATGATATGTGTTCTATTTGTTCTAGTTATGGTTTAATCCCACTATTAGGACTATTACTATTTGATTATGGGAAGCTTTCTGGAGCAAAGAAAGGAATCTCAAAAAGTAGAATTTCAGATTGCTTCCTGTTGGATTCTCAATATTGTATTTGTTTGGCATGACTGACCTTTCTCAGTCAGGAGGTTTGCTCTTCATTTTACAACTTCTTCTCATTAGCTTTTTGCCCTTTAAAGAAGTTTGTGTTATTACTATTTTAAAATAGTGCTGAAGTTTTCTAATTAAGCTCTGCAAATCCCCTGAAGTGTTTACAGCACGGACTAAGAACAGACTGCTGACTTCTAAAGGGAACACATCTTTCCATGGAAAATAGAAGACATTCTCCTCTGAAAATCCCCTCCAGCCTCATAACGTCAATGTATCTCACATCAAATTTGCCTTTCCTTCCAGATTAGCACGCCCCTTCCTTCCCATCAGCCCCTCGTATATCACACCTGAACACCCCTTCTAATGCCAAGCAAGTCCTACTATGGAACAATGGCTCAGAGGCTTTGGAGTCAGACAGACCTGGATTTGAGTTATTTGCTACTGGTGTGACCCTGGACACATTACTAACTAGAATTTATCTGACCTTCAATTTCCTTTTCTATGAAATGAGGATAATAATATCTACCCCCTCATAGGGCATCTGAGGAACAGATGAGAAAAAGCATGTAAAACCATCAGTCTAGTTCCTGACACGTAATAGTAGCCAACACCTACTGAGGTTTGCTATGTACCAGGCAGTGTTCTAGCACTTTTTACTTGTATTTACTCATATAACCTTCATAATTCAATGCCATAATTACCATTATTATCCTTATTTTGCAGATGAGAAGATTCAGGCATAGAAAGGTTAAGTTATTTGCTCAAGGTCACAAAGCGGAACTGGTATTCAGGTCAAGACAGGTTAGCTCCAGAAGTCATGCTCTTATCTTAACCACTCCCCTCTTCTACCTTCCATGCAGTATGCACTCAAAACTCTCACTATTTTCAACAAATGATGACACTTACTGAATGCTGAATGCTATATGCCAGAG
>CM052801.1:71704934-71719714 GCA_028533885.1 Nasua narica | reverse complement strand
ACAAAAAACTTTAAAAAACCATGCTTCTAGGCACTGCTATTCACCTTCCTGAAAGTTCTTTCCTCATATGATGGGGGGTGGGGGCGAGGAATGCTCCTGTTTTTAAGGTCACTGTGAAGTTACTATAACCAGATGAGGATTGTCCATAGGCATTGCAAATCACTTTGTTAAATGGAAGAATTCTTTTGTCATGAGATTTCACCTGAGTATAGAAATGTTAAAGTGGCATACTTAGGTCAAGGAGTGTGTCACACTTAATGCCTTCAACTGTGAATATTAATTTTAGTCTTTAAATGGCCGCAAGGACCCTGGAAGACAAAAATCTAGAAAATAGTCCTAAACACCTTACTCTTCCTTAGTCTTATTAAATTGTTGCAACTGAAAATGTAGTCTTTTCAAAGGCCCTGTGGTATGTGAAATGGACGTGCTATACTGTTAAGTGACTAATGAAAGTGATCATACCATTCTTCTACTCAAAAGCCCTATAGAATTAGGGCTCCTGGGTGGCTCAGTTGTTAAGCAGCTACCTTCAGCTCAGGACATGATCCCAGGGTCCTGGGATCGAGCCCCGCATCGGGCTCCCTGCTCAGTGAGAAGACAGCTTCTACCTCTCCCACTCTCCCTGCTTGTGTTCCTGCTCTTACTGTCTCTCTCTGTCAAATAAATAAATAAAATCTTTTTTTAAAAAAGAAATATATATATTTTTTAAAAAGCAATATAGAATTAAAATCAATACGTTCAGGTTGACATTCGAGAGCCTTCACTTACTTCCCTAACATGAAACCTATCTTCCAGTCAAACCTTTCTATTCACTGCTACCAAGTACAGCTTTAGCAATCCTGCCTGTGCATCAATCCCTATTGTTTTCCCCTTCCTCCATGCCCATCCATGCAGTGCCAGCAAGGATCCGCCTCCCAGATGAATCCCAATTCCCATTGACCCCTTTGCTTCTAAATTTACAACTCAACCCATTTCCTTACAGAAAATAATATGTGACATGCTCATTCAGGGCTAACATACCAAAATGATGATTTAAGTCATGAATTTCTGAGTTTGTTCAATTTTTTCAAAAAAAATTTCTGTGTCACCATGATTTTTAAGTTGTATGATTGAAAATATTATCTCTAAATCAATATCATAAACACCTCAAAGATAAAAAAATCTTATCTCTAAATCAATATCATAAACACATAAAGAAACATGTATGTCTTCAATTCTTTTTTTTAAGTGTTCCTAACTTCTACCTCAGTTCTAGGTACATAAGGGTTTTTATTCAATAAAATGAATGAAACAGAGTAATGCAATATGCAAACATCTAGAAAGCACAGACAACTGCAATTAATTATATGGATGAGTATATCACAGAACAACCAGAATAAATTAAGCAGTAGGCTTGAGGGAAATTTGGTCTATACCAATTCCTGCCAACCCTTCAACATGTTCAAACTGTCAAGGATATATATGTATTTTTTTTTTATCTTACTCCTTTCAAAAGATTGATCTTAAAACAGCTCAGGCTTTCTGCTATTTCTGAGTCATTGCTAATCTCACTCTCTGTTTCATATATGAACCATTCAATTCTCCCGCCATATCCTTTTGTCTCTGAAAGCCCTGATTGTTCTCCTTAATTCCATCAGAGAGTATCAACTTAGTTCTCATTGTGCTGTTCTTATCTCTTTCCTCCAAACCCTAACTGATGTGGACTACTGTTGTTCCCTTCCGTTTTTTGCTCTCTTTAGGACCAAATCTCTCACAGCACTTGCACAGATTAGAGTGGGTGCCTCATTGATTCTTGACTGTGCTTTTTACCCCTGAGGGGCTATGATCGCTAATAGGCACAGCAGGCCTATACATCAGTTACCTCTGTGTTACTGAAGGGCCTTATAAAAAAAAGTCCACCAGCCTTCAAATACTCCTTTACAGCCAGTGATACAGTAAAGAAGTGGCATCTCACATTACTTCTCAGGGTTAAGACTCAAGAGAGCCTCCTTCTCTTCAGGTGTACCCTCTTTCCTCCAAGCAGAAGGCATTTCCAAGCACCAATCATCATCATGCCACCTCTTAATTGCCAACCCATTTCCCCTTCAGGGAATGGTACAGGCCTATCTGCTAACTATCTAGAAAAGAAGGATCTAGTCCTAGGAAGACAGAAAAATAGAATGATATAATAGGCTAATTCAGTTATAGCAATTGGAACCAATGCCCAAACTCCATAACC
Organism: Nasua narica; assembly: GCA_028533885.1. NCBI lineage: Eukaryota > Metazoa > Chordata > Mammalia > Carnivora > Procyonidae > Nasua > Nasua narica. Next base: position 71,717,496 of record CM052801.1, on the reverse strand, counting down.
TCTCCTCTTCTCACCAACGTTTACCTGTCCTTTGTCTCCCTTCCTAGGAATTTTGCTGGGTAATGCCACTGTCACAAAAACTAATCTGAGCAAAGGTATTAATAATGAGTATTGTCTTAAAATATTTTACTCCTGACTACATCAATCAAAACGGTTGTTAACAACAGAACTGAAAAACCAGAACTCCAGATAATGTGACTACATTTCTAAACTAGTTAATGTTTCACAGTTCTGCAGTATTATAGAAATAGCCTTAACTAATGAATCATTGAACACTAAAGAGAGAGAGAGAGAGAAATAGCTTTAATTCATCACTGATAATTTTTAAAAAATCATCCAAACCCAGTTGAGGCACCTGAGGAGATTCCAACTGCCCAGTAAACAGGTTGATTCTTTTACCTTCCAACTGGCAGATGTGACCCTAATGAATATGATTAAACTTTCTCGCCTAAAGGTAGGCTTTCCCAACAGAATTACTCCAGGAGTCAGAGAAAAGGCACTTGATTACAGTAGAAGAGGGAAGGGAATGGGTCCTCTCTGAGGATGCTGCCAATACTTTGATTTGAATGATGTTATAAATGGTCTTCCCTAAAATTCTAATTATCCTTCTCCATAATTAATCCTGCTCATGCCACAAAGCTATGCACAATTATGTTTTTCCCTGGAGGAACACTATGCTTCAGGATTGCTGCAATACGTGTCTTGAAGTGAATTGGACAATAAGAGGAAAAGAAAAGTGAGTTCTGGTATTCAAATGATTACATATAATGCTTAGATGATTGGTTCAGTGCCCTTAGCTTGAAAATGAATTCTTTTGTACCTTGGAACTAAAGAAATGCACCTAAGTGAAAAATCACAGGGACAAGTTCTACATCTTGATCTAGGGGACAGGCTTTCAAGGCAAAGGGACCTGGGATCAAGCCCAGTCCTATTAAGCGTGCGACCCTACATATTTTTATTTAACTTGGTTGAACCTCAGCCTCTTCAGCTGTAAAACAGGCATGCCTTTCTCAAAGAGCTGTCATGAGTATTAAGTTGCATAATGGGTATAATGAGTTTGGTACATGGGAGGTACTTAATAAGTACTAGTTCCCCTCTCTTCTTTTTTCCTGATGTGAAGTGTGTGTTTGAGCAAAAGGCTTGGAATCTTACACTGTCAGAGCTAGAGGAAGCTGAGAGTTCATCTTATTGAATTACCTCCTTTTTACAGACGAAGAAACAAAAGTTCACAAAAGTTGGGTGTGCCTTACTGGGCTTCTTATAAAATAGGAATGGGGCTACTGATTCCAATGTCAATACTCTAGGGAAGTTTATAATTTACACTGCATTACCCATTCCTAGCCAGATCCGGAACATGAAAAGGAGGTGCCCTTCTCTAACCTTTTCATAGGTTTTCCACTTAAGCCAGCTTTGTAGTTGAAATGGACAATTACCCATCTGCAGCCTACAACTTCCACAGCAATTTGCTGAGGGAATTTCCTAAGCAGCTCTCAGAATTACTTAGGATATGGTTATAGTCGAGTGGATGCAATGAGGCTCTAGGATTCCAGAGAAAAGAAATGACACGAAGATAGAACTGACAGAACCTGAAAATCTGCCTAAAAGTGGAAGAAGGTAGGGGGAAAAGATGTCTAAAGTTTGGAGCTTGAATGACTGGAAAAAATGGTGACTTTATTAACAGACATTTGGAAGTCAAGAACAGGAGTAGATTCACATTGGAGATGGAGAAGATGATGAGTTCAACATTCAGACAGTGATGGCCAGGAGGCAGAGGTACAGCTAGCCTTTTTGGAGTTTTTGTGTCAATAGTTAACAAGATGCTTTCTCCAGGTAGATAGCCCCAAGCATAAGACTTGGTCAGAGGACAGACAGCTAGCACATTCCTGGAGAAAAAAGTACCACCCCTTTATCCAGTCTGCACGGTGTAGCCTGATTCAGGGCTTGGGGAGCAAAGCACCAGCTAGATTACAGCCCCTCCACTTCCTCCAGAACCAGTTGCAGCTGCTCTGCCAGTAGCCAGCTAGAACTAGGTAAGAGGTGAAACTTCCCAAAGAGAGTACATAGAAAAACATAGAGGAATGGTCTTATTGGGCTTAGGTGTTGTGAAGGTTTCAAGGGGTTGTTTATCATTTACTTATCGTTTTCATTCTTTTCATTCACTGAGAGAACAAGCTATATATGTATACACGGGAGAAAAATCCTTCCAGGCAGAGATAACAGCAAGGAAAAAAGCCCTTAAGCAGGAAAATGACTAGCATGTTCTAGAAAGAACCAGGAGACTAGTGCGGTAGAGCAAAGTAAGCAAAAGGGGAGAGTGTTTGGAGATGAGGTCAGAGTAAGCAAAGCATGGGGATCCATGCCTGATCAGATAGGATCTTGCAGGCCATTGCAAGGACTTTGCTTTTCCTCCAAGTGAAATAGGAGCAATTGGAAGGCTTTGAAGAGAAGAGTTACATGACTCTTGTTTTCAAAGATCCACTCATGGTTCTGTGTGGGAAATATAATGTAGGGGTATAGAGCAGAAACAGGGAGTCTAGTTAGAAGAGGCTACTGTAATGATTCAGATGTGAAATCATGCTGCCTGGACCAGGGTTATGGCGATGGAAATGGTGAGAATTGGTTGAATCTTGGATACATTTTGAAGGTAATACCAACATGATTTCCTTATGAATTAGATGGACAGGGGGAGAAAGATTAAGAAAGAGAGAGAGGGAGGAAATTCAAGGAGAGAATTGCCATTTCCTGAGATGGGAGAGAATATGGGACAAGTAGGTTTGGAGGTGAAGATCAAGAATTTCATTTTGAAAAAAAAAAAAAAGAATTTCATTTTGGAAGTAGGAGTCTACAAGTTAGAGAAGTCCACATTGGGGATAACAAATTGGGGGTCATCATTGTATAGTTAGTATTTAAAGCCATGAGGATCACCTTGGTGGCTCAGTCAGTTAATTATCCAACTCTTGATTTTGGCACAGGTCATTATTTCAGGGTTGTGAGATGGAGCCCAGCATTGACCCGGCATCAGGCTTCCTGCTTGAGCCTGATGGGGGGAGTCTGCTTGAAATTCTCTCTCTCACTCTCCTTCTGTCCCTCCCAGCCCTGACTTGCACTCTCTCTCTTAAAAAAAAAAAGTATTTAAAGCCATGAATCTGAATCAGATCATCAAGTGAAGTGCAGTTCAGATAACAGATGAGTACAGATAATAACAACAACAACAAGCGTTGTGAGATGGAACCCCAGGGATCACCGAGGTCAGAGGACACAGAGAGGAATCAGCAAAGGAAATTGAGAAAGAGCAGCTAGTGAGGTAGGAGGAGAGCCAGAAGAGGGCCAAGTCCTGGAAACCAAGTGAAGAAAGTATTTTAGGAAGTATATTAGTTGTGTTAATTGCTGCTCATAAGTTTAGCAAGATAAGGAATAACAATTAATCACTTTACTAACAAAATGGAGGTCATTGGTGACCACTTTACAAAGAACGATTTTGGTGGAGTGATGGAGGAAGAAACCTGATTGGAGTGAGCACAAAAGACAAATGGGGACAGCAAGTAGAGACAAAGTTTTTTAAAGATTTGTTTATTTATTTTAGAGAGCAAACGAGAGAGACAGGACAAGCGGGGAAGGGGCAGAGTGAGAGAGAGAGAGAGAGAGAATCCCAAGCAGACTTCCCACCGAGCATGGAGCCCAATACTGGACTCGATCCCACAACCCTAAGATCATTACCTGAGCCAAAATCAACAGTCAGATGTTTAACCAACCGAGTCACCCAGCCGCCCTGCAAGTAGAGACAAATTTTTTGAGGAATTTTGCTAAGAGAACGAGCTGAGAACTGAGGCCACAGGTATAGTGCAGGTGGAGTTAAGAGGATTTTTTAAAAGATGTTAGCAGTTAACAGTATGTCTGTATAGCAGTAGGAATGAACCACTATAGAGTGAAAATCACAAATGCAGGAGATCAAGGGGGAGAATTGCTAAAGTGATAGCCTTGAGCAACCTAGAGGTATTGGGATGTAGTGCACACAGGGAGGAGCTGGCCTTAGATAAGAGCAGAGATGGTTCTTTCATAGTAACAAGAGAGAAGAGAAAGCATATGGGTACAGCTGCAGTAGGAGGGCACATGTGGGAATCTGTGGAACTTCTATTCTGATTGCTTTAGAAGGTCAGCAGTTGTGAAGGGACATGAGGGAGGAGGTGTTGGGGGTTTAATGAAGAGGGGAAAAATAAGGTAAGAGAATGCATGAATGGACTGAGGAAAGGAAGTGGCAGGCAGCACCAAGGGCCCAGCTGAGATTAATGGTCATGAAAATAATGAGACAGTTAACACAACGCTTCATCTGTATTCCCTCCAGCTCCCTAGCCTTCACCCCTATTCCTTTCTGCTCAATTGCACAAGAAAGTGTGCCTGGACTATGTCCTCAACTCCAAACCATCTCCCTTTTTGCCTCTGAGATTCTCCCTTCTGCATAGCTCAAGCTGAAGGAGAAGCAGCCAGTTCAAACTGGGAAGTTAGATATTGGAGAGGGTAAATCTGGGACACCTATTATACGGCATCCGGATGGTTTCAGATCTAGGGCTTGGGTCAGAGTTCTGGGCTGTGGGTGTAGATTTCGGAGTTGGTTCTCAAGGCCAACAGAATGGATGGTGCTATGCAAGGGAGGAAGGGAAGGTAAAGGAAAGGAGGAGGGCTCAGGACAGAACTGTGGAGTCGGACTACACTGCCAGAGCAGACAAGGGTAACGGGAAGATTTGCTAGGGAAGCAGAGGACACATCACCTGCGTTTCACCCGACTGCTCTTAGTCAGGCAATGTTTGAAAAAGCACAAGTATGAACCCTGCCATATTTCATCTATTTTTCACTATGCCATGAGCTGGTTGCTGCCTCACTGCTTTACAAATTCTCCTGTCCCTGAGGATCTCAAAGGACAGAGCGTTCCAATGCTGTACCACTTTGAATCACGGATATTCGTTAAACAGGAGGAAAACAAATTAAAACCCCCATATGTCCAGGTTACACAGGGACTCTCCCTTTCTCTCTTCTTCTGAGTCAAGCCCTGGCTCTGGGAGCTAACATCCCTTCACATCTGTACACTTTTTACTTTGCAAAGAGCTTTCATAACTGTCAGCCAAACTGGATCCTTACAGAACCTCTATGAAGTACGTAGAGAAAGGATTGTCACCTTCGCTTCACAGGTGAGGACCCTGAGGCCCAGGTGAGCAGAGATTTGCAGAGTCACCTGGCTGGTTGGCGGCAGAGCTGCATGTGGAATGCAGGTCCTCAGCCCCCAGGCCCGGTCCCCCATAACCAGCTCGGCACTGCTGAAAGGTCTGTTACTGGGTGGCTGCTCTTTATGGGCTCATGAGAACCTGCCAGTCATGGCTCCAACACCTGCCTCAGCCTTAGACCCTATTTAGAGCTGGCCATGTGTTCACTACCATGCCAGTGCTTAGGGGGACCTCAAACAAGGTACAGCATGGCGCCTGTCCTCAAAGAAATGACAACTTCTGTATTCACCTCTCTCCTACCCCAGCCCTGGGCGGGGGTGATGGGTACCGAGGACAAATTATGAAGGATGGGAAGATGGGGAGAGAAAGGACAACCAGAGTACGTGGGTTATGCTATATGTCATCTGTATGATGTTTGTAATACATATGTCTACACACACACATGCACACACACGATCAGCTTCCATGGATTAACTTACTTAGCTAACTCTAATCCACGTAAAGAGCTTAACACTGTCTGGCGCTTAGAAAACACTGAGTGAATGTTAACTATTCTTCCTCCTCCCCATCATTGTAATGAGCAGATATATTTCAAAGTTTGCGAACCTGCAGTGCGTGTGGAGCTATTTACAGAGGAAAGTGGGAAAGCTTCAAACATGAATTTGAGTGACCTCAATAACCCATTAGGGACCTGGAGCTACAGAAACTGCTGAGCTTTACTTGGCCATGGTGCATCTCTCTACACACTAGCCTGAAAATACCAAACTGTTAGGGTTGTTGAACTTCCAAATATTTAGTAGCAGTAGTAGTAGTACTAGTAGTAGTCACCTTTGTTTTTCCCCATATTCTCTCCTGGACACCATGATTTTAGCCAGACACTTGACTGTCCTAAATCTTACTCTGCCACCTCTCCCTTCACAGACTACATATGCTCAAGCCTCTTGCTTCACTGAGAAAAATCATCAAGGGAGGTCATCAAGGGAGACTTTCCTATCTAGCAACCACTCCCACTGTTGACTCCTTTTCTGCAGTCTCAAAAAGAAAACTGTCACTCCTCCTGTCCAAGGCCACCTCATCCTCTTGACTCCTATTGCCCCCTCTGTTCTCAGGGACACTGCTATATAAGGCATCCCCTCCCTCTCATCCGCAACCTCATTCCCTCCTGCTGACTCTTTTTCCACAGCATACTGACATGCTCAAGGCACTTTCACATTAAACAAAATTGAAAACCCTTCTTAACCCGCAACGCTTCTTAGCTGGCATCCTCTTGCTTTCCTTCTTTTCCCAGCAAAGCTCTTTGAAATGATAGTTCACGCTCACCATTTTAACATTCTGATTTCTCATTAATACCTCAACTTATTGTAAATCGGCTTCATCCCTCACAAGTCCACTAACAGCGCTCTCCCTGAAGTCACCAATGATCTTCATAATACCAAATTCAACTGATACTCGTCTGTCATTTTCTTAATTGATCTCTCTGTTCCATTTGACATTATTGCCTACGCCTTCCTTAAAACATTTCTCTCCTCTTCTGATTTCTTGAAACCATTCTCTCATTGTCTCCTAGTCTCACTCCCTTGCTGGCCATTCATCCTTGGTCTTCTATTCTGGATTCTCTTACCCCGCTCGAACCTCAAATATTGTTGTGCTCCAAGACTTCCACCTTAGCCCTCCCTGGGTGATCAGCTCTGAATCTGAGGCCTCTGAACCCTATGCTTCTCTCTACCACTGCACTTAGCCCCCTGTTTCATAATTGTCTTCCCATTTGTCTACCATCTCCTTGAGATCAGAGCCTATGCCATGTTCATTCTTATAATCTCAGGACTTTGCACAGTGCCTGTTATGTTATGCACATTCCTTCAGTTTGTTTCATAAATGACTTAGAGCTAAGGTTTGGCCTTAGTTAGGCTTTACCAAATTGTGAATCCCCCAGGATCAATTGCCAGGTTTACAGTTTATCGAGTAACCACTCACTGTTCTAAATGAGGCTAGATAAGTTGCTTACTCTGCCTATGCCTCAAAGCAAAGTTGCTTATTTAAAAGTAGATATTCCTGGGGTTCTTTATGATCCTGAGGCCCAAATCTGCAAAAACTCTCTATGATTGTGCTTACACTGAATATAATGGATATGTCTAGCTGGATTGAAGTAAGAAAGATGGGGCTTAAATGAATGGGCAAAGAAAGGCCTGATGTCTATATGCTCATTTACCTCAGCCTTGCAGAGTCATTTGCCTGGATATGTGAAGACAGTAACGCTGATGACAGGATACAAGAAGTACGGTGATGGTGTTAATTCGGCTATTTGTGTATTCAAGTTGGTGTTTAAGAAATTTGCCTTTAGAAGACCTTCCCTTTGATACCCAGAGTATCAATACTCTGTTGTAATAGTTCCCCAATATAATACCCCCACCTCCAGACATTCAAGGCCTTCCTCTTTGAAAACTTAGCCAGCTAACACAAGTCTTTCCTTCTGAACTAATTGCACATTACTGTGATACTTTTCCTCTGTGCTTCTTTCTCAAATGCAGAGTTAAAGGCCTACAGGAGCTGACAGAGCAGAACTCTAAAGGGCAGTGGGACCTCCTTAGAATCCAGATATCATAGAAAATGGCCCAGTCTTAAAAGTTGTACTTGCTTCCAAGACCCAGATCCATTTCCTTCAGGGGCACCTGTGAGTTGGTGCTGATAAGCATAGATGAGTTAGCTACTGCAGCCAACAGCCCTAGATAAATTGTTCTTCTTTCCAGCCAGCTAAGATTCTGTACCCTACCATTAAAAAAAAAAAAAAAAAATCCCAAAGTTTTCCATCCAGGGGAGTCAGAAGACAGAATTCTCTCTACCTCAAACTTCAAAAATTGGCTTATCAGGATGAAAGCTCAGATCATGAGGAATAACTGAAACAGGTCTTCCAAAGCAGAAGCATCTGTCTAGCCCACCAAAATTTCTTTTTTTTTTTCAAAATTTCTTTTATAATAATCCAGTGCTAACCACCTTAGAAAATGTTTCCAATTATAGCTAGAGATTCCACATTACTATCTTCTCAGTAATCAGGAAAGTCCTGGGTGGGTATGGAGAAAATATGAAATGTTTTAGAAATATTATAGAAAATAAAATTATGATCTGGTTAAGTACATGGAACAGAAAGACAGAAACAGAGGAAAGAGCTCCTGGGAATTGCTTTGATTGCTGATGGTCAGACAATGAGTCATTCTCATCATGACTACCACTTTTTCTTGAAATAGAGATTGGAATTGCTAGCCCCATGTTCCAATGGGGATTCTAAGGCATACAGAGTCTAGATGTTATGGTGAAAAGACAAATATCTGGATGGCCCTGTATCGTATACCCCTGGTAGGTTCATTACATAAGGGCCAAGAAGAAATTCTCCAATAATTATGAAATGGTTATAAGGTGCCGGGCACTGTGTCAAGTGCTTTAATAAATTGTTTCCATCAATCCCCGAAATAGCTCTGGAAAGTAATAGTTACGATTATCATTATCAGTTTACAAATAAGGAAACCATTAACTTTCATATTATTAGAAACCCTAGTGGAAGTAAAGATACTATTTAGAACAGGACCAAACAAAAACACATAAGATTTCTATGAAGAAGACTTTAAAGTATCAGTGAGGGGCAAAAGAAAACTTGCACATATAGAAAGATACACTGCCCTTGAATATGAAAGCTCAATATCAGAAGATAACAATTCAGATATTATTAGTCTAAAATTTAGTCTATTCATTTGTGACCCAAATGAAAATACTAACAGGACTTTTTGCATTTAAACATGCAGCTATTAAGTTCATGGGGAAAAATAAACATGTAAGAATAGCCAGAAAAGTGCTAGAAAATAGACTATAAAGCTATGGTCATTATAATACTCTATGACTGGCTAATAAGAAAACAAACTGGTCGGTGGAACAGAACAAAGTGTCCAAAGAGCACCTGTACAGATAGGAGTTTTGCACTGTATAGATGGCATTTAAAATCTGTGAGGAAATAAAGTATTCAATAACTCATGTTATTGATTACTGACTGATAACTGATGTTATCAATTGTTATTAAATTGGCCAATTCCCTAACCAAAAATACATCCCAGATAACAAAAGATTTAAACACAAAAAATAAAATGATAAAAAAGCTAAATGAAAATATGGCAGGACATCTATAAATTAATCTAATATCGAGGAAGGTCTTTCTAAGCAATACACAAAACCTAGGAGTCAGGCAGGAAAACACTGATAAATTCCAATACAGAAAAGGTTTTAATTTCTAACTGCAAAAATTATTCTAAACATTTAAAGAAAAAAATGAAACAATATTTACAGCATAGGATAAAGACCTAATTTCATTTATATATAAAGAATTCTTAAAAACCTATAATAAATACTAAAATCTCAAATGAAAATGGATAAATAACAAGGACATGCAGTTCACAGAATAATTTTAAATGGTTCTTAAATTTATACTAAACTTCACCCATAATTAAATGTATATTTTTAACTAATAGATTTCATTTCTAGAGCAGTTTTAGGATCACAACAAAATTGAGTGGAAGGTACAGAAAGTTTCTATACACCCCCTGTCCCCCCAAATGCACGCTCTCCCCCACCAAAGTGGTACATTGGTTACAATCAGTGAGACTACATGGACACATCATAATTATTCAAAGTTCAAAGTTTACATTAGGGTTCACTCTTCATTTTGTACAACCTATGGGTTTGGACCAATGTATCATGATATGTATCCATCACTATGTCACCACAGAGAGTATTTTCACTGCCCTAAAAATCCTCTGTGCTCGTTCTTTTCATCCTGTCTCCCCACCCCCCAACTCCTGGAAAACACTGATCTTTTTACTGTCGCGATAGTTTTGCCTTTCCATTATACAATGTGCTTTTGCATTATACAGATGTATAATGACATATACCCACCATGGTAATTAAGTGAATTTTTTAGTGAGAATATTTTTAACCACCAAAAGAGAAGACTACAAAGAGGTTTATGCTAATTAAACTTAGGGAAAATTATCTCCAAACCACCCATAGAGAAACAGAAAACCTGAAAAACCCTATAATTATTGTTGAAAAATTGAATAAATAGTTAAAAATCTCCCTCAACCAAATTTCAAAATGCAAACTTTCAAAGAACATATAATATCTAATTTACATGAATATTCCATGAAAATGTATTCAATTCTTTAATGAGCCTAGTTTAGTTTTGACATCAAAAGAGAAAAGGACAAAACAAAAATGAACAATTATAGGCCAAGCTCAATTATGAACATAAACAAAAACACTAAATAAAAAATCACAAAACCAATCCATCTATAAATCACTTCATGACCAAGTTTGGTATATCTGAAGACTACAGTGATGGTTTAGCATTCAAGAAAAAAAATGTCTTTTAACATTATAAGATCAAACAGAAAAATAATTTGATGAAATGCAAGAAAAGTTTTTGATAAATATTAACACCTTTTTCTGGATAAAAACTCTCAGAAAACTGAAAATAACAGTTAAATTTCTAGGGGCACCTGGGTGGCTCAGTCTGTTAAGCATCCAATTCTTGGTTTCAGCTCAGGTTATGATCTCCTGGTTGTGGGATCCAGCCCTGCATCAGGCTCCACGCTCAGTGTGGAAACTGCTTCAATTTTTTCCTTCAAAAGCTAATTGTAGAATTTATACTAAAGAATAAAAGTCCAAGAGTGGCCAAGAAAACACATAATAATAATAATAATAAATGGAGGATTTACCCTCCATGAAACCATGACTTATAAAACTAAAATTCTTTTCATTTTTTTAAAAAAGATTTATTTATTTTAAAAAGACAGTGTGCACATGCAAGTGGAAGGAGAAACGGAAGGAGAGACTCTTCAAGCAGACTCCCCACTGAACACAGAACCCAACTTGGGGCTCAATATCATCCATGAGATCATGACCTGAGCTGAAATCAAGAGTCAGACGCTTAACCAACTGAGCCACCCAGGTGTCCTTATTTTAAATTTTTTATTAAATAAATTTGACATAATATATAAATTTATTTTTTATCTTATTTATTTATCTTATTTCATTTTAAATTTCAGTATAATTAACATACAGTGTTTTATTAGTTTCAGGTGTACCATATAGTGACTCAACAATTCCATATACCACCAGTGTTCATCACAAGTGCCCTCCTTAATCCCCATCACCTATTTCCCCCATCCCTCACCCACCTTCCCTCTGATAACCATCAGTTTGTTCTCTATATTTAAGAGTCTATTTCCTCATTTGTCCCTCTTTTTCCTTTGCTCATTTTTTTAATTTCTTAAATTCCATATATGAATGAAATCATATCGTATTTGTCTTTCTCTGACTGATTTAATTTGCTTAGTGTTTTACTCTTTAGCCCCATCCATGTCTTTGCAAAAGTCAAGATTTCATTCTTTTCAATGGCTGAATAATATTCCACTGTAAATTGCTACTTCTTACTTATTTATTCATCTATCAATGGACATTTGGGTTGTTTCCATAATTTGGCTATTGTGAATAATCCTGCAATAAACATAGCGGTTCACATATCTTTTCAAATTAATGTTTTTGTGTTTTGGGGGTAAATACCCAGTAGTGTAATTACTGGTTCCTAGGGTAGTTCTATTTTTAACTTTTTGAGGAACCTCCATACTGTTTTCCACAGTGGCTGTACCAGTTTGCATTCCCACCGACAGTGCAAAAGGGTTTGTTTTTCTGCACATCCTCACCAACACTTGTTTCTTGTGTTGTTGATCTTAGCCATTCTGACAGGTGTGAGGTAAAATCTCACTTGCATTTCCCTGATGATGAGTAATGTTGAGCATCTTTCCATGTGTCTTTGGCCATCTGGATGTCTTCTTCAGAGAAATGTCTGTTCATTTCTTCTGTTCATTTTTAATTGGATTATTTGTTTTTCGGGTGTTGTATCAGTTCTTTATGTATTTTGGATACTAACCCTTTATTGGACATGTCATTTACAAATATCTTCTCCCATTCAGTAGGCTGCTTTTCAGTTTTGTTGATTGTTTCCTTCTGATGTATAAATTTAAAGTGTGCAATTGTTACTTTGATATATTTGTATATTGTAATATGATTGCTGTTATGGCATTATTTATCACATTACATAATTATAGTACAATATGGTTGTCTGTATTCTTTGTACTATGCATTAGATCTCTTTGGCTTATTTACCACTCTTTGCAAGTTTGTGCTCTTAAACATCAATCTTATTTTCCTATCTCCTAGTAACTATCATTTTACTCTCTTTTTTTAGACATTTTTTTTCTAAAGAGACATCAAAATGGCCAAGAAGCATATGAAAAGATGATCAA